>VDFB02270651.1:352891183-353054950 GCA_007258455.2 Sequoia sempervirens | reverse complement strand
CATTAACATTTTTGGCCATATCTCTCTCCTTTTAGGTGAAAAACCCTAGAAGTGCAAGAGTAGTCCATAGGGTCCCAAAAATCTATGTTTCATTCCCTTTTAGGATTTTCCATGTATATTTGGTGTCTTCTCATGTGTATATGATTTAAGTTCTCTATTAAATCTTGTCTGCTAGTTTAATTTGAAAAAAATTACACCAATTCACCCCCCTCTTAGTGTATTACTATTCTTTCAACAATTGGTATTAGAGCACAAGTTCCTTGAAGAAAGTTTTAAAAAATTGAGGTAGATCTAGTTGGAAGAACACTATGGTAGGTGTTAGCGAATGAAATGGTCACCTAAAAAAACAAAAATTGACTTTTGTTCACCTTGAAGCATTGAAACAATCGATAACAACTCTGGAAATTTTGAAATTGTATTTGCAACTTTCCTTTAAATTTTGGAGGTACAACTCCCTCTTATGACCTTCATTGAATTAGAAAAGACTGAAAAATAAAGCAAGGGTGTTATCTTAACGAAAAATAGTAAGGTTCAAATGTCAGTTCATAAATATGATACTAACGCAGATGTAAAAGAAGGAAGCCATACCCAATCAATGCAAAGATTGAAAAACCTATGATTGATATAACATGACTGATGAGTTCATACTATAATAAATGGATGCCATCAAGTGCATCTCACAAAGAATATCTAGAACTCTAACACACATGATACAAAGATCAATACACTAAGCATCCCATTCAATTCATAATTCAAGGATTAAGAATCTTCACAGTATGAATTAATATCAAATTCCTCCTCAAAAGTATAACCAAGTGCCTTTTTTTTTAGAGAAAAAACCCCTTCTCCCTCGGCTTAATCATATATATAGCTAAAGCATTCCCTCAAACCAATGCTAAAAACATTACTAAATCTGGCATCTTCTTGTCTTCCATTGTCTTTTCAGAGACTACTAAAGATCAATCAAAATAATTAAATCTGAGAAATGAAAGGGAATTAGGTAAGAAAACTAATCTTATTTACAGCAATGGTTGCTGAATGACCTTCACACAAATGAATAATTAATGAATCATTTGGAGAACATCATAAAGTAGTACGTGTATACTGCCAGCTAAAGATATGATTTAATGTTGGTTTTAAATCAATCATTAATTCAAACCAAGTTATCATCCCACCAAATCTAAGAGGAAGTGCAAATGTATGACCAAACTTCTATAAATTCAACCAACGTCACCACTCTTCATCATTTAGAAGCATCCAACATAGTGAGCACTTAGAGTGATGACAATTCTACAAATGATCTCATCATTTTGGAGGAGATTGAATGTAGTCTGTTGTTCAGGCACCTGTTAGATCAACTGAAGGAAGTCTTTGTGATACAAAGTGATTTGGAAGAATAAGTACTTCATAGCATACTGGGAAAAGAATTTATGAGCTAGGCACATGTACACAACACTACCACGTTGGAGCATTTTGTGTACATAGTCATCAAGACCTCTAGTCATTGCGACTGGGGTGTACAAGAATTAGAACATTTGGTGAGGCTTGAATTTCATCATTGTGTCAATGTAGCTATCACTAGGATCAGTCACTATCCTCAGAATGGACTAGTAGGCGATGCCATTTGTATAGTGTCAGCTCTTCAGAATGAGACTGTGGAGGAAGCAATTGCTCTTCTTCATGCAGGAATTGTGATGAATGATATGGGGCTCTTTGCCCAATTTTTACAATTGCATGATAATTTTCTATCCCTTGCTTAGCTTGAACACCTTCAAATTGTGGTTGAGGGCATCCAAGTCTTGATGTTTGCTTTGTGTGTCTAAACAAGAATATCTCTCTTTTTGCTTTTGTTATCAATATCTACTAGTTAATTGAATCACCCAATTTTGTAGTGCCAATATGATGTATACACACACACATATATAAATAAAATATCTTTTACTATCTCTGTGTTACTGTATGCATGGATTTGTTCATTTTATTACTAAGATTAAATCTGACTTTCTTCATGTAATGCACTAATTTTATAAATCAATACTCATTGATCTTCATTAACTAACTGAAAGCGCTTCCAGGTGGGAAAACGGGTTATTCATTGAACTTGATAAAATGCTGCTTAGGTTTCAAAGATTTTGAGAAATGCCACACATAACATAACTTTTACAACATAAGCTAATGAATGACCTCTGACAAATGGTAATTAATCACATGGGTCACCGACACACGAAACTTTTCCCTTAAATGAGGAAATAGGTTAGGTCAAGTCATAAACACCGCTTAGACCTAGGGAATAACAACATAAGCGATGAGGTGGAAAATTAGAAAAACTAGAAAAAATATCACTTGGGTTCGAAATGAGCAATAAACCCCTACCTGATGTAAGATTTCGACACAAGGAAAAGTAATACAAGGAAAGAATCAAATTTGAGGTAACAGTGGCTTTGATTAGGGATAAGTACTGCAAAGGATGTAGCGAACCCAACATGTATGACCAATCTTTATCCATTAGGCACAGAATTAGGATGAGAAGGAGAACAAGCACAAACAACAAGCCAAAAAAATGAACACACCAAAATTGCAACTATTTACAAGGCAGAGCCAACCTTTCAGAGATGGGAAGGAAAGGTAGAGTGATCATACAAACCCGTTCACCAGCTGAGAGAAGAATATCCCGCTCTTGATAAGACCCACCTTTCTGTAAATCCTCTGAAGCAAATCAAGAAATATAAACACCCCAACATTGATACAAAATAAATTGAAACCAATATCAAATGATCCTCCAAAAATCCATTTTTCATCGAAAACATCTTCCTGTTTCCATTTAGTTAACACTAGATCCTCCTTTATCAATTGTTTTTCAATATCAAAACTCATCAAACCAAATGTATCCAATTATAGGGAGGAGGAAAAACTTGGCATATCATCATTCTCTTCCTTTGACGAGGGATTAATGATTTACCATATGTTCTCATGGTTATAACCATCCTCTATTATTGAAGAACCAAATTCCACTTTAGACATAGATAGGTCAACAACAAAACCATTAAAGAGAGGATTATTATATACTCCAAATTATCAAAAATAAATAGAGGATTGGAATTGATTGACTAGTCCATCTTTTCTTGGGAAGTACCATATGTGAGACCTTCATTTTCCTCTAGATGAAAGCATGTTGTCTCATCTTCCGCTTCTTCAAAGAAGAATGCTTTGTATTCAGGGACAAAAAGGGAATTTGACACTAGATTCTTTAAATTGGCCTCAGAAGAGAAAGATTCATTCTTGAAGTGAAAGGGAGAGATGATTGGCATTCTTTTCTATGGCATATCATCTTCGTCATCACTAGATGAACTAAAATCAATCTTGTCCTCAAACGAGGTATATAAATTGAAGGCCTAATCATTGCAATATTGTTCATTCCCTTCATTAAACTGGTGCATATGGTAAAAAACTGTTAGATTAATATCTTCAATGGTTGGGTGAGGAGATTTTACCTCTTCATGGAATTTGACCAGGAATTCTGAAGATAGCTTGCAACTGACCTTAGGCTTCGCACTGTTACTTGGTTTCCATTTTCCCATAGCTATGAAATCATCCTCAACACTTATTGCTTCTAATTAAACTCTTTCAATTCCTTGAATTTTATCTCTTTTGAGGATCAATTGAATATCATGATCCAAAGAAAAAATAAATATGTGAAACTAGATCTCCTCACTGAGTTTTTTTGGAACAAGAATTCATTGAAGGAACCGATTGAAATGGTATACAAAATCCCTCATTATTTCACCCTTATCCTTCATGATCTAAAAAAAAAGTCATAGGGTGGCCGCAATATTGATTGGAATTTTATAACATTGGAGAAACTTTGTTTTAAGAACATTCCATCTTGTAATTCTTCCCTTTTCAAGTCCCCTGCACCATTTTTTCACTTTCTCAATCAAACAATCAACAAAAATTCTCACAAAAACATCTTCTTGAATTCCTAGAATTCCACTTATTGCAGTCATAGCTAGGATGTGTTCTTCAAGGTCTTGTTCATCTTGACCAAAAAATTTAGGAAACCATTTTTGGGAACCATTGGGTAAGTCATCATATTGTGACAAGGAAAGAGGGACAAAGTGATTACACCAAATATTCAAGGCCATGGATGATCAGAGTCGTCAACTCACAAGGGATTAAAAAAAAGAATAGGAAAGAAAATTCCTAGATTAATTTCTTGGTGGTGGACGAGACGGAGGTGGATTCCTAGGTTGATGGAGGGGTGGGCCCTATGGATGGTGGAATGGTTGATTAGGCTAATGATCAAGATGATGGGGAGGATTTTCATAATACATTAATACCAACCTTAGAGGGAATTCTACTACAGGTGTAGGTGGGCACTGGGCTAATTCTTCCTCTTCTTACAAGGCAAGATTCGCTCACATATAATCTGTTGCATTCCTCCTATATCTCTAGGCGAGTGTATTCAATTGTGAAATGACGTCTTCTTGTTCTGATCCTACCCAATCTAAATATGGCTACAAAACAACAAACACATCATTATGAGGAAGTATCTTCTTTTTGCATGAAGCAACAAATGTTGTTAGATATTTTCAATCAATTCATTATCCCTAGTTGAGTTGCCAAAAATATATTAGTGAATGAAATGGTCACCTAAAAAAAATAATAATAATTTGACTGTAGTTCATCATGAAGCACTGAAACGATCACTAACAACTTTGGAAATTTCACAATTGCATTTGCGAATTTCCTCTAAATTGTGGAGGTACAACTCCCTCTTATGATCTTCAATGAATTAGAAAAGATTGAAAATAAAACAAGGGTGTACTTTTAACTAGAAAGCAGTAAGGTTCAAATGTCAGTTCATAAATATGATACTAACATAGATGTAAAAGTAGGAAGCCATAACTAATCAATGCAAAGATTGAAAAACCTATGACTAATATAACATGATCGATGAGTTCATATTGTAATAAATGGACACCATCAAGTGCATCTCACAAAGAAGATAGAACTCTAACACACACGATACAAAGATCAGTATGCTAAGCATCTTATTCAATTCATTATTCAAGGATTATGAATCCTCATAGTAAGAACTAATATCAAATTCCTCCTCAAAAGTACAACCAAGTTCCTTTTTTTTTGAGAGAAAACACCCCTTCCCCCTTGGCTTAATCATATATATAGCTAAAGCATTCCCTCAAACCAATGCTAAAACTCTTACTAAATCTGGTGTCTTCTTTTCTTCCATTGTCTTTTCATAGGCTACTAAAGATCAATCAAAATAATTAATTTGGGAAATGAAAGGGCATTGAGCAAGAAAACTGATTTTATTTACACCAATGGCCACCGACTGACCTTCACACAAATGAATAATTAATGAAGCATTTGGAGAACACCATAAGGTAGCATGTGTATACTGCCAGCTAAAGATATGATTTAATGTTGGTTTCAAATCAACCATTAATTTGAACCAAGTTATCATCCCACCAAATCTAAGAGGAAGTGCCAATGTCTGACCAACCTTATATAAATTCGACCAACGTCACCACTCTTCATCATTCAGAAGAATCCAACATGGCAAGCACTCAGAGTGACAATGATTCTACAAATGATTTCATCATTTTGGAGGATATTGAATGTAGTCCATTGTTCAGACACCTATTAGATCAATTGAAGGAAGTCTTGTGATACAGAGTGAGGTGGAAGAAGAAGTGCTTCACAACATATTGGGTGAAGCGTTTCTAAGCTAGGTGCATGTACACAACACCACCATGTTAGATCATTTTATGTACATGATTATTGGGACCTCTTGTCACCACAACTAGGGTGTAAGAGAATTAGAATGTCTAGTGAGGCTTGAATTTCATCATCATCTTAATGTAGCTATCACTGGGCTCAGTCACTATCCTCAGAGGGGATTGGTAGGAAATTCCATTTGTATAGCATCAACTCTTTAGAACAAGACTGTGGAGGATGCAGTTACTCTTCCTCATGTGGGAATTGTGAGGAATGATATGGGGGCTCTTTGCCCAATTTCTGCAATCACATGATAATCTACTATACCCTACTTAGCTTGAACGCCATTAGATTGTTGTTGATGGCATCCGAGTCTTGATGTTTGCTTTGTGTGTCTAAACAAGAATATCTCTCTTTTTGATTTTTTTATTGATATCTACTAGGTAATCAAATCACCCAATTTTGTAGTGCCAATGTGATGTACACACACACACATATATATACAATATCTTTTACTATCTCTTTGTTATTGTATGCATGGCTTTTTTCATTTTCTTGCTCAGATTAAATTTGGATTTCTTCATGTAATGCACTAATTTTTTAAATCAATACTCACTTCTCTTCATTAACTAACTAAAAGTGCTTCCAAGTGGGAAAACAGGTTATTCATTGAACTTGATTAAACATCGCTTAGGTTTCAAAGATTTTGAGAAATTTCACCCATAACATAACTTGTAACATAAGCTAATGGATGACCTTTGGAAAATGGTAATTAATCACATGGGTCACCAACACACAAAACTTTTCCCTTCAATAAGGCAATAGGTTAGGTGAAGTCATAAACACCACTTAGACCTAGGGAATAATAACATAAGTGAGGAGGTAGACAATTAACAAAATTAGCAAAAATCTCTCCCCAGTTCGAAATGAGCGATAAACCCTTGCCTGATGTAAGATTTCAAGATAAGGAAAAGTAAGACAAGGAAATAATCGAATTTGAGGTAACAGTAGGACAAGAAAGGTTCTTATTCAAACAAAGCACTTTTGTTTTATGGAACTAATTATGATTTTTGGAAAATTAGAATGGAGACTTACCTAACCTCTCTTGGATTTTATGTATGGCTATATATTGTAGATGGCTACACAACACCAACAACTCCTCCCACTACCTCACCTAATAAGAAATATTGTGAAGACAATGCCAAAGCTAAAAATCCTATTCTATGTGGTCTAACCAACACAAAATTGGTAAAATTCATGCATTGTAAATCTACCAAAGATGTATGGGAGAAACCACACAATATCTATGAGGGTGATGATAAAGTGAAACAAGAAAAAAATCAAACTCATAGAGGAAAATTTGAGACTCTTAAGATGAAAGATGAAGAAAATATTGCAGCATACTTACTTAGGTTAGATGAGGTAGTAGATGCAATTAGAGGACTCAAAGAACATGAAATATAAGGTAGTTGTAAAGAAAGTTCTAATGTCTCTCCCACAATGGTTTGACTCTAAAGTCTCTGCAATAGAAGAAACTAAAGATCTAGATAAGTTCTCTATGGATGAACGATTTGAGTCTCTAACTACATATGAAATGAGAAGTGAAAGTATAGGCTAACAAATAATGAAGCAACATTCAAGACTTCCAAGATCAAGAAGATTGAAGATGATTTAGAACCAAGTACCAATTCAACTGAAGAAGAAGCAAAATTTGTTAGGAAATTGAAGAAGGGATCTAAAAAATACAAAGGTAAGCTACCTTTCAAATGTTTTAACTATAGCCAGTATTGGCATGGTGTGATGGTTTATAGGTGGCATTGTTGTTCTTGCCACCAAGGTTCAAACCCCATTGGGGTGGTATTGTTGAATGGTTGTATCCGGTTCATAGCTCTGGTCAAAAGCGTTTACCCCTTGAATAAAAAAAAAATTTAACTATAGAAAAATAGGTCATTATGCCTCAAAATTTCCATTAAATGAAAATGAAAAGGGAGATAGTTTTAGTAAAAAGAATAATTTTTATGATGATAAAGAAATTAGTTCTTCATATGATTATTCTTCTGCAAGTGAACAAGATGAAACTATATTTATGGCTAAGGAAATCAAAGAATGTAAAGATTCTGAATCTAGGAAGAAGGTGAGGTAGATTTTGAAGGTGAACTAGTCTCTACCTTAGAAGTTTTGAAGGATGAAAGAAAATAAAATGAAAAATTATAAAAGTTAAGGATTGAAGAATATGAGAAAATTGTTGCTGACCTAAAACTATAGTTAGCAGAATCAAAGAGAATAGAAGAGGCAACTAGTTTGGATTTGAAGAAAAAAATAGAAGTGTCAAAAATTAGAGGCCGAAGTTGTCTCTTTAAGGAAGGAATTAGAGAAGATAAATTTATAGTTAAATAGAAGTATCAAGCTTGGAAAGAGTTCCAAAGTTCTTGATGAAATGATTGACAACCAAAGATCCATTTTCAACAAGTTTGTTGGTTTAGGATATGAGGAAGACAAAATTTTCAAGGATGTTATCTCTAAAATGAATGCAACCACTTCTAAGAAGCCTGAAGGGTCCATGAAGAATAAGAAGATTGAAGATCTCAAAAAAATTGATGATGGATTTATGAAAGTGAACAATCCAAAGAAAAGATTTAATAATCAATTTGTAAAACAAACCAAGTTTAATTATTCTTTTCATGGTTACTAAGTTTCATGTAATTAGTATGGGCTTAAAGCAATAGATTGTACAATTAGACCTTTTAGAAATGATAGACATAATTTTGGAAGCAAGATTCCTTTTGCTCCTTTAGTTGGTCTAAATGATGTTTGGTTTTGATTGATCAAGTAGGGAAAGGGCCCTAACCCTTAAAAAAGCACAACATTCAAGAGACCAACCGCATGACAAAACAACACAATAGAGGAAGAAAAAAAAAAGAGAACCACTTCCCCCAAATCCAATCAACCAAAAACCATTAGCCTATACCCACCGCATCAAGATTTATAAACCTATCAATAATCCCTAAGAGATATAACTAGTTCATCTTAATATCCATCCACAAAATCAAGTTATAATAGCATAACCTTAAAATAGTATCCAATCGATAACCAAAGTTATTAATAGAAATAGAAATAGAGAAATAATAGTCCAGGAACCTATGGCCTATACCAACTAAACATCTGATAGAATAGCAAAAAAATTTCATGACCTAGCAAGTAACAAAAAATTAGAGGAACAAGCATCGAGGATCAAGCATCCTCAATCAGGATCCATGCCTTCACTAGGTCTTCAATAGAATCTTCAAAATTATCTTTGAGCTCCATTTTTCCAAAAAAATTGGCCTCATCTTTGTTCACCTTTTTCCTTTGTTGTTTCTTTATCTTTCCTTGTCTAGAGATAGTGGCCATGACAAATTTTTTCATGACCGCATCCACAACCTTGCACAAAATCTTCACCACATTTTCAAGTGCATGGAACCTATTGGCATTATCATCTTTTTGCATCATTTTTTCCAAAAACTCCATCCTTTCCTCCACCCTTTGAATTTGAATAGTATTTAAACCCGACATGTTTTATTTTAAATCTTCATTACCATGGTTAGTAATCTCCCCAACCTCTGGGTCATTGGTAGCATCACCTTTATAAATGGCCATATCAGTGTCTTCCTTAGCATCCTACCCATCCTCTTGTTGTGAATTATCTTCCTCCTCCTCATGGCTAGATTCTTCCATTTCCTCTGACTTAAAATCCTCCTCTGAAAACTCACCACCAAGGTTGTCTGACACTTCCTCAGATGATGAAGCCTTTTCTTCCATTGCCATCTTCTTCCCCTTACTGTCTAGAGACTCTTCCACATTATTTTCTTCCAAACTTTTAGATTTTTTACTATTGTCAGACCCCTTCGATGTAGCCAAAGCAAGCTGAGTTGATCTTTGACCCATCAGAGTGGAACATTCAAGCTTGTTGTCATTTTCATAAAGTATCATTATGATGTTTTTTATAATTGTAACAACTATAGCCATATCACCAAGTTTTGTAGAAATGTGTTTATAAAGCCTCAAGTAGGCGGGAGATAAAGAGGTTTAATTCTCCAAGGAAAAACATATTGGATCATGTGCATTCAAGTCAAAAGAAAGAGTTTTCATTTCCTAAATAGAAGAAAGAACTTGCACAGAGTTATGAGGAAAAGAAAAAAATCCAAAAAGGCATTGGAGAGAGAAGAAGACTGTGATGAAGATTGAAAATTCAATGATAATTCAATTTTTTTTTTGTTCCAAAGTATAAGGAAATCCTTGGGTGATTGAAAATGGTTTCTCTAGTCATATGAATAGAGATAAGAGAAAATTCACTAGTTTGGAGAAATGGAATGGTGGAATAGTTAAGTTTGGTGAGAATACCACTATTAAGATAACTAGAAAAGTTACATTACTCATAAGTGGTAAAACTATTGCTTAAGATGTTTAGTACATAGAAGGATTAAAACATAACTTTCTTAGTGTAACTCATATGTGTGACAAAGGGAATAACTTGTTATTTCATGCTAGTGGATGTGAGATAAGAAAAGCTACCTTTGGTAGAATTGTTGCTTAGGAAAGCAGAATAAAAAACTTGTACCATTTGAAAGAGATGAAAAGTGGAAGATGTCTATTAGGGAAAACTGATGAAAGTTGGTTATGGAATAAAAAGGATGGGTCACATTAACTTTGGCCATCTTTTGAAGGTCAACAAGAAGAATGCAGCAGGCATATGCCTAATATTGGAAAACCAACAAGTACATTTGTAAAGAATGTCATGAAGGGAAGAAAAAAAGGATTAGATTCAAAAATAATAATTTCAACTTCAAAGCCCTTGGAGTTGATACATATAGATTTATGTGGACCAAAAAGAACTAAAAGAATCAATGGAGAAAGGTATTTCATGTTATTGATAGATAATTCTTCAAGAATGACATGGGTAACTTTTCTTAAATATATATCTCAAGCTTTGAAAGGATTCAAAAATTTTAGGGATATGGTTGAGAATGAGATTGGTTCAATTATTAAATTTTTAAGTTCTAATAGAGGGAAAAAATTCACATCTAATGAATTTGATAGGTATCATGAAAAACATGGAATTAGAAGACATTTCTTTGCAGCTAGAAAACCTCAACAAAATGGAGTTGTTGAGAGAAAGAATAAAACTATTTAGGAAATGGCTAGAACAATGTTGAATGAAGCCAAACTTCCTAATAGATACTGGAAGGAAGTAATTTATACTACTATTTACATTCTTAACAAGGGATAGTTAAGAGTAAACCATGATAAGACTCCATATGAATTATGGAGAGGTAGACCTACATCTATGAAATATTTTAGAATATTTGGAAGCTTATATTTTATATAATGGGATGAAGAAAATTTGAGTAAATTTGAGATAAGATCTGATGAAGGAATATTTTTGGGTTATTAAACTACAAGAAAACCTTATAAGTTCTACAATAAAAGGTTATAGAAGATATAGTTGAAAGTGTGAATGTTAGAGTGGATGAATATTACTCTCAATTGTTACACAAAAATGACATGTATTCAAAAGTACCTATTTATGAAGAAAAAGAAGTGTCACAAGAGGAGAGTGATATTAATGAAGAAGAGAAACAAAAATCTACTCCAAAATATCCACCCAATTATGTTAAAAGAGATCATTCCAAGAATCAAATTCTTGGAAACAAAGTTGATGGTGTCATGGCAATAAGAAATCTTGCACAAAAAGAATAGGTAAACTATTATTTATTGTCTGAAACAGAGCCAAAATATTGTGAAGAAGCTAGTAACGATGAAAGTTGGATTAAATCCATGAAGGAAGAACTTAGTCAAATAGAGAAAAAGTAGACTTGGGAAATTTTTCCAAGGCATGTTGATAAGAATGTCATAGGCTCAAAATGGGTATTTAGGAATAAATTGAATGAAGATGGGTAGATAACTAGAAAGAAATCTAGATTAGTCTGCATGGTCTATGCTCAAGTTGAGGTATAGATTTTGATGAGACATTTTTTCTTGTAGCTAGGCTTGAAGCCATTAGAATGTTTCTTGCGTATTCAATTTATAAAAACTTCAAAGTGTACTAGATGGATGTAAAGTCTACATTTCTTAATGGCTATTTGGATGCCAAATTTTATATGGAGAAACCTAAAGGATTTAAGGTGATTGAAGATAAATACTATGTGTATAGATTGAAAAAGGATCTACATGCCTTAAAATAGGGCTTGGTATTCTAGGTTGGACAAATATCTCCAACAACAAGGGTATAAGAAAGTTATTGTTGACAACAATGCATAAAGAGTTTGAGATGTCCATGCTGGGAGAATTAACATTTTTTCTTGGTTTACAAGTCAATCAGTTAGATAAAAGGATTTTTATTTCTCAAACCAAGTACATGTGAAGGAAATTCTGAATAAATTTAAGATGGAATATTGCAATCCAGTTAGTACACCTATGGTCGTTGGATGTAAGCTTAGCAAAGATGATAAATCTGATTTAGCAGATTGATCATTATATAGGTCCATGATTGGAAGTCTCTTATATCTTACAACAACAAGGCTTGATATCATGCAATATTTTTATATGGTTGCTATATTTCAAGGTGCTCCTTAGGAGACACATGTCAATGTTATTGCAATTATGTTGCAGTAGTGTTGTCATTGATTTCAATAGTTGTTGGTGTTGATCATTGATGTCAATAGTATGGAGATGGTTGGTGCTAAGTTCTTGTGCTAGTATGGATATTTTATGGTTTGATAAGGTTTTTTGGTGCTATCATTAGTGTTTTCATTGAAGCATTGTATGGTTGTGATGGATAAGAGGTAAAGTTGAAGTAATTTCATTTGGTTTTCAAGAGCTTTTGAAAAAAATGAATAAAAAGAGTGTATAGTGTGACAAAGAAGTGTTCAGTGTTGTGCTGTAAATTTCTTCATGGAACTTGAAGATGTGCTTGTGTGGTTTGGATATGATGATAAAAGATGTTCATATGTTTTATATCCAAAGTTTTAGGTTTTGGATCATATGACAGTGAAAGTTATGTTTGAAAGTTTTTCTGTCTATATATAGAAGGTTGTTTGGGAGAAATGAGATTGCTATGCATTTCTCCATAGTAAGGTTTCTTTTATTGTGGATTTGGGAATGTGGTTATACTATCTGTAACTTCCCTTGAGATTTCAGGTGTTGAGGTGTTTCACAAGGTTGGTTAGTAAGTTGTATGTTTGTGCTAGTGTGTCTGGTTGCACATAATGAAAGTATTCTTTGTTTTAGGAAGATGTGGCAAAGTTGTAGAATATTCTAATGATTCTGGAATATTCAGAGATGTTGTGTGGATGTTTTGAAGTGTTGTTGTGTTGTACACATGACTTGAAGAAGCATGTATGTGGTCACTTATAGTGTTAGTTCAATTTTGGTTGACTTGGCATGCTAGTGCTATTTGCGGAGGTACCTCGTGGATTGTGGATGTATTGTGTAGCGTGGTGATGTGGATTTGGGTCCTAGTTAATCCTTGGTGTGGTTGTCCTTCACTTATTTCCACCATGAAGGTCTTTGGTGCCAACCTATTTTGGTGTTGCACATTTTGGGTGCATATTATTCATTAAGGCCGACCTAATTGAGATTGTTTAGGTCATAGATGGTATAAATATAAGGTGAATTGTTGGAGATGTGTGTGGATCTATAAAAGGTGTGAAAAAGTTGAAAATTTTATTAAGTGTGGTTATTTGAGGGTGAGTGCAGGATCATGGGGGTCCAAAAGTGGTGATATGACAAAAATGTGGTTGATGAGTTTTTTTTAGTCCAAATTTGATAAAACAAAAAGGATTTATTGAGAAAATTTTTGGATTTCCAAAAATATAAGATATGCCTTATTTGGAATTAAATAGATAATTATTATTGATTTTATACATGCTTTCTGACTAAAGTCCTGATTGATAGGCTGGTTGAAAAACATATATAATTCTTAAATGAATTTCATAAATTTTTGACCAAGTTATGGTGGTCAAACAAACAAGTTTTAATATTTTAATTTTTTTTTAAAAAAAATTCATAACTAATTACAAAAAAAAATGTGGCACATCCAGGCATGTGTCCTCTACTTATACTAAGAGTTTCAAATAATTTTATTATTTGTTGCTTGTACTTAGGTTGGTTAGACATACACCTGCTTTTTATTTTTTCCTGAAAAATTTAGTACTACTACATTGAAGTTTCAAATTTTAACCTAATAAATTTACTTTTTTCCAAAAACGGAACATCTTAGAAACTTCATGCAATTTGCTACAAATTTTGTTCTTACATATTTTTCAAGTTATGCTAATAACTTATTCAAATTTTTAAGTCAAGTTTCCTAACTCTATTTTTCTAAATTTTCATTGCCACTTAAGGACCTAGTTTGGACCCCCATGATCCTACACTAACCCTTGAATATGAGCTTAATGCCTATGAATTGAATGTGGTGAGTAGAAGGGTCTTCATTTTTAATGTGCTTGAAGTTTCTAAAGGAAATGAACTAAAGGTTGTAGATGACATAAAGTTTTAGTGTTGGATTTCTCCTATTGCCTTGAGATAGTGAAATAGTCTTCTTTTATCTTCTTTATTCTTGGCAGTGAGCCACTCGACAGTGAGCCTTTCTTCTTCTTCTAGGCAGTGAGCCCTTTGTAGGGAGCCTAAGTGTATTTAGTGTTGTAATTCATATATATGTGAGCTAATCCTCACCATGGATTTTCCCTTATATTTTCCATGTAAATATGGTGTTCTTATGTGTTTGGATGTGTTTTCATTATTGTTTCATATGTTTACATTCTACTAATACATGATAAGGGTTTAAGGGATAATAAGGGTTTGAATGATATTAAGGGATTGAATATTTTTAATTATACAACTTATTCACCCCCACCCTCTCAATTGTAAAGAGGCTAAGGTAGTTGAAAAACTTCCTACACTAATATTGAGAGGAGAATAAAACAAAACTTTTACAAATATTTAATAGTTAAATAAACTTAAACATAAATAAACACAAATATCATGTAAACCATGATACAGTGATTTACGTGGGGAAAACCCTTTTGGGAGAAAAACCCCACATTCCAAAATCCACCCAATATATTGTTCAGTAAATAAAAAAGATTACAATATACTTGCAAAGAAAGCTTCTTACAGGAGTATCACAACTCAGAGATCAAGAGACAACATGACCACTATTAGACTCTCAAAATACATCACCATCTCTCTACTGCAACCATAATACAATGCCCTCATAAAATAGAATTACATTCTAGGGAAAGACAAGCCAACAAAATATCCACCATTAGATCTAAAACTTAATAATTAACTATCTAGATTTACAATGTATCATTTATTTAATGTCTTTCGGCCATTTTAGAAGTTTCCTGAGAAAGTTGAAAAAAAAATTATTTACACACATCCCACTCCTCCCCCTTGATGCCATTGTATATTACACCTATTGGTGTAGCTAAGAGATATATATATATATATATCCTATCAACAATAAACTTTATATAATTTCAAGGTTGAGATGTACATTTTCCCAACAAATATCCCACTTGTTGAACACCTTACAAGAGAAATGGGAGGTAGTAAACATTGTCTCTTAATTGTTAGGTGCTGAAATGCTCATAATATCTGAACACCATCGAAACTTCTCTGTGCTCAATAGCTTAGTTAAAGAATCAACAATATTCATCAAAGTCTCTACCTTAACCAACTCCACCCTACCATTCTTGACCATATCTCTAAAAAAATGATAATGTACATCAATGTGCTTGGTCCTGGCATGAAATGTTGGGTTCTTGGATAGACATATTGCACTTTGACTATCACAATAAATTGTCACTGCACCTTGTTTTATTCCAATATCTGACCACAGTCTCTCAATCCAAATGGATTCTTTACAAGCATGAGTAGCTACCATATACTCCGCTTCAGTAAAGGACAAAGAAACCATAGCCCGTTGCTTACTCATCCAATTGATTGCACCATCAAATAATGTAAACACATAAATACTAGTGGATCATCTACTATCAATATCACCTACCTAGTTTGAATCCACATAACAATGGATATTAAGAGAAATATCATCTTTAGTCGTATTACTATAATAAAATAAGGAATAATTTGAGGTACCATGCAAATATCTGAAGACCCTTTTAACCGCATCCCAATGAACTCTACCAGGATTAGAAATATATCTAGAAAGAACTCCCACTTCTTAGGAAATGTCTGGTCTAGTGCAAACCATAACATACATCAAACTTCCAACTGCACTTTGGTAAGGAACTCTTCTCATGTCTTCCATCTCTTATGGAGATGTTGGACAATTTGAAATAGATAACTTTGTTCCAACTAAAATAGGAACACACAATGGTCTACAATCTTGCATGTTAAATCTCTATAAAATTGAATTGACATACTTACTTTGGACAAGCCATAGATTTTTGTTCACTCTATCTCTTTTAATTTACATCCCAAGAATGTGTCTAGTTGCACCAAGGTCTTTCATTTCAAATTTAGTAGCAAGTTGAGATTTCAGTTCTGAAATCATACCTTCCCTTTGCCAATAAATAACATATCATCAACATATAATGCAATAAACAAGAAATGATCACCATAAATTTTATAATAAACACAATGATCTGATTTAGAATACTCAAATCCCAAACTCAACACATATGCACCAAATTTATAGTACCACATCCTAGGACTCTATTTTAAGCCAAACAAAGATTTCTTCAATTTGCAAACTAATTTACTTTTACCTTTCACCACGTAGTGCTCTAGTTGTGTCATATAAATATCCTCCTCCAACTCACCATGAATGAAAGTAGTTTTCACATCCATTTGCTCAACCTCTAAATCATAAGAAACAAGAATAGCAAGCACAAATATAATGGATGTCACTTTGCAATAGGAGAGAATATCTCACCATAATTAACACCCTCAACTTGAGAGTAACCTTTCACAACCAACCTTTCTTTGTACTTCTCAATACCTCCATTTGAACCAATCTTTTTCTTAAACACCCATTTGCAACAAATAGGTTTTCGTCCTTCAGAAAATGGTACAAGATCCCATATATCACTTTTTCAAAGATTCCATTTCTTCATCCATAGCAGTATTACAGGATTCTCCATCATTCATACCTAATGCCTCCTCTGTAGATTTGGGTTCATCCATGTTAGTATTCAAAGAGAAAACAAATCTCTAATCATCAAGTTTATATCTTTCAAGGGGTTTTCTATTCCTTGTAGACGTATGAACAATTTGAGTTGGAGGTTCTTCCTCCTCTTCTAAAGATCTAGAGCTAGATGAGCTCTCCTCAACTTCTTGTCTATCCTTGGCATTGATTCAACTTTCTCAGGCATACAAGGAAATTGAATCACATCTTCCTATTTACTTTGTTCTGGCTACAATGTAATAGAAGAAGTCTTAGTTTCTCTAAAAATAGTTCACTTCTACTATATATTACCTTTTGTGCAATAGGTTCCCTGGTACAGGAGCACCTAGGTTGACCTCCATTTTGGTTTGCACAATTTTTGGCTTGTACCTGATCTTGGCCAAATAAGGATTTCATTGTGTTTGTTTTGGACCTTAGAAGGTCTTGCATTGGTGTGTTAAGTTAGTCTCTAGGACTAAAGTTCATTAGATTGTCAAGGTTGTTAAATTTTGGCTTTACTAAACTATGGACAACATATATTATGTTACAAAGCATTTAGTGTATGGAAACCACATCATCATTGTTTAAAAAGATGCCATGAGCAGTCAAGAAGCTGTTGGTATGAGTTTTAGGAGATCAAGGTCCTAAAATTAAGGTTAAAGGCAGAGTGGTATGATTGCATGAGGAACTTGTTAGTTTGCATGCACTTTACTTGTCTTTGAGAATCCCTTGAAATCAGGGAAATCCTCGTACCACTGCCCTTGGATGATGGTAATGGAATCCCAAATAGGGGGAATGGCTCATAGAAGAGTTAGTTAGCATGCTTTGTAAAAGGAGATCTCGGTGAATAGAAAATAGTTTTGGAGTTTTCTGCATTTTCTGTGTTTTACAGAAACCCCGTATGTTTTCAGTATTGTGATAATTATGTGTTATATGCATTGATTTGGAATTTGAATCAGAGTTCCTTTAACAGTTTATAGAATATTCACTTTGTAAATATTCCATTGAGTAAGGTCACGTGCATTAGAGTTAAGCTTTAGATAGCAAGGAATAAATCATGACTGTATTTCATGTGTCTGCCCATGAGTTTTAGAGACAGTGAAATCAGATACTTAGTAAATAGTGTTTGTTCATTGCATTGGAGTTCTTAACATAGTGTTGAGTCATTTTCATTCGGTGTTCAGGTTACTTAGGGTAGTATAGTAGTTTTGACTTCATAGAATAGGGTTTAGGAAGCTTTGAAATTGTAGTTTTGGACAGTCATATTTGGAATGACTCCCCCATAGCCACTGATCATGGGATTCCCCTGAGACTGGTGAAATATGGAAGTGGAGTTAGGAAGTTGTAAGTATTTGATAGTTGGAAACATGGAGCGCGGAGAAGAGAGTTTTATACCCAAACCCTAGGCGATCTAGGACTGCCCGGTTAGGGATTTGGAAATAAAGATTAAGGAACTTGGGCAGGGGAAGGAGTACCGTATGGCCATAGTACGAATTAAGGTGAGTTTGTGTCATAGCTAAGCAATTTGGGAGGATTGGGACCTCAACCAATCCTTGTGAGGTAGATTTGAAGGAAGGAGAGTTGAAACCCTAGAAGATAGGGGAATTAGCCCTCCAATCCAAGAACTTTGGAATCAGCTGTATGGTAAAGATAAGGACTTGAAAAACCATGCAAGATTTAAAAGCCCCAAAAGGGTGTCAGAAAAGGTGATTTGTCTACTGGGTACAGTGGAGGATCTTGGCAGAAAAAGCAAAAATAGGACTGGTAAGGGCTACAAGGATTAGCCCCTTCAAAAGACAAACTCTCAAAGTGGTAGGAGTGAAGATTGCAGAACCTTCAAGTTAGCCTCAAATGGATATGAAATCCATAAAATCAGTGTATACAACGCCCTTGCTAGCAGTTCAAGCAAAGTGGATGAATGTAGCATCTAGATCCTGCTAGGTGAAAAGGAAACAACAATTTCAGAGAGTGTTGAAGCCACCAAGGTGAAGCACAAGGATAGTAACTCTTGTGACAGATTTAAAGGAGGGATTAGTTAATGATCTAAGCCAGTTTAGAACCTTGAATCCATCAGGTTCATGAGTGAAGACAGAGAGAAAGGTCTTCTAGTTGGAGTGCAAGCACACCTTGGAGGTATCATACACCTTATTGGTATCAGAGCAAAGAGTTGGATTCAAGGCTTGTGATTAATGAGCCAATCCATTGAGTCAGTAGGAGAGAATACACCAGAAGAAGAAGCCATGGTGATAAATGCAGAGCTAGCAAATAAGGTAGAAGAGCAAGAGGAAGATAACCGGTTGCTCAAAGAAAGGATATCTCAGATGGAGAAACTCTTGGATGAAGTCCATGAGACATCAGATACTGTGAAGGACAAGATAAAGAAGAAAGAAGAACAGGAAACCAAGGAAAAAGAAGAGGATTTGGAGGAGGAAGCTCCAAAGCCTGACCCTGTTCTTGCAGAGGAACCATTCTTGAAGGCATTACAGGCCTTGAGTTGTAAAGCAATGGAGGGTGTGCCACTTTTCAGTGGAAAAATGGACCCTGATTCAGTTGTAGACTAGATTGAGAGCATTGAAAATCACTTTGAGTGTGATGGCATAACAGAGGCCCAAAAGGTAAAGGTGGCCAAGTCAAGGTTGAGAGGAGCAACTCTCACATGGTGGAAGTTTGTACAATCAGAAAGAGAGAAAGAAGGAAAAGGTCCCATAGTTTCATGGAGAGGAATGGTGACTAAGATAAGGAAAAATTATCTCCCTGATGATTATGAAGTCCAGTTGCATAGGAGAAGACACAATCTGAGGCAAAAGGACATGGATGTCCAAACATATACAGAGGAGTTTCAAAAATTGCGCCTTAGATCAAAAGTGGTTGAAGAAGAGAGTATCAAGTTGGCAAGGTATTTGAATGGGCTCAAGTGGTCTATCCAAGAGGACATGAGCTTAGTGAACTTCAAAACAATCCGCCAATGATATCAAATGGCTTTGAAAATAGAGGAGAAAGGCAAAAAGAAGTAGGAACAAAATCCCAAAGGCAGAGGTAAAGGGAAAGATAGCAAAGGACAAAGAGGAAGTTATAGTGGAAGAAGTTCAGAGCCAAGAGCCCAAGGAGAAGTCAGATTTTTTGAACAACAAGAAGGAAGTTCTAGTAGAGGTGGTAGAGGAAGAGGTTTCAGCTCCAGAGGAAGAAGTGGTGGACAAGGAAGAGGCAGTTACTTCACCAACATGAAATGCTATCATTGCAACCAATTGGGACACCCAGCCTATAGATATCTTGAGAAAGGTAGCACTTCCCATGGAGGAGATAAGAGAACCCATCTGATTCAAGATGAAACAGTTGTAGCAAATAAGCAATTAGAAGTACCCTTGAACTCAGAGGAAGGTGAAAATCTCATGATGAGAAGGACTTTAATCAAAGAACCAGTCAAAGAAGAGCCAAGCCAAAGAAGGTACTTGTTTAGGATAAAGTGCAAGATGATGGAGAAAGTGTGTAAGGTCATCATAGACTCAGGTTCAATTGACAATATTGTGTTAGAGGAGGCAGTCAACAAACTAAAATTGACAAGGATACCTCACAAGAATCTTTACATGGTCACATGGCTCAATAAGGGTCAGCATGTCTTGGTGAATGAACAAGCATGGGTAGAGTTTTCAATTAGCAAGTACAAAGACAAGGTATTGTGTGATGTATTACCTATGGATGCATGCCACCTACTCCTAGGTAGGCCATGGCAATTTGATTGTCAAGCTGTGCATGATGGAGCTAAGAATTCTTACACCTTCAAGAAGGACAAAGTAACCTACAAGATTCAATCTTTGTTGGAAGATACTGAGGTGCAGACAACAGGTTCTAAGCTGCTTATAACTGGTGAAAAAGAGTTTTAAAGGCCTTGGAAGAAGGAGAAGGATTTGGCTATGCAGTAATGATCAAGCCAAGAGAAGTAAGCAAAGAGAAGGCAGCTGAAAAGCAAGAGTTACCCAAGGAGATACAAGACTTGTTGAAGACCTATGAAAGTATTGTAAGTAGTGGTCAACCAGCAATCTTACCTCCTAAAAGAGCCATAAGTCATAGGATAGACTTGATACCAGGAGCCACCCTTCCAAACAAAGCAACCTACAAGATGAAACCTCAACAAAATGAGGAAATAGCTAGGCAGATTCAAGAACTACTTGACCAAGGTCTTATTAGGAAAAGCATTAGTCCTTGTGCAGTACCCACTGTCTTAGCACCTAAGAAATGAGGAGAATGGAGGCTTTGTACTGATTCTAGGGCAATAAACAAGATAACCATCAGGTATAGGTTCCCTATCCCTAGGATTGAAGATCTCATGGATTGTCTAGGTGAAGCTAGGTACTATACCAAGATAGATTTAAAGAGTGGTTATCACCAAATTAGAATACATGAGGGTGATGAGTGGAAAATAGCCTTCAAAACCAATGAGGGTCTCTATGAGTGGCTAGTTATGCCATTTGGATTATCTAATGCCCCCTCCACATTCATGAGACTCATGAATGAAATTCTCCAGGACTACATTGGCAAGTTTGTAGTAGTGTATCTTGATGATATACTAATCTATAGCAGAACAAGAGAAGAGCACCTCCATCATATTGAGTTGATTTTCAAGAAGTTGCAGGAGGAGAAGCTGAAGATCAATCTGGAAAAGTGTGAGTTCATCAAAATAGAGCTGGTGTACCTTGGATTTGTGCTATCACATGGCAACTTGAAGATGGAAAACAACAAGGTTGAAGCCATTCTTAATTGGCCTACTCCAAAGACAGCAACAGAGGTAAGAAGCTTCCATGGTCTTGCTCAGTATTATAGGAAATTCATAAGGCAGTTTAGTGCAATTTGTGCTCCTATGTTGGATACCATTAAAGGAGGAATGAAAACCAAATTTGTGTGGAATGAGCAAGCTAACAAGAGTTTTGAGTTGCTGAAGGAAACGATAGCTACCCAACCTGTTTTGGTGTTGCCAAGCTTTGAGAAGCTATTCACCATTGAATGTGATGCAAGTAATGTAGCAATTGGAGCTGTTCTCAGCCAAGAGGGCAGACCGGTGGTTTTTCATTCAGAGAAGCTAAGTGAAGCCAAGAAGAAGTACTCTTCTTATGACCTTGAGATGTATGCATTGGTCCAAGCACTAAGGAAGTGGAGGCACTACTTGCTTCCCAAAGAATTCATTGTGTACTCAGACAATCAAGCACTCAATTTTCTGAATTCACAAGAGAAGTTGAGTCACAGGCACATGAAATGGGTGGAGTACTTGCAAGCTTATACCTTCAACATCAAGCACAAGAAAGGAGCTCTCAACAAGGTGGCTGATGCATTGAGTAGGAGAGTTCTCACCATTCAAGAAATTTAGTTGAAAAGCATGAGGATAGATCACTTCAAAGATCTATATGTAGATGATGAAGACTTTGCTAATATTTACAAGGTATGTCTTGAGTATAAGAACCATTTCCATAGCAAGTATGCTGAATACACCTTGCAAAGTGATTTATTGTTTAAAGGGAATCAACTTTGTGTTCCTAGGGGTTCTATTAGGGAGAACTTAATTCAAGAAAAGCATAATGGTGCATTGAGTGGTCATTTTGGGATCACTAAAACTCAGGAACTGGTTCAAAGGTTTTATTTTTGGCCTAGGATGAACCTAGATGTTAGGAAATATGTAGAGAGTTGTGTGGTGTGTCAAAAGGAAAAAGGCACTTCCTCAAATGCAGGCTTATACCAGCCACTGCCTATCCCTTCTAGGCCATGGGAATGTCTAAGCATGGACTTTGTAGTTGGCTTACCCAAGACAAAGAAAGGTATGGATAGTGTGTATGTTGTTGTTGTCAGATTCAAAAAAATGGCTCACTTTATACCCTGCAAAACAACCAATGATGCTAGTAAAATAACCTCTCTTTTCTTTAAAGAAATAGTTAGAATTCATGGCTTACCAATCAGCATTGTCTCAAACAGAGATACCAAGTTTATGAGTCATTTTTGGAAGACTCTTTGGCAAAGAATGGGCACAAATTTGTCCTTTGGATCTGCATACCATCCCCAAACTGATGGTCAGACCGGAGTGGTTAATAGGACACTTGGAAACCTTTTGAGATGCTTGACCAAGGAGTATGGTCAACAATGGGATCAGATTATTGGGCAAGCTGAATATGCCTATAATGATACTATAAATAGGTCAATAGGGAAGATTCCCTTTGAAATTGTTTATGGTTTACATCCTAGAGGTGTTTATGAACTGAGAGAGTTGAAGGATGGAGTCAAGGGAAGTGGTTATGCAGATGAATTTGCTTGTGCGATGCGGTAAATTCATGAGACAGTCAGAAAGACCTTGAAAGAAAATACCATGAAACATAAAACTAAAGTGGATGAGCATAGGAGAGAGCTTCAGTTTAATGTTGGAGACTTAGTCATGGTGCATTTGAACAAGGCTAGATTGAAGAAAGGAGTCCCTCACAAGTTGCAAATGAAGAGGATAGGTCCTTGTCCTATCTTGGAGAAGTATGGAATAATGCAGTCAAAGTGCAATTACCAGATGACAGTGGACTGTCCCTTGTTTTTAATGTTTCAAAACTTATCCATTATAGAGGACCACCCCCAAACATGGATCAGACCATCCAAGAAGTGATTCAAGATGTAGAAGAGCTCAAACTACCCTCCACTGCAGTCAAACAAGCTGATAAGGTATTGGACACTAGAGTTTACAAGAGAACCAAGACAAAAGAATACAAAGAACACCTAATCAAGAGGCATGGACAACCTGATTCAGATGCAGTATGGATTAAGGAGGCAAAGTTTAAGAAGTTGGGAATTGATACTAACTTGCTCAATCCAAGGGTGGATTGAAGTTTCTGTTTTGGGGAGGATGGTGTAGGAGCAACTAGGTTGACCTCCATTTTGGTTTGCACAATTTTTGGCTTGTACCTGATCATGGCCAAATCAGGATTTCATTATGTTTTTTTTGGACCTTAGAAGGTCTTGCATTGGTGTGTTAAGTTAGTCTCTAGGACTAAAGTTCATTAGATTGTCAAGGTTGTTAAATTTTGGCTTTACTAAACTGTGGACAACATATATTATGTTACAAAGCATTTAGTGTATGGAAACCGCATCATCATTGTTTAAAGAGATGCCATGGGTAGTCAAGAAGCTGTTGGTATGAGTTTTAGGAGATCAAGGTCCTAAAATTAAGGTTAAAGGCAGAGTGGTATGATTGCATGAGGAACTTGTTAGTTTGCATGCACTTTACTTGTCTTTAAGAATCCCTTGAAATCAGGGAAATCCTCGTGCCACTGCCCTTGGATGATGGTAATGGCATCCCAAATAGGGGGAATGGCTCGTAGAAGAGTTAGTTAGCATGCTTTGTAAAAGGAGATCTCGGTGAATAGAAAATAGTTTTGGAGTTTTCTGCATTTTCTATGTTTTACAGAAAACCCTGTGTGTTTTCAGTATTGTGATAATTATGTGTTATATGCATTGATTTGGAATTTGAATTAGAGTTCCTTTAACAGTTTATAGAATCTTCTCTTTGTAAATATTCCATTGAGTAAGGTCACATGCATTAGAGTTAAGCTTTAGATAGCAAGGAATAAATCATGACTGTATTTCCTGTGTCTGCCCGTGAGTTTTAGAGACAGTGAAATTAGATACTTAGTAAATATTGTTTGTTCATTGCATTGGAGTTCTTAACATAGTGTTGAGTCATTTTCATTCGGTGTTAAGGTTACTTAGGGTAGTATAGTAGTTTTGACTTCATAGAATAGGGTTTAGGAAGCTTTGAAATTGTAGTTTTGGACAGTCATATTTGGAATGACTCTCCCATAGCCACTGATCACGGGATTCCCATGAGACTGGTGAAATATGGAAGTGGAGTCAGGCAGTTGTAAGTATTTGATAGTTGGAAACATGGAGCACAGAGAAGAGAGTTTTATACCCAAACCCTAGGCGAGCTAGGACTGCCTGGTGAGGGATTTGGAAATAAAGATTAAGGAACTTAGGTAGGGGAAGGAGTACCGTACGGCCATAGTACAGATTAAGGTGAGTTTGTGTCATAGCTAAGCAATTTAGGAGGATTGGGACCTCAACCAATCCTTGTGAGGTAGATTTGAAGGAAGGAGAGTTGAAACCCTAGAAGATAGGGGAATTAGCCCTCCAATCCAAGAACTTTGGAATCAGCTGTATGGTAAAGATAAGGACTTGAAAAACCATGCAAGATTTAAAAGCCCCAAAAGTGTGTTAGAAAAGGTGATTTGTCTGCTGGGTACAGTGGAGGATCTTGGCAGAAAAAGCTAAAATAGGACTGGTAAGGGCTACAAGGATTAGCCCCTTCAAAAGACAAACTCTCAAAGTGGTAGGAGTGAAGATTGCAGAACCTTCAAGTTAGCCTCAAATGGATATGAAATCCATAAAATCAGTGTATACAACGCCCCTGCTAGCAGTTCAAGCAAAGTGGATGAAAGTAGCATCTAGATCCTTCTAGCTGAAAAGGAAACAACAATTTTAGAGAGTGTTGAAGCCACCAAGGTGAAGCACAAGGATAGTAACTCTTGTGACAGAGTTAAAGGAGGGCTTAGTTAATGATCTAAGCCAGTTTAGAACCTTGAATCCATCAGGTTCGTGAGTGAAGACAGAGAGAAAGGTCTTCTAGTTGGAGTGCAAGCACACCTTGGAGGTATCATACACCATTCCCAAAGCTTGTATCCTTTCACACCATAATTGTATCCAATGAAGATACATTTCACGCCTTGTTCTCCAACTTTGTTGGCTTCTTCTTTGACACATATGCATATGCCTCAAAACCAAAAAATCTAAGATGTCTTAATGAAGGCTTGCAACCCAACCATTTCTCTATAGGCATCTTATCAACAAGAGTTGATGTAAGAGACCTATTAATCAAGTAATAGGTAGTGGAAACAACTTCAGTATAGAACCTTTGTTCTAGACCAACACCACTCAACATACTCCTAGCCTTCTCCATCAATGTCCTATTCATTCTTTTTGCAACTCCATTCTGTTATGGAGAATACAAATTTATCTTCTTTCTATGAATACTACAATCCAACCATTTCTTTAAATTCTTTAAATCAACTAAAAAATTCAGATTTACTCTTTAAAAAATATACCCATGTCCTTCTACTATAATCATCAATAAATGAAATATAATATGTGGATTTACCAATCAAAGGAACATCTACAGGACAAAACTCATCAGAATGAATAAGATCCAATACACCACAAGATTTATGAGAACTCAAGTAAAATTAAATACGGTTTTATTTTCCATAAATGCAATGCTCACAGAAATCAAATTCAAGATTACAATCAGACAAACCTTCAACAAGATTTTTATTTTTTAAGGTCCTTAGACCCTTTTCTCTAATGTGGCCAACTCTCTAGTGCCATAACATATTTTCTCTGTAGGTAACTTTGTTTCAGAAGAAAGAGCACCCTTGGGTACCCAAAATCCACGACCATTTGTTGAAGGTGAAACCCTCATTTCTTCCATAGACTTACTTTTCACAAAAGTATTATTGCACTCAACAATGCATGCATCAAGCCTATACAATGTGCCACATCTAACTCCTCTAGTAATCACCATAGCACCTCTAATCATCTTACATCCTGCATCAAAAAATACTACCTCCACACCCGCTTCTATTAGTTTTCTTACAGATAATAGATTTCATGCTAACCTAGGGATATGCAACACACCATTAATCCTTTTCATTCTACCATCAGGAAACTTGATTTTAACTTAACCACAACCAACAATGTCTAAATGAGAATCATCACCCAAGTACACCTTACCTCCATCAAATTCTTCATATGTAGAAAACCAATCTCTATTAAAGGTCATATTGAAAAATGCACCTGAGTCAATCAACCATGCATTATTACCTGCACACGAGTTTCCAAAGTTGTAATCAATGTGTCACCATCTTCCTTCTCAGACTCAGAATCAAAATTATATTTCTTATTTTTATTTTTTGTTTCTTCTTTGCATTCCTTATGAACATGCCCAGGATTACCATAGTTCTAGAAAATAACTTTGGACTTTCCAGGAGATTTAGATCTCCCCCTGGAGTTGGATTTGTCATGTTTATCATTCTTCTTTCCTTTTTCCTTAGGTCTTCCATGAACATTAAGGGCCTCCTTGGAAGTGATGGATACCTTCCTCCTCATCTCTTCTAAAAGTAAAGAACCTGCCACATCTCCAGTCTTCAAAATAACATAAGTAATCCCAATAGCCATAACAGGAGAATCCCATGAATTAGGCAAAGAACAAAGCAAGATTTGACATTTCTTCTCATCCATTTTGACACCAACGGATGCCAATTGAGCCACCAAAATATTGAATAATTCTAAGTGGTTTGTGATTCATCCACCCTCTTCCATTCTCAGGGAATATAGTTTCTTCCTCAAGAAAATATTGTTCACTAAAGATTTGGCCTAATACATCTCACCAAGCTTCTTCCATAGTTTTTGTGTAGAGGTCTCCTCATGGACATTAATTAAATAAAATTCTGCCAAACACAATATGATTAGACCCTTGGCTTTACGGTCCATAACATCATATTAAGCAGCCCGAGTAGGATTTGCAGGCCTTGAAACATTCTCATCAACAACATCCCATAGATCTCAATCTATCAAAAAATCCTCCATCTTTAGCTTCCACATCTCAAAATTATTTCCAAAAAAATTCTCTACCTCTATTCTCCTTGATGAACTTTCCATCTGAAAAATTCCCGCAACAAGATCACAAAGTATCTTCTACACAAGTTCCCACTCAAACCTAGATTAGTTCAAAAAAAACAAACAACCCACAATTGAAACCAAAGGTGATTAGGCTTTGATACCACTTGTAAGGAAGCTAAGGTAGTGGAACTTCCTACACTAATCTTGAGAGGAGAATAATGCAAAATTTTTATAGATCTTTAACAGTTACATAAACTTAAACATAAATAAACAAAATATCATGCATACCATGACACAGTGATTTACATGGGGAAAACCCTTTCGGGAGAAAAACCCCACACTCCAAAATCCTCCCAATATATTATTTAGTAACTCACAAAGATTATAATATACTTACAGAGCAAGCTTCTTACAGGAGTATCACCACTCTGAGATCAAGAGACAACACGACTATTATTAGACTCTCAAAATACATCACCGTCTCTCTACCATAGCCATAATACAATACCCTCATAAAACAAAGTTGCATTCTAGGGTAAGACATGCCAACAAAATATCCAACATTAGATCTAAAACCTAATAATTAATGGTCTATATTTAGAATGTATCATTTATTTAATGTATGTTGGCCATTTTAGAAGTTCTCTTGAAAAGTTAACAAAAAATTGTTTACATGCATCCCACTCCTCCCCCTTGATGTCATTATATATTAAACCTATTGGTGTAACTAGGTAATATATATATATAGCCTATCAACAATAACCTTTATATAATTGCAAGGTTGTGACACATTTCCCAACATCAATTGTTATGTGCATCTAATAATTGGTATCAAAGCTATGGTTCCTTGGAGAAAGATTAAATGGTTGAGGTAGATGTAGATGGTGCATAGGAAGGGTGTGAAAGCTCCTATGTTCGATGGAACAAATTATACTTACTGGAAAGCCATGATGGACTCCTTTTTGGTCTCTCTTAGATTTGGTGTTTGATAGTCAGTTGAAAAAGGATATACTATGCCTACTGTTGGTTCGACAAGTGATGATGAAATCAAAGAATATAAGGCAATCATAAAGCAAGGAATGCTAATCTAATTGGTCTCTCTGACTATGAACTTGGAAAGTTGATAAGTCTGAAATTTGCTAAATATGTCTAGACAAAGTTGGAAACTATTTATGAAGGAGATGATAAAGTCAAGAAAGAAAAGATGTAGAACTATAAAGCCAAATTTCCCTAAGAATATTTGAAGATGAAGATATTACTGCCTACATGCTCAGAGTTGATGAAGTATTCTATGCCATCAATGGTCCTGGTGGTAATCTGGAAGAAAGTGAAGTTGTAAAAAAAGTACTAAGAACTCTTCCTAAAACTTATAGTTCTAAAGTTTTTGCTATACAGGAAGCTCAAAATTTGGATAGTTATTTTAGAGATCATATGTTTGGTGCTTTAATTTCTTATGAATTGAGAGAGTTTGGTCAAGATTCTACAAAGAAAGAAATTTCCTTTGAAGTACCCAAAGTAGAGAAGGATGATGAATCAAATCCGAATGATCTTTGATGATGTGGAAGAAAATTTTGCAAGGAGACTAAAAAAGGGCACTAGAAAATACAAAGGTAAGTTACCCTTTAAATGTTTCAATTGTGGAAAGATAGGTCACTATGCTTCTAAATGTTCAATCAAAGTTGCAAATGACAAACCTAAGGATCATAAAGGAAAAATTGTCAAGAAGAATTATTATGTGGAAAAAGACAATGGTATATCTGATGATGAAGAATTTGAATATCTTGATGAAGAAAATGATGAATGCTTGTTCATGGTTATAAAAGTTGGAACTAATTCTGCTAATCCTAAAAGATGTGTGAAGGAAAGTGATTCGATAATAGGCCACAACATTGAAGGAAATATGGTGATTTCTTTTCATGTAAGAGAAGAGAGGAATTACTAGATAATTGATAGTGGATGCTCAAATCATATGATAGGTGTAAAGTAAGTTTGTTAAACTTAAAAAGTATGATGGTAGTCTTATTAAGTTTTGTGATGATACATCTGCTAAGACTTGTGGAAAAGGTTCAATTAGTTTTGATGGAAAGCATAAAACAAATGATGTTCTTTATGTCAAGGGTCTCCGGCATAATCTTCTATGTGTAGGATAGATGTGTAGCAGAGGATACAATCTTTTGTTTTAGGATGATGGTTGTGAAATTAGAAAAGGAAGATTTGGAACTTTGGTTGCTACTAGAATAAGGATAGAAGGTAATGTTTATCAGCTCAAAGGTAGTGGTGCTAAATAGTTTATGTATCAAATCAATGTAAGTTGGCTATGATATAGAAGGATTCGTCACATCACTTTTGATAGCCTAGTGAAGATTAGTTCTACTGATGCTATGAGAGATCTACTAAAGATTACAAATCCTATCAATGCAACATGTAAGGAGTGTTAGTTTGGAAAGTAGACTAGAAGAGGTTCAAGATTAAGGAATATCCTATCGTGGGTCCTTCGGAGTTGGTGCATACAGACTTATGTGGACCTACTAGAATAAGTTCATATGGTGACATGCATTTTATGTTATTGATTTATGATTATTCTAGAATGACTTCGGTGACATTTCTTAAAGAAAAATAAGAAGCTCTAGATAAGTTCAAAGAATTTAAGTCTATGGTTGAGAATGAAATGGATGTAAAGATAAAATTATTAAGGTCTAATAGAGGTGGTGAGTTCACCTCCAATGAGTTTAAGATCATGGAATAAAGAGGCATTTGTCAGCTCCTAGGACTCCTCACTAGAATGGACTTGTGGAGAGGAAAAATAGAATAGTTCAAGAAGTAGCTAGGACAATGATGAAGGAAGCAAATCTACCATATGTCTATTATAGAGAAGCTATTCAAATTGTAGTCTACATTCTTAACAAATATCAAGAAAGAGTGAATAGTTTAAAGACTCCCTATGAATTATGGTATGGTAAACCTCCTACTATAAAGTATTTTAGAGTTTTTGGAAGAAAATTCTATATCAGAAGACTAGATGAAGAAAACTTAGGAAAGTTTGGTGCAAGATCTGATGAAGGAATATTCCTTGGATACTCTACAAGAAGCAAAGCTTACCGATGCTATAATAAAAGTTTGAAGAAGATTGTTGAAAGTGCAAGTGTTAAGGTGTATGAAGAACCACTATATATTTTAGTACTAATAGAAGGATATGAATTTGATGAATCCCCTTGCAGTGAAGAAGAAAAGGATGAAGAGAAGGAAAAAGAGATGACATTTGAAGAGGAAGAATCTCCTAAAAATATCCCTAAGACTCCTAAGTATGTGCAAAAGAATAATTTTGAAGATAAAATCATTGGAGATAAGAAAAAAGGCATGTTGATAAGGATAAAAGCAATTATGATAGAGGAACAAGTAAATTTTTGTTTACTTTTAGAGGTTGAACCTAAAATAGCGATTGAGGCATGCAAATATGAGAATTGGATCAAGCCTATGAAAGATGAATTGGGAGAAATTGAGAAGAATAGGACTTGGGAATTGGTCCCTAGAAACAAGAATGTGATAGGAAATAAAGGGTTGTTTAGGAACAAATTTAATGAGGATGGAAAATTTTTCAGAAACAAGGATAGACTTGTGTGTAAGGGCTACTCACAAGTAGAAGGAATAAATTTTGAGGAGGCATTTTCTCCAATGGTTAGGATGGAAGCCATTATAATGTTTTTGGATTTTGTAGCACATAAAGACTTCAAAGTATATCAGATGGATGTAAAGTCTATATTCTTGAATGGTGAGTTGGAAGAAGGGGTATACATTGAACAAATGGAAGGATTTTAGTTATCAGATGATGTTGATATGGTCTGCAAGTTGAAGAAGGCATTGTACGGACTCAAATAAGCTCCTAGAGCTTGGTATGTAAGGTTAGATAAGTACTTGTTGCAGCAAGGATTCAATAAAGGTACCATAGATAGAAATATTTACTTCAAGGTTGAAGGAGAACAAATCCAAATTGTGGTAGTGTATGTGGATGACATTATCTTTGGAGGAAATGAAGATATGTACAAGAAGTTTTTAGAGGAAATGTAGAAAGAGTTGGAGATGTCAATGTGTGGGGAGATGAATTTCTTCCTTGGATTACAAATCAGTCAATCAAAAAAAGGTATTTCATTTCACAGTCAAAATATGTCAAGCAAATGTTGAAGAAGTTTGAAATGGAGGATTCTAAACCAGTATGTACCCCTATGGTTATTGGTTGAAATTTGAGCAAGAATGATGAATCTCCTAAGGCTGATAAGAGAAAATATAGATCAATTATTGGTGGACTATTATACCTAACTATTGGACCAAATATCATGGATGTAGTTTGTCTTGTGGCTATATTTGAAGAAGATCCCAAAGAATATCATGTTTCAACAGTGAAGAGGATATTTAGATACTTGAAGGACACTCTAGATTTTGGTTTGTGGTATCCTAAGGATATTGATTTTACTTTAGTGCATATATAGATGCAGATGGGGCAAGTTGTATAGATGATAGAAGAAGTACAAGTGGTGGTGCTTTCTTTCTTGGAGGTAGATTAGTTTCATGGTTGAGTAAGAACTGAGATTTTGTGTCATTATCTACTGTAGAGGTAGAGTATATTAAGAAGTATCATGCTACACATAAGTGTTGTGGATGAAGCACACATTGAAGGATATCAAAGTATCATAAGATGAACCTATTTCTATTTTATGTGATAATACAATTGCTATCAATATCTCAAAGAACCCAATAATGTATTCAAGAATGAAACATATCTCCATCTGGTATCCCTTTCTAAGAGAGAAAGTTGTAGAGAATGAGGTGAAGCCAAGAATATGTTCCTACAAAGGATCAAGTTGCATATATCTTTATAAAGGATCATCCAAAAGATAATTTTGAGTATCTACAAAAAAATTTAGGGGTTATTTCCCCTCCTTTCAACTAGATGCATAATTTGATGCATTTTTTCGAGTGAGAATTCAAGATACATTCTTGGTCCTAGACTAATGTTGAAGGCTATCTCTTAGGGGGAGTAGGTAGTAGTTTTGTTAATTGGTGTAGTCAGATGGAGCATATTTTGTGCCCTAAGGGGGAGAGTGCAGAAAAATGAGTGCAGTTATTTTCTAGTGTTGTAAGTGGTGTCAAAGTGGTGTATGAAGATGTCAAAAGGGAGAGTAGAAAAGAAAATAAAAATTCTATGCAGATGATGTGTGAAAGATGAATGTGTTGTCCTTTGAGTTTTGTCAAGGGGGAGAACAAAAGAGTTCAATACATGAAAGAGAGTTGCATAAGTGTATGGACCTTTTCCATTGATGTCAAAGGGGGGAGAGTACTACTGAAAATAATATGGTCTAAAAACACAAGGGAAGAGGGTGTTTACAAGAGAGTGAGAGAATGAAGAACTCCTTAGATAGGAGGAGAATTCTATGAAGTAGAAGTAAAAGATAAAGTATGAAGAGTAAAAGATGCCCCAATTAGGGAGAGTGCTGCTTGTTGTAGAGTTGTTAGTTGATTTTTTTTTTGATATTTTTTCAACGAGATAGTGTTTCCATCAATGAAAAGGGGGAGATTTTTTCAAATATGTTGTTGGTGTTGTCATTGATGTCAACGATTGCTAGTGTTGGTCATTGATGTCAACATTATGGAGATGGTTGTTGTTGTCAAGTGCTTGTGCTAGTATGGATGTGTTGTGGTTTGATAAGAAGGTGTTGTAGTGTTGTCATCAGTGTTTTCATTGATTTCTTGTATGGTTGTGATGCATAAGAGTTGCAGTTGTAGTAAGTTCATTTGGTTTCCAAAAGCTTTTGAGAAAATTTGAATAAAAGCATGTAGTGTGATAGAGAAGTGTTTAGCTTTGTGCTCTACATTTATTCATGTTTGAATATGTGATTGTGTGGTTTTGATATGATTATTAGAGGTTTTTAGAGGTTATATATCTAGAGTTTTAGGTTTTGGTTTGTATGATAGTGAAATTTGTGTTTGACAGTTTGTTTATTTGTATAGAAGGTTATATGGGAGAAATAAGATTTCTCCACATTTCTCCATAGTAAGGTTTCTTATCTTGTGGATTTGGGAATGGGTTTATACTATTTGTAACTTTCTTCCCTTTAGATTTTAGGTGTTGAGGTTTTTCACAAGGTTGGTTAGTAAGTTGTATGTATGTGCTAGTTTTTCTATCGCATAGAATGAAAGTATTCTTTATTTCAAGAGATTGTGACAGAGTTGCAGAATATTTTGATCATTGATGGAATATCTAAGATCTTTTGTGGATATTGTGAAGTGTTTTGGTGTGGTTTGTGTGACCTAAAGACTAGAAATTGAACTGCAAAGAAATGTAGAGCAAAACCATTTATCTCAAACACCATTGCAATACACATTTCACACACTAGTGAACACAAATTTCTCTACACAATGATCTAGAACCTAAAACTCTAGATATAACACCTATGAACACCTCTAATCAACATATCCAAACCACAGAAGAAAATCTTCAACCATGAATAAATTTGTAGCATAACTAGATCACTACTCTACTATACTAAAAATCACATTGTTTTTTCTTTTCTTCAAATTTTCTCAAAAACACTTGGAAGCCAAGCACCACAAACACATTATCACCATCTAGAACACCTTCAACTCAACCAAAAACATGATCATCAAAGCAACACTAGAGGTTGACATCAGTGATATTACTAATGATGACATAATGCAAATAATCAAAGCATCACAAAGGTTAAAATCAATGCAACAACATAGATTTGTTGACATCAATGACAACACAAACTGAACATACTTGCAATAGTGCTCACCTCTTGTGTATCTTCTATACTCTAGTGTGATTATCACTCAAATGCAAGTAATTTTTCTTATGAATTAATTATCCTGATTGTGTGGAACTTGATTGATTTTGATATGCGCTCTAAGTATGGAAATAATTATTTCAATAATTTGTAATTGTTGTCCTAGTCGAAGCTTCCTAATTTCTTCTCTGAATTCTTCTTCTTCTTCTAGTACTGGATTAACTTTGTGATACTCTTCACTGCTTCTTCTCTACCTCCAAGCTAAAGTATTCAATTGTGATATTATATCCTCTTGTTCAACTTGTATCGAATTTAAGTTCAAATGAGGTACTGGGATAGCATTGCTATGAGGAAAAACCATGATTGTTCATGAAGGAAAACCTAGTACATAAAATTATAAGGAAGCTAGTATTTATTTCTTGTTCAAAGTCCCCAACAAATTCACCAAAAATTAGTTGGTTACCAGACTATGCACTTTCTCAAAACTTAAATTATTAACTCTATTAACCAAATTAAATATGTATCAATTGCAAATGGTTGAGTAAACTATTTTTATGGGAAATAGTTTCTCTTTGAATTTTATGAGGTAAAAATCCCTCTTTTGATGAATAATTTTTTTAAAAGTAAATTTAAATGGGGTATGCTTTTAAATAGAAAGTAGGAAAGGAAAAATATCAAATTCTTCTACTTATTTTCAGAAAATTAAACTCAATAGATAAATCACAATAATAGAAGTGCATAGCACACAAACTACTTCACATACCATGAAATGTAAACTGAAATATTATAATAAAAGCTAACACCAAAAGAGAAATGGATCAAAAAAATAATGGAAATTATACGTTCACAAAAAAATGTAATAACTTCATAAATTACTCATAACACACAAATTATGATAATTTCATTCATTCATTCCATGATCCCAAACTAGACACTCATTGGTATAATATTTTTAGTTCTATATATCTATATTAAAAAAAATGCTAAGAGAGTTTTTAGTTGCATCATATTACATATATAAGAAAGCAAGAGTAATTTCTTTTTGAAATAACCATCAAATATACGAGTCTTTCCATCTTTAATAAAACATAGACATTTATATGAAATATTTAAGTAAACAAAAGAGACTATTGCTAAGGTGGAATATTTTTGGTAACTCCTCTAGATGACTGGGTAGTTGAAACAATGACTTTGTCTTGGTAGGCATAAAATTCCTTTACTATGCCTTTACTATGGGAGGCATGCCATCCTGTTGAGGGATGGTTAGACTTTTAGTTCCTAATTTTTAGAGAACCTTGTTAGCCCTTACTGCCTCAATCTTCCTTGAGTACGTCGTTGTAAGTCCACCAAACTGGAATAACACCAAGTCAATGCCATTGAGCCTCCTCATACTTTCCACATTGACTTTTTGTTTTTCACAAAGGATCTTAAATATTTTATTAAATCTTCCCTTTAGTGTCTCCTCATCTTCATCATTAGGATCCCCTTCTTTTCTAAGATGAATGCCAATGCTCAAAAGGTTTTTTTGAATTTTATCTCTCACTATATTGCATTCATTGAGACAATTATTTTCTCTAGCTAGTTTTTATTGATGAATGAGAGTTTCCACTCAATACTCTTTTTCCACATGAAGCACCTGTTGCCATTAACATTGGCTAAAATATTATCACCGACCAATTTAGTTGCACCCATTTTTGACATTTCTTTGAATCATTATTAGTTTTCACCCAAATTGATTCCTCATGCTTGGTGGAAAAAATTTCTTTACCAACTTTGGTTCTTAACACTTCAATATCTTCATGTCTTTTTCATATAAAGGATGAATTTGATTCCCTTAATTAAGATTTTTGTAGCCCATTCTTTTGTAACATTTCAATAGGACTTATATCCTTGCACCTTATTCACCATTTCCTTTCCTATGAAAGATATCAAATCAAATATGGCACTAGCATGGCTAATTGGTTTGGGAATCAGATCTATTAAAAATTTCAAGAAATTAGTCAAAAAATTTACTTGATGCTTCAAATCATCCATGTTTTGTTTGTCTCTAGTTTTTATTTCCACCAACCTAGCAGCTGACACTTAAAAATTATGGGTGTGTCATCCCTAGTAGAAGGTCCTAAGTTAACTCTAGTGATGTTAAAATCACTAACAATTGTCTACCCTACATCATTCTGTACAAAGGGATGTGATACTTCCACTAAATATTCCCAATGACAGTATCATCCATTAATCTAGATGTAGTTTTCAACTTCTTGGGCTTGGGAGTTCTCTGAATCAATTGACCTACAAAATATTTCTTAGGAAGGTTTAGCTTAACTATCTTTCTCTTCTTGGAAAATATTTTCTCTAGCCATGAGGTGGAAGTGGGTGAAGTTATGGATTTAGTTCCAAGAGAAGTGAAATGTAAAATTATCCTAAGGGAGGAGTGTTGGAATTCCTCCTTTTAGGAGAAGAGGGTGGAGTAGGGCCAACCCTAGGTGGAGAATTTTGAGGTTCATTGAATGGAGGAGAATTAGGAGAAGAAGCATCACTTGCCTAAGATTGAGAAGAAAAAGACACATCAATTGTTTCCTCCTCTTCCACTACTTGTTTTCCTTTGTATTTTTTGTTTACTTTGGAGCATCTTCTGCACATGTTCTCTCTTGCAAACCTTTCTCCAAAGGTTCGTCATCACCACTTCCCCATCCTCCTAGTGTCATTTTTTATTAGAAGATGATTGTATAGTAGAAGAGTAAGGTATTTGATTACTTTCCCCTACATATTGAGTATCATGAGACTTTAGAGGTAGAAATTTTTTCTTTGTAGTCTTCTTTGCCACCCAATCTTGATTTCTTCTAAGTACCACTACATTTTTAGAATCAATAGTTTCCACTTCTTTAATGCTCCAATCCATGGATACGATTAGTTGTGTTTGCACATGGTTGACAAATATTGGGTCCAGTAGGTCTGATTCATCATCATCTATACCTTGGGTATCCAAATTCAACCTGAATACCACTATTTTCCTTAGAGACAACCTCATCCAACTCCTTTGAACCTCATATTTATTTGCACAATTTTCCTAATAATCTTCTAGATGTGGAATATGATAAAAACCAATACCTGATTGTAGATTGTCTTTAATGAAATTCTTACTATTGAATGTGAATCTACTTTCATAAAATTGCATGGTGTACCTAGAAAAATCCATTTCAATATTAAGGGCATCGAAGATTGAATTGCAAGAGTAATGTCCAAGACCAGTCCTAGGGCATTGAATACCTACATTCTTCCTTTCTTGGAATATTTTTTCACTTCTGCAATATGTCTATAAAATTCAATTAGGAAAAATTTATCTTATACATACTTGGGTATGTTATAGGGAATTTAATCAAAACCCCCAACCCTAATAAAAGTAAATATATTAAATTGTATGAAGTGACTACCATAAGTACCAATTAACTGCACAACTTTAGAAGAAATTCGTAGACCTATATCCCATTGAATCTCCCTTACTATTCTCATGGTGAACACAAAATTCACCCTCCTGAAATGTCTAAAACTCTTCTTCAATTGAAGCTGATCATAGTAATCATATATTTGGACTTCTTCAAATTACGGAGTTCAATAAGCCTCAACCTTGATCATGTTCTAGTGCAAAAAATAGCCTAAAACAAGTAGGACTTGTAAAAGTGTCATTTGAGAGGAAATTAAGTTATCATAGAATGCACTTGGTCACATATGAGTTGAGCCCAATCAAGGTATTTCTCACCATGAATGATTATCTGTGTGAAGAAATACATGTAATCTTCGAAGTCACAGGCTCTTTTATTACCTCTTAGTTTGTGTAATAGCACAATTATATCAATTTTTTTTTCTACAAAATAAGTTTTGTTTAGCTTTTTAGGTAATTGAGATTTACCCTTTTCAAAGTAGAAAACCATTACTAGTTAATGAAATTTATGTATTGTCCCTTCTCTTGGAAACACTAATAATTTTCAAACATGAGGCAAATGTATCTCTAATAATTTTGATGACAATTTTGTTATCACTTGTTCTAACTTCTCCCGCATTGGGGTCATAATGATAAATACATTCCAAGACTAGGTTTGTGCACTATACTACTATAGGGAAATTTGTGGTCTGAAATAACCCACTTTTGATCAAAACATTGAGTGATTGGAAGCCTATCTTCTTTTCCAACCCTTTCCTATTATTCATCCATATGCCCTAATTTTTTGTCCCCAATTTTTGGCATCGTAATGGAAAAACTAGACAAATGCATATAGCCTAGATACTTAAACTTCATGTTGAATAAAATTCAAGTGAATGTAGGCACAATTCATGTCTAGGAATAGTTTAATTCTCTTATGCAAGATTTTAAATAGCATCCAATTCTCTCAATTTGTGAGGATTTCTCTCAAATAGTTCTATGCCAAGCTAGGGCTAAGAAGACAATCACTATACCTTTGTATTAGGCTTAGATGCTATAAGAATTGCTACCCAAATCCTCTACAATTTTACTCCATCTCTAATGAAATCAATCTCTAAATACTCATTAAAATAATTTATTTTAGCAACATCATTACTATATAGGTTCCTACAATTAATGCCTAATATTTCTAGATAGATATTAATAGAACTCTTAAAATTGGAATGTGTGAGCTTACCCATCTTGTATTTACTTTTACATATTTTGAAATTTTAAGTGAGAACAACTATGAGAGATTTTTGAAGAATTTATTAGTTTCAACAACCTTGTCAAAGGCTGATAGAGGTTTCAAACCCTATAAAGTTACTCAAAACTCTTCATAAGAATGTTTTTTCAAGGGAGAAATCTTTAGAACATGAATTTTTTCACCCATAATGGGGTTTCAAAATCCTTTTCTGAGGTCAATAAAGGTTTCAAAACCAATATAAAGTTTTGAAATGATTATTTCAATTATTTGTTCACTCAAAACCTCCAAAATTCCTTGTTTGAAGTTAAAATTCCATGCTCTTAGAATCCAACTATGAAAGAGAGTATGATCAAGTATACATGAGGTTTTTGAAACCTTTTCGGAGCTTGAGAAAGGTTTCTAAACCTTTATAAAATTTTGAAACCTCAATAATTTTGATCATCTACCTTAAGCACTCAACTTATCTTATTTGACATTGAACTTTTTCTCAGTTGTGAGAACCATTTTAGATGTTGATGTAGTTTCAATAACCTTTAGGAAATTTGATTAAAGGAATTACTGAGATTTAATACGAAGAAAAAATATAAAACAATGTTACGACAACCAAATTGGAACCCAAAAATATTTTGGAGACTAAGGTAAAAGCCAATTTTTTTTGATAATACCTATTTGCAAAAAATTACATAGCTTTTGAAAAGACATTCAAAACTATGGTAACACATTTATTTTGGCCCTTGTAGTTTTTTGTATCATATAAAATATATATGATACTATACAAATCTATATAGTATGAAAAATTTGAAAAAAAATAAAAAAAATTAGTAGAGGGCCAACTTTCCCTCTACCATCACCATTTTGGTTGAAAATTTGGCTTTTGGATAAATTTTTGAGGTATATTCAACCTGTGTTGCAAGTTTTTTGTGGTCTTTATCCTATTTTGAGGATTTTTCTAAAATACTCATGAGTTTCTCTACACATTGCTTTGAGCCATAGAGGCATGGCTTCTTCCTAAGGCAGAAAGCAAGATTTTTTTCTAGGTTAATCTTTTGGAATTTATATTCTCAATTTAGTTTCTATTTTTTTGAATCTTTTTAAAAGAATCAAAACCCATCATAGTTCTATAGATTTTATTTTAATCTATGAAAGGTTTGCACACTCTTGACCAATGGATAAGATTGTAGGTTATTTAATGATTATGCTAAGAATTATGGGTACTGTTGTGCATGTTTTGCACACATGCCCCACTGTGGGCAGGGACCCCCTCTTTTCGCTCCCGATAGGCTGCTTTGCTCCTATCTTGTTTTGCATGCCCCATTTCCCAAGCCCAAATTGGTCATGTTCCTTCAAACGATCAAATTCCCCTCACCAAATTCACCTACTTGGGGTATTCAAATCCGGGGAGAAACAAAGTCCCCTTCCCTTTTCTGCCTTTTGTCTTTTTCCTGCTAACTTGGTCCCTGATTGCTCAATTCGATTTCTACATTTTTGATTTGGGGACAAGTTTCTTGTGGATTTGGGATGTTTTTGTGGTGCCTAAGTGAACTACCAATATTTCGTTAAGTTTTGGTGGTTTCAAAAATTTCCTTCCGGAACTCCATCCCTCTTTGGCTGTTTTGAACATCCGCCGGCCCCTTGCGACCTGGCCTCCAGAACTTGGCCCCTTCGTGGCAGTTTCTGAGACTTCGTCCCTCCGTGGCCGTTTTGAACATCCGTGGAGCCCTTGCGACCCGTCCTCCAGAACCCGGACCCTCCGTGGCCGTTTCTAGGACTCTCTCCCTATGTGGCTATTTTGAACATCCGTGGAGCCCCAGTGACTCGGCCTCTGTGCCCGTTTATGGGACTTCGTCCCTCCATGGCCATTTTGAACATCCATGGACCCCCGACGACCTAGCCCCTCTGTGGCCATTTTCAAGACTCCGCCCCTCTTTCGCTGTCCGAGATTTTCCTTCCAGGCCGCTATGTGCTCATTTCCGTTTCAAAAGGGCGGTGACCCTTCGTATTTCCCCTTCCAAGCTCTACTTTTTTCAAATGACTCAAATCTTGAGGAAGTTTTTCTAGGCACTCTTCCTTCCCCTTTTCCCATGTGCTATAATTGAAAAATCTTGGTTTTGGTAAGTTTTGTGAGGTATGGGAACTTCCCTTCTGGTTTGCTATCCCCCATTCACTGCCCACCCCCTTGGGCCCGCATTAATGTTTATGGTCCAAATGAGCTCCAAATATGAATATTATGATCTTTTGATGATGCATGGATGGATGTAACAAGGAATTGCTGGATTTGACTAACGTTTGTCTTGATTTGTGTATGAAAACACTTATGACACTTCATGTACACAGGATTCAAGGAGCCTATTGCGGGTCCATTAGGAGACCCATTGAGAAAGCTGAACAAGGAAAGGAATATAACTCCTATCACAATTCATTTCATGTTCACCTCTCCCCCTATCACCCACCAATAGGGTCAGCATTAGAAGAAGGCCTGTGCCAAGGAAGTCAATGACAAAAATGCAAGGGGTGGTCTTGAAGAGAGCATAAGGGAGCTATCCGCCCGAATCAGGGGCAACCAATCCATCGATGCCAATCGTCGACGGGATTGTTTGATCCAAGGAAGAACACTACAAACACATCAAGTAAGAGGGTAGCTTTCAGGTAGTTTCAGCTACAATAAAAGGGCAATCAACTAAATGACGAAATTGCAACAGCACTTGAGTACTAGATGACAAACAAGGAAAATATAGGGATGCATTTTAAATTTTTGGATAATGGGGGGTAGGTGAAACCCTAATGTAATCAATTTTGGGCCACACAATGTAATCAATCCTAGCCATTCATTTGGGCTTTGGAAAACTATAAATAGGGGCTTGCCCCTCATTTGTAAAGGGTTGGAGAATTGATGTAAAGACATTCAGTAGCAATAGAAAGAAACATTGCATGATTTATGGGTGTTCCTTTTGAGTTTGCTCTTTATGTATGCATGGTTCAGCTTCCCTATTAGTTTAGGTGTTAGTTTCTTCAAATGGAAGTGGTGAAGGTGATTGTTGTTTCAGTATTTGATGAATTTCCAGCTCATGCTTTTTGTGGTTCATTGATGATGAGTGACTTTGCAAAGATAGTCTAAGCTCTTTACTTCATTGCTACAACTTAGTTCAATTACATGTGCATGATGTGTGTGTAATATGAAAATATGCTTAGAAGATTGCACTAGTTTTTTGTAGCTATAGGTTCTCTTGGTCAAGAAAAACTTAGTTTTAGGGAGTTTTTCTACTGTAACAACCACCATGATCATTGTTCATTCGTAGTTTCAGGTCTAGGAACTTCCTCTCTCCCCTGCCCTTTTTTCCTTTTTTTTAATGAGTAACCCTTAGGAAAGGTTCATTGCACATTGTAAAGCTAAATCCAATGATAAAAATGGAGTTCAAGACTACTGTTTGAACCTACAACAAACACACAACAACTTTCCCATCTTAAGAACTCCATTTGCAGACCCAACTTCCCATGCTTTGTAACTCATTCATAAGTCCGCCTTGTGATTCTAGCAAAATCACATAAAACAACTGAGATATTCCAAGCACTTCCAAGACTTGACATTAGAGACCTTGGGATAGTGTTCTACAATTTGATTGTGGAAGATTGTCTTTCAAGAGAGGTGATGCACCTATGCATTACCTGTGTTGAGAAGTGCATAAAAAAAACATCAACAGAACTGGCACTAGAAGGAGGGCATGACATGTTGAGGCTACAAAGCTGAAAGTTGGCACTTCAGAAAGAACACTTTGAAAGAAGAAATCTGAGATAAGGAGATCTCTTTTAATGCTAAAAAATTAGAAAATTCTGAAGGCAAGTAGAAGCTGAGTTAAAATGGAGCAGCATGTATGGATTGACATCAGTCAGGTACATGTAGATTGAAATAGAAGACTGAAGATGCCATTGCAGCAATTCACGCTGGTAGATAGATGTAGGATCCATTGCACTCGTAGGCATAATGAACTGGGATGTCTCACATTCTTGAGTAGGATCAAAAGAGTATTGCAGGGAGAAATTCCTTTTTGGAAAATATACCAGCCCTTGGCCCCTGAAGACTCGGAGGAAGAGCTGACAACCATGGTAGCCAAGGCATTCAAAGAGCTACTCCAGGAACATTTGAGCAGCAAAGACAAACCAAGATTGGAGGGAATATTGATGTCTAGCTAGTGCAGATTTCACAATGCACCCCACTTTGAATTCACTTGCTTGTCATGCACAAACATTATTGCTCAAGTGAAGGGTTGTTCAAACAAGTCGGAGTAGCCAACTCTCAAGGAGGACGAGTCACCCCATGAGGACAAAGAGCTATCAACATCTGGAGGACAACAAGGTAAGGATGAACCAAGAAATTTGATACAAGTTGATGTTGGAGCAACAAACATTGAAGTTGAAAACTAGGAGGAAGACGTAGATTTCACTAGGACAACAAGGTGCCTTGGTGAAAATTTGATTGAAACTAATTTAGAAGGCCTTCCCTCCACCAATCGAAGGCATTCCTCCACTCTAGAAGAAGAGAAATTGGTAGGTGACGATGAAATAATGAAGTCTACATTTGCAGATGCTGGGACAACCAATGAAGATGCTAAAGAACAAGAAGAAGAAAAGGTTGACAACCTTGGAGTAGTAGAAAATGACGATGAAGGTATAAGTGAAATCAGATTAGAATACCTCTCCTTCATCAATGACAATGATTGAGAATCTGAAAATGAAAGTTTGGAGGAGTGGGAATAACCACTCGCCACAGTTGTCTACCATCAAGCTTCTTTTTCAAATGATGATGAGGACCCAGTAGTAGAAAGATATGGCTAGCTTGTCTCCAAATTAGCAAATGATTGGTCCAAACTAAGATGTCAAGTGGATTTGGAGGTATTGCTACTGCCAAATTGGTGCATACTTCATAATTCATCACACTCTGAATTTGTATGCGAGTTATGCAAAGAGGCTATTGAACAAGTTAGAGGACAAGTGGAGCATCCAAGTACCTGACCTCCTCTACTTGTTGCCCATATCGAAGAAGAAGACCAAAAGCCTGAATCAAGTGATGGCTCAGCTAAAGGCGAACCTCAAGAGGATGTTGGGGCAACAATAGAAGAAGGATGGCAACACAATCTCAAGCCTCTGAGTGATGAAGTAGATCAAGTGGGAATGTTGTCTACCAGTCATCAAGAAGTTCTTCCTCTTAAAGAGCAGTTGTGTACCATGGACGATAGGATTTTTGGCGAGTCTTTGGAGGGAGATTGCGTAGTGAATTTTGGTCCCCTTGATGAGGTGTCATCAATTGATGACTTATTTCCATTGGGAACTATACTACAGAGGTATTCTCATGCCGAGGAAGAGCACATCCCAGAAGACAGTAGCGATGAAGGCATACCACTTGCCCCTCCCGTTGATAAAATACTAGAGCCTCCAGAGTGGGAGAGGGTTTGCTTCTCTATCTAAAGTGATGGTGACCAAGAAGAAATGACTGAATTCCATGAGGAAATGCATACACAACAAAGAGAAGAAGACAAAGGAAGAGGTGTTGAGACGACTGCCAGTAGAGATGAAGCACCCAACCAACTACAAAATACAACTTGGAGTCCTTCGCCATGATCGTTGTTGATCCTCCTTCATATCCAGATAGTTGCAATAGGACATATTTGTGCATGCCATCATTCCATGACACTGAACATCACGAAAATAAGGCTAAAACCTGGGAGAGGAGTTGGGACAACATACTGTCGTTTGAGGACAACAATCAAGTGGACACCAGGTTTGCAGAAGATCAACGAGATGAGGTGTACTTCCTTGAAGAACAACCGATAGGGGTTGCTGATCTCACACAAAGATTGAAAGGGGTGCTTGTTGCCCCATTCTCCTAGCCTTATGCAAGCTTAATGTCCAAAGTGTTGCACCCTCCACCGCGCTCGCTCAAGGCTACTGATGCAACGATCAATGATGTTGTGCTTGCTCTCGACTATCCAACGCTGCCACCTCCATGTGATGATGTCTAGGTTCTATCCTTCCTTGCCCCTATTATTTCTCATAACTACACTTATTATTTTGATTATGGGAATGAGGGAAACTGAACATGTTTATGGATTAACCATGGGTTCGACGAATCACCTCAATTGCTGATTTTCCATGAACATGCGATCAAACTTGAGTGCTGCAATGTTGAACTTCCTTTTTCTGAATATAAAGATAAATTTGCATGGTTAAGAATGATAATGATTGCTTGTTTTCTTGTGAATGCATTACGAAATCCAGTGAACGTTAATGTCAGCTCGCCTTGCCTGAAAATAGTGCTTTGTAAATATCTTTGTACATAGCCTGTTTTGAGTAGTATAGGTTTCCTGTAAATACTTCGCTTTCCTACTTTCCTTAGGTTAGTTGGTGTGATGTAGGTTTCTTGTTTTGGGGTTGTTTTTTTTTTGTTTTCTTTCGCTTTGCTTCTATTTTTCTCGAGGTCCCTCTTCTTTTAGCTGGGCACATCTATGCACACAACAACCATACTTATCACCTGGGGTTGTTCTACGTATTTCTTTTTTAAACTCTAATCAAGTTTTCAGAGTGGATGGTGAGGATCTTCTGTTAGTGTCAAGTGATCTGGGTGTTTGATTCAAAGAGGATAAGTTGTTGGTTTAGTCTGACTCTGATGTATTCTGAAATCTTACAGCTCTTACACATCTTAAGAATCTTCCAGTCACTATTGGTCCTTTGTGAAGTCTAGTTAAGTGAAAAATATAAAATTCTGCTCTAGTGCCACTGTGATTCTTAGCCCTGAGTGCGAGCTTCAATGCTTGCGGGTTGAAATAAAAAAGTTGAAAAGAGAAAAGAAAGAATGAAAGAAAACATTGAAAATTAAAAGAAAGAGAAAATTCAAATTTTTGGGGATATCTGAGCAACTCTATCGGGGCTATGTACGCCCGGCCGACAATAGAGTAATGTTTGGGAGAATCACAACGACAACCTCGTCGGGGCTATGGACACCCGATTGGAAGTGAGGAAATGTCCCAGATACTTTTGGAGTTAGAATAAACTATGTAGCTTAACTTGACGGAGCTTGGGTTCTTGTAGCAACTGAAGGATGAGAATTAATGCAACTGCACACACTTGGATTTTCAACATATTGAAGGTTGGGTTGGCTAGTGGTTTTGATCCTTTGGTTGAGCGTCTAGTTTTTTCCCTAGTGTGAAGGTCAGAACCAAAGATTCTAGGTTCGTAATTCCAGTTTTTCATCAAAATGCTCTGGAGCATTTCCCCAATGAGTCACCATTTGTTGTGCATGTTTTGCACACATGCCCCATCATTGGCAGGGACCCCCTCTTTTCGCTCCCAACAGGCTGCTTTGCTCCTGTCTTGTTTTTTGTGCCCTGTTTTCCAATCCCAAATTGGTCATGTTCCTTCAAACAATCAAATTCCCCTGACCAAATTCACCTACTTGGGGTATTCAAATTTGGGGAGAAACAAAGTCCCCTTCCCTTTTCTGCCTTTTATCTTGTTCTTGCTAACTTGGTCCCTGATTGCTTGATTCACTTTCTACATTTTTTACTTTGGGGACAATTTTCTTGTAGATTTGGGATGTTTTTGTGGTGCCTAAGTGAACTTCCAATTTTTCGTTAAGTTTTGGTGTGTTAGGGTTAGAAAGGCAGATATTTAACAATTAAATGTTGATTTAAGTAATAAACAGAGAAACTAAAAACACACAATAAATTATAACACAGAAAATTTAATGTGGTTCACCCAATCCGGGCTACATCCACCAAACCGCAACCATCCAATGATTTTATTATCCAGTGCAAAACCTATTACAATCTTGCGAATAATTGTGTTTTTCATCATACTGTAACACCCATTCGAACCCCTTTTTAACAAGCTTAGAAGCTTCAAGATTTTGGGTTCTACAAAGTCGGATTTTTCTTTTTTCGTTGATTTTTTTCCTTTTTCAGTGATAGTATAGCATGATCAGTCACCACATACTAACAATCTACCACTTGGAGACTGATCAAGCTCCACACCAACACAATCTCCCACTTGGAGACTGATCTTGGATGACACTACTGCACTTAGTACAACTCCCATTGGAAATAAGTACATTGGACCCTGCTACTCTGTTATACTTGAAATTCAACCTTGAAGGCCAACTGAAGCTGAAGAGGAGCTCAGCTTCTCCCTTGTCACCACTTTCATAAACATATCCGCTGGATTGACATCTGTATGTATCTTGTCCAGCTTGACCTATCCATCCTCCAACACCGACCAAATGAAATGATATCTCAACTGTATGTATTTTTTTTAGAATGCAAGACAAAATTCTTTGCAATATGTATATCACTCTGGCTGTCTGTAAACAAGTAATTTCCAGCCTGTTGTTTTCCCAACTCATCCATGAAAAGTTGCAGCCATATCATCTCCTTTGCTGCCTCTATTGTAGCAACATACTTTGCCTCTGTGGTGGATAAAGCAACCACCTTTTGCAATTGAAAAATTCAACTCACTGCTATCCCACCAACTGTAAATACATAACCTATGGTACTCTGCCTGGTATCTATATCCCTTGCCAAATCTAAGTCAACATAGCCTTTTAAATCAGTATTAGAGCCCCCAAAACATAAACATTTATTGGATGTACCTCTCAAGTACCTGAGAATCCATTTTACTGCATTCCAATGCTCAACTTTGGAATGACTCAAATACCTGCTAACAAATCCTATGACATGTGCAATATTCGGTCTCGTGCATACCATGGCGTACATTAAACTACCTACAGCTGAAGCATATGGTACCTTGGAAATTTTTTCTTCCTCCTCTTGTGTCTTTGGACACATATCCTTAGTCAATTTAACATGACTAGGCAAAGGTGTGCTGACAACTTTTGCATTCTCCATATGAAATATCTGCAACACCTTTTCAACATAATTAGCTTGAGATAAAAACAATTTGCTATTTTTCCTATCTCTACAAATTTTCATAACAAGGATTTTTTTTGTTGCCCCCAAATCCTTCATAGCAAAATATTTTGCTAACTGTTGTTTTAGCTCACTTATGTGATCCATGTTAGACCTTGCTACACGCATGTCATCAACATATAAACACAAAATAATGTAGCTGTCATTATCCAACCTCTTAAAATAAACACAATGGACAAAATTACACTTGCTGTAGCCTTGCTCAACCATAAAACTATCAAATTTCAAGTACCATTTCCGAGGTGCTTGCTTCAAGCCATATAAAATTTTATTCAATATGCACACTAGTTTCTCCTTACCTTTGACCTCAAATCCTTGTGGTTGTTCCATATATATTTCCTCTTCCAAATCACCATGGAGAAAGGTTGTTTTAACATCAAGATGTTCTAAATGAAAATCTTTAGCAACCACAATACTTAAAAAAATACGAATAGAAGTCATTGTAACAACTAGAGAAAAAATCTCATCAAAACCAATATCCTTTTTCTGTGCAAATCCCTTTACAACTAATCTGGCTTTAAATCTCTTCTTATCTCCATCCTCCTCTTTCAGCCTATAAACCCATTTGTTTGGTAAAGCCTTTTAACCTGCAAGCAACTTGCATAATTCCCAAGTCTGATTTTTCAGCAAGGAGTCCATTTCTTCTTCTATTCCATTCTCCCACTGAACCTTGGTATCCACCTGCATGGCTTCATCATAATATTTTGGTTCACTAGCATCAGTTAACAAAATAGTATACAAAGAGGGAGAGAATCTTTCTGGAGGTCTACTTATCCTTGGAGATCATCTAATAAGAGTTTGTGGTATTTGTTGTTGTCATTATTGCCTAGCATAAAGAACCACTGAAACATCATTGTTTGGAATATCATCCAACACTGCATAATCATTTTCTTTCTTCTCATGCTGCAACAACATATCTTTGTACAAAACTTTCTCATTGAATATGACATCCCTACTTCTCACAATTTTCTGATTTTCAAAATCCCAAAGCCTATAACCAAATTCATCAATGCCATATCCAAAAAATATACATTTATTTGATTTTGCATCAAGCTTGGTTCTATTTTTAAAATCTACATGTGCAAATTCTTCACAACCGAAGGTTTTGAGAAAATAATAACTCACCTTCTTACCTTTCCACGCTTCCTTTGGAATACCACAACCCAAAGGATTAGAGGGACCTCTATTAATTAAATAAACAACAGTGTTTACAGTCTCTGCCCACATTTTTAAAGGCAACCCAACATGCAATCTCATAGTCCGTGTACGCTCCATTATTGTTTTATTCATGCACTCAGCCAGTCCATTTTCTTGTGGAGTCCTTGGAACCATTTTCTGCCTATGAATACCATTAGAGGAACAATAATCTTCAAACTCTTTGCTGCAATACTCACCACTATTATCACATCTGAGACATTTTAGCTTTTTACCCGTCTCATTCTCAACCAAGTTTCTCCATTTTTCAAAAGTTTCAAATACATAAGATTTCTGCCTAAGGAAATAAATCCATACCTTCCTAGTTGCATTGGCAATGAATGTAACATAATATTGAGAACCACTGAGAGAAGATACCTGAGCTGGTCCCCATACATCCATATGCACAAGCTCCAATTTCTCATCTTTCTTTTGCTTCCCATCTTTGAGAAAACTTACTCTCTTTTATTTTCCATACACACAACTTTCACATAAATCCATATTAACACATTTTAGACTTGGTAAAAAATTATTTGAATGAAGTACTTTCATACCTTTTGCACTCATATGCCCAAGTCTATTATGCCATAGTGCTGATTTAGAGTCCACATCAACTGTATGATCTTCTACATGCTGAACTACAATAACTGTTCCTGAACATTGACCTTTTTCCATAACAATTAAACTAGAAGGAACAATATGACCTGTACAAATATATAAGGTGCCTAATTTCACACCTTTTTCTACCACTAAGGCACCCTTTGTGACCTTCCAATTTTTATCACTAAATGTAACAACACAACCTTCATCATCTAGTTGCATTGTTGAAATTAAATTTCTGCTTAACTTTGGAACATGACTTACCTCATGTAGTAGCCAATGATTCCCATTCTACAACTTAATCTTGATTCTTCCCTTTCCAACAATCTAACAGGGTTCGTTATCTCCTATATAAACTAGCCCAAAATCCCCTTGGACATAATCAAGAAAACAACTTCTATGGGGGGTAGCATGAAATGAAGCCCCTGAATCTAACACCCAAGAGTCATCAACATTATCAAGGGAAAGAATCAAAGGATCCTCATGAGATTTATTACTTACCACATTTTCCTCTTTACTTCCTTCCTTTTTGTCTCCTTCTTTATTTTTTTGAGACCAACAATCTTTCTTTAAATGACTCGGCTTAGCACAGTACTAGCAATCCCTCTTGTCTCTAGATTGGGACCTTCTGTCCTTTGATTTTCCTCATGACTTCCCACGATTTCTAAAATTTTTCCTCTCTCCTTTGTTCTGCCCCTGCTTTCTGCATTCAAAACATTGCCTGATGTGGATGTTCCACCTGAGCTTTTCCTATGAATTTCCTCGCTCAAAATAACACCAACAACATCATCAAATTTCAATGTATTCGAACCAGAAACAGAATTGCTAACAACGATTACCAAGCTATTCCAGCTTTTAGGCAAAGAACACAAAATAAAAAGAGCCCTAACTTCTTCATCAAAGTTTAATTTTACAAAATTTAATTGACTGGTGACCGTATTAAACTCATTTAAATGATCAGTAACTGACCCACCTTCTACCATTTTCATATTAAATAAACGCTTCATAAGAAATACCTTATTCGAAGTGGAAGGCTTTTCATATAACTTTTCCAAGGTTTCCATCAACTCTTGAGTTGTCTTTGCTTTTGTAATATTGAATGCCATCGATTGTGCCAGGCATAAACGAATATTGCCAAGAGCCTTTCTATCCAAAATCTCCCAGTCCTCATCAAACATTACTTGGGGTTTCTTGGTTTTCCCTTCCAATGGCTGCCATAAATCCTTCTCATAGAGATAGTCCTCCATCTGCATCTTTCATAACTGATAGTTCTGCCCATTAAACTTCTCAACCTTCTTACCCTCATCTACCATTACTCCCACTCAACCGTGAGACTTTCCTATAGACAATAATAAAAACACAACCCACTCTAATACCACTTGTTAGGGTTAGAAAGGAAGATATCTAACAATTAAATGTAGATTTAAGTAATAAACAAAGAAACTAAAAACACACAGAATAAATTATAACATAGAGAATTTAATGTGGTTCACTTAATCTGGGCTACATCCACCAAACCGCAGCCATCCAATGATTTTATTATCAAGTGCAAAACCTATTACAATCTTGCGAATAATCACATTTTTCATCATACTGTAACACCCATCTGAACCCCTTTTTAACAAGCTTAGAAGCTTCCAGATTTTGGGTTCTACAAAGTCGGATTTTCTTTTTTCGGTGACAATGCAAAAAAGTAGGAGGAAAATTTTTCTCGGGGGCTTTTACCCCCAAACCCCTACCCGGGGCCTGGCCAGGCCTCAGACCCCAACAAGGATACATGCTGGGGTGTACAGTATAGCATGATTAGTCACCACATACCAACACGGTGGTTTCAAAAATTTCCTTTCAGAACTCCATCCCTCTTTGGCTGTTTTGAACATTCACCCGCCCCCCGCAACCGGACCTCCGGAACCTAGCCCCTCTGTGGCCATTTTGGGGACTCCATCCCTCCGTGGCCATTTTGAACATCCACCAGCCCCCCATGACATGGCCTCCAAAACCTGGCCCCTCTGTGGCCGTTTCAAACATCCGTGGAGCCCCGCGCGACTTGGCCTCCGGAACCCGGCCCCTCCGTGGCCGTTTCTGGGACTCCGTCCCTCTGTGGCCATTTTGAACATCTATGGACCCTGAAAGGAAAAGCTAAGGTGCAGAACTAACTCTCCTAATTTCAAAATCTCAGGGAGGAATGCATAGATACTTTTTAATTTTCAATTACAGTTGAATTAAGATACACTTCTAAGAAATAACAAAAACATAGAATATAACATACAAAGATGAACACCAGATTTACGTGGGAAAACCCTTACGAGAGAAAAACCCACCACACCAAGAAAATCCCCTTTGTATTATAGTAATGAAATTACATAAAAAGATTAGACTTATCTTTCTTATGTCAAATTACAGCAGCATACATGATGATCAACCTTATACAGAACATTCAAGATACAATGCTCTCAGAATCAAATTCTCACTGATCACACATCAAACTCTTCATCTCACTGATCATCTAACTATTCATCAAATCAAACATCATCTGCAATTGTAGAGTATATCCATGTCATCCCTGTCTGTTGAACTCCCTCACAGAATGGCCACAACATTCTAACTTCCAATAGTTCCCATTCGGCTTCTCTGATTGGTCGAAGAAACACCACATAGGATAGTCTTCCAATCCGTCAACAACGTTCAACCTGTGTTCACATGTCGATGAGACACTAATCGTGTCTCCCCTATGCCACAAGACTTGATTGTAGTTATCGCCAAGAGTCCTCACCATTGGCAAGACGTTATATTGAGTTCACAAACTGTCGCTCAGACTTCCCCTTGTTGCCAAGACATCATACCAATATCCGTCACATGTAGCGCTATCACCAAGACAATCGCTAGTCGGCAAGAGGTCATACCGTAGTTCCAAAGTCACATAGACATTAACATTCCCATCGGCGAGACTATCGCTATTTGCTAAGAGATCACACCGTGCCTTCCAGTAATACCGAAACAAACAACCGTTGGCAAGACTTACCACTATCGCTGAGAGGTAATACCAAAGTCTTCAAGTCACCCCGAGATCATCTTTTTCCATGAGTCATACCGACAATAGCCAAAGCATCGACGAGACAAACACCCATCGCCAAGAGCTCTTACCGAGTGTTCAAGTCATACCGAAAGGAACACTCGTCGGCAAGACTTAGGCTATCTCGTTGAGACGTTACTTCGTAAGTTCCAAGTCACCCCGACATCCGATAAGAATGGCCTATCGGCCAGACCAACCCACTTGGCAGAGGGTTACACCGAACACCACAAGTCACAGCGATAGCTTTAGTCGGTAAGACATCATCAAGGTCTGAGTGACTTTAACATTTCACAAGGTTGCACAACTGCTAGTTGGCTAGATAGAAAGTATGTCACACCGACTTTTCTCTTTCAGAGGTTTTAGCCTGTGAGATTGAGGCACACAATTCCAACAAACTCCCATTTGACGAAGATCACACAGGCACCTCCAGAGCACAACAAAATTATTGAAATTCATGGGCACTGAGGCCCATCGAACTGGCACACCACTTGAACTTGTCTCTGCTCACTGGCTTCGTCAATGCATCTGCAACATTCTCCAAAGTATCCACTTTTTCTAAAGAGACCTTTCCATCATCCACCATATCCCATACAAAATGATACTGTACATCTATATGTTTCGTCCTGGCATGGAAAGTAGGATTCTTTTCCAAACAAATAGCACTCTGACTGTCACAGTAAATTGTTATTTTCCCTACATCAAAACCAATGTTATAATACAAACATTTTAACCAGATTGCTTCTTTACATGCATGTGTTGCTGCCATGTATTCTGCCTATGTAGTGGACAAAGCAACTATAGCCTGCTACTTACTCATCCAACTCACTGCACCACCATTCAACATGAAAATATATCCACTAGTGGATCTTCTGCTATCAATGTCCCCTGCCCAATCAGAATCCACATAGCCTCGAATGTTGAGAGTCCTATGTGATTCAACTAAGTTCCTATGGTAACATAGAGCATATTCTGAAGTGCCCTTCAAATATCTAAACACTCTCTTCACAGCATCCCAATGTGTCCTTCTAGGATTAGCCATAAACTGACTAAGTACTCCCACTTCTTGGGCAATGTCTGGCCTTATACATACCATTGCATACATTAGACTGCCAACCACACTAGCATAAGGTACACTGGTCATGTCCTCCATCTCAGTAGGAGATTTTGGACAATCTTCAACAGATAGTTTCATTCCCTGCAAAATTGGAACAACTAGCTTACCCAAAGACTCAAATGTGTCTTAGAGAGGGCTTCTTACTAGACCATGCTTCTAAAGGTGTTTTCTCAACAAGAGCAGAATTAGGAGAACGGTTTATCAAGTGACATGCTGTAGCAACTGCCTTAGCCCAGAACTTCTCCTCCAAGCCAGCACTGCTCAGCATACTTCATGCTCTTTCCATCACTGTCCTGTTGAACCTTTCCACAACTCCATTTTACTACGGAGTGTAAGGTGTAGTTTTATGTCTTTTAATCCCATGATCTTTACAGTACCTTTCAAATTCACCAGAACAAAATTCACCGCCATTATCAGTCCTTAAACATTTTATATTTCTTCCAGTTTGATTTTCTACAAGGTTCTTAAATTCCTTAAATCGACTGAACACTTCTGATTTACTTTTCAAAAAATAGATAAATGCTCTTCTTGAATAATCATCAATGAACGATACATAGTACCTTGACTTAGACAAGGAAGGAACATTCACTGGACCAAAAACATTGGAATGTACATAATCAAGCAAACCAAAAGATTTGTGAGGACTTGAATAAAATGAAACACAGTGTTGTTTAATATATATACAATGTTCACAAAACTTGAATTCGAGGTTACAGTCATCAAGCCCTTCAACCAAGTTTTTATTTTTCAAGGTTTTTAAACCTTTCTCTCCAATGTGGCCTAGCCTATGATGCCAGAGCATAGTCTTTTCTACTGGAAGTTTAACTTCCATAGAGTTTACACTATCAGGAACTTTTTCCTCTTTTCCTCCATGAGTAGCTTTCTGTGACTTTGTAGAGACACTATTGCATTGAACAACATGTGCATCCAGCTTATACAAGGTACCAATACAAGCACCTCTTGCTAGCACCATAGAGCCTCTAGTCATCTTGCAACCATTTCCAGAGAACATGACTTGCACTCCAATATCATTCAACATACTAATAGAAAGTAGATTTCAAACTAGACCTGGTATATGCATTACATCATTGATTACCTTCACTCTTCCATCAGGGAATTGAATTCTAACTCTTCCATGACCAACAATTTCCAAAGATGAATCACTTGCCAAATATACCTTTCCACCATTGTATTTTTCATACTTTGTGAACCAATCTCTATGAGATTTCATGTGGAAAGATGCTCCAGAATCAATCAGCCAGACATCATCTGATGCCTACGTAGCCAAGGCTGCAATGAAGGTGTTTGCATCACTCTGAGAAGAATCATTGTCAGAAGAATACTTCTTCTTCTTCTCCTCTTTACAATCCTTTTGGACATGACCAGGTTGCCCACAATTCCAACACTTCACCTTGGACTTCTTGCCAGGAGACTTTGATCTCCCCTCTGATTTGGATTTGGACTTCTTATCCTTCTTCTTGCCTTTATCTTTCAATCTGCCTTTAACAAAAAGAGCCTCCTTCACCATCTCAGAAGATTTCCTTCTCATCTCTTCTGATAACAAAGAAGCAACAACATCTTCCATCTTAAAAGTGGATGTCGTACTCCCAATAGCCATCACCAGGTGATCCCAAGAATCTGGCAAAGAACATAGTAACAACATACAATGATCTTGTTCATCAATCTTCACACCCACAGATGTTAACTATGCAATCAACATGTTTAAAGCATTCAAATGATCATCAACAGACCCTCCTTCCTGCATTCTCAAAGAGTATAGCTTCTTCCTCAAGAACAATTTATTCACCAAGGACTTGCCCTGATAAATAGCTGCTAGTCTTTTCCACAAGGAAGATGCAGTCTTTTTTTCATGAACATTTAGAAGAATAGAGTCTGCTAAACAGAGCCTTATCAGCCCCTTTGATTTTCTATCTACAAGGTCCCAATCCTCTTGCTTCATGCATGTAGGCTTCGTTCTAGACACAACAATCCAAAGATCACGATCAACCAACAAATCTTCCATTTTAAGTTTCCACAACTCAAAATTGTTGCCATTGAATTTCTCAATTTCAATCTTTCCTGATGTGCTTGCCATCCTAACCTGTAATTCGAATTACCAAACTTCTACAAGACTCCCATTGAACAAAAATTGACACAAAAAGCCCAATGTACCCACAAGGATAACACAACTAGCCAGTCTGTGATACCACTTGAAAGGAAAAGCTAAGGTGCGGAACTAACTCTCCTAACGTCAAAACCTCATGGAAGAATGCATAGATACTTTTAAAATTTCAATTACAGTCTAATTAAGATACACTTCTAAGAAATAACAGAAACAAAGAATATAACATACGTAGATGAACACCAGATTTACGTGGGAAAACCCTTACGGGAGAAAACCCACCACACCAAGAAAATCCCCTTTGTATTACAGTAATGAAATTACATATAGAGATTAGACTTATCTTTCTGATGTCAAATTACAACAACATAAACAATGATCAACCTTGTACAAAACATTCAAGATACAATGCTCTCAGAATCAAATTCTCGCTGATCACACATCGAACTCTTCATCTCATTGATCGTCTAACTGTTCATCGAATCAAACATCATCTACAATTGCAGAGTATATCCATGTCGTCCCTGTCTATTGAACTCCCTCACAGAACAACCACAATAGTCTAACTTCCAACGGTTCCCATTCAGCTTCTCTGATTGGTCGAAGACACACCATGTAGGATAGTCTTCCAATCAGTCAACAATGTTCAACCTGTGTTCGCATGTTGGTGAGACACTAACGATGTCTCCCTGATGCCACAAGACCCGATTGTAGTTATCGACAAGAGTCCTCACCATCGGCAAGACATTATACCGAGTTCACAAACTTTCGCTCAGACTTCCCCTTGTCGCCAAGACATCATATCAATATCCGTCACATGTAGCGCTATCGCCAAGACAATCTCTAGTCAACGAGAGATCATACCGTAGTTCCAAAGTCACGTAGACATCAACATTCCCATCGGCAAGACTATCGCTATTCGCCAAGAGATCACACCGAGCCTTCTAGTCATACCGAAACAAACAACCATCGACAAGACTTACCACTATCGCTAAGAGGTAATACCGAAGTCTTCAAGTCACCCTGAGATCATCTTTCACCATGAGTCATACCGACAATAGCCAAAGCATCGGTGAGACAAACACCCATCACCAAGAGCTCTTACCGAGTGTTCAAGTCATACCAAAAAGAACACTCGTCGACAAGACTTAGGCTATCTCGCTGAGACATTACTCTGTAGGTTCCAAGTCACCCCAACATCTGATAAGAATGGCCTGTCGGCCAGACCAACCCACTCGACAGAGGGTTACACCGAACACCACAAGTCACAGTGATAGCTTCAGTCGGTAAGACATCATCAAGGTCTTGGCGACTTTAACATTTCACAAGGTTGCACAACTGCTAGTCGGCTAGATAGAAAGTATGTCACACCAACTTTGCTCTTTTAGAGGTTTCATCCCATGAGATTGAGGCACACAATTCCAACAAACCCTCGGTGACCTGACCTCCGGAACCCGGTGCCTCCATGGCCATTTCCGGGACTCCGTCCTTCTGTGGCCGTTTCTGGGAGTTAGCCCCTTTGTCGCCATCCGGGACTTTCCTTCCAGGCCGTTGTGTACTCATTGTTGTTTCAAAAGGGCGGTGACCCTCCGACTTTCCCCTTCCAAGCTCCGCTTTTTTTCAAATCAGTCCAATCTTGAGGAAGTTTTTCTGGGCACTCTTCCTTCCCCTTTTCCCATGTGCTATAATTGAAAAATCTTAGTTTTGGTAAGTTTTGTGAGGTCCGGGAACTTCCCTTCCGGTTTGCTGTCCCACGTTCCCTGCCCGCCCCCTTGGGCCCACATTAATGTTTGTGGTCCAAATGAGCTCCAAATATGAATATTATGATCTTTTGATGATGCATGGATGGATCTAACAAGGAGTTGCAAGATTTGACTAACGTTTGTCTTGATTTGTGTATGAAAGCACTTATGACACTTCATGTACGTAGGATTCAAGGAGCCTACTGTGGGTCCATTAGGAGACCCATTGAGAAAGTTGAACAAGGAAAGGCATATAGCTCCTATCACCATTCATTTCATGTTTGCCTCTCCCCTTAGCACCCGCCAACAGGGTCAATGTTAGAAGAAGGCATGTGCCAAGGAAGTCAATGAAAAAAATGCAAGGGGTGGTCTTGAAGAGATCATAAGGGAGCTGTTCACCTGAATCAGGGGCAACCAATCCATTGATGCCAATCGTCGACAGGCTCGTTTGATCCAAGGAAGAACACTACAAACACATCAAGTAAGAATACAACTTTCAGGCAGTTTCAGCTATAGTAAAAGGGCAATCAACTAAATGATGAAATTGGTACAACACTTGAGCACTAGATGACAAAACAGAGAAAAGACAGGGATGTATTTTGAAATTGTTGGATAATGGGGGGTATGTGAAACCCTAATGTAATCAAATCTTGGCCACACGATGTAATTCAATCCTAGCCATTCATTTGGGCTTTGGAAAACTATAAATAGGGGCTTTCCCCTCATTTGTAAAGGGTTGGAGAATTGATGTAAAGACATTCCGCAGCAATAGAAAATAGCATTGCATGATTTATGGGTGTTCCTTTTGAGTGTTCTCTTTATGTATGCATGGTTCAACTTCCCTATTAGTTTAGGTGTTAGTTTCTTCAAATGGAAGTGGTGATGGTGATTGTTGTTTCAGTATTTGATGAATTTCCAACTCATGCTTTTTGTGGTTCATTGATGATGAGTCACTTTGCAAAGCTAGTCTAAACTCTTTACTTCATTGTTGCAACTTAGTTCAATTACATGTGCATGATGTGTGTGTGTAATATGAAAATCTGCAGTCCTTAGAAGATTGCACTAGTTTTTTGTAGCTGTAGGTTCTCTTGGTCAAGCAAAACTTAGTCTTAGGGAGTTTGTCTATTGTAGCAGCCACCATGATCACTGTTCATTCATAGTTTTAGGTCTAGGAACTTCCTCTCTCCCCTACTCTTTTTTCCTTTTTTTTTAATGAGTAACCCTTAGGAAAGGTTCATTGCACATTGTAAAGCTAAATCCAATGATAAAAATGGAGTTCAAGATTGCTGTTTGAACCTAGAGTAAATGCACAACAACTTTCCCATCTTAATAACTCCAATTGCAGACCCAACTTTTTCATGCTTTGTAACTCATCCGTAAGTCCACCTTGTGATTCCAGCAAAATCACATAAAACAACTGAGATATTCCAAGCACTGTCAAGACCTGACATTAGAGACCTTGGGATAGTGTTCTACAATTTGATTGTGGAAGATTGTCTTTCAAGAGAGGTGATGCACCTATGCATTACCTGTGTTGAGAAGTGCATAAAAAACACATCAACAGGTACATTGATTGTTCATTCTTGAGAAGCCCCAATTTTTTTCTTGTACAAGATTCCCTTCCTTATTTCAAGGAAAATAAACTAGGTATTCATTTGGAGGATTGATCCTCAAGTATTATTGTGGTTCCATAGTTTTGGAAAGAATCTCATTTGGAGGGTTGTTGGAGCTAATTCATAAAGTGGTAGACCACATGGAATATTTTTTCCAAACATCTCTTATCACAATGCATAGAGAGAAAAAAATTATCTCGATTTTCACCCACAAAATATTTGTGGTTCACTAGTGGCATAGAAGATCTCTCCTTCTAGTTGTAGTCTCCATTTGTCTATTCATAGGCTTGCATTTGTATGTATTTGGATGATTTAGATGCTTTTTGGTGGAGGTATCATTATAGATATCAATACACTCCCATGACCTTTCCTTTCTACTAGAAATCTCCATGTGGTTTGTATAAATCACCAAGACTTCTCCAAATGTGCCCTCATTTTTGGAATTATTTGATGACATTTTATGTTTGTATTAATTTGTAAGTATGGCATTTATTTATAAATTCCAATATTTTTGTAACTACCCAATAATATTTTGGGAATATTTTATTTGTTGATGTCACTCAAATGGTCCACTTTTTAGGCCCCTCCCCATTGGCCTTTTCTTTTTGCAATCACAACTTCAGAGGACCATATTCAAACCATACAAAAATATTTTTCAAGTAACTTTTTTGGAGTAGTTTTTTGTGCATTACCTAGTGGTTTCATTATTTTATGATTTTTATGTATTGATTTATCAAAAATCACAGATTATCATAGGTTTTCATGTTCTTTTTTCAATTTTGGAACTTTTGAGGGCTCATTCAAGCACATATGAAGTCCTTTTTAAGTCCCATTTTTTAAAATTGCCTATTTTTTTCTCTACATAGTGAATCAAGATTAGATTTTCTTGATAATATCTCCATATTGTACTATCATCATATTCCTTATTTTTGGAATTTACAAACATAAGTCATCAACTCTAACTAGTGGAAATTTTACATGCACCAAAAATAAAATTCCAAAACATCTTTGGTTCAATCTCTTATTGAATCAAGGGGGGCAATCTAGTGTTTCTACCTTTGCATTTTCTAGTTTTATAATCTTGTTGAAAATTATATGTGATTACTATGTAATAAAACTACAAACTTTAGATTCTTGTAGAATTTGTGAAATAAGAAAACGGTTTAATACACAAGGCATCAAGTTGCCAAGTTCGTTCATTTTAGCATGTGCAAAAACATCATCTAGTCTCAATTAGACATCTTATGAGACACCATCTTTTGGGGATGAACAATATAGTCACATGGCTTGCATTGATATCTCAACTCCCACACCACTTGATGATACATTTTAATCTAGCATTGATATCTCTATGGATTGTAGTGATTCTATGCATTAGGACATCAACATCATTTTTCCAAATCTACCACATTGGTACATATTACTACTAGATATCACATATATTTTTGTAGAATCCCACATTGCAATCTTTATGGCTTTCTAGGATGCTTTGTTTCCCTTCAAACTAGTATCAAAGCTCAGTTCTAGATTTTCATGTGCTTGCATGTGCATTTATGTAAGTTGCATGTCATTTTCATGTGATCGAATGGTGATGCATGTGGTGTTTAGAGTTCTAGTTATTTTCTTCTAGTGATTCCTTAGCCTTGGAATCTTGAGGGAATCTGAGCTGAAGGAATGAGCTAATTGCTAGTCCTTTGGTGAGTGAAATAATTCTAGTTACTTTAGTTTCTAGAAACAATAGGCACGAAGAGGAATGGTTAAGACAAAGATAAGTGGAGTTGATCACATTGAAATGATGTTGATATAGAGCTCTTGGTTAGATAACTGAATAACCCTTATGCATGGGGTGTGGTTGCACTTCATGGTTTTTTGTATCAAAGTTTTCATATTAGGTTTTTTAGATGCCCCCCTAGTGATATAGAGATACTTGTGTTGTCGTGATCATGGTGTGTTGTGCTTATACTGGGTGCTTGTTTCAACTCCTAGTATTGGAAGGCACTATTTTGTAATCCCCAAATGCATGTAGGCTATGAAGTTGATCATTGAATGATCTAGAAGCTTTTAGAATAACTTATATGTCTCTCAAATGCATGTACATGATGGTGGTGGATTTGGCCTACAAATGGGCTTGGAGTTCCTCAACCACTACTTTCCTTATGGATGTTTGTACTTGCATGGCTTGAATTCATGTTCCTTAGATATGAAGGTTTTATAGATTTTTCATTCAAAATCTATGGTAATGCATATTCATGATAATCCATTGATCTAGATTAACTATTATATTTTCTCTCTAACCTTTGGGTCTTCCAGATGATAAGTGGATGTGGATTTTCATGTGTGTTAGAAAAAATAGTGATTTTATAGTTTTTGCACGATCAAAGAAAAACTTGCAGTTTTGTAGATCTACAGATAACTATTTTTTGGGTCATGTTCTTTAGATGATTGTAGATGTAAGATGGTTGCAATTTTGCATGTATGCTTATGCATGGTTTGAGGAGATATTAGATATTTTTGTATGGAGATGCTGGCATGTGAATAGTCAATTAGCATTTCTAGGGTGAATGCTTGGAGGGTTCTTGACTATGATGCACATGTTATGGTTTGTTTGGAAAATCATATTTGTTAGTGATTTGGTGTTTGAGTCATGTAAATCCACATGATATATTCTTTGATATCTCATTTTTGCATGTTACTAAAGTGATGATGGGTTTATATGTTTCAATGATTGGGATCTTCAAGTTATGTAGTTTGTGGATTAGCTAGCCATTGGATACAGTGAGATAACTTGGATGTGGACTTTCTATATCCACGAGATTGATTTAGAGTTGATGCAGATTCTATTAGCCAACCTTGTTTGTAGTCACTTGTATATTGGTACGTGTTCCATTGGGATGAGAGGATGGGTGTTGAGTACCTAGATAGTCAGTTGTGGGGACCTGTAGCATGTTTTATCATGATGCCATGGATATATTGGATACACTATTTTGAGTGAGTTTTTGTGGTAGTGATGGTGTATCTTCTTTCCTTGGAGATCTTGGTGCCACTTGATATTACTGTTAGATGGACATATGGGTGTGTGGACTTGGAGGATCTTTAGATTAGGAGATGGGTGAGTCATGATGCTTGGAGTGATCGATATCACTATTTAGTGGGAGTTATAGCAGTGACTTTGGATTCATCAATTGGTGATGGATGATCTTATTTGGTGATCCAGATATTACTAGGAAGAGCTTTGAGATCATGTTTCTATAGAAGGGTATCTTCACATTTGCATGGACACTATTTAGAGATAGTCATCTTCATGAGATTGAAGATGTGTGAAAACTTAGAGCCATGGAGGACTCTTGGAGTCTTTGGTTGGGGTGTTGGTAATGCTTTGATAGGTGATGTTGGTTTAGAGTATGTTGTTGGTATGTTGTGGTATTCTCTTGATGGAACATTAGAGTTTTGGCATATTACATTTCTCTTGATACCATGATTTGCTCACTTGGAGTATGTTATCTCCTTGGAGGAGATGGTGATCCTCTTTTGAGAGGATGGGTTCTATTTTTGTGCCTTGATAGACTCTTGATTATATATTTCAGTGTTGCTATGATATTATTTAGATCATGATTTCACGATAGTTTTCTGACTATAGTTGGAACTTTGATAGTGAACTAGAAATTTCTCTATTTTTTGAGTATAATGGTCATGTTCTTGAGAGCTTCATGAGAGTGGAGTGTTTTTATTTGGAGCTTAGCATGATTTGATCAGTGTAAGGAAGCTAAGGTAGCGAAAAAACTTCCTACATTAATCTTGAGAGGAGAATAATGCAAAAAATTTATAGATCTTTAACAATTATAGAAACTTAAACATAAATAAACATAAATATCATGCATACCACAACACAGTGATTTACATGGGGAAAACCCTTTCGAGAGAAAAACCTCACACTCCAAAAGCCACCCAATATATTATTCAGTAAATCACAAAGATTACAATATACTTGCAAAGCAAGCCTCTCATTGGAGTATCACCACTTAGAGATCAAGAGACAACACGACTGCTATTAGACTGTCAGAATACATCATAGTATCTCTCTATCATAGTTGTAATACAACAGCCTCATAAAATAGAGTTACATTCTTGGGCAAGACATGCCAAAAAAAATCCACCATTAGATCTAAAACCTAATAATTAATGGTCTAGATTTACAATGTATCATTTATCTAATATATGTTAGCCATTTTAGTAGTTTCCTGAAAGAGTTAACAAAAAATTGTTTACATGTATCCCAATCCCCCCCTTGATGCCATTGTATATTACACCTATCAGTGTAACTAGGAAATATATATATATATATATACATATATATATATATATATCCTATCAATAATAAACTTTATATAGTTGCATGGTTAAGACACATCTTCCCAACAAATCTCCTACTTGTCAAACACCTTGCAAGAGCAATGGGAGGGATTAAACATTATCTCTTAATTGCTAGGGGCCAAAAGGCCCGTAATCTCTGAACACCATCTGAACTTCTCTATGCTCACAGGCTTAGTTAAAGAATCAACAACATTCATCAAAGTCTCTACCTTAACTAGCTTCACCCTACCATCTTCAACCATATCTTGAACATAATGATATTGTACATCAATGTACTTGGTCTTGGCATGAAATTTTGGGTTCTTGGCTAGACACATCGCACTCTGATTGCTGCAATAAATTGTCACTGCACCTTATTTTATTCTAATATTTGAACACAGTCTCTTAATCCAAATAGCCTCTTTACAAGCATGAGTAGCTACCATATACTTTGCTTAAGTAGTGGACAAAGGAACCACTACATGTCGCTTACTCATCCAACTGATTGCACCAAAAAATAATGTAAACACATAAGCAATGGTGGATCATCTGCTATCAATATCACCTACCCAGTCTGAATCCACATAACCATGAATATCAAGGGAAATTTCATCTCCAATCATATTACTATGATAACATAAGGAATAATCTAAGGTACCACACAAATATCTGAAGACCCTTTTAACTGCATTCCAATGAATTCTACCAGGATTAGACATATATCTAGAAAGAACTCCCACTTCTTGGGAAATGTTTGGTCTAGTACAGACCATAGCATACATCAAAATTCTAGTTGTACTTTGGTAAGGCACTCTGATCATGTCTTCCATGTCTGATGGAGATGTTGGAAAATCTGAAATAGACAACTTTATTCCAATAGAAAGGGGAACACACAAAGGTCTATAATCCTGCAAGTTAAATCTCTATAAAATTGAATTGGCATACTTACTTTGGCCAAGCCATAGCTTTCTATTCAATCTATATATTTTAATTTCCATCCCCAGAATGTGTCGAGCTGCACCAAGATCTTTCATTTCAAATTTAGTAGCAAGTTGAGATTTCATTTTTAAAATCATATCTTTCCCTTTGCTAATAAATAACATATCATCAACAGATAATGCAATAAAAATGGAATTATGACCATCAGTTTTATAATAAACATAATGATCTTATTTAGAACACTCAAATCCAAAACTCAACACATGTGTATCAAATTTATGGTATCACATCCTAGGACTCTATTTTAAGCCATACAAATATTTCTTCAATTTGCAAACCAACTTTTACCTTTCACCACATAGTGCTCTAGCTATCTCATATAAATATCCTCCTCCAAGTTACCATGAAGGAAAACAGTTTTCACATCCATTTGCTCAACCTCTAAATCATAAGCAGTAGCAATAGAAAGAAAAAATATAATGGATGTCATTGTAGACATTAAAAAATGTCCTAAAAAATATCATACACTCGAAATAGGTTTGCTAACATCATTACATCTTTAAGCCCATCCTCTTTTCACTTAATTAATTAAATTAACCTAGCTAATTTAATTAATGACGTCATTTTTTTGTCCATTAGCCTAATTCATCAAAATCAAGTTAATTCATCCCCCTTCACGCTAACATTTCATCTCAATAAATTAAATAAATCAAAATATTTAATTTAATTCCCTTAGTCATCTTATTTAATTAAATAACCCTAAGTTATTTAATTCAATATCATTTCATCTCTCCCCCATTCATTAAATCATTTAATTTAATGAATATCACTTTAATTCCTCCAAATCCCCTAATTGCATGATTAAACCTTGCTTAATTAGCAATTAAACTAATTTTCCTCTAAAGGGGGAATATTCCTTATCCCCTTTTTGCACAATTAAGAATTTATTTTAATTTAAAAAATTCCTTTTATCCTCACCCAAATGAATATTCCAAGGAATATTCTTATTCCTCCATCATTTGAAAAAATGATATTTTCACTTAGCTTCTAATGCAAGTTTTAACGCTTTATATCTTGTCGGTATTGGCATGGTGTGTTGGTTTAAAGGTGGTATTGTTGTTCTTTCCACCAAGGTTCAAACCCCGTTGGGGTGGTATTGTTGAATGTTTGTATTCCGGTTCATAGCTTCGGTCAAAAGCGTTTACCCCTTGAGTAAAAAATGCAAGTTTTAACATTTAACCTTTTGAACAAGTCACCTTTAACCTATGTGAGTAGGTCAAAAGTGTGTTTGTTTGAAGCAAGTGTGAGCCCTTGATTAAATCCCATCATGCATTCTCATCCATTGATGAGAATCCATGATCCATGCCTCTTCTTCCTTTCATCTTTGACCGTTGATTGATCTTTTTGATCTCAACCATCCATTTCTCATTTTCTCTCCTATAAATAAAGCACTGTTTGGAGAGAAATAGATCCATCTTTCAATTGCAAAGTCATGCCATTGAATTCACTTGCATCCACACTCACAATATACTCACTTTTAGCTTGTTTTAGTTTATTTCTAATTGCATAATAGTTTAAATCACCATTAATGGCTTCCATGCATCCATCTTAGTTTGTATATGAATTAGGGTTTCCATATTTTAGCTTAGAGTTAGCTTATATTAGCTTAGAAATTGCATAATTAGTTCATTTTTAGCATAAAATCATGTTAATTTAGCTTGCATCATGTTTAATTTAGCATAAATTAAGTTTTCATCCATTTATCACAATGGATTCATCAATTCTCTTCCATAGAATTGATTGAAATAGGCTCACTAATCATGGGATTGGGAAAGGGTCATTGTTCCACATCAACACAACACCAATTCCAAAACAGGATAAGTTTCAAATGGGTTGGAGTAGGAATTTAACTATTTTCATAGTGTAGAATTTTCAGTTTCAATAAATGTTGAGTTTAACTTTTCAATTTGAATGATCTTGTTTGGTAGATTGAGGTTTAGTGGATAAATTGTGCTTTGATTCATCATGGATCAAGCGTAATTGAACCACCTTGATGATCCTCATCTCATAGTAATTTTTGCAATGGGAGAGAATATCTCACCATAATCAACACCCTCAACTTGAGAGTAACCTTTCACAACTAACCTTGCTTTGTACTTCTCAATACCTCCATTTGAACCAACCTTTTACTTGAACACCCATTTGCAACCAACAGGTTTACTTCCTTCAGGAAATAGTACAAGATCCCATGTATCATTGTTTTTCAAAGATTCCATTTCTTCATCCATAGCAGTCTTCCAGGATTCTGCATCATTCATACCTAATGCCTCTTCTACATATTTGGGTTCATCCATGTTAGTATTCAAAGAAAAAATATATCTCCATACCTTTCAGGTGGTTGTCTATTCATTGTAGACCTATGAATAGGTTGAGTTGGAGGTTCTTCCTCCTCTTTTGAAGATCTAGAGTTGGATGAGCTCTCATCAACTTCTTGTCTATCCTTGGGCCTCGATTCAACTTTCTCAGGTGTAGAAGGAAATTGAATCACATCTTCCTACTTAATTTGTTCTAGCTGCGATGTAACAAAAGAAGGCTTAGTTTCTCTAAAAATAACACTTATACTATATATCACCTTTTGTGCAATAGGTTCCCAAAGCTTGTATCCTTTCACACCATAACTGTATCTGATGAAGATACATTTCACAGCCTTGTTCTCCAACTTTGTTTGGTTCTCCTTTGGCACATGTGCATATGCCTCACAATCAAAAACTATAAGATGTCTTAATGAAGGCTTACGACTCGACCATGCCTCTATAGGAATATTATCAACAAGAGTTGATGTAGGAGACCTGTTAATCAAGTAACAAGTAGTGGCAACAAATTCAGCCCAAAACATTTCTTCTAGGCTAGCACCACTCAACATACTCCTAGTCTTCTCCATCAATGTCCTGTTCATTCTTTCTGCAACTCCATTCTGTTGTGGAGAATATAGAGTTGTCTTATGTCTATGAATGCCACAATTTTTACATAATCTATCAAAATTATTAGAGAAAAAATCATTGCCATTATCAGTCCTTAAACATTTTATTTTCTTTCCAGTCTGCAACTCAACCATTGCTTTAAATTCTTTAAATCGACTGAAAACTTTAGATTTACTCTTTAGAAAATATACCCATGTCCTACTATAATCATCAATAAATGAAGCATAATATGTGGATTTACCAATCAAAGGAACATCTACATGACCAAAAATGTCAGAATGAATAAGATCCAATACACCACAAGATTTATGAGAACTCAAGTAAAACTGAACGCAATTTTTTCCCCTAAATTCAATGCTCACAAAAATTGAATTCAAGATTACAATCAGACAAACCTTCAACAAGATTTTTATTTTTCAAGGTCCTTAGACCCTTTTATCCAATGTGGCCAAGTCTTTGGTGCCATAACATAGTTTTCTTTGCAGGTAACTTTGTTTTAGAAGAAAGAGCACCCTTGGGTACCCAAAATCCATGACCATCTGCTGAAGGTGAAACCTTCACTTCTTCCACAGACTTTGTTTTCATAGAAGTACTATTGCACTCAATAGTGCATGCATCAAGCTTATACAATGTGCCATATCTAACACCTCTAGCAATCACCATAACACCTCTAACCATCTTGCGTCCTATATTACCTGCACACTCACATCTATTAGTTTTCTTATAGATAATTTTTTTTTGTGCTAATCCAAGGATATGCAACACACTATTAATCCTTTTTATTCTACCATCAGGAAACCTAATTTTAAATTTACCATAGCCAACAATGTCTAAATGAGAATCATCACCCAAGTACACCTTATGTCCTTCAAATTCTTCATATTCAAGAAACCAATCTCTATTAATGGTCATATGGAAAGATGCACCTAAGTCAATTAACCATGCATCATTACTTGCATGAGTTGCCAAAGCTGCAATCAATGCATCACCATCTTCCTTATCAAACTCAGAATCAAAATCAAATTTCTTCTTTTTCTTCTTTGCATTCATTATGAACATGTCTAGGCTTATTGCAGTTCCATCAAATAACTTTGGACTTTCTAGGAGATTTAGATCCCCCCTTGGACTTGGATTTGTCATGCTTCTCATTCTTCTTGTCTTTTTCCTTATGTCTTCCATGAACATTTAGGGTCTCCTTGGCAATGATGGATACCTTCCTCCTCATCTCTATAGAAAGCAAAGAACCCACATCTTTAGTCTTCAAAATAAAAGAACTACTCCCAATAGCCATAACAAGAGAATCCCATGAATTAGGCAAAGAACAAAGCAAGATCTGACATTTCTCCTCATCCATTTTGACACCAACGGATGCCAATTGAGCTACCAACATATTGAATGCTTCCAAGTGGTCTATGATTCATCCGCTCTCTTCCATTCTCAAGGAATATAGTTTCTTCCTCAAGAAAATCTTGCTCACTAAATATTTGGCCTGATACATCTCACCAAGATTCTTTAGTTTCTATGCAGAGGTCTCCTCATGGACATTAATTAAAAAAGAGTTTTCCAAACACAATTATATGATTAGACCCTTGGCTTTATGGTCCATAACATCATATTGAGCAACTTGAGTAGGATTTGTAGGCCTTAAAACTTTCTCATCAATAGCATCCCACATATCTTGATCTATCAATATATCCTCCATCTTTAGCTTCCACATTTTAAAATTATTTCTAGAAAATTTACCCACCTCTATTCTCCTTGATGAACTTACCATATAAGAATTCCTACAATGAGATCACAAAGTATCTTCTACACAAGCTCAAGCTCAAATTTGGATTCGTTCAAAAATCCCAACAACCCACAACTATTCAACCAAAGGTGATCAAGCTCTGATACCACTTGTAAGGAAGCTATGGTAGTGAAACAACTTCCTACACTAATCTTGAGAGGAGAATAAAGTAAAAATTTTACAGATATTTAACAGTTACAAAAACTTAAACAAAAATAAGCATAAATATCATGCATACCCCAACATAATGATTTACATGGGGAAAACCCTTTTGGGAGAAAAACCCCACACTCCAAAAGCCACCCAATATATTATTTAGTAAATCACAAAGATTACAATATACTTGTAGAGCAAGCTTCTCACAAGAGTATCACCACTTAGAGATCAAGAGACAACACAACTAATATCAGACTCTTAGAATACATCACGATCTCTCTCTACTGTAACTGTAATACAACACCCTCATAAAATAGGGTTACATTATAGGGCAAGACAAGCCAACAAAATATCCACCATTAGAGCTAAAACCTAATAATTAATGGTCTATATTTAAAATGTATCATTTATCTAATATATGTCGGTCATTCAGTAGTTTCTTGGAAAAGTTAACCTTTATATAATTGCAAGGTTGAGACACATTTTCCCAAAAATTAGTTTCTAGTACTCATGAATGCATTGAGATGTGGGTGAAGCTATATTTCTCTTGATATGAGAGAAATTGTTGAGATGGGCACTATTGATGAGATCTCAATAGGAAGGAGGATCTTTTCACTTGGACATGGATGTGAGTTCATGATAGAACTTTGAGGAGATTTCTCTTGGATAAGTCATGATGACTTAGATATCTTGGATGAGCATTCTCATTCCCCACTCTTATCTACTCCACAATTTGTCACTTGAGAGGCATAGCCCTTTGGTCGTCTCAGGTGTTATGCTTATCTTTCATAGTTATGGATCTTGAGCTATAGTCATATGGTTCTATAGGATTCATTGTGAGAGATGCTCAACATGGTTATCTCCTTGAGCATACATGAGTTGACATTGTGGTGTCATTTATGAGGAGTTTAGGAGATGGTAGAGGGTTGATTTTTTGATATGGTATATGGACCTAGTTTGGTCTTCTCTTGAGAAGCTTAAATCCATGAGATTACATGATGTATATGTTGTGTTTGATCTTGGAGATTGAACAGGATGGGTGTTGTTAAGGCTTTCCTTTTGGGGTAGTGGAGGAGATCATACTTAACATAATTGAGCATTTAGAGGTGTATGTAGAAGTACATTCTACATGTGTATGATGTGTAAATTTTCTCCCATTGGTATTGATTTTCTTCTTGGATGTTTGGATTCGCATGATGTTGGAGTTGAGATCATGTGTGGAGCTAGGATGATCACTAGTTTGCATTCATGTGTTGTGTGCTTAATTTTCGGTGATGACATAGAGGTTATTTTATCTTTGTTCTTTTGTCGGATGTGGAGAACATTGGAGAGTTTTGGAGACTTGTGGTGAGAGATGTACTTGCAACGGTTTGGTTGTAGGTTGTGCATGTCATTATGGATGGTTCTTGATATACTGCATGGATACATCCTCTATGTGGTGGTATTGGTAGACTCAGTGTGCCTTGATGTCTTTTTAGACTAGACATTACCTATGCAGTGGGAGTTCCTAGATGTGTTTGTCTTTGTCAACTGTTTCAACACAGGGTCTTGTGATTGTAGTTGATGGGTTGGATATGTTTTTTATATGAGTTTTTTGATGTTGTGGATACCTTTTGAGGTATGGTAGATTGGGTGGGTTAGCATTTGTTGTGGGTGTTATTTTTGGTCTAGTGGGTTTATCAATTAGATGAGGGCAACTTGTTTTGGTTGTTTTCCTAGCTAATGGTTTATCTTGTTCTCTAGAGGATTCTTTGGCTTCAAAATTATGTTCTAGTTATGGGCTTGGAGTTGGTTGAGATTTTGTTTAGTTTGTGAGCATAGTGGAGTTGTGATAGTATCCTATAGCCTTTGCTATTGGTTGGATCTAATGCTTGCGTTCTTTATATTGGTGCATATACACTGGATGGATTGTTCCTTTCCTTTGAAGGATGGCAAGAACTATTGTTTGAGATGGTGGACATATTGGATATTGTTGTAGGTGTCTTGATTGGAGCACAAGAACATTGTTCGAGATTCATGTGATTGCATGTATGGTTGCGATAATGTGTTTTCATTGGTTGAATCTTAGCAATTAAATCTTGTTGTTTCCATGGACTCTTGGTAGGTCTTTGAAAAGTGGGAGAATGTTGGGATTAAGGTGTCTAAACCTTTGAAGTCCTAGAATTATTTTTAGGATAAATACTTGTGTGCAATTATTGATATATCCTAAGTTTCCAACTATAATAGTTGTCATAGCACTTTGTGGGACATGTTGGGGAGAGTTATATCCTACATGCAAGGTGCAAAGCTCAAAGGAGTGCCACTTGTCACCCAGGTGCGCCTTATTTGAAGCATTGATGTTTGTGCATACTTCATGGAGGTGCTCCATAGTGACACTTGTCACTTGGGCACTCATTTGGAGAGAGGAGTTTTTAAAAATTTCCCAGAGTTGCATGGAGGTGACATGTGTCAAGGTATGTTGAGTTAACTATGACATCTTCCTAATTTTGTGGAAGTTGGTGCCCACTTTGAAAATTCAAAGTTGGAAGTTGCTATTTGCAATAGGAGTTGTGTATGGATGCAGTTTCTATTCCAAGTTGAGTTAACTTAGAATGTGGAAACTTAGATTTTTGATAGGTGCTTTTTTGTATGTTGTTGCATGTAGTTCCTTTCTTGTTGCATGTTCATGCATGTGCATGGGTTTAAGGAAACTTCTATCCTAGGCACTGTATACTCTATAAATACGAGTTTTTTTCTAAAAGAGTCATGTGAGGAGTATTATTCATAGGTGTTATGCTACCAAAATTTTGTCAGAGATGGAACAAGATGTAAATATCCTATAATGGCCTTGAGCCTGAAGAATGTATTGTAACTATTTTGTTACTGAATAATATATTAGATTTGTGGTTTAGGAGTGTGCGGTTTTAACTTGAAAGATTTTTCCACACGTAAATCTTTGTGTTATTTCTATTTTGTCTTATTATTCTTATTTGATTTTATGTGTCTATATAATGTTGTTGAAACTACTTGATCTAAAAAGATCTGCTCCTTTTTCTGAAAAGATCTGAATCTTAATTTCAACCTCTTTCCTTTAAGAATTAACAGTGGGAAAATAACTATCAGTTTTTCGCTTTAAGGCATAGTAGTATATGCTTTTGAGGTTCCTAAATTGAAATGAATGTTACTTAAGGAACATACTGATCCTAGATGGCTTTCTGGGATGCTTGTTTTCCCTTCAAATTTAGCATGGATCACCAACAAGTGAAGACACAACTTGATTATTGTTTAGAATACCTCCAAACACAAATATGATAGGTTTAGAGTTTTTTGACATATGAAAATTAATAACACCTGTATATCCTAGAACAATATGGTGTTTGTTAGATTTTATTATCTCCCAAACTTGCACATAGTAGGTGGACATAACAAAATTCTTATGTGATACAAGAGGTAGGTCAACACTTTTATTTACTTTCTATCTTTATTATCCTTTTGAGTTGAATTTATTGAAGAAAGAGCATCATTCTTGATAGTTTATCTTTCTTCTATGCTAAGTAATTAAGTGTTAGATCTTGTAATTGATCTTGCAACCTATTTTTTTCTTGTTGAAACATCTTGTATTGATTGAAAAGTACATAAACAAAGACTTGTATTGGCATTGACATTCAAATATTACTTTTACTTGTTTTTGGTTATTGATATTAATTTGTAAGGACATGTCATAGGTGAATAATGTGGAAATGTTTAAGAATATTACATACATCTATAAGTTGGGTTCCATTGATAATTCTCATAAAAAATACAATTCATAATATATTATGTCTTTTGTTCCTAAATGGAGATAAATTGGTTCCTTATCACTCTAATAGGTTTCCTTTTCTATATACCACTAGAATAATTTAACTTTGAACCTCTCAATATGCTTGACCTTTTGATATTTAACAATTAGTACGTGGAAGAAGTTTGTCCTTTCAAAATACCTAATGATATATGAAAGGAACATTAAAACACATGAGATCAAAGGGGTACATGGCACTTAGGAAGCGTGCGAAAAGGATTCATCCTATCAATGACATCTACTTACAAAGAAATTAGAATTTCTCCTTTTCAAGATTTATGTCTTATGATAGTGACAAATGGGTAATGAAGAAAAATGAAAAAAAAGAAAATTTCATTATTTCTTCTTAGTGATTTATAGGTAGTAAGCCACAAATGTTATTGTTTTAGCTATTTTATGTGTTAGGTGTAGTAATTCAATCATGATGACTTTACCTATAAATTTGAACTAGAACCTTCAAGTATATCAAATACTATGATTTATTTTCAATTTATAAAAAATCTTGTTATCTTTAAATTGTTGGTATTACATTATTTTTCAATATAAGTTATCAAATAAAAATATTTTCTCCCATTTAAAAAAAATCTCAAATATTCTCCACATAATTTGACTTTTTTAGAAAAAAAATCCTCATAAAATTTGAAAGTAACTATACTCAAAGAAAATGAAACATGTATATTATAAAAAATAAGTATTATAAAATTCCTTTAGTTTCTTGAATATGTAGGTAAGGATCTAAAGAAACTCCTAACTATATTAGGAGGACTGATGGCCTAATTTCTATAGGTCACAAATGCTCTAGGGAACAAAAAAAATCTAGATGGTGTGTGGGCATGACATGTAAACTTTTGAAATATGATCTATATAAAGGAAGACTATAGTTAGAGAGTCCTATGTGCACAAAGATTCAAATGAAATTAGTTTTCACTAAGAATTTCATGCTCAAGGAGGTATGTGAGTGGTGTAAAGAAATGGAAGTGGTTTAATAAAAAAGGATGTGATTTTTATAGGAAAATGAGCATGATTATCATGAATTACTATAGGTGTGCATATAATGTAGGATAAGGAAATAAAATTTAACAATCAAAAACAATGATTTATCAGGTAAATAACACGATTTTTACAGAGACCATACATAAATTATTATATACATACAATATGTTAGTTAAAAGATTGTAAAGAAAATGAATAAACATAGAGATTCAAATAGTCATAGGTACACATAATACCTAAATGCAAACATGAAAAACATGCATGAACATACTAGAAATACTTCATATAATAATGGATGTGCCCTATTCTTGGACATAGCACGTGGACTATATTAAAAATGGTGGGAGTGTATATGAACCCTCAATCTTTCTTTTGGTTTGAACCCATGATATTTATTATGCTTGAACTTGGAGAGCACACAAGAAAGGATTGGTTATTTATTTTAAACTTGAAATGACTATTTAGGAGTATTCCATTGTGAGAGAGAGGACGGATAATCTAATTTTATACCAATATTGGATTGAGAATGAAATAGAAATGAAATGGATAGGAAATTAAGACAACATGATTTTTTTTTAATGAAATTCTTCTCCATTTGTATATAATATGATACAATATACATATTTATTGATATAAAATGATTTCTTAGTTCATCGTTTAGATGATTGTCTAACTTCTAGTGTGTTTAGAAAATATAAATTATGTAATATCATTCAAATAGAATTGACTACACCTAAGACTATGTATAATAGTGTTACATAGACTATGAGATAATTTATTCTCTACTTTGGTTCATGTCTATGTCTATGAAAGTGGTCTCCATGCTTGCTAAATTGAACCTCATCTATGGATTCAATCTTTAATTAAATATTTTGACCATATACAATCTGCTTACCTTGTTTTCTTGTGTCTAAAAAATAGCGGTATTAATGAACACCTTTGATATTGCTATTTTATGATCTTCTTATTCAATCCCTAGTGAAAAATCAATGGTCTTAATAATAATTGAAGATATGTTAAACAATAATATAAAATTTCTCATCTATTGCTATGATGTTGATGTTACTTGATGATAATGGGTGAGTGAACCAATTTGTGGGGCAAAAAAGAGGTTAACAAGTATTTTGGAAGTGAACTAAACATAACATGCTTATGTTTTGAAAACATAATCCAAGCATATTAAATCACACACACACACATGTTATGGCTTGGGAATGTCTTGATAAGCTTGAGCCATAATATGAGCATGTTATAATTCACACATGTTATAGCATGTGCATGTTATGTGTACATAACAAAATTAATATGTATCTATCTTTAGATTATATCAAATTATATTAATATTTAAATAATGTGAACACATTATAACATGATCATGTTATATTTCATTTTTTTGTTCTCACATCTTAGGCTTGGAATAGCCGTGGTTATCCAAGCCTAAGGGTTGGATCCCCATTTTGGCTCCCAAAACTATGCTTTACACATTAGGTAACATCTTTTAACTTCACCCTCTCCAACTTTGCTCATTTTTTGCAACAAATTTTGACTAAACCAACACCAAAATGCTATTTTGAATAAATTAAGATCTTTTTTTTAGATTATTTTACATATGTTTTATATTCCTCAAATACATATATCTTTCTTTTATATTTTTTATCTTCTTATCCAAATTTGAAAAAATACATAAGATTATTCTCTCACATTAAAAAATTGCATTTTCTGATAATATGTGAAAGTTCTAGGTGACATGCAAACTTAGTGATATAGTTTTTAGAATGGATCCACCTCAAAAAATAAAAAATAAAAATATATAAAAAAATATACAATTTGTAACACTCACTCTGAACTTTTTTTCTACTAATGGGTTTTGTAAAACATTTAATGTAAAAAATCAGAAGGTGCACATTAGACACTATGCTATTTTCTCGTGCTAAAAATATGAATAATCAAGTGTGTGCTTGATGTTTCACCTTTTTAATTTTAACCATTTTTTGAAACCTTAGTAATTTAAAACTTATTTTTGAAGTAGAACAATTCTTGTTCTTATCACATCTTCACATTTTAAGCATAATCATCTTGAATTATTCATCCAAGTTCAAGTTTAACTAATTTCAAGAAAAAGAGATCACTTTTGATACCCCTTCATTTCCTATTTCCATGCAATTACCATGATAATGACAAGCCATGCTCTCTCCAAATGAAAATGGAATACTTAGAGAAGATGATATGGATCTTGGATGCCTAAAAATGAGTTAGGATTTATCCTTTTATACAAAACCTTGGCATGCAAATTACATATTATGTAGTCAAGTTGATAAGTAACAACTAGTAGATAGGGAGTCAACTTGGGCCCTAATTTTAATTTTAATTTGGTAATAGGGGTTTTTTCTATATAATGGATTTGACCCTAATAATGAATGAATAAAATTCAAATTGACTTTGGACTCTTGGGACATGTGGAGGTATGACTAGGTTAGGTTTAGGTCAATTTCCAACTTTATACGAAAACATGTCACTTGTATAAAATTCATTACATTTAAGATAAACATGCCAACAAGTTTAAAATGAAGGAAAAGTGCAAGGTGTGCAATTTTCACCAATGTATATTTTAAGGAATGAGCTATTAAAAATTCAATAAAATTGGTATAAAGAAGCATAATACAAGAATTGAATTTTTTTAATATTAGAAATGAATATTTAAGAGGATAAATTTTCTTTTCATGTATAGACCAAATTTTACTATCAATATATAAATTACATCAAAATTTCTTATAACTTACATCTAAGTTTCTTATCAATATATAAATTCTAAACAAAAAATATTAAAATAGATTAGTCTAAAAAAATATATATATATATATCCCTAAGACACTTAGATAATTAGAACCTAATCATTATATATGATAACTTACTATGTATCTAATCTAAAAAACCAAAATTAAAATATCTACCAAATATGAATAAATTAGACACTTATCAAAAACTTAAAAACTAATGAGATCCAAAAAAATAAAAAATCTCAAAACTAACTAAATAATATCATATAACCACTAAAACTAGCAATGGCACCTTGGTGTGCAATGGGTACGTGATGAATAAAATGCAATGATTATTTTGATAAGCTAAATTCAATGTATTTAAATATAATTGTCTAAAATATAATAGTTTTTTCTATTTGTAAAATATAATAATTTGTTTTCTTTTTGTTTTTGACCTTTATAATATGAGTGTGAAGCATATTTTCTAGTGGAAATGTAGAAATAATATGTGTTTTTTTTGCTTTCTTTCTTTCTTTCTTTGATTATTTTATATTGACATCGAATAGTTAGATCTTTTTCAATAGCCTTACATCATGCTAAAACATTCTCAACTGTGGATATAATATGATTTATACATTTTGAATATTAATAGAAAACTAGAAACAATATCTAATTCTTTGCTTTCTATCTTTGTATAAAATGTAATGATTAATTAGATAAGGTAAATTCAAAATATAATAATTATTATTTTAATTTGTAAAATATAATAATTATGGTTTTTTTGTTTTTGATTTTTATAATATGAATGTAAAACATATTTTATAATGGAAATGTAGAAATAATATCTGATTCTTTGCTTTCTATCTTTGTATAAAAGAATATCTAATTCTTTGATTTCTTTCTTTGTATAAAGTGTTTTATTTTTTTGATATTATTTTTATTTATTTTATATTAGATTCATCCAAGGGTTAGATCTTTTTCAATGGTCTATCACCATTCTACCACATTCTCAATCATAGATTGTTAAAGTCAATCAACCGTAGATCGTTAAAGTCAACCAGTAATGTTCATATAAGAAACACCTTCGGCATTAAAAAATCATTGATTTTCACTTTACACTTCAGAAACTTATAAACTTTCTGTAATTTTTTTTCTAATGTAGAAATTAAACACAATTATTCTTAACATCATACCTAGAGACTACTAGAAGTTGGAACAAAACCAAAAGAAGATAAAGGCATAGAGATAAGACAAAAGAAAAGACAGTACAGCTAATATAACCATGATAGTGTACAATAGTACAGGAATGCAGAACCACAGTGAAAGCTGGGTTACCAGCACATGGTATATAGTTATTTACCTGCATGAACCATTTAACACGTTGTGAAGCAACTGGTACATGAATGGAAGAGCACATCAACATTATTAGTTCCAAGTTTTAGACGTCATCTTGTCTGTGATTCAGACGGGTTCTAGAACCACTCAAAGTCCACAGGTCCTTCAATAAAGATGCTCTTTGAAATGACCCATTTGTCTCCAGTGTCAAAACTTCTGGTTTAAGCTTTTCTGTGTTCAAACACCGAAACAATCCATGGATTGACTTATTTCTCCATCTAAGATTGGCTGTAATTATTCATAAATTGACCAGACAAATGAAGTCAATCATTTTATGATTACCATTACAAAATTCAAACCCAAATTTATTATAATTAATCTAGAAGAATGACTTTTAATTGAGGAGGTATCAACATATGCTCGTACTCTAATACTAGATAACAAAATAAACATGTCCTAAACAAATGAACTCTCATAACAGACCATGATCCTGATTAAACTGCAGCCCTCCACCGATTTAATCTAAACTCTACTTCACTTTAGAACCTTCTAAAGAAGCATATCTGTATAGCATTATCGTTGAATTATTAACGTTCTTACCACCTAACCTCGGGGTTTTGACTAAACTGTCTTCACGTCCAGATGGCAGACAGTACGGGAAGAATCAATCCAGCAAACGTTGAAGTGCTCAGTGATTGGTCAGATTTGACCCCATGATTAGGGTGCTTTCAGTACATTAAGACGTCACGCCTGTTAGTGATAGAGCACACATATCTATCTCTTGCACAAGTCAAGCTCAGAAGTTCACCCTTCATACTTTCAATCTTTGAAAACCTTGACAGAATATTGAAGAAGCAAGCAGCCATGAATCCAGAGTCCAGTGAGTCTATCAATCCTCTTCTGGATATAGACAGCTGGCTTGACTTCTGCCAGAACAGAGGAGGGGTAATGGAGGATAATCTGGATACAGAGTTGATGAATATTATCAATAACAACAACAACAACCGTGGTCAGATGAGCCCCTCTACGCCCTCATCCATGACCATGTATTCTTCTTATGATTTCACCGCCTTTATGAACAGTGTAGAGGCAACCTCAGTGACTACCATGGCGCTGCCCCGGAGTTTCATCAATATGCCCACTGTAAATATCCATTCTTCTTCTTCTTTTCAGGTCTTTTTATGTGAATAAGTGTCTATTATATTAACTAGACAACCATTTACATGATCTGTAAATATATATTACACTAAGTCTTTTCAAGTTTTAATTGAAATGTTTCTAGAAAAAACTGTCTTCAATTTTTTCCTCAAGGTTTTTAATCTTGGTCATCCAGAAGCTTTTTCTGGATTCAATTTTTTGCATCAATATATGGGATCTCCATGAATCAATCATTAAGATGAGAAAAAAAATGGCAAATACATTGGATAATCCAAGACATAATTTTTTTGCAGATGCATATTCAGTTTTTAATTTTCTGAAACCACCCTGTGATTTGGTTTTCCCCCTTGCAGAATTCTTCCTCGGCCATGTCGAGTAACATTACTAGTGGTCCTACAACATCATCCGGTTTAACAGGCCGCCCAAATGTAACAGGAAATGGTGCAGTAAAAGTGAAGAAGAAGAGGGTGAGGGCATCAAGGAGAGTCCCTACTACAGTGCTGAGAACAGACACCTCCAACTTTAAGGCCATGGTCCAACACTTTACTGGAATACCAGCAGACACATCCTCCTCCTCCTCCTCCCCTCCTCCTACTACTACTACTAACCCAAGCTCTTCAGCACCTCCTTTTACTAAACCCCTTCCTCACCCTGCTGTCTGCAAAATTCCACCTTCCAAACCCTCCACCAGTTCTGCTACTGCTCCTGTAACTAATGCTTCAAATGATGGAGAACAATATTCTTTGTCTATGCCTTCTTCATTTTCTAGCCAGTCTGCCCATGACATTTCCTCACCACTTCTCTCACCCAATGTGTTCACTCCTGACCCAGCTAATAATGACATCCCTGAAGAACAGACCATGTCTACATCTATGTCTGCTATGGATGCTGCTTTCTTTGAGAAACTGTGGAGCTAAATCAGCTTTGGGAATTATGAGGAGCAATGTCACCACCAGGTTGGATTGATAAAGTTCTATTGTAGTCTCCTCCATTGTAGTTGCCATTGTTTATTCGATTGTATCTTTGTTTAATCTGTTTGTATGCTATACATATACCTCTTGTGAGTTAGTTGTTCATATTTTAATACTGCTGTGCTGTTCTCTGTTCTTTTAAATGCACTTATATTACTTCAAAGGATAAGCATGATACCTGGTTTACCAGAAGTTTTATATGAAAATAAACTCTACATAAACAGGGAAATCATACCTTCAGTCTATTTTGTTTTAACACATTTTAAATCAGTTAAAGAGTAGACATCCGCCATCCACCAATATAGGATGCAGTAGCTGAAACTAAGCAAAAAAGTTGAACTTCCTGCGTGAAGTGAATTTTTTAATGGGACTGGTAATTAGTTTGAGGGGACTGCTATGTATTTGTATCTTGTAAAGTTCTACAGTTCAGTTCAAATGGCACATGTAAACCATGCAAACCTAATGGCATAAAACTTTGTTACATTCAACTATGTAAGCCTTGTGGCAAAAACTTTGTTTCAGTCAACTATGAATGTTGGTCTAATATTATTTATTATTTATATTTTTTTTTCAATGTCTGTCTTAATAAGTCATACTTCGCGGTACGTTTTTTTATCTTAATATGGTTCAAAAGCATTTGTGGAAGCTACAAAGATGAAGCTCTGATTATGCAGCCTGCTATTTTGATGATACTTCACAATCTAACCAACTGGTGATGGTAAACATCCATACAAATGCAGAATAAGAATTTTCAGTGCATATTTGAAACTTAAATTTCATGGGTATAAAGGAGCAACTCGTAGGCAATATCATGAACAGTATGAGTTGATATCATTGAGAGTCTACTTAATAGGTAAACAAAAGTCCGTAGTTCTCCCTCCATTAAATTTTTACCCATTTACATGAACTCTCACTACTAAACGATGGATAAGGATATCCAACGGTTATGAAAGACTAGAATATGATGATTTGCATTAACTTGGGATGGCTTGTCTACAAAAGATTGGTGAGATGCGTGAACATGTACAGAAAGTAACTGATAGGAACTACTTACACATGATTTTTGGATGATTATAAATTATTCTACTGATGCAGTAGCATCCTAGGTACTAGCAGTTGGTGAGATGTGAGGACATGCGCAGAAACTAATTGCTAGAATCTACTAACACACGCTTTTGTGGATGGTAATAAAGTATTCTAGTGATGAAGTAGTATCTTAGGTACTATTAGTTGGCATGGGATAGATGTAAGAGACTGAGCATTTAGAGGAGGATGTGCATTTGTAGCCACTAGCAAAGGAATCATCATATTATGGAGGCACTTGCAACAAAGGTGACTACTTGCAGTTATAAGACTTGCAGCAAGCAGCAGTTATGGTGAACGAGAGTTACTCATAGCAACTAGAGGTTTTCCCAAAGAGTGATGGGCACTTACTGCTAAAGGAAGTTGGTGCTTTTGTATAGGTGCACTTACAATAATAGGGATGTTGCAAGAATAGAAAGAAACATAAGGATGATGTCGCAAGTAACAAGGATGTCACAAGAAGGGAGTGATAATGCTATAGTTGCATGTGCAACAAATGAGTACGATGAGAGTTCTCATGTATCGAGTGGGGTGCTGCAAGGCCATTGATGAGGAGGTCGGTGCAATAAGGTGAAGAGCATATGGTTGCTAGCAAAGTAGAATTGGGTGAATGAGGAAGGATGTGAAGTCAAAAGAGATAGTATTAGAAGTGTTGGTAGCCAATATGGATGGAGTTTGAGGGTGTTATAGAGGTGTATTGGTTGCATGGGCTACTTGTGATAGTGAAGTTGGATGGCTGCTCAATAGAAAATTGGCTACAATGATGGTTTGGTGACAAAAGGAAGATATGATAGTAATGAAGGAAACTATTGGAGGAAGGACAATGACAACAAGTTCTAGCATTAAAATAATTGGCTATGAAAATAAATAATCCATAATTAATATCGAGATTGAAGGGTAGATGGAACGGATAATAAAGGATGTTGTAGAATGTGCATATTTATTATCTAAAGAATGATATGTAGGTGCCAAGTGGGTTGGAAGGATTTGTTTGAAGGATCATCGTACCTAACATCATTAATGGATGGCCTATAATTTGTAGAGAAATGGTCACACCATAATTAAGGGATATTTAAGCACATAGGGGCATTATTGGCAAGGAATTTTGGTGCTCATAGATAACAATAGGGTAGATGAGTTTGAATGCCTAAATATTTGGCTAGGATTCAAGGTGAAGGCATGTAGAAAAGAAGGTTTGAGAAAGAGTGAACAAGAGTTTAGGGAGAAATGGTGATCAAGGTAGATAGTCTTAGTAAAGAGAGAAGGAAGATAGAGTTGATAAGGAGGAGAAACACAATAGAGAAGGAAGATATGAGAAGGAAGAGAATAGAGGCACATGAATAGTGAAAAAAGGTAAGAGGAAGGTATAGATTTTGACAGTGAAGGGGAAGGTGTAGGCTATGGAGGTTAAGCAAGAGATTAGGGTAGAATAAAGTGCCCATATGGAACTGAGTAGAAGAGCTAGATAGGAAGGAGAGGATGTGAGTTGGCTAATGAAGCAATAGGGAACATCTAAGATCAACTAAGCATTATGATGAGAAGAGGTAAAGAGATTGCATGACTAACTAGGTAGCTTGAAAGGAGGATGCAAAGTTACATGTGTGGGCATCAAGAAAATGGAAGCTACAAGTGAACAACATGTGAATGAGTGAAGTTGAATGTGAGTAGCAAGGTCATGTGAGTAAGGAGATATAGAAGAGGAGGCTAAGAGTGTGTGTATAGTCGAGGATTTGAGTGTGCATGTATGAGAGGGTGAAAAGGGGGAGTCTAGTTCCCTATATATAAAGAAATAAACATGTAATGAAACATGTTTTTTTACTATTCACTAATGTCCAATGGGTTTGTTTGGGTGTATGTACTTGATAAGTATTTATTGTTGTGTGTGAAAGGTTGTTAGTTTTTGTAGGTTGGGTGGTAGTATTAGGGTGTAGGGTATCATAAGCTATCAATTGCTATAGGTTGACTTACAACCAAAAGGGAGGATCTTGGTTTTCTTCCACATAGTTGTGTGTCGGGTTCTCAAATGAGCTACAAGTTGGTTAGGTGTGGTGTGTGTAAGAATGGTATTAGGGCACTAGATGTAAGAAGCTAACATAGTGGAACAACTTCTTACACTAATCTTGAGAGGAGAATAATGTAAAAATTTATAGATCTTTTCATTAGTTATAGAAACTTAAACAAAAATAAACATAAATATCATACATACCATGACATAGTGATTAACATGGGGAAAACCCTTTTGGGAGAAAAACCCCACACTCCAAAGCAATTACAATATACTTGTAAAGCAAGCTTCTCACAGGAGTATCACCACCAGAGATCTAGAGACAACATGACTGCTATTAGACTCTCATAATACATCATGACTCACAGTCATAATACAATGCCTTCATATAAAATAGGGTTACCTTCTAGGGTAAGACAAGTCAACAAAATATCTACGATCAGATCTAAAACCTAATAATGAATGGTCCATATTTATAATATATCATTAATTTAATGTATGTCGGCCATTTAAGAGTTTTTGTTAACAAAAATGTTAACACACATCCCACTCCACCCCTTTTCTCCCATTGTGTATATATATATATATCCTATCAACAATAAACCTTATATAATTGCAAGGTTGAGACATATTTTCCCAACACTAGAGGGGGTGGCTTGCATCATCTAAATATTTCTAATACATCACAATATTGAATTTAATATCAAATTTGATACATTCTCTTACAGAGTGTTTATGAACTAACTTTTCAAAATTTAATCTACATAGATGTTTTGTGAAACTGTCACCATCTTGATCACAAGTGGGAAAGTATGGCTTTATATCATCATCTTAGACCTTTTTTTTCTCAAATGAAGTTGCAATGAAATTCTATGCATTTGGACATCTTATTCATCACTTGATTCTTTACCATCTCTAAGATGCTATATTTATGACAAATCAATATCTCATAATGATTCATTAGTTTGGTCATATCACTTGGGATTCTAGGAAAAAAAATTGCCTCTCATTTGATTTCTTAGGTTACTTAGAAAAATAAACTCAATACTACCAAGTGGATAGTTCTCAAGTGGAATAAACTAAGTTCCATCACTAACATGTAAAGGTAGTACTCAAAATAGATCATTACCTAATATGATTTTTTTGGCTCTAGGAAAATTCACTGCCAACAATTCACCAATGGAAAATTCACTTACAACAATTCAGCGCGAGAAAATTCACTGCCACCAGCAATTCACCGTCATGGAAAATTAACCGACAAAAATTCATGCAATTAATTTTTCATGTGGTGAATTGTCATAGCGGTGAATTTTCCTGAAGTGAATTTTCCGTTGGTGAATTGATGGCGGTGAATTTGCCATATACCGATTTTTTTTATACAATTAAGACTTCTAAATAACTTATCTATAAAACATTTTATTTACTTTCTTTGAATCTTTAAATCAGACTATTTTATATTCCTATTATATGAATGTTATTATCAATTTACAATCATCCATTCTAAATTTTAAATAAACATATATTGATATAAAATTCATTATGTAAATGATCTATTCAAATTATATTTCATATTTATAATAAATTCTCTACTTTTCTTAAAATAAAAGATTATTAAAATATTCTACTATAGTAATAATCTCTCCATTATTCTGAATTTTTCAAAAATCCTTTTTAGTGGTGCTCATAAATTTTAATATCCCTTAAACAAGTAGGCTATAACCCATGGAAGCTTTTAATTCACCTGCATAAAAGGTGCTTCTTACCTTAAACTCAAACTCCTTTAGCTTAGTCGACATGAATTTTATCTTAAAGATTTAAATTCATTAATGTGTTTATCTCATATTTGGAAAGCTAGAAAGTCTATTGGAATAATTGAGAAGGCAATAAATATCACTTATCCTTGTTTCTGGTATAAAAGTATCATAAATTTCCTTTCCTTCTTTCCACACTTAACGATTGTATCTATTGATTATTGTATCAAATCAAAGATATATTTCTTTAAATCAAGCTTTCATTTTAGTTCAAGACATATTCCTTTAAATCAAGCTTCCATTTTTAGTCACGGTTCCCTGCCTGCTAGCATACCAGTAATTTCCCATGTATTATTGGGGATGAGAGTATCATACTATTATACCTTCTTTATGGTGTTTTATTTAGAATAATTAACTACTGTACTCATTCACACTGATTTCCTCTTTGAATGAAAACATGAATAGTATAAGTCACTGACAAATCTGATTCATGCTTTTCTTCAGGGAATTTCTCTCGTTAGTTCTATCGTTTATTTACTAAATTTATTTATGATTTATCATACTTCTATTGATTTTTTTTAAATATATAAATTAATGTTTTATCTTACATATTCTTCAATAAGAGTCATCATTTTTTCTTCTCCAAGCTGTATTTGAATAGATATCGTAGCTTAAGCATGTAATCAAAATAGAATCAAAATAGGTAGTAGAAAGGTAGATAGTAATCATGCATTATATCTAGGAGTATGTCATGTACATTAAGAACAAACAAATAAAAATAGAATAGAGAGATAAAAATATCCCTCCATAGCCTATAAATGAAGATTCATAGTATGAATGTAGAGATGTACGGGAAGTCCATATACATATGAGAAATATTAGATTATACTTTAGGGTATAGAAAATAAAAAGTAAATATGAATCTAAATATGTGTTCCTACAACAATTAGATGGTGCTTCTCTTGAATGGTGTGAGATAAAATTTTATAAACTTTCAAGGTGATTTTGTTGATGTTATAATTAAGAGAAAATATCATAAATAGGATCAACCATATCTGATATTTAGTTAATACAACTATCTCAAAAATATATAATTATGGAAGAGTACATGAAATTATTCAAGTCAAATTATCATCAAATTTAGAGAAAAATATCTGCATTTCTAATTTGTGAATACAAAATTGAATAGATGTAAGACTATTTATGTTAGATGCTTTAGAAATAGCTATAATTAGAAGGGATTAAAATCATATTGAATCCCTTAGGAAGAGAGTTCTAAGCATTACTAAGGCATATCTTTCTCAGAAAAGAAAGTTAAAGGAAGCCTCAAGAGATTCACTAATTTAGAAATAATATATCATGTTCATTTATGTTGAAACTTTTTAATATAGAAATAAAGAGAAATATACTCTTAAATATATAGGGTTGAAGAGGATATTACAAATTATCTTGAGATAATATATATTAAGAGTGTGATGCATTGGAAAATTTTCATTGGAAAAAAACTTCTCAAAAAGTAGAACATGTTTAATGTGTTTGTCTATATGAAAATTTATAAATATATAAGATTATAACATTTATTAGAAAAAATATTATAATATGAATGCAACTAATAGATATTCACACACACCAAATTTAGAAACCTTCAAACTCTCAAGATAGTCATTCAAATTAAGTTTCAAAATACTATATGCTAACACTTAACATATCAATAAAATGCTTTAAATGTTATGTTATGAACATGATGAATGCACAAGGCACATGCATCATGAATATATTTTACATGTAATATGGATCTATCATCAAAATAAAAATTGTTCTTTCTATAGTAAAGTATTTCTAATCATTTCAATAACTAGCATAGATATCTTAAATACATCTATCTAAAAGATGAGAATATATATTAGTTTAGAGACATTTATTCTAACTTTATGACATAGGTTAGATAGGAACCTCAAGATTGATATCTCTTAACATCTTTTAGATAGATATATTTAAGATATTTATGATTGTTTTATTACATGTTTAACTTGTTTTTTACTTCCAAAGAGCTATTTAGGATAATATTTTGATGGAATTGATCTATTTGGAGATAGAAAAACCCTTTATCTCCATTCTCTTAAAGGGTTACTTTCTCATTGATTATCTTTCATCTTTAGATCATGATTATGTTTTTGAAAAATAGGCCCTAGTTTCATGGAAAATATAAATTAATATTATGTACTTACAAACTATTTATTGAACCTAATTAGTTCCAATTTCCCCTTTTGGATTCAATTTTTTAACCTTCCTATCATATCCATATCAAATAAATTTGTTAAATAGTTGGTAATGAAGGTGGGAGTTTCTTTGCTTTTACATTTTATTTTAGACTTCAAAAATTCTATTAAGGCATGATTACGTGTGGATCACGATGACCCATTACCATGTTCTTTAAGCTTGTAATCTTCAATGGGATCTTGTTTGTAGTATGTGGATTTTGAAGGTATTCATATGAGATGCTCTTAATATAATTGAATTGGTCAGAAAAGAATGATTTTATCTTCCCTTCAATTGTCTTCTAAGTGTGTGTGCGTGTGTGTGTGTGTGTGATCTTCAATGGGATCTTGTTTGTAGTATGTGGATTTTGAAGGTATTCATACGAGATGCTCTTAATATAATTGAATCAGTCAGAAAAGAATGATTTTCTCTTCCCTTCACGTCTAAGTGTGTGTGTGTGTTGGTAGGGGGGCGGGGGTGGCGGGGGGTTTCTAAAATAAGGGTTATATTTTGAGAAGCCTAAATGGAGAAGGGCTACTTCCTACCAAATCAGTTTGATCCTTGACTTAACAACACTCAAAAGAATTTGAGTAACATATTACTATTGATTCCCCTACCATTTTAGACATTTTATTTTATATTTATTCAATAAACTATTTTATGTTTATACAAATTATTTGCTACATATTTCGCAAAATAATTATTTTAAAAATATTACTTACTATTTATTTACAAGATATATTCCTTACTATCTATTTTTTTACTAAATTATATAACTATTTTAATAACTTACTATTTTTAGTGCTCTAAATTTTCACAATTATTTTGTTTTGATTTTGATTTGAAAAATATATTAAATATTAAATATTAAAAATATACTAAATTTAACTCAATTTTATTTTTTAAGCTCTAAAATTATATTTATTAATTAATTTAATAGTCATGCATTTAAATAAATAAGATATATTTTATTTTTTATGATTTTTTTAAAAAAATATTGAACAAGTGATTTACTACATAATTAATCATATAAATATTCAAAAGTACTATTTACTATTTTAGTTATTAAAGTGTCTAGTTTTTTTGTTATATTTTTTAATATGTATAATTATTTTATTCAATATAAAAGAAAAGCTAATATTTGATTTGTTATTTTTTTTTCAAATTAAATTTGTAGAGTTTTGGAATATTCATGAATAGGATCATATTATTACACTCAATCCTTAGAAATATAGGTATCAAAATAATAAACTCTTTTAAAAATGTTCTTAAATAACCATCATCTTCTTTTAATAAAAAGATATTTTTTTTGAAAAAAATTGAGAATTTAAATGTTTAAGAAATTTATATATATATATTCACATTTAATAGAAATTATAAAGTAAATAAATTAAAATTCATACCATTATTATTTTTATATATTTGTATATATAATCTTTAAAATTGATATTCTCTTTTCTTAATCCATCCCAAAATTATTATGAAAAGGTTGACAATTTTAAACATTTTGTTTGATTTAATATTATCATTATTTATTTATTTGTAGATTCTAAAACAACATTTATAGTATCATTGTGACAGTCCTCTACTTATATTAGAAGAAAAAAATAACTTTTAACTTTGAAAAATTGAAATAAATTTGTGTGAGATGTATTCTCGAAAGAAACAATAAAGCTTCAGAATAAGAAAATACATAGTAACATTTATATTAAACTATTGTTATTTATAAATTGTATGTTTTATAATTTATTGTAAGAATAGTTTTAGAGATCACTCAAAGAATATTTCTTTACTGCTTTGTTGGTCTATTTCAATCGATATCAGTATTAGCACAGAAATGTTATAAAATCATTTTGTTTATTGGTAAATGTTAAGAAATCAGGAACTCAGATTTTTCATATTTTCCAGGGAAAAACTGGCGTACATCTATTGCTGACTACCTCTGTAAGGAATTTAATCTCTGACCCACTCTTCGGTTTGGTGACAATTATTTCACCTTCTCCTGGAAAAAGACTTCCATTTAGAATTATTTTATATCAGATAACATCAAAATAGTTTGAAACAATTGTTTCTGGATCTGAAACATCTAACAGTTTAATCCAGAAAAAAATGTTTCAAATCTATTTTATATGGTTTTAGAATAGTTGAAGATCCAAATCGAAGGAACAGATATTATGAAGAAATATGTAACAAGTTCATGAGCTCTCACAGGAATTTACTTCACTTGTACAAGGGATGGTATATATTATTCAGATATCTTATGTTTTATTTTTTGATATGGGTTTCTTAAGTTCAATAAGGTTACTGGATTAGAATTTGGTAGCTCTTTACTTTCAGTCGTGTATTATATATTGCATGAACTGTGGAACAGTAAACTTTCATGTCCTTGAAATTATTTATCACCCTGTAAATTATATTTCAAAACGAATGGACGAGATCCAGATATTGATGTTTACAATATGGAGATTTTTATAATGATTGATGATTTCGATACGTCTTGAATCCTTCAGTCTCGCAATTCTATCATTTTTTTAATCCATAATTTTAAAGCTGTGTCTCTTAGTCTTCTTTGAATGACTAAGTCCCCATCTATATCTGTTACAGTTTTTCTTAATAATTATTTTATCAATCCTATTGCATTTTTAATGAGAAAAGCTATTGCTTAATTAATGAGAAGTGGTTAGTATTATATCATGATGATTCTCACGGTAAAAACTAGATATACACATCAGAAGATTGGGAAATATATTGTTCATTAAAAATTCTCAAAGCAATTATATTTCTTTGGTTGAATTGATTTTTTTTTGGGTTCAGTTTTGATTTCACATTAGAATTCTTTAGTGAGGTTTGGTTTTAAACTTTCATGATTGTTGTTATGGTTGTTCTTTTGCGGTGGTCTTGCTGTCTTTGATTTTCAGGTCTGTTTCTTTGTTGGTTCCAGTCTCATGTTGTTGTTGGTTCTAGTCTCTTTTTGGGTCCAGTTTTGTTTTCACATTAGAATTCTTTAGTGAGGTTTGGTTTTAAACTTCCATGATCATTGTTATGGTTGTTCTTTTGCGATGGTCTTGTTGTCTTTGATTTTCAGGTCTGTTTCTTTGTTGGTTCCAGTCTCATGTTGTTGTTGGTTCTAGTCTCATGTTGTTGTTGGTTATAGACTTTATGTTCTAATATCTTGTGGTTGTTGCCTATTTCTGTTGTACAAGATTTCAAGACCCTTTATAAGCTCTTTCAGATTCATTGCTATGGTCAAAAACTTTTATCGAATAAAAAACTATATGTTTCTCTCAGAATCTATCAAAAATTATGAAACATATGTGCTATACTGATGAAGAGGGAAGACCAACAATCATCAATTCACAAGTTCAGATTACAACGACTCCATTTATACGATTAACCCACAAAATTGACAAATACTTGTGTCAATTTTAATTGATTTACAACTGCTACCCATAAATCCTCATATGCAAATAAACAAATAAATTTCATTCTGATTTCATGAAACTTACAATTACAAACATTTGGACAGCTCCATTTTCTCTGTACTCCTCAATCTGCAACCTCCTCTCTTCTTTCTGTATTCCCTCATCGCTGTTCTGCCAACATTAACCTCTGTTACTCAATGATACACCCTCCATATTCCAGGCAAACTCAATCTCATATTCCAGGCAAACTCAATCTCGTACCAATTTAACATGGTCTCTCCTTTATTCCAACGTCCCAAATTTGGGAATTTCAAATATGTGCGACTCTACCATCACCTTCTTGTGTCCTCACTTCATCACAAAGGAGTAAATTAATCATTCTTAATTTACTCTAATACTTAATACAAACTTAAGAAAAGATCATCTAATTCTGATTGAGAGTTATTGCATTAATTATGCATTTCAATCAATTAAGTGACTTAACTGATTCACGCATTCTGTTTATCTTCACTCATTTTATACTATCTCATACCTTTAACTCTCTCTTATCGACCCCTCTACTCGCAGACCCATATTCCACGTTCCTCTCTGCACATTTAATCTTCTCTTTTCAAACTGTCGCCATCTTTGTTATCGGCCTTACCACAGCTTCCATCTGCTCCTTCAATCACGTTTCCTGTTTGCTCGACCCTCCTCTTTGACTATGGGTTTCTTCTATCTTCTCCACGCGGCCCATGTGCTGTTCCAAGTTTCCCTCCTGCGTGGTTTGCCAGGTTCTTGATCTGCACAAAATGTCCACTCTTCTACATCGGCCTATTCCACTCCAAGTCGTCCTAGTCTTGGCTAGCCTTTTATCGCCCCCCTTATCTTTTGCTGCGCTACCCTGGAGATATGATTTCTAACTTTTATACTCCTCCTTCCACGTTGGGCATGTTTTCACAGCCAATGGCAAAATTAATGAACCTTTCTTCTCACACGCGGCTACCGATCTTTTATGAACTGTGCAAATACTCCCTATTCACCATCCCTTCCCCGCCAGGCTCACAATCTTTGAAACTTCAGATTAACGCTCTCTATTTATTTATATGTGCTTTCACTGATCTGTATTAACATCTCCTCGTGTATTTCATGGCGTGTGTGGTAAGGGAGGTTTCTGCATGATGTCTATTTCTTCCTCCAACCCCGGTCTCCTTTAGCCGCGCCCTTCTTTGGGTTACTCTTTGATTTAAAGAGTTTTTCAAGATTCCAAAGTGGAAAGTGAAATGCCATCTTGGCTTTCCCCACACAACTCCTCGTGGCCCTTCAACTTCCTGGAATCGCAGCTCTTCAACCCACTCAATTTTTTATGAAAATATAATAGATTACTTATCTTTTACAATTAACCGATAGAACGGACAATAACGTTTGCAGATTGGAGCTTTGAAAACATATTCAAAATAGGACAAACGCCATTCCATCTTTTCGTCAACGTTCACCAAAACCAAATGGAATTTGTCCACAGAGAAAGGAAAAATGGAAGTAAAAATGGAAGTAAAGAAACAAAACCGAATTCAAAATTTTTTTGGTTGATGCCGATCACATTTGGATCTGGATGCTCCTGCATCATATACATATTTTTTTGTGTGGAATAGAACTGTTAAATTATAGGAAATAAAATTATAAGAAATAAGTTAAATGGACATTGTAAAATATTTAACAAAATTTATCATCCTTAAGTGGGAGGGATTTTCATATTGGTGGCTAATAAGATGGTGGAAGTGGGAGGATTTCCATGTTGGTGGCTCATAAGATAATGGATCTAGAGCCTTCCACCTTGTTTTGACTAAGTATATGTGGCAAAAGCAACCACTCTCTATTTAATATGGTTTTAGTTTTTCTTTGTAAGTTAGACATATGAGAAATCCAACAAGAAAGTATAGCAAGAAAAGTATTAGAAAACATGTTTAAGTATATCACTAGATCACTAGATGAAACATTAGAAGAAATTGAGGAGGTTGCTGCTGACCTTTCCCTTTGTGGGGTGATCTGTTGGTTCAAAGGTTTTTGGCCTAACCTCCTTCAGCTGCATTCCTGGATCTCCAACGAATGAGAGCCTTTAATTTCGGGTAAAGTTCATATTTATCCCTTGGCTAAGGGATTTTTTGCAGCTAAATTTGACAATGCTCGGGACATAAATGTAATTTTGTGTGATTTTTTTTTTAGCTGGGAAGATAAATATTTGTTGATGATCAAACCATGGCACTCTGATTTCAATCCTGTTTCTAAAACTTTTAACAAATTCCCGATTTGGGTTAGATTGCCTAATCTCCCCCTTCACCTTTGGCATGACTCTCTTCTGGAGGAAGTGGGTGATGCCCTTGGTGATTTTTTGATGGTGGATGATGAATCTTCTGGCATTCTTCATTCCACCTATGCCTGCATACTAGTTGAAATAAATGTTTCAAAATGGCTGCCTGTTGAGGTCCTACTTAAATCTTCTAAAGGCTCTTGGGTCCAATCTTTGGATTATGAAGGGATACCCTTCCGGTGTAGACGATGCTTCAATACTGGACATGCTACTGCACATTGTAGATTTGAGAAAAAAGCAAAGACAACTACTTGGTGGAAAGGTGATTATCAACAATATTATACGGTTGAGAAGAAAGCTGATCAGAATAAGAGTTTTTCAAAGGTGGTTGCTTTTGAATCACTGGGTCTTGGGACGCCCCCTCCGGTCGTCTCAAATGGCGAGGTCGCGAGGGCTACCCCTATTGAGTCAAAGACTGCCATTTCAGGTGAAAGTGCATCGGCTTCCCTTTCTGGTGGCTCTTCAGAAAAGTCTTTATCTGTGCAAAGGAATCAAGATGAAACTCCAAATATTTTGGTTGTTGGCTTTCATCTTCATGAAAGTAGCAAGCTGGTTTGGCATGGTAAGGTGGCGCAAGTGGAAGAAGGTTGGATCATAGTTAAGGGAAAAAAAGATAAATCCTCTAAGCCTTCTTTCGACATGATTCTCCACTCCCACAAGAAAAGTGTAAAATGTAAATCTTGAATGGTCTTGTTTTGGAACTGGTCTTTTTCAATGGCTGCATGTTGTCTTTTCTGCAGCCTTACTCTTTTTGTTAAAGGGTTCCGGGTCCCTTCAAAATCTATTTTTTCCTTTATCAAAAACATATTGTTAACTATGTAACGCACAATAACTCAATGGTTGAGAAGATATTATAAATATTTTTAGTAAATAGTTTTGTTACTTGAAATGTTTTACGACTTTCCCAATTGAAAGTGGCAAAAATGTTTTAATAGTTGCAAATATTGCTTATGAAATCATAATATTTTTCTATTTGAGAGGGGCAACTCCCTTGTATGATCTTATTTGGATTTTTAAATGTAATTTTAACCAAAATGAAAAGAACCCCAAAGAACAAATGCACATGTGTTATTATGGGTTTTATGGACTTACTTAAAACTTAATGGAATACATTATAAAGGTTGGAGACTACGCATATGAGCTTCATAATGATTATGGATTTTAAATGATAACGCATCCAAATCAAGACACCAAGAACTGAATATATTTTCAAAAATAACTTATCAAAGATTGAATATTTGTCATCACAAACAAGATGAAGGATAACAAAGGTCATCATCAACTTAACGTACACAAATATTAATGATGACACATCATGAATGCACCTCCAAAACTACTTTATATTACTTTATAGAATTATATAATTCAAAAAATCCCTTATGCCAACTTGTGAAAAATATCCAAAAAGTCCCCTTACAATAACATAAACCTTGTATATATAGGCTTTCCCTAGTAACTTTAATTCATAGCTAACTTATAACTACCCAGGTAACTACCTTTACAACATTTGAGAGAAATAAAATAAATTTATTTAAGTTAGAAATCTCTCAACTTTCACATGAAAAAGGCTTATTTTCTAACCTTTTACAAATATGCTCGATAAAAAGTAACTTTTTACAAAACATAATATTGTTCAAAACATAAGTGACTTGTGACTTAGAAATTTAAGAAGTAATATGTGCAATTGAAGTCATTGTGAAATTTATTTTCTTCCATCTATACCATCTCTAATAGGGGAGAGGGTCCCATAGTGGAGCACCTTAACTTTGCCTTTCTCAAAATCCTACATGGAAATTTCAAATCACTCCCAATTCTATACAACAATTTATTTGGCAACTCATGTGCTTCTATATTTTGTTTTAGGGCCACATCATCAAATATGATGTCAAATCAACTTGATTTTCGTTGAGGTATCCAAAAAGGCCCAAAAAAAAAGTGAGACTGATAGTGGTGCACTAAGTCATGTTTTATTGGTGTGTTGATGTGGCATCACATGATTTGTCACTTTGCGTACTTTATGGATGAAAAATGTTTTGCAATTGGATATTAAAGTGCTCCACTATGGGCCCAATGAGGACAACTTCTATCACCACTATTGGACCCTGCTCCATTATGGGTCCCTCTCCCCTACCTTATGTAGAAATCCTTTGTGATACAAGTTACCTCTAATGGGAAGATTTCAGTTTGAATATCCTAAATAGCTTGATAGCTTGGGCCATGAGCTTATTTCTAGGAACAATCACATTACTCATCCTCAATTTCCAACTATCATGACTCTTTTGAATATCTTCTAAACTATGGCAATATTCAAGTGTGCGACCATTACACATATCGAGATTAGTAAAAATGTTACTCAACCTCTTCATCACCTCCACACAAAAGACCTATTTATTGTACAATTTTGTATTGATCACATCTTCAAATTTCATTTTGATAGTCTAAACGTCTAGGTCTTGGATTCCACCATTTTCCAATATATCAATGTTAAGTGATAGATCATATTGAACCATTGTCTTTATCTACTCACAAGTCATCAAAATTTTCTCTTGTTTTATCAAAATCTAATTGATTGTTACAAGCTTCCATTCCACACTCTGAAGCCACATGTTAGATTTATTCTCTTCAATACTTGAGAAAATATTCTTAGCAATCAAGATATCAACATCTATCTTGTCCATCTCCTGAAGGTCTTTCAAAATTCCCTACCACATTGACTCTTTTTCTTTCATCTTTCTTAGTTCCTTTGCAATTTCTTCCTTTTGAACATTTGCCTTCTCAAAAACTTATTTAGTTTTCTCAATAGAATCTAAAGCTTCCAATTTCATTTGATCCACCCATTTTTCAATTATCTTTCCATATGATTGGTATTTCTACACACTCTCTATAACTCCCTTCTCATTGATTCCTTTAGATAGGAATTGCAGAAGCGAGAGTTGAATCTATATGTAAGACAAATGTATTCACAATGGACCTAAGATAAGAGGTCAAAACTTGCACTTGATGTTTGAGTTGATACTTCATATTCTTCTCTTTCTTTGTCCTTTGAATCAACTTGGTTGTTGACACTTGAAGTTGTGAATATCAGCTTTATGTATCAAAAGACCAAGATCTACCTTAGTGATCTATTAAAATCACTTTCGTCATATTTTTCCATATTTTTATTTGAAATGGGCTAAACCACTTCAACGTATATATTTCCAGATGAAGAATCAACTGTCAACCTCAATGTAACTTTGGTCTTCCTTTCCTTGGTAGATCTTTGAATTAGGTTGATAGTTGTATCAAATTTTGGAATAACTAGTTGAGTGATGCTCATTTTCTTTACTAGGCTTTGTTGTAACCATGAAGTAGCAAGAGTCTATGAAGAGCTTGGAATTTTCATAGTCGATGAATTAAATGATGTAGGTGGATTGGAGACAATTAGGAAAGAAGTATCTTTTGGAATTGCATTGGTAATTGGAAAATATGGAGGCTCTGTTATAGGAGGAGAATGTGATTCAACATGATAAGGATATATGATTAGAACAAAAGGAGAAATAGTTGAAACTTGTTATTCACAACTATGATAACCTTGAGGATCCATAAACTCTCTATCTTTGGTTTCTTCTTGTATAAGATTTAATGTCCTCTCTTTTGGCTTTGATCTCTTCTTCCTAATTTTAGGACCATCCCCACATATAATTCTAAAATCCTTCTTTTTGGAGGGATCTTCATCATCACCACCTACTTGTATGCTTTTTTGAGAACTAGCTATTATAATAGAAGCTTGAAAAGTGGAAGAGGACAAACTTTCTTGTTTTCCATTTTTCCTCAAAAAATCATCTTTGCTTAAAGGTCTTGTAGTCATGGCTTCAATGACTTTCTTCCTTACCCAATCTTCCAATCTCTTAAGAATATAAGTAGTTCAAGGATCTCATCAATGTCCTTGATTTCTTCATCTCCCTAGACAATAGGTGACAAAGGTTGTATCTAAAACTTTTTAAAATATATGAGATCAATCAAATCTATTTTAGCATCTTTAATTCCTTTTACATCCCAACCAAGCTCAAGAAATTTAATCTATTCCAAAGTGAAACTCATCCAATCTCTCTTTCACACTTCATAATCATCTTCACAATCTTCCCAAAAATATTCAATTTCAAGGAAGTGATAAAAACTTGGACTAAAATCCAAGTTATCTTTGATATAGTTCTTACAATCAAATGAGATTATCATGGTGTGAAAGTAGATGTTTAACTTTTCCAATGATCACTCAATATTTTGAGTATCAATAGAAGATTTACGTGCCTATAATGATCAAGGCCAATAGAAAATGAGATTCATGCTTTTATCATTTCTTTGCTTTTTTTTGTTGACTACTCAAATTTTCCTATAAATCTCAATCAAGATGAGCTTATCATCCACATAATTGGGCATCTTGTATGGATATCCATCATACCCTCCTACTTGAATGTCCATGAACTTTGGGAACTAGATGTTTAATAGCTACCATATTTTTTGATAAGAATAATTTCTTCTAATGATATCTCGAGTCCTATATTCTATTGAAGTGTTCGTACTACCAATATAGTGAATGCATCATTCACTCTCCTAAAATATTTATAACTTTGATCTAACTAGAGCTGTATATAATAGCTATAAATTTGAGTCATGTTATCAAATGCACCTTTAGTGTCAAGTCCTGGCCATGTCTCCATATTGGCAATTGCATAGAAGAGATAAGATGTCATGTAGAAATATTGATTATGTTCAAAGCAAGTCAACTAATTATGTATATTATCACTAATAATACCTCTCGAATCAATGAATTGGTTTCATGCACATATGATAATTATGAATAAGAACATCCATTTTTTGAGCTCTTTTAAACTTTCATTCCCCATCAACCTGTGAAGGAAAGAAGTCATATTTGAGACTTCTTTGATGAATATTGACCTATGTAGAACCTTTGGCAATTGAGATTTTCCTCCCTTTGATACTCATAACCAATTTATCGCTATGGTGTCGAGACATTAATTTTTCTTCTTAGTAAAGTATATGTTCGTAATTCCCTTGTCTATACTTGTAAACTAGTCTCTAAGAGGCAAATTTAGAACAATCCCAATTGAAACACCATCCAACCTAGCCACTAGCTTATCATCAATAGTATTGACCTCCATGGTTTCTAGATTCGAGCACTGAACTGATATTAAAAAGCCAACAATGTGAGCTAGTCCAATCTCGAATATCCTTGAGAAAATGGTGATCTCTTCCCCTCTTCCATGGTTATCCATAAATCCTATAGGTTGATGTGACCCAACTTTGTATCTATGATATTAGGAAGTGTACTTTCTAACACTAACATGAACTCATACCCTTGATATTTGTACTTCATGATTGTGAATAAGGATGATGCCACTTGATCAATTTGTCTATAAAGAATCTTTATATCTATGAAAACCATGTAATTATTTCATTCACAACATGATTTTTTATGAAATACATCATCAATCCATCAATATGTTCATCTATGATTTCAAATTAGAATGCCTAACAATTATCCTTATACCACTTTGGAAGCTATTAAATCTCATCAACAATCTATGCTTCTATTTCAGTGTGAGCAACATAGATTTTCAATTTAATGTTCATAAAAAAATTGGTGTCACACATGTCAAACTCATCTTCTTGAAATTTTCTAAGGGTAAAATTACAAAGTTGTGTCACACTTTTACAAAGGAAACAACCAAACACTAATCCAACTTTTAAACTTGAATCACTTAAAAGTGGCATATGTGTTTTGAATTTTGAAATATGTAAATTGATAAAATGTGCATTTTTTAGTATGTTTTATGTTTTTATTTTTTGAAAAAATGAAAAAATCATTTGAATATATAGTTTTTTATAAATCGACACTATAATTTAGTTGATGATAAAATGCTGAAAAATGAAGTCACATGAGACATCAATTTTTTTATATACTAAATTTTATTTTATTTTCTTCAATTTTTTTGTGTATTTATAACTTGAAACTTTAGCACACATGGATATTATTTTTTTCAATTTTGATTAATACATATTTTTAAATAAATATTAAAATGTGCATGTATTAAAACACAGTTGTTTCCATTCGATGCCAACTTTTATATTAACTATTTATTTAAAAATAAAAATAAATATACCATCTTGATATAGGTTTTTTTATCTAGTGCATCATACTTTTTTCAATTTTTTTAATAATTTTTAGTATTTTTCTTGACATGGTAATCAGCCTAATATTTTTATGCTAATAGCCTACTTTTAGTAAAAATAAAAAATAAAATATAAATAATAATTAAACTATTGAAATACATATATATTTTTTAAACTACACTGATGGATCTACAAAAGAGTATTTTTACATTTAAAAAAAATGTTATTTACATGCGTAGAAGTTGTTGAAACATCAAGTTTTCCAAATAATTTCATTTTTTTGGTAAATTGGCATCAAAGTGGTGCTATATATGCATTTACCCAACAATTTTAGTTGAAAAAGTTGTGCACATATCTAACTTATCTAGAATAAATCTTACTAGATCATATGTTTGACCAATGCTTTTTTTAGTTAGAAATACTAAAATTCACTTGTGTTGATAAGTTGGTAAAAAATGTGATATAAATTTGTACTTTCACCCCTAAATCTTGAAACAACTTAACATGTGTTGAACTTACAATCATTGCATTCCAAAAAATGAAATTTCCTCTACATGTTCCCAAAAATATATATATTTTAGAATGCACAGGAATCGGTTGGGTATCCATCCCCCTATAAACTGCAGTGCGCCTAGTAAAATTTTTTCATGTGACCGGTGGCACTGGCATGACGCACCCTCCGGTATCACAGGTTTGGGGGGAGACTAGACCTTGTGACCTCTTTCTTGCAACATAATGCAAGATCTTGAAATCCTATAAGGTATACAAGTGGCCTACATGATTGTGCAATCTGAATCAAAGCCCATCCAATGGACATAAAGACAATAATACATATAAATAAATCTTTCATTGCACCTCATTCTTGTGTTTCCATTCTTATGCTAGAATAGGTATTCAAAACCTTAACAATGCAAATTTTATCTAGATTTACACCTACATGCTACATTTGCTTGAAAATTTTCCCTTTAGGTAATCTTTCTTATAATTCTAACACAAGCCTTCTCTATGCTTCAACATTCTACATACATATCTACCATATCGTTTCCAATTAAAATATTTTAACAAAAATCTCCTCTTGTGCAATTTGAGAAGATGCTAGCAAAGATTGTATTCTTGTTTCTAAAGACAAATCAATTTTGTACATATCCTTCAATTGCATCTGTTTGAGGTATTTTGTTAAACAATTCCCACACTTTAGCAAGCTACACATGTTTTCCTTATTCTATGATCTGATAGATTTCTTTAACAACCTTGAAATTAAATTATCTATCATGAGATATGGCTTCAAACTTCAATGAATTGTTTCTTCTATTGATGGTGGCATGGAAATAGAAATTTATTTACGAGTTTGAATGGAGTTTGATTTATGCAAATATTTTGATTTTATGTTTATTAATAGTTTTTTCTTTTTCAAGTGGGAAAAAAATCACTGAAATTGGATGAATTTTCACAACCCAATTTTTAGTTGACATGGGAATTTTCACAACCTAATTTTTGGCTTATAGTGGGTTGTGAAAATTCACAACCTCACATTTTTCTTTTTTATTTTAAGTTGTGATTTTTCACAATTACATTTTAATTTAATTCTTTTTAATTTTTCACTTAAATTAATTTATCAATAATAACCACTTATTCAAGTTAGAATAAATAGTTATTAAGATATCGATTTATTGGGAACTTCGAACTCGCCATCAACCTTCATAACCACTCCACGATAAAAAAAATGGCCAAACAACATTTCATGTTTTTAAAATATTTTAATTTTCTTTCGAAAATATGAAAAACCATTGACAAATGATCAAATGATCTGCGAGCTCACCGCTAGAGAATTTACAATAACTTCATATTGACTTCATATTTTTGATTGAAACTTTACCACATTATCTGATATATTGATACAATGAAACCTAGTGAATGATAACTTCCCATGTCTTTAGAAAATGCAAACTTAATTGTTTTTTGTAACTTCACACAAAAAATAAAAGTTTTAATATCTCACAAACCATGAGGCAACATGATTTGGAAACTGGCCACATTGGTTGAAATAATACTAGGAACATTCTCATTAATGTAATTTACACTTTCTCATACAAATTTTTAAATTTAATTGTTTTTGTAAATTTCACCATTTTTTATGCTTTCACCTAAGCTTGAACTAGACAAACAAACTCCTTTGAACTTGGCATGATAAATATGATTTTGACACAAATAACCTTGAATCACTTGAAAATGACACGACTCAAACTATTAGTGATGAAATATTAAGACTTACATTTTTGATAAAAAAATATAAATTTTTCATGGCAAATGCCTGAGGAAAACTCATTACATCATTTTAGTACAAATTCTTTTTAATTAGATGTCATTAAAAAAGAGAAAAATAAAATTAAAACTTGAGGTATTCTTGGCATGTTCTTGAATTCTAGGATAAGGAAGAGGAAAAATACTAACTTTTCCACTTAAAGGAAAAAATGATGTATTTGACGATAAAATGCTAAAATTGCTAGCCATCTAAATTTCAATAAGAATGATGTTATTAATTGATTTTATAAGGTATAAATTGAGAAACCCTCAATGAAATGGATATTTTTTGATAAGGAGTAAAGAGATTATGCATCCATGATATCAATGTGTCTTGATCTTACAGGCATATCCAAAATGATGCTTAAAGGTATTTGTTCTATTACAAGGCACTTCGAAGATTATAAATCTCGATTTAACAAATATGTTTTTCTATGAAAAGACCTTGGTGGATTTCTTACAAAAATAAAATGAACCCTTTTAAGCTTAAGCTGAGCATTCCAAATATGATTGACAAGAGAAAGCCACAAATATTATAGAGACTTTAGATTCTAATAGTTGTTAAGATTATTTAAGAATAGAGAAAATGAAATTAGATACCTATACTCTAAGATTGTTGTATAGTTTCTAAAAGTGTATCACATTCCCACCTTTAATCCTACCAACAAGGAGTAAGGGTTGAATCCCAAGTTTATGGATAGCAACAAATAACTTAATCTCTTAAATTTTTAAGATGGAGGGTAAACAAAAGGAAAAAAAAAAAAAAACCTTTCTTTCTTCATTTGGATAATTTTAAATTTTGCAATATTTTGGGTCACTGAACCTATATTCAAAAAGTTTTAAAAATAAAAAATAAAAATAGCACTGCCCATCTGTTCGTTAAGGTAGATTTTGCATTTTGCAAATATTTTTTCTATTTCGACATAGTGTGCCATCTTTTGGGTGCTTGTGAAATTGTTATTTGTAGAGAATCTGTGGCTTCATCGACCTATTTGGTCGAAATTCCTATGGATTTGGTGTTGCAGGATTCAAACATTACACATTGTAGGTCACGTCTTACCCTCTGGGGGCTGATCTCAAAGAAGAAGACCACTTTTTTTCGTTCTGTGCAGGCTTAAAGGGTCAACAGAAAGTAGTTGTTTAATTGGTTTTTCGCCAATTAGAAGACCTGTAACATGAGATTATCTGTGGATATGTGCAAGATAGATACCTTGTCTTTCATGGACTTCCCTCTTCCCATGCACCTTCACAAAGATATTGCAGCTGGTATCCCTGGCGACCATTACACTTCCATCGATCTGCTGCCTTTCCACGCCTCCCTCAATCTCTAGCTGACCTACAATGAGCACACTCTCAAAAGCCCGTGGCCTCCCAAACATCACCTCATTTCTTGATTGAGTGAGAGATATTTAGAGATTTTTGTTGGTTGTTGATTCGAAGGGTAGCTCATTTCATTGCATCGAAACAACTTTCTATTGCACAGCTCCACACCACACAACTATTTTGGTCAAGCAACCTACCTCTTCATAGATTGCGCCCTTACCACCCACAAAGAAATAGGAGAAAGCATAAACACGGTCTTGTGATTCCCGTTGGTGGATATCTCACCTTTTCATAGTGGTTGTTACCTATACGCCACAAAACCAAGCTTACTATTGGTATATCTACGTGTTTTTCTGCCCTCAATTCTTCACCTTGCTACTTCTTATCTTTGATGACAGCAGCAAGGCATTCATGTGTAGGAAAACAAGGCTTTCAAGCCAAATATTTTGGAAGAAAGAAACCGAATAGTGGTCGTGCCAATCAATAGGTGGCTCCATCAGCAAGTTGCTAATTGAGGTCTTCAATGGCCTGCACATCTCCTCCTCACGCGGCATGCAAACCCCACATGGCAGCAATGGTCTCCACATAAGAAGTGACCAAGCATTCCTTCAACAGTCTCACTCCCCCATGCAGCCCTTTGACTCGAGCTTAACAATAGTTAAATTCTCCCTTGATTTTTGGCAGTTTCCATAGTTTCCAATTTCTTTTTACTATTAATTGTTAACATTATTGTTAGTACTAGTGTTAACTATTAAAATTATTTTAACAATTTTTCTTTTGTAACAATATCCTTGAAGTTATCTTTTATCAGTCACCAATTATTCCTAACATTTAATTTGATGGCTAGTAGTCAATAGTAATCAATCGTTAACCCTTTGTAGCTCATACTAATCATAAAGGCTTGCTTTATGCTTGTAAAAGGGTTTTTTTTTTCTTTTTTGCATAACTTGCAAACACAAGAGTTAAATTTTCAAGTGTGAATAGTCATTGGAAATCTAGTTCTGTTGCAAAAACTTTAGTGACAATGCATTTTTAATTTGTTATTTTTTTATAACAAAATTTAACCTCTCAAGTCAACATTGTAAGCAAATTTCGATGGGGTGTAACTTTCACCCCGATTATCAAACTTTTAAATTTATTTTTATTTCTATCAAAATTTTGCAAGGAATATGATTTTGCATGTAAAAATAAGATCTAGGTTGTTATTTTTAAAAAAATTGTAAAGATCTCCATGAGTTATTGTTAGTGTATTTAAGTTTATCTTAGGGTAATTACTCCAGGTGGTTTTTTCTGTAGAGTAGTTTTCTCACCTATTTGATATTTCTTGCCTTTAAAAGGTTGTACGATATGTAATTTAATCATCTCATATTTTTCCCTCTTTTTGGTGAAATAGCGTACTTTGCTTCTCTCATTTTTTTGTGAAGGTTTATCTTGCAAATGGTGATCTTGGACTCCACCTATAGTTATAAATAGAAGATTTTGGCATTCAATCTTCACAACTTGTAAAATTTTCTTGCACATTGTTCTAGGCAACTACATTCAACACTAATCATTTTGAGGGGGGTCAATATTACGTTTCACTTTAATTTTTTTCTTATCAATTAGACCATATCTAGAAAATGCAAAAAGAAGTGTAAATATTATGAGAGCGATAACCATGTGAATGAATTTTATCCTCATGCCTCCCATCAAATCATTGACTTACTATTGGAGCTTACAAAAAATAATCTCAATAAATCATCTTGTGAGAAATCATCAATTGGGGATGAACAATGTAGTCCAATGACTTGCATTGATATCTCATCTCCCATACCATCTGTTGCTACATCTAAATCTGGTGTTGACTCTGTTAGAGTAATAGGTTGTTTACTTAATTAAATTAATCATATTGATTAATTAATTAAGTCACCTTTTACTTTATTTTCACTTAAGCTAAACTTAGGCCCTTTAATAATTACTTTATTAAATACTAGGGTTCACTTTAGGGTTTTGATCTCCGTTCTTAAGGATTGATCTCTTTGTAATTATTCACTTCTCGGGTAATGCATTTTGCTTCATGTTTGCAGAGCACCATTTTTGTGCCTCTTGATCTTCTTTAGTGATAGGTTATTTGCTTGCAGGTGTTCACTGGGATTTGTGAGGTTGGATTATCAACTTCTACATGGTATTAAAGCTTCAGATCTGCAAGCTTCTTGTTCTTTTTTTGTGAGATCTTGCCTTGAAGCAGTTTTTCAATGTATCCAGGGTCAAATCAAACCTCTCCATTGAATCCAAAGTTGATAGAATTGTCAAGATTGACCTTTTGTTTTGTCAAATTTGGCTTTCATTTGTCAGATCTGTGAGGGTTTGAAGGGATTTTTTGCCAGATCTATTTTGAGCCCAAACGGACCTCACCATTACACTCAAAATGCCCAAAAAAATCTATTTCCATATATAATTTGTCAATTTTGGTGTAGGTCACCCTGAGGCAATTTTTTTTTACCTAGCAGGGGTCGTATGACCTCCTGCATGCATTTCAAGGTAAAATCTTTTGGTAAAAAAAATAATTATTATTTTTGCAAAAAATTTGCAGTTTTTTTAATTGTCAAAAAAATAAAAATTTAAAGCTTTAATATTTTCGAAGCTTTTGAAAGCTTTTGTTTTTTAAAACAAAATAAAAAGGGGGAAGGTACCCTTGCACAGGTCTGTACTTGCGTAGTCCTGCGCAAAGGTACTTGCACCCATGTGGGGAGCGGTGGGGGTGGCCCACATGCCTCCCCACCATAAATTTTTTTTTCTTTTAAATCATTGTATTTTTTTATTATTTTAAAAAAAAACTTTTTTTTTTCAAGTAGGCCAAATTATAAAAATGTTGTGATTGGCTGTCATTTTTAGGATCATATTTTTTCTGTGACGACCATTTGGCTATCAAATTTAATGCAGCAAACTATGTTTTTTTCCCTTTGAGAGTTGTTTCCTTCTGGAGGCCATAACTTTTTCCTGCGGTGTCAAAATCGGGCAAACGAGATATCATCGGAAAGAGGATTCATAGTACTTTCGAGTGGTGCAGGTATTTTTTGGAGAATTTTTCTCAGGTCTCTGGTATTTCCAATCAAAGTCAGATCTTCTTTTCTAGAGTTGCCTTCAGTGTTTTTGGCATAACTTTTGCATATGATGTCAAAAATGGGAAAACAAGATATTGTCGGAAAGCTTGTTCTGAGATCTTCACAGTGTTGCAAGTGGTTTCCAAATTTGATTTTTTGGTTTCTTTCCAGAAACCTTTTTTCTCAATTGTAGTCTTTTTTGGACCTTATGGGCTCACATTGTATGTATTTATCATCTGTAAATGCACTGAAATAATGTGCCTCAACCTTATATGTGTAGTATTGGGATTATTGCACATCACTTATGTGTCTTGTTGTACTCACACTATGATCTAAAGTGCCATGGGGGCAAGGCTTAAATTTGACGGCCAACCTTACCTATCAACAAATTTTTTAATGACGGTTATCTATTCAAAGGTGCCCTTAAAACATTATGATATACCTTAGTGTAAGTAAAATTATTTATAAATCAAATATATATATCATTATAATTCTATATAAATTTTGACAGTCTATCCAAAACCTCTCCTTTTATTTGATACAATCTTCTTAAAATTTTGATTGTATTTTACGACAAAGATCTCTAAATACAGTCATACGGCCATCAAATTTAAGCCTTGCATGGGGGTTGATGTTTTCCTTTGTTTTTCCTTCACACCTTTCTCATGCATATATGACTTTTGTTTTCATATCCTTTATATCTGCTTGTACTTTCATGTCTGCACATTTAGATGTTCTTGGTTCTTTATCATGCACTACATTTAGGTATTCAGTTTCAATGTAATTGTCATACCTCTCCCTTGTCAGCATTATGGGGGGTTTCTATTGTTGGTGTTAATGCTTCTTTGGTTTCATGTTGGAGTGAGCTATGTATACAGTATTTGTTCCTATGTACTAGGCGGATGCAGTGGATGGTTACCCATGCATTTCGATGAGATGGGGCACTTACCATATGGACACTCTTGCATTCCTATTTTTGGAGGTGACCTTCCATTTTTCACATGATCAGTTCTTTAGACTATTGGTACTTATTCCATCTGTATCTTCGAGTTCTAGATGTCTTTCCTTGGTTTTCCATCAGATTCGAGTAGTGTCATTAAGGGAACTCATGTAGTTTATTGTCTTCTTGATCCAATTATCATTTGTTTTAGAGAGGTTTTTTCTTTCAACATTTCAGTAGTCATTCTACGACAGTGTTTGTAGCTTCTTCATGCTTCAGTGGCATTTTCCATGTTCATCCTTTGTTCCTATCTTTTGGGACAATTTCTTCTTGATTGGAGGCATCTTCCTCCTTCACTCTTGTTTGGAGGCTTCTTAGTCCTTCACTTGTATTTCTCTCTATTAGAGAGGAGTTTTTCCCATGAGGTTTTCTCCTTTTCTCCTATTGTGAGGTTGCTTTTACATTTGTACATGGGTACCTGATCAAGCTTAGTTGTTGGGACCCATCTTTGCTTTCATGCATTTTATCCTTAGTTTTTTAGCTTATTGGGCTACTTTATCCTTAGTTTTTTAGCTTATTGGGCTTCAGTGGCATTTTCCATGTTCATCCTTTGTTCCTATCTTTTGGGACAATTTCTTCTTGATTGGAGGCATCTTCCTCCTTCACTCTTGTTTGGAGGCTTCTTAGTCCTTCACTTGTATTTCTCTCTATTAGAGAGGAGTTTTTCCCATGAGGTTTTCTCCTTTTCTCCTATTGTGAGGTTGCTTTTACATTTGTACACGGGTACCTGATCAAGCTTAGTTGTCGGGACCCATCTTTGCTTTCATGCATTTTATCCTTAGTTTTTTAAGCTAAGTTCATCTTAAGGGGGGTGTTAGAGTAATAGGTTGTTTACTTAATTAATTTAATCATATATTAATTAATTAATTAAGTCACCTTTTACTTTATTTTCACTTAAGCTAAACTTAGGCCCTTTAATAATTACTTTATTAAATCCTAGGGTTCACTTTAGGGTTTTGATCTCCTTTCTTAAGGATTGATCTCTTTGTAATTATTCACTTCTCGGGTAATGCATTTTTGCTTCATGTTTGCAGAGCACCATTCTTGTGTCTCTTGATCTCCTTTGGTGATAGGTTATTTTCTTTCAGGTGTTCATTGGGATTTGTGAGGTTGGATTATCAACTTGTACAAACTCATTCATGAGTTTTACAAATTATTTACATTAGGTTATTGCTATCATCATTCTAGATCCATGACATTAGGATGCATATCTACCATAAATATGACATATTTCTTTGTCAAATCCCACCTTGCAGATTTGGATGACACTATTAAGGACATTCATATTCTATTTGATGTTAGCTTCTATGAAGAACTGCACCACCATTGCCATCTTTGGATATTTCTCTTTCCTTGTGTATGTTGGCTTCTATCATGACAAATTATGTAGGCATTCATGAGTTGGCCTATCCAACTTAAATATCATCATCTATAGTAGTAGCATATTCAAATTGATCCAGACAAACCATACATTCATGGTCCATGATCCAAAATCTTCTATGGTATCTGATCCATCTTATCATTATTTGTCACACATTAACATTGACTTGGAGATCTTTGAGAATTTTCCAAAGGAATCATTGGCATTATTTTAGTCTTTGGATCATGTGCATCATTAAGAGACATTCATTTTACTTTCTGCATATTCCTATCATGAATGGGAATTCATATTGCACACATTTGTGGGGTTGTTTCTTCATCATTTGTTCAACATTCATGGATCATCTTTAGCATCCAATGTCAAATATCTACCAATGCTATAGGAATCATTCTGAAGAGAGGCTACATGGTTTCTCTTTTACTATAAGTTTTTAGAGGAAGCATTTCCTCACATGGAGTTTATAACTTCACACTTCCTAGGGGGTCATGTATGGCATTCTCGAGAGAAAAATAATTATACTTTGTGATAGAAGTAGTCCTTGGGGGGGTCATCATGAGTCCTTATATCTTATTCACTTGTATATTTCATTTCATTAAATCATTTCTCTTTTGGAGAGGGGTTTCTTATCCCCATTGAGTTTTTCTTCTTTACACCACTTTATTAGATATTTGTACATGAGTACTTATCATGGCCTCATAGTTGAGACTCATCATTAGTGCATACATTACTCCCTAACTTTCACTTAAGGGGGTGTTAGTGTAAATAGAGTCATTATCATACCTAGTTAGCTAATCACCTTTCTAGGATTGACCTATTCACACCTAGCTTAAGTTTACTTATGTTTCTTTTTCTTGTGTCACTTTATGTATGGTTGAGACATGTGTCCTCATCATGTGAGACACCTATTGATACTTGGTCACTCACTTTTCAAGTGAGCTCACAAGTGTTCCATCTTTGGAGAGGTGGTTAAATTTTCACTCCTACCTTCTCACCTCCTCATCATTGCCTATATATGCAAGACTTGATCACTATATTATACACTCTTTATTTTATATTGATAGATATACTATTGTGCTTATTTTGTTCACTGAATTTTTTTGAGCTCTCTGATCTTGGCATTCTCCAACATATTTTATATAGATTATTTATTAATAAAATATTTAAAAGAAAAAAATAGGAAATATTATAAATAGAAGAGAAACACAAAGAGTAAACCAATAGGAATTTGCAAGGAGACTAAAAGAGTTGGTGAGAAGAATAGAATAATTGTTGAAGAAGATCCAAATAAGTCACAAATTCAAGAATCAATATCAAGAATTAGCAAAATTCTAGGTTGGTGATTTTTCTTCATATTATAGTTTTGTAAATGTAATATTTTATATTTAATTTTGAAAATAAAATGTAGTTTTAAATTTATTTTAAAAGTTTATATAAAATATAATGAATACATAAGTTAATATTTAAAATTTTATCTAGATTTAATTTAATTTGTTGTTATAGATACTTTATAGTTAATTTATTTTAGTAATTTAAATTTCATTAAGATTAATATTTTTAATTTTAATAATAAGTGTAGATTTTTAATAATTAAAAAGTTAATTAATTTAAACTCCATTTAAATAGAAAATAAATTATAAATAACTAAATAAATTTTATAGAGAAAGTAAAAATAAAATAAAGGAAGAATTGGGTGGTGCCTACAGTGGCTCATCTAAATGGTTGTGACCTATTTAAGGGCCCTCTCTACCTTTAATTACTAGCAATCACAATTAAGAAAAAAATTGGTTTATTTTTTGTATACATTTTGCAATACATGAGATCAATTGGTAGGCCATTTAGCAAATTTTGTTGTTTGTGCAACAAAGGTCTCAATAGAGAAGTGATAGCTCAAAATAAACTATGCACACTCTTATAGGGATCCAAACACAACCAAAACAAATCCTCTGAATGAAGAAGATAATCATGCTCCAATACCAATAGGCTCATTTATGTTTTCAATAGAGAAAGGGAGAGATAGGGATATAAAGAGGGAGAGATAGAGGGGGGAAGAGTGAGATAGATAGAGAGGGATAAGAAGATAGATAAAAAAATAGAGTGAGACATAGAGAACAAATAGAGAGGACATGAGAAAGAGAGGTATACACAAAGAGGGAAGAGGGAGATATAGAGAGAGACACACACACATAGAGAGAGAGAGAGAGAAAGAGATATAGAGAGATACAAATAGATAGAGACCAAGAGGTAGAGGGAGAGAGATAAGAGAGATAAGAGATATATTGATAGAAGAGAGATTAATAGTTAAAATTGTATGTATAACATCTAAAAAAATCCCCTTTCATTATCTTGTGATAGATGTCATAACCTATTATAGAGCTCCTATTTTCGCACAAATAAGGAGAAGGTAGGAAAATTTCTTTGAGACTAAACTCATACACATCAATTACATTTTCTTGAAAGTTTCCAGGGAATTTTCAACAAATCCATTTTGTGCATATTCTATGATCGTAGAAAGCCATGACAACACAACTTTAGGGAATTATACTAAAAAGAATTCTCACATAATTTGATCACTTAGAGTTTAGGCTCCAAGTTCCACCCATTAGATTCAAGTTGACAATGTGGACTATGTGATTTGTCTTTGAGTAGTGTAGGTTGCATGTTATAAAGCTTCATTATTTCTTACCCAATTGAAATGATGTGTGAAGTTATTTATATTCAATGCATAATTGATAATGACCTCAGTGTAGGTTGATATGTAGGTATGATGGAGACCATATAGCATGGAATTAATTTTCCCAAATAATATTTAGTGGTAAGCTATATTGTATTATACATTTTAACTTGATACTAATACAATTTTGTGATGGTAGAAATGGGTCCTTCTTTTATAATGAGATGAAATGTGTATAGTTTTTAGTATGCTAAATTCTAGCTCATTAGTTTCTTGATACATATGTAAAGGAAGAATTATTATCTATCAAGATTAGAAATTACTTATATCAAATCAACTCTTGGGAAAGTAGCGGCCATGAAAGTAGTGGCCAACTTGTTCTTTTGAAGAGAAGATGTCTCTTTACTAAAAAATTTACATTTTATTTTTCTTTGTGTCATTAGTAAAATTTGTGGAACATAGAGAGGGGAATATAGAAAGAGAGAAAGGGAAGATGAAGAAGAGAGAGAACCGATATAGAGGGAAAGATAGAGAAGTAGGAGAGAGGGGGCACTTGAGAGAAAGAGAAAATGAGTGATAGAAGAGACAAATATATATAAAGAAACGTAAAAAAAATATCTGAATAAGGAGAGGGAAATAGATAGGGAGACAAAGAGATACATTTATAGAGAGAGATAGGAGATGAGAGAAACATAAGAGATATAAAGGGAAATAGAGACCATTTTTTTCTCAACTATTATGTGCCAAAAAACCAAAGGTGGCACATGTCCATGGGGATCTATCTCTCTACCCATCTCTCTTTATGTCACTTATTTGACTCACCCTCTCTATCTCTTTATGTCTCTCTATCTCTCTCTATTTTTCTCTTATTTCTCTCTATATTGCTCATGCTCTATTTCCCTAAAACTCCAAACATAAATCTAAATATAAAATTAAAATAGAATAAACTAAATGCAAAGTTAAAATGTATATTAAATAAGAATTAAAACCATTTTTTTTAATTTAAAAGAATTGGAATATTAATAATATATACATAAGAAATATATAATTAATATATATTTAAAAGCCATTATAAAATTGACCATAAATATAATTAAATTCCTAAATAAATTAAATTTCTAAAATAATAAACCTACCAAACTATATTAAAATTGAACATTAAAACTAAATTTTGAACTTTTATATTGAAAGTTCAAATAAAATCACATTTGAAAAATAAAAAATAAAATGAAACATATATGAAACCTAAATAATTTATATTAATAACAACTATAATATTTTTTATAATTCATATAAGTAAATTTAAATATTTCAAAAAAAGCTATAAATATTTTGGAGTAAAAGTTGCTTACATTATACTCCTTGATCACTTAAAATTAAGTTCAAATAAATATAACGTAGAAAAAATGAATACAAAAGTGCAAGAATGAAATTAATCTTTGACCTTTTTCCCTTACATGTTTTTGCCTCTCACCTTTTATTTCTATAGCACAAGGAAATAGCTAAAGCTTAGCACAACAATATAGTCAAATTTCCCATCATTTGACATAATTTTTCTTGTCTTTGATATTTCCCTCCAATCGATGTGGCTGACCCGATAGTAGTTGTCATCATGATTTGTAATACTAGCACTTTCTTCAAAAGGAGATGCAATGGTTCTACCGATTATATTTTATATTGGTGCGAGTCAAAATAAAACACATGTTTTGAATACTTTTGTATAAAATATGTTCTAGAATTTTTTGATTGAAAAGAAATAATTTCAAAAACAAGGGACTAAAAAGTGTGTACAATAGACTCTTATTAGAAATGATAAATTGATATTTTATTCAAATTTTTTATTGAAAAGTAATGGTAGAAACACTTGTTTCCTTATTTTTAATTATTGCTTTGTCATCAACAAAAATGCACATCACTAATTTGAAATGGCTCTCCCACTCTCTACTAGAACGACTATCCTACACTCTATTGAAACCCTCTTGCTTTCTGCGGATGGTGCACCATTGGCTTCTGGTGCATCGTTGGCTTCTAGTGTGCCATTAGCTTCTGGTGTGCTGTCAGCTTTTGCTGGGTCAGTTTTGGTTGCTACTAGGTCATGTGCTATTGGCTCACGAGTGTCTATAGATGGTTCACTACTTGCTATTGGGTTGTCGTTGTATTCAGTTGTGTCTCCTGACCATTCACGAACTTTGCTAGGTGGGTTTGCTGCTTTTGATTTTCATCCTTTAGGGTCTGGGTCGTTGCACATGGATGTCCCTCTTTTGTGCCCTGCTTCTCAGTCTTTTGCTAAGGTGGTTGGTTCTAGTGGTAAAATCCCTTCTTCTTCTCTTCCCTCTTTTAAGGGTAAACCCTTACGGTGCTCTTCTTCCACCCCTACTGTTATTTGTGGGCAGGAGGTATTGGATAAAGAAGATTATTTCTCTCGTTCTGCTCTTATTTGTAGATTTAATGGTTTATTGCCCTCTCTTCCAAATTTGCACAAATGGGTTTTGGAGTCTTGGAGGCCTATTATTGAGGATAGGATTGAACTCTATCCTTCAGCTATGGTTTTTTTTGTGGTTTCTTTTCAATATGAGGAGGATGGGGGTCAGGTGTTGGAAAGGGGTGTTTGGTTGTGGGGAAAACACTTGCTTTCTCTCTATCCTTGTTTCCCTTCTTTCAACCCTCTTTCTAAATCTATTAGTATTGTTCCTACTTGGGTTAGACTTCCTAATCTGCCTCTTCATTTTTGGACTCCTTCTTGCTTTGAGTTTATTGGAAATGCTATTGGTAGGTTTGTTATGGTTGATTCATCTTCTCTTATCTTTGATCATCCTACTTTTGCCTGCATTCTTGTGGGCGTTGATACCTCAAAATATTTACCTAGGGGGGTCATTTTGATGGTATTGGATCAATTTTTTTTCCATTTCATCGCTTGTAGTGGTAATATGAGAGAGAGAAACTAAATTTTGATTGGTTGTTTCATGTCAACAATCCAAGGATGGCATGTGTCCTTGGGGAGTTATGCTCAAGGTAGCATGCCATTTGATTAAAGATATGATAGTTCTCCTTTAAGACCTCTTCAATGTACCCATTGTGAACTTAAGGATAATTCTAGGGAAGTTTCTAGGGATGATGACTTGGCCCCTAAATTCATGGCTTCTTCCCCTGATGGCTCTCAATTTCCATCTGTTATTGTTGTTATTATTCTTGGGTCTTCTACAGTTGTTGTTGGGGCTTCTGGTTCTGTTGTTGTTGTTGATGTTGTTGGTTCTTCTACAGCCACTAGTTCATCTACAGTTGCTACTAATGTAGTTGGTTTGTTTATAGTTGTTGTTGTGGCTAGTGAGGTTTTCTTTGTGTCTACTAGTTTATCCATAGCTCTTGTTGCTACTGTTGGTTGTGGGAGTGACACTCTTGGTTCTCTTCCTTTTTTTTCCTTTGGTGGCTTGTCCTCTGACTTTCTCTTGCTCTAATCCTTTAAAGGATGATATCTCTTGGATCGTTGTGCAATGAAGGAAGAGAGGTCTCCCTAAGCATAATCAATCCTCATAGTCCCTTGTAAAGTTTGTTCATGGTGGTCAGAAGGTTGCACATGTGGTTTAGCTCTATTGTTGGTTGATGTTGTTTGATTGTTGTTCTTCTTTGTTTATCTTTGGAGTAAATGTTTGTATCTTTTGTGGTTTTTTGGTTTTTGGATGCTACTGAATGTCTAGTGTTGTATCTTTTGAGCAACATTTTGTACCTAAAATTGTAAAGGGTTTCGGGTCCCTTCAAAACCTATTGTTGCCTTCTAATGAAAACAAAAATGCACTCTTCAAAGTCACTCATTTTCATTTTAAATGAAATTTATTGCAATATTTATTGTCAGAAAGAAATTTTTGCAGTACACAAAAGTTTGATCAAAATTCATGCTCTCATCTAATCGTACTGATTTGTTCGTTATAAGAAGACAATGCATTTACATTCTATTTAATATATCTTTCAATATTCTTAGTGAAACTATTTTATCTTAGTGCAATATTTTAGAAACTTCAAGGCCTTAGCTTGTTTAAGAGTAAGTTCAATTGTAGTATTTTGATTCAATTGGGAATTATTTCAAATCATGGGAAGCTTAATTTAAAAATGTAAGAATTTTTCAAAAAATGAACATCCAAGAACCTATCTTCTGTAGAGTTAAATTTTAAAATGTTAAATAGGAAATTGCTTAATAGATCCTACATCCAATTGAAACTTGAAATTCATGTCATGTTCGATCTCTATTATTTTTTAATCTTTAAACAATTATGGATTGTGATGAAGTGATTTTGTAGATCACATAAATTTAGTAATCATAAATATTTTCTTGAATAAGTTGGGAGACTCTTGAGCTTATTTTCCTAGTCATGGAAGAGGGTGGGAAAAATAGTTGTTTGGAACAAACATTTACCATCACCAACAAAAGTTGTGGCTAGAAATTGAATTTGAATCCTTCAAAAAATGATGATACCATTGTTTTGAGTGATATAAATAATGCCCATACAAGTAGATTTTGTCTTGATGAATTTTGTATAGATTACAAATAAATTTTAGAGCATGTCTAGCAAGAAAGATGGAAATGAGAGAAAGTAAGTAGGAAATATTTGATCCGATTTTCTTTCTACCAATTTGAATCTCTATGCATCCCCTTTGTAGTTGCTACTAATAATTTATAGTGAATTCATAGAAGAATAAATATTTAAGCTTCGAAACCCTATATTTTGTTATCAAGGCCCATAAATATATCTAAATACTGTATATAATTTATTAGCATAATGTAATCAAATATTTTAAATAAAATAATATTTTATCTCCAAGTCCTATATTATATTTAAATGATCTTAGGCGGTTCAGATTGTTTACAGGTGAACGGACATTATTTATGGGCAAGAAGACACTTGTTTTGCACCCAACACGCCACCATGCAAAGTGCATAAGTCAACATCTTAACATCATGTATGCACATACACATTCCAATTACAATGAATTAGTATCTTGTAGTTTCATCACACACAATTGGAAGAATCTGCATTCCTCATGGAGAACATGTGGCCCTCTATTTGGGGTGTGGTACACTGTAGAGCAATTCATGTTCCTTGACTATACTTACATATTTTGCATGCTTAACAACTCACGTGCCTTGACTATGATCATTCTGCTTATAGGTTCATCAGGGCATTTGAATCTACAACATTTGGAAAAATAAAAGAAAAATCCACAAAACTATGCTCTCATAACCGCATAAAACTACTAGGTATGGTTTTCTTGGATGCATATTTATGAATAAAATGAGAAAAAGAGAGTGTGAATCCTTTGCATGGTAGTCCACATAAAAAAATTGTGAAAGAAATTAGGTTTTTTTGACTCATGCACCCTTGCCTCTTGCCATAGAGTAGAGTGACATTTTCAATGAAGAATTGAAAAAGACTTTTTTTCAAGCATGACCCAAACAAATTTACTTGGTTTCTTGTAGATGTGAAAAGTAGGAAAAATAAAATAACAACCAGAGTAGTTATTCACATGAATAATAGCAAGAATTGCAACACTTATGGGTATGTGTAGGATCATCATGGAAAAAACAAGCCCTTAAGTGGCAAAAAATTCAGAAAAATTAGAGTTAGGAAAATTGATGTAAAAACTTGAATAGGTTATCTATATTATTTAAAAATTATGTAAGAATAGAATCTATAGAAAATTGAATGTAGTTTCTAAACTACTAGGTTTATTTAAAAAAATTAAAATCTATTTGGTGAAAATTTGAAATTTTAATGTGAGCCTAAATTTTAGGGAAAAATAAGTAGGTGTTTAATAGGCCACCTAACCATAATAAAATGATAATATATTTTAATAAGATTCTAGATATAAGTAGATGACTCATGTCCGATGTGATACATATTTTTTTGTAATTTTTTCCAAGTAAATAATTAATTATGAATTTTTTATTACAATTTTAAAAAATATTAAAAAATCGTGTCACGACCACCTTAACAGTCAAAACTTCATATATATATATATATATATATATATTTAATCCTATAGTATGCAAAGCATAAAATGTGATGCATGTTTCAGATTCAAATTTTTTGATAGTTAGTCATAATTCAAATAGAAAATGAATAATAATTATTTATTAAATTCAAAGTAAAACATAATTTATATTGGTGGAAAGCTGAGAATCTCCTTTAAAAACCCTTTTCATTTCATCAATTTTGGGTAAAAAAAATTCGTCAGCCACATGGGCCATCATATTAGTTACATATTGCCACTTTTTGGCCCATCATGATCCTGCACATACCCTTATAACCATTACTACAATATTAATCTTTATCAAACTTAAACTAGAAGTAGAAAATTTCAAAAAGGTAAGTAACCTTAAATCATATTTTCTCTTTACTTTTGGGTTTTCATTTTGATAAAAGGAAATAGATTCTTACGTACACTAAAAGGTGCAAAGTGCAAGGAAATTTGAAATGGGCCACTTCGATCTTCTCAGATTGAATGGATGTCAATCATTCAATTACTAAGAGGTAAGAGATATGACTAGTAGCTTTAAGATGATGATTGCAAAATGATGATATGGACCTATTTTTCTTGGTTCTCTTCAAGACAAGGATGTGGCTTTCAAAATCTTGTCTGATAAATTACATCAAGGTTCCACAGAGTTCTCCACAAAGGTATAAGCAAGGACTCATTCATACCAATTTTATATTTAAAACTTGAGCGCTAAAGTCTCACCAATAAAAAGTATAATCTTTTGTCTTTGATCATTATAATCGAAACTAAGAAAAATCAACTACACCTTATGAATGTTTATAAAATTTATTGAACACTGTAGGTAGATATTCTATCCATGTTACACCATAAGAATCTTGTTAAGTTGATGGGGTGTTGCATAGAGGATCAAAATTTGGTTCTTATATATGAACACATGTCTAATGGAGACCTGCAACATTGTCTTGATGGTATGCTTCACAAGATTGCTCAATTGTATTTAATTCATGCCCATGTCGATGATTTAGAAGAATGCTTTCTACTCATTTAGTCAAAGGCCAGCAATGCTTGGTTTTAGGTCACACTTCTTCAAGAAATACTCTTGAATGGGGAAACAAAGTGAAACTATGGTAAGTGACTTAGATCAAGATTATGCACAAACTATGGTGTGTTGTCAACAATGCCAATGAAAAAAAGTGGAAAGAGTTTGTAGGGCTCATATTATAGAATCCTACCAAAGTAAAAAAATATTTACAATAAGACCAATAACTGTCAATCTCCCTGCAACTACAGCTTCATTCTATTTATAACAAGCAAAAAGAAAATATAGAAATATCAAATTATTGAGGTAGAGAAAAGATTTTTGCAACGTTTTAAACAAAAATATTAGCTGCGACTTAAATTTTTTGATTTGATTTCAACTACTAGAGATTTGATTTGATCACCTACTAAAGATCTGATTTGATCACCTACTAAAGATTTGATTTGAGCCTAAAAGATTTTTCAACTAGTCGGAGTTGCGTGAGATTTTTTTAGGCGTGAGACATACTGAATTTTGGTAGGTTGTGCGGTCCACAATAGATATAGCCTATCAACAAAATCTTGTAAAAATTTCACTCACTTAAGAGGGAATAGTCTCATTACTATCCATGTTCCAATAATCATTCATTGATACATGCTAATTAAAATTCCACTAAAAAATTCCAAATGTACCAATAGTTGTTCATTTTATATCTAGTTGAATTACAAAAAACAATACTTAATTGGAGGAGTTGTGCAACTTTATTAGTACCAATAGTGCATGATTACTAGGGCATTTATACATATGTATTGGATCAATTGTGAAAATTTTGTGGTGGTCAAAGCAAACGATTATTGAGACACTAGAGAATATGTATCAAATGTCAACTTGAAATGATTGCTTTTTAACCTTTGTGTACATAACGAATCTTCTTGTATTTGTTGTAACTACCTAGAAATCAAAACAATAGCTATAAGCTCTTAAGTCACATACAAAGAAACCCAAAACAATTATTGAAATCTAACATACCATTTAGGAGCTTAGGTTGCACAAAGTTAGCTATAATGGCTATTGGTACCCTTCCCCTAACCATTTCATGGAATCCCTCAAAATATCCCACAAAATAATCGATCGCAAGAAATATTTCAATTGTCTTGATAATATTAAGATGACCTGCACCCTTGATTGTTGTTGTTCAAAGAAAAAATGCGCTCAACATAAAAAACCAATTTTATTTTTAAATTTAATAATTGGGTATGTGGGATCATGAGGGCCAAAAAAGGTGATATGAGTGGGTATGTGTAGGGTATGTATGGATGACTTTTACCCAAAATTTGATGAATTTTTAGAAAAGATTCAGATTTCCATCTTGATTATAAATTATGTTTTACTTTGAATTTAATAAATAATTATTATTCATTTTTCTATTTGAATTATGACTAAAGTCTTAATTGATAGGTTAAAAAACATCTATAGCTTTCAAATGGTATTACATTTTGAATCTAAAAATGTGTCACATTATATGCTTTGCATACTAGGATTTAAAAAAAAATGAATTTCATGAAGTTTTGATCAAGTTAAGGTTCGGGCATAACGGTTTTATATTTTTTAAAAGTTGTAATAAAAATTCATAATTAATTGTTTACTTGGAAAAATTACAAAAAAATATGCATCACATCGAGACATGATTCCTCTACTTATATCTAAAATCTTATAAAAAAATTTGATCATTTTATTGTGTTAGGGTGGTTAGCAAGACACCTACTTCTTTTTTTTCCTTGAAATTTAAGTACTACTGCATTGAAATTTCAAATTTTCACCAAATAGATTTTTATTTTTAAATAAACCTAGTAGTTTAGAAACTACATTCAATTTTGCACAGATTCTATTCTTATATTTTTGAAATAATATAGATAAATTATCCAAATTTTACGATGAGTTGCTTCTCATTTTCTGAATTTTTGCCACTTAAGGCTTGTTTTTCCATGTTGATCCCTACACATACCCAATTATATGTTAGATTTTTTTATTTTTTAATTAAAAATTAAAAAATATATAATATATATCTATTAAATTAAATTTTAAAAAAGATTTTCAATTTAGTTTTTTTTTTTTTTTAAATTAGTTTATAAACTTTTATTTTTATTTTTATTTTAAACAAACGTGAGTTTTATATGATAAAATTTAATGAGATTATATATAATTACATAAATTTTAGAAGGAATATAGAATAAATAAATACTAAATAAAATAAAATATATCATTTTGATTTCTTTTATTTTCATAAATTATTTATTTAAAAGAATATACAATGCTTTTACCTTATTTCTATTATTAGTTAAATGAATATTTTATTTTAGCTAGTTTTGAAAAATCTTAATTTTTGTTTTAACTTTTTTTTAATGCAAATCTAATTCAATGTTTTATGCCGTCAAACAATACTATTGCAATCACTATCACATAATTAACCAAAAAAAATGTCTTATTTTAAAATAAAAAATTTTGCAACAAAAATATTTTAAAATTAATTATCATAATTTTAATTGGTTGAAAAAATTTACTTCTTAAGAATATTTTAATTATAGTTCAAAGAGGTAAAAAAAATATTTTAAAAATGAATTATCATCATTTAAATTGGTTGAAAACTTTTACTTCTTAAGGATGTTTAAATCCATGGAAAAATATTTAAAAAATAAATTATCATTATTTTAATTGACTAAAAAATTTACTTTTTGAAAACACTTATAAATTGGAGTTCAAAAAGTGAAAAAATATTTTAAAATTGAATTATCATCACTAAAAACTTTTACTTCTTAAAAACGTTTTAATAAGAAAAAAAAAGGTAAAAAAATATTTCAAATAAATAAATTGTCATCATTAATTGATTGAAAACTTTTACTTCTCAAAGACGCTTAATAAAAATGTGGAAAAACATATGAATATAAAAAAGGAAAAAATGAAATAATTTTTTGGATTTTTAAGCCTTAGCGTGGTGATAATTATTTTCTTACTATTTTTAATGTAAAATTAAATAAGATATAATGATCATTAAAAAAGTAATATATAAATCATAAAAATAATGATAAGTTTTTAAAAAGTAAATTGAAAACAAATCATTTGATTTGATTTTTTTTTATTGATTAAGCAGACCTCATCTCTATCATAAAATCTTAAATTGTCCCATCATGAGATCCTCTAAATAAGATGCAGCATGAAAAACCATTCTTATTTATTTGCAACCAAAGGCATTGCTCCACTTTTAGACTGGGAGCAAAGTAGCATGTTGAAACTTACCTCATTTTTCTTCTTTGTTTTCACCATGTTGTCCAATTTTATCCTAACTCTCCCGCACCTTTAATTTTTTCCAATTTCTCTAAGGATTTCTCCACCTTTTGAAAAGTGCTTACAAAGCCCGTTGATGAAGCTAACAATGCCTGGACCCCATTTGGAAAAAAATTGTTTCCAAGTCACATGCTTACTCCTTGATGACAAAGGATCATCTCTATCCTTTGGAGGGATCACATCCTTTCCAAGTGTACCTTGACTTGTATGGAACTCTAGAGAAACATTCTCACATTTTCCTTCCACTGAGCATGCATCAACAACATTGGTAAAGGGATCTTGAGATAGCTTCAAATTTTCAAATTTTGATATTGCAGAAGCATGTAGATCATCCAAAATAGTGTTATATGCATGGTGTTTCTCAGCAGGGGGATTTGGTGCACATGAAGGCTGAGGAGAAGGAGGCTTTAGATAGTCCAAAGGAGATTCCTACTCGAGGTTATCTTCATAAAGTGGTTTGGGAGAGATGGTGTAATGTTGGGGCTCAACCCCCACCCACTAGGAGGGTTTTCCCTTAGCAGACTCCAATACACTTACCCCGGCCTTGCACCTTCTAACATTGGGGCATAAAATGGTCTATGGAGTAACATTTTCTACATCTGAAGACAATTTTTTCATAGTCCATAGGCTGCTTCCAAGAATGATCATTAACAAGCAAAGATATCTCTACAAGGAGACCATTGGAGATTTCCATCTCCACACATACATGCACACAAATGTGGAGTTTTGGTAATTGAGCATTTCCTTGGAGTTTCAATGATACTTGCCTAGAATATTGCCTATAGCCTACAAGCAATCAAATTCCTAGAGCTGAAAGGGAGGATAAGGGAGATGCACCCAATTTGAAGGTTGAGGAGAAAATCTTAGTTTGAGGGTCGAAAGAGGGGAACCAAGGTTTCATACATAAAAAATCACATTGATAAATCCATGAGCCTTTCTCAAGCACCCACTTCTTGTGTGCAAGAGAATCAAATTCCAAAATAAATCCATGGAAAAAAAATATTTTAAAAATAAATTATCATTATTTTAATTGACTAAAAACTTTACTTTTTGAAAGCACTTATAAATTGGAGTTTGAAAAGTGAAAAAAATATTTTAAAATTGAATTATCATCATTTTAATTGACTGGAAACTTTTACTTCTTAAAAATGTTTTAATAAAAAATAAAAATGGTAAAAAAATATTTCAAATAAATAAATTGTCATCATTAATTGATTGAAAACTTTTACTTCTCAAAGACGCTTAATAAAAATGTGGAAAAACATATGAACAGAAAAAAGGAAAAAGTGAAATAATTTTTCAAATTTTTAAGCCTTAGTGTGGTGATAAAGTTAGGGTTTAGATTTTTTTCTTAAATTTTGTTTGTTGTCTTTTTTAATTCTTTTAGAATATTTTATTATTTAAATATTCTATTATAATATTATTTTATGAATATTATTTTTAATAGATATTTAAATTATTTTATATATAAAATAAATACATGGCTATTATTTATTTTAAATGTTATTTTAAGAATTATATTATTTTTAAATTTACTTTATTTTTATTATAGAATTATTTTTTTTACAATATTTAATGTAAAATTAAATAAGATATATTCATTAAAAAAGTAATATGTAAATCATAAAAATAATGATAATTTTTTAAAAAGTAAATTGAAAACAAATCATTTGATTTGATTTTTACTTGATTTTTTTTATTGATTAAGCAGACCCCATCCCTATCATAAAATCTTAAATTGCCACATCACGAGATCCTCTAAATAAGATGCAGTTCATGAAAATCCATTCTTATTTATCTACAGCCAAAGGCATTGCTCTGCTTTTAGACTGGGAGCAAAGAAGCATGTTGAAACTTACCTCATTTTTCTTCTTCTTTCTTTGCACCATTGTCCAATTTTATCCTAACTCCCCTACAGCTTTAAGTTCTTCCAATTTATTTAAGGATTTCTCCACCTTCTAGCAAGTGATTATAGAGCTCGTTGATGAAGCTAACAATTCCTCCCCATTTGGAAAAAAATTGATGCCTTCATGCGCTTACTCCTTGATAACAAAGGATCATATTTATCCTTTGGAGGGATCACATCCTTTCTGGGTGTACCTTGACTTGTATGGAACTCTAGAGAAACATTCTCGCATTTTCCTTCCACTAAACATGCATCAACAACATTGGTAAAGGGATCTTGAGATAGCTTCAAATTTTCAAAATTTGATATTGTGGAAGCATGCAGACCATCCAAAATAGTGTTATATGCATGGTGTTTCTTAGCAGGGGGATTTTGAAGGCTAAGGAGAAGGAGGCTTTGGATAGTCCAAAGGAGATTCCTGCTTGAGTTTATCTTCATAAAGTGGTTTGGGAGAGATGGTGTAATGTTGGGGCTCAACCCCTGCCCACCAGGAGGGTTTACCCTTAGCAGACTCCACTACACTTACCCCGGCCTTGCACCTTCTAACATTGGGGCATAAAATGGTTTGTGGAGTAACATTTTATACATTTGAAGGCAATTTTTTCATAGTCCATAAGCTGCTTCCAACAATAATCATTAACAAGCAAAGATATCTCTACAAGAAGACCCTTGGAGAGTTCCATCTCCACACATATGCACATGAATGTGGAGTTTTGGTAATTGAGCATTTCCTTGGAGTTGCAATGATACTTGCCTAGATTATTTCCTATAGCCAACAAGCAATCAAATTCCTAGAACTGAAAGGGAGGATAAGGGAGATGTACCCAAAAGAAGGTTGAGTAGAAAATCTTAGTTCAAGGGTCGAAAGAGGGGAACCAAGGTTTCATACATAAAATATAAGCATTTCATAAATCCACGAGCCTTTCTCAAGCATGACTTCTTGTCTACAAGAGAATTGAATTCCAAAATAAAAACTCTTTGGTGCATGAAAAAATACAGACTTCATCCTCCATAGCTTTCCAATTTCCCAATATCCATGCATGAAGATCACCTAAATTGGGCCATAGCCTCGAGAATCTACAAATGGTAGAATGCCTTTATAGGAATTTCTCCCTATCACAAACTAGACCATCCATGTGAACTTCCAGAATTGTAGATGAGTGTTGAAGAGGTAAAACACCCCCAAGATACGCCAAATCCCCAAACACCAAGCTTGCCTTAGGAGAGGAATGCAACGCAAACTGAATAGGGTCAAAACCCCCATCACTACCACATTGGATATGATCAGAAGGGATACATAGATGAAAAGAATTATGTAGAGCCAAGGGAGAGTGATGTTGTTCCCTAACATCACAAAGGGCTTCTTTAAAATTACGTTTATCACTTCCATGTAAACCCTCAAGCCCTTGATCCTTTTCCAAATCATTGTGAAAGCACTCCTTAAAAATATGACCTTCATGGTAGACATTTGTAGTAGGGGGAGGCACGCTACGGGGAGATGGTGAAGAATAGATAGAATGCCACATCACATATGGATAAGTGCAGGAAGATAGGGAGCCAAAAAGGGGTCTTAAGTGGCAACTTTTTCTTAAATCAGGAAATACTGATCTTGGATGAGAAATTGAGGATAGTTACACTCAAAACATTTATATGCAACAAAAACAAGGATCGTAGTGCTCCGAGCCTACTTTCTAAATTACTATTTTTTTTAAATGGTAGAGATTAAGGGGTTCAAAAAAGGGAGCCATAGAAATTGGTGTTGTCTTTGTGAAAAAAACATAATATAGCATCTATTGTGGCTCCCTCAAAAGCTTAACTTTTTTTGGTATTTTAAAATTGCTTCGATGAGAAAATAGCTAATATCATGTAGTTTATGCTCAATTTTTCTGATAAATTTTTAATGAATATATGATTTTTTATTAATTTTCAAAGTGGACACATCCTAAAAAACAAAAATTGGGTTGTGACACTCATAATTTTTGAAAACTAATCAAAAATCATTTTTTTGAATATGTGTAGAATGGAGTCTAGTTTATAAAAATGTAATTTATTTGAAATTTCAATAAACTGTTAAAAAATAAAGTTAAAATTAGCAAACTTTGGTTTTTGACAAAAAAGACACACAAACAAAAGAAATTAAAGATGAAAGCCTTAACATAGTCAAAATGTCAAAAAAATTACATCGTTAAATAGCTAAGAGAGAACCTAACATTACTTAGGTGTTTGATTTACTCAACCTTGAAACACGTGTAAACCTAATGGTTGCCACAAATCAGATTATGCAAAATTTTGTAGAATATGCAAAAACACGTATTTGGAAGTTGGGAAGGAACTCCAAGCCTTTGGATTGGAAATCTAAAGCAAATCCAATCCAAAGGCTTGCAGATTCCCAAAGCAATACATAGCGTGAGCATGTTATAACACGTTCACGTGTTATGTCATAGTTTTGACATAACACGAGTGTGTTATAACACACTTGTGTTCTATCTTTATTTTTGTTTTGCTTCATTTTGCTTTATCTTTCCCAAAGCAAGACATAATGTGTGCACATTATAACGTGCTCACATTATGTCTCGCTTGAAATTATTTTTGTGCAAGTTTGTTAAATTTATGTTTGATGTGTGTATGTTTGTATATATATTTTAATGTACAAATGTATGTTTGTGTGCTTAAATGTATATTATGTATGTATGTATGATGTATGCATGTATGTATGTATGAATGTATGTATTTATGTATGTTTGTATGCATGTATGTATGTATGTATGTATGTGTGTATGGATGTCTATACCTACGTTTGTATGAATGTATGCTTGTATGTATGTATGTATGCATGTAGGTATATATGTATGCATACATGCATGTATGTATGTATGTATGCTTGTATGTATGTATGTATGCATGTATGCTTGTATGTATGTATATATGCTTGTATGTATGCATGTAAGGGTTTTGTGTTTAGGCTACATAAGGGTGAGGGTATAGGGTATAGGGATGAGGGCTGAGGATGTAGGTTTTAGGGATAGGGTTTAGGGTTGAGGGTTCAAGGATAGGATTTAGGGTTGAGGATTAAGGGATTAGGGTTTAAGGGTTGAGGGTTTAAGGGTTTAGATTTTAAGGGTTAAGGGTTTAGGTTTTAAGGGTGGAGGTTTAAAGAGTTTAAGGTTTGAGGTTGGGTTTTAAAGGTTGAGGGAGTTTTAAAATAATAATGAGTTTATAAGTATTATAGAATTTAGGAGTTGAGATTTAAGGGTTGAGGTTGAGGATTGAGGTTAGGAATTTTGGGATAGGATTAGGGGGTTTCAGGAGTTGTGGTTTAAGAGTGGATTAAGGAGTTGAGGGAATGAGCTGTGGTTTAGGAGTTGAGGGATTAGGCTTTAATAGTTTTAGGAGTTGAAATTGTATTGCTCAAAGTGGAATGGTTGGGGTTTAAAGGAGTTGAGGTTCTAGGTTTAGGAGTTGATGATTGATGGATTGGGGTTTAAGGTGATATAGGAGTTGAGGGATTAGAGTTGAGGGTTTAAGGTATAGGGTCAAACTCGAGGGATTAGGGTTGAGGGTTTAATGTATAGGGTAGAGGGTTGAGGGTTTAAGGGTTAAGGGTTTAAGGGTTTAAGGGTTGAGAGTTGATGGGTTAAGGGTTTAAGGGTTGAGGGTTGATGGATTAAGGGTTTAAGGTATAGGGTAGAGGGATAAGGGTTCAGAATTTAATGTACATGATAGAGGGTTTAGGGTTTAAGAGGGTTTAAGGGTTTAAGGGTTGAAATTGATGGATTAAAGGATTGGAATATGAGGGTCCAAGAGATAAGGTTAGAGGGTTTAATATATGGGATAGAGGGTTTAAGGGGATTAGGGACTAAGAGTTGAGGGTTTACAGGATTGGGGATTCCAAGTTGGGTATAAGGTTGAGGGTATATATATGGATTTGAGATACGGGGTTGAGGTATAATGTATAGGATGGGATTTAAAGGGGTTCACTTGGTTGAGTGATTAAAGGTTTAAGGTTTGGGGAGTTGATGCGTTAATGGGTTTAAGGTATAAGGTTGAAAGAGGACTAGGGTTGAGGGTTTAATGTATATGGGATAGAGGGTTTAGGGTTTAAGGGTTGAGGGGTTTAAGGGTTTAAGGGTATTGAGGGTTGATGGATTGATGGTTTAAGGTATAGGGTTGATGGATTAGGGTTGAGGATTTAATGCATAGGGTATAGGGTTGAGGGTATATGGTAAAATGTATAGGGTAGAGGGTTTAAGTGTTGAGGGTTGAGTGAATAAGGGTTTAAGGGTTGAGGGTTGATGGATTAAGGGTTTAAGGTATAGGGCCGATGGTTCAGGGTTGAGGGTTTAATGTATAGGATAGAGGGTTTAGGGTTTAAGTGTTGAGGGTTTATAGATTAAGGGTTTAAGTTATGAAGTCGAGGGATTAGGGTTGAGGGTTTAACGTATAGTGTAGAGGGTTTAAGGGTTGAGGGATTAAACCTTAATGGTATAGGGTTGAGGGTATAATGCATAGGGTAGAGGGTTTAAGGGTTGAGGGCTCAGTGATTAAGGGTTTAAGGGTTGGAGGTTGATGAATTAATGGTTTAAGGTATATGGTCGAGGGATTAGGGTTGATGGTTCAATGTATAGGATAGAGGGTTTAGGGTTTAAGGGTTGAGGATTGATGGATTAATGGTTTAAGGTATGGGTTCGAGAGATTAGGGTTGATGGTTTAATGTATAGGGTAGAGGGTTTAAGGGATTAGGGTTTAAGTGTTAGGGCTGAGTGATTAATGGTTTAAGGGATTAGGGTTTAAGTGTTGAGGGTTGAGTGATTAAGGGTTTAAGGGTTGAAGGTTGATGGATTAAGGTTTTAAGGTATAGGGTTGAGGGATTAGGGTTGAGGGTTTAATGTATAGGATAGAGGGTTTAGGGTTTAATGGTTTGAGGTTTGAGGTGTGATTGATTAAAGGTTTAAGGTATAGGGTCAAGGGATTAGGGTTGAGGGTTTAAGGGTTGATGGATTAAGCTTTAAGGGTATAGGGTTGAGGGATTAGGGTTGAGGGTATAATGTATAGTGTAGAGGGTTTAAGAATTGAGGGTTGAGTGATTAAGGGTTTAAGGGTTGAGGGTTGATGGATTAAGGGTTTAAGGTATAGGTTCGAGGGATTAGGGTTGAGGGTTGATGGATTAAGGGTTTAAGGTATAGGGTCAAGGGGTTAGGGTGAGGGTTAAATGTTTAGAGTAGAGGTTTTAAGGGATTAGTGATTAAGGTTTGAGGGTTAAAGGGTTGATGGATTATCCTTTAAGGGTATAGGATGGATGGATTAGGGTTAAGGGTATAATTTCTTGTGTAGAGGCTTTAAGGTTTGAGTGTTGAGTGATTAAGGGTTTAAGGGTTGAGGGTTCATGGATTAAGGGTTTAAAGTATAGGGTCGAGGGATTAAGATTGAGGGTTTACTGTAAATGATAGAGGGTTTAAGGTTTGAGGGTTTAAGGATAGGGATTAGGGTTTAGGACTAAGGGATTAAGGTTAAGGATTGAGGATTTAAGGATTGAGGGTTTAAGGGATTAGGCTTTAAGGGTTGAGGGTTTAAGGGATTAAGGGTTTAGGGTTTAAGGGTTGAGGGATTAGGCTTTAAGGGTAAAGGGTTGAGGGTATAATGTATAGGTTAGAGGGTTTTAGGGTTGAGGGTTGAGGGATTACAGTTTTAAGGTTTGATGGTTTATGGATTAAGATTTTAAGGTATAGGGTCAAGGGATTAGGTTTGAGAGTTTAATTTATAGGGTAGAGGGTTTAGGGTTTAAGGGTTGAGGTTTTAAGGGTGTAAGGGTTGCAGGATGATGGATTAAGGTTTTTAGGGTTGAGGGTTGATGTATTAAGGGTTTAAGGTACAGGGTCAAGGGATTAGGGTCGAGGGTTTAATATATAGGGTAGAGGGTTTAAGGGATTAAAGATTAAGGGATGAGGGTTTAAGGGTTGAGGGATTAGGCTTTAAGGGTATAGGGTTGTGGCTATATGGTTGAGGGATTAGGGTTGAGGGTATAATGTATAGGGTAGAGGGTTTAAGGGTTGAGGGTTGAGAAATTAAGGGTTTAAGGGTTGATGGTTGATGGATTAAGGGTTTAAGGTGTAGGGTAGAGGGATTAAGGTTTAGGGTTTAATGTATAGGACAAAGGGTTTAGGGTTTAAGGGTTTAAGGTTGATGGATTAAGGGTTTAAGGTATAGGGTTGATGGATTAGGGTTGAGGGATTTATGTATAGGGTAGAGGGTTTAAGGGAATAGGGATGAAGGGTTGAGGGTTGAGGGTTAATTGATTAAGGGTTTAAGGTATAGGGCCAAGTGATTAGGGTTGAGGGTTTAATGTATAGGATAGAGGGTTTAAGGGTTTAGGGATTAAGGGTTGAGGGTCTAAGGGTTCAAAGATTAGGCTTTAAGGGTATAGGGTTGAGGGTATAATGTATAGGGTAGAGGGTTTAAGGGTTGAGGGTTGATGGATTAATGGCTTAAGGTATAGGGTTGAGGGATTTGGGTTGAGGGTTTAATTTATAGGATATATGGTTTAGTGTTTAATGGTTGAGGGTTTAAGGGTTTAAGGATTGAGGATTTATTGAACAAGAGTTTAAGGTATAGGCTCAAGGGATTAGTTTTGAGGATTTAATATATAGGGTGGAGGTTTTAAGGGATTAGGGATTAAGAGTTGGGGATTTAAGGGTTGAGGGATTAGGATTTTAAGGGTATAGAATTGAGGGTATAGGGTTGATGGATTAGAGTTGAGGGTATAATGTATAGGGTAAAGGTTTTAAGGGTTGAAGGTTGAGTGTTTAAGGGTTTAATGATTGAGGGTTGATGGATTAAGGGTTTAAGGTATAGGGTCGAGGGATTAGGGTTGAGATGTTAATGTATATGATAGAGGGTTTAAGGTTTAAGGGTTGATGGTTTAACGGTTTAAGGGTTGAGGGTTGATGGATTAAGGGTTTAGGGTATAGGGTTGAGGGATTAGAGTTGAGAATTTAATGTATAGGATAGAGGGTTTAGGGTTTAAGTGTTTATGGATTAAGGGTTGAGGGTTTAATGGTTAAGGGTTGATGGATTAAGGGTTTAATTTATAGTGTCAATGGATTAGGGTTGAGGGTATAATGTATAGGGTAGATGGTTTGAGGGTTGAGGGTTGAGTGATTGAGGTTTAAGGGTTGAGGGTTGATGGATTAATGGTTTAAGGTACATAAGGTCAAGGGATTAGGGTTGAGGGATCAATGTATAAGATTTTTAAGGGTTGAGGGGTGATGGATTAAGGGTTTAATGTATAGGGTTAAGGGATTAGGGTTGAGGATTTAATGTATAGGGTACAGGGTTTAGGGTTTAAGGGTTGAGGGTTGATGGATTAATGGTTTAAGGTACATAAGGTCAAGGGATTAGGGTTGAGGGTTTAATGTATAATATTTTTAAGGGTTGAGGGGTGATGGATTAAGGGTTTAATGTATAGGGTTAAGGGATTAGGGTTGAGGATTTAATGTATAGGGTCTAGAGGGTTTATGGTTTAAGGGTTGAGGGTTGATGGATTAAGGGTTTAAGGTATAGGGTTTAAGGGATTAGTGATTAAGGGTTGTGGGTTTAAAGGTTAAGGGATTAGGCTTTAAGGGTTTGAGGCTTGAGGATTGAGGGTTTATGGATAGGGATTAGGGTTGAGGGTTAAGTGATTAGGCTTGAAGGGTATAGGGTTGAGGGATTAGGGTTTAAGCTATAGGGTTAAGGGTTGAGGGTTTAAGTGTTAAGGGTTTAATGGATTAGGATTTAAGGGTTGAGGGTTTAGGGATGGGGATTATGGTTTAAGGTTGAGGGTTGAGAATTTAAGGGTTGAGGGTTTAAGGGTTGAGGGATTAAAGGTTGATGGTTTAAGGGATTAAGGTTTAAGGGTTGAGGGTTTAAGGGATAGGGTTTAGGGTTAATGTATAGGCTTGAGCATATAGGGAAATATGGTGAAACTTCATATCACAGGTAAAATGAGACATATGTAGCACTTACAAGATGTCATAATTTATCTAAGCAAGGTCTCAGATGTAATTCAACCCAACCCCCTATTGACACATGATGATAGTTGAAAAACATTTACAAAATCAACTTTTTCAAAACATGAGCACACTTTGAAAAAGTTGAAATTCGGCCACTTATAAAGAAATCCATAACATGAGCACATTTTTTCTTGCTCTAAAAATAGTAAAAAAAGGAATGAAACCCATGATCCAAGCCCACATGCTTTATTATTCTCATGGTCTTGGGTGTGATCCGACAAAAAAATCTTTTTCATGTTTTTAGGGAAAGCACTTGCAAATTTTACACACTCCACCACCTTTGCACCACTTTTTTTGGTTTTCCAACTTAGGAAGGAGGAAATAATAGAGATTTACATGAAATTTGATTATATGAACTAAAATTTTCATATTTGTAGTGTTGTAATGTTAATTATGATTTTATTGTTATAATTTCACATACATTGGAACTCTTCAATAGTTTTTAGTAATTCTATTAGAGATATAGAATTGAACGTTGAAAAGGAAGCAAGTTCGTGAAAAGATCAAATTCTTGAGGATTTGGATGCAAGAAGAAGAAAAAGATACACAATTGGGTAGTTTCTCAAATTGAATCTTTTATTTTAAGGTATGTCAAGTGTAGAGTCTAAGTTAATGTTTTATAAACTTGGTGAAAGTCACTCAATTTAGAGGATTAACAAACTGAATAGTCCACATGACACTGCTTAAGACTACATTAGATTATTGACCAAGGAGCATAAGCTTGTGATGGTGCAACAATATATATTCTTTCATGGACTCAAATTACTCAAACTAACCTACTTTTAAAGTTATTCTAGTTGCTAGAAACTCATAAAAACTGTAAAACAACGAAAGTAAAACTGAACCTTAGTTGCTACGGGCACCTACAACAATGACTGTAACTGAACTATTTCTAATGGAAGTAAACTGAAAAACTGTTTAAGCTTACTGCAATGTCTAAACTATTCTCCAAAGTATTAATAATATTAAACTAACAATTATTCCATGCATGTTCCTAGGCATTCACTCATAATAAACAAAAAAGAGAATCTATAATTCATAAGTAATAGTAAACTAATATTAACTACCAATAGAAATAAATAATTGAAAGATGAAGTGGAGAACAATACCTTGAGTGGCCTGCTCAAGTAACTATTCCCACTTAATTGAGCACAATCTAACTAGTAGATCTCACACATCTCATGAACTGAACTTCATTTATTGCATAAAATAAAGTATTAAAAAATATCTCACAAACTGGATTTAACCATTTTGTAGATTCATGTTTCAACTAGAAAATAACAGATGACACAAACTTTGTAAGAACCAACTAACTAAACCACAAAATTGACCATCAGCTATATACAAGCTAAGAGAGTCTTTATTGAAAGTAATAACTAAAATTGAAATCATTAATTCCACTTCCAGATATCTAGAACGTGGTTTTAAGATCTAGACTTATTCAATCTATAACTGAAAGAGAATCCTAAAAAGAACAAAACTTTGGCAAAAAAATTTCATTAAGTTATGCATCTATTTGTCAAAGTTCTAGATCAAAGAAGACCTTTTCTTCAGCGTTTATTAACTGTCATAACAACACATGCTCTATCTTCGTGAATTCCTTTAACCAATAACCACCATGTTCAACTATTTTTGTAGCATCCCTTGTTCTGGTATTCAGTGCTCCTTTTGCTATGGGTTCATCCCACAATAGTTGTGCATCATGGTTCCTCTTTTTGCTGCAAACAGGTTAGTTCCACATAATATGTACATAAAGATAACCATTAAATTAAAACATAACTTTCCATCAACATTTCCATGCACATATTCATATAAACCACTCAATGTTAATATATTAAACTATAATTACATCATCATGCTTTTAGGTCTTAGGCCCGTATAATAGATATAAAAAGGATAATATAATATGGACTTATAGTTAGGAAGTATGTTCAAAAGTATCTTAAAGTCTGATAAAACCAACAAAAAATAAAATATTATTTGGACCTATCATCAAGTATTTATGCATGTTTCTTTATCACTTCCTATCATACATGCTTAATATAATGCTTTTATTTTGTTATCATATTTATTTTAGGATTATATTTTGTTAAGTATTCAAAATTATGAGTGCTCAACCTTTTACCCTAAGAGTTATCAATCACTATGTGTTTTTGTTTGTAAAATATCTTACCAAATTTTGAACATAATTGGGATTTCTAGTTAAATGCTTTGGTAATTTTAATCTTCTCTTCCAATATTTCAAAATTTTCATTTAGTCTCTTAGTGCTTGTGTTATTTAATACTTCCACTCTACCTTTAGCGTCATCGCTAGTTTTTTCTTGCACTTCCCTTTTAATGCCTTTGTATATCGGAATTTTTAATTTCTCATTTCATGCATTTGTATCTCAATTATTTTTCCCTATGTTTCAACAATTGCATTTTTTTATAAAAAATATATCAACAAATCCCTGAGGCCAAAAAAATATACCTTGTGGACCAAAACCTTGATAATGGTAACCATAGATAGACCTAGTACAATTTTTAAACCACTCCTAACATCTTTCATCTAAAACATAGTCAACCTTACAATAATCATAAACCCATCCAAGCCATCATGTCATCCATCTCACTTAGATTTTTCCATACCCCATTATCTAATTTGGAATTATATTAAACCTTCATCAACCTGCATAGAAATAACCACATTTCTTTCACCTTCAAATTAGAACAATAAATAACATCCTTACTATGGCATCCACATTTTTACCACTCAACTTAAACCTCCATTTTCAATGATAGTAAGAAAAAATCCAAACCATCACTCAAAAAAATCAAATTTGTCAATGTTTCAAATCTAAATCCTTTAATGTTTATCTAGTAGCTTACATATTTCTTAATTCTACCCTTGCATTCCACTTACAAGGTCCCAAACTAGGATACTAATGGACTTAAATACTTTCACAATAGTAATTCCCTTCAAAATATTAACTTCCACCAATACTTTCAAATACTTAAAGTGGGGCTAAACTTCCATAAATTTTTGACATTTCACAACTCAAAAAATAAGACATTGATCCACAAAATCCATAACTTCTACCAATCCCATAGACAACCTATTGGAAAAAAACCCTTTCAATCATCACACTACCCCAATTATATATAAACATTAAGACTTCAACAATCACATCCCTACCACAAGATATTAAATCTAACTCATCCACATAACTTAGTCACACTAACCAATAGAATAATTAACTCTACACACATCCTTCCACACCTCAACTACCTTTAAATCAATCAAAAAAATTTATTCAACTACTTCAAACATCCATCCCACCCCTCCCCCCCCATATCCGTTTGATCATTCTATTGCAATGGCACCTTTTCCTTGTACTTTTTTTCTTGTAGAATTCCTTAATTGAAATCCACACCTCTTATGTTGTTTTGATCTTTGGGGAAGATGGGCTAACCCTATTTAGGAAATACTTGTGGGTTTGATGTGAAATCATCAACTCATCTATTGTCATCTTTAAGATGTCTTTAACGTATTCTATTGCAATGACTATTGGGTCAAATATTGTAGGAAAAATCCTAAGGATATTCTCAACAATCATCTTCTCTTCTATAGTTTGATCAACAATCCTTAACTAATAGTTTCATATTCCTTGTTGCCACTCATCATGCCCTTTACTTCCCTCTTCATGTACAAACTTGAGAATCAATAAAAATTTCCTTAGATTCATATGCATTGCTGTCCCTTTTGGATTGTCATATATTATGACTATCATAATTTTAAAAAAAAAATCAGATTTGTGTAAGATATTTCTTTTAGTTGATTAGTACTATGGTGGAACTAATCTTTATCTATTTTTTATGCTACAAGTATAATTCTTTGTCATGCTGAGGAAATGATCAAAGATTCCTCTAACATAGGAGGAGCAAGCAGATAAGAATGTAAAGAAAAAAGGGCAAATGAGGAAACTTTGTGAAAAGAGGAAACTGAACATGATAAAAGAAGACATGCCAATTGAAGAGGAACATGAAGATAGGAATACAAAGAAAAGAAAACAAATGAGGAAACTTCGTGAAAAGAGGAGATTGAACATGATAGGAGAAGATGTGCTAATTGAAGGGGAATATGAACCTCCTATACCACAACTTGGAGACACATCCTCTACTACAAGTCAAGCTGGAGGGACACCATCTACCACATCTCAAGTTGAAAGCACATCATCACTCACATGTGAATAAGGAGGTATGCTATATTCCCCATATCAACTTCAAGGTACATCATCTATTCCATCTTTGATCGAAGATATGCCATCTATCCCATCTCATTTAAATATTGATGAAATTCCTAATGTTGAGTGAAATTTACCTTTGAGAACACCACGCAGAATTTTGCATAGAAAGTCCAAGTATTTGTTTGATATTGATGAGAATATTTTTCAGCCAATGGAAGATAAGATTCCGAAACACACTTGTAGAAGATGTTCTCATAATATTTGCAGAGTGTTCTTTGAGAAATTAAATGAGACCGGAAGATGTCAACTATTAGTTGAAATGATGTGAAGTATAAAGTGTAGGTCCATCATGAAGATTCTTGGTTTGAGAACATCAGAAGCTTCAAGTGAAAAATCTATTGCAAAGAATCTAATGAGTTCATATGAGAGTGTGGGTAACACATCATGCACAAAAGATAGTAATGTCACACAACATTTCATTACATCAACAATAGTGAGTAATCAAATGAAGAAAGGTCGTCTCATTAGAAATACAAGTCAGGGATTCATAATAAATAAATAAAGCTTTATTAAGAGTCATTAGAAGGTGCCAAAGAATTGAGGACATGGATGACAATAAATTGTGTGCATTCTTGGGGAGACTACCATGAAAAGATAAACCAATTTTTGAAGCATTGAGGTCACTAATTGAATAATTTTGGAATAATTACACAAGGGTATCTTTGAATCAAATGGATGTGGTAATAAGGAGAATTGGTAGTCGAAACCATGAGCCACATCCAAAGCATTTTTTGGATATGAATCAAACACAATTTTTTGGTAAATTTCTAGAGATGTATCCTCAAGGTAAAAATTTTCAAAGATATTTTGAAATGCTAAAACCTTTCTATGTCAAAATAAATCACACACACACTACTATTGTTGTAGATTACATATTGAATTTTCTAACTCCTTTGATATGTATCGATCTATATGTTTAGATTTGCATACTAACAATGTTTTGTAGGATTGTGGCATAAATTCCCCACCTACATCTTCAAGAGACTTCATATCAACAATTTTATGTGAAAGAGAGGAAGGTCAAATATTCTACAGGAAATTATGCTTGGATGGCACATGTCAACATTGTGTTGGCTTGCAACATATGCCAATATGTGAACATATGTAAATCACACATGCAGTTGGAAATGAACTAGTAGAGTGTGGAAAGTATAAAATAGTGGCCTATGATACAAACTATGGTAAAGAAGCAAAAAGGTGTGATTTGGTTATTCAAAAGATTCCAGTGTATCAGTTTATGTCTACATTTCATCACAGTATAGTGTATGAGTATGCAAGGCATGCCCATAGAGCTCGATCATTGGAATTGCAATTTAAGTTATGCAAGGAAACATTTCCACTTGGTAGCATTGTTTCAGTCGTTGAATTTGAAAAGAACTACAGTATATATCCATAGTGTGAGGTGCAATCACAATACAACTCCACACAAGTTTATATATTTGTGCACATAGCATTCATTCATGCCAATGACAGTACAAAGGATGATAGAAAGATCATAAGGGAGTATCATTTTTATATCAGTGGTAATCGCACACATTCTATAAAGTTTGTGCAAGATTTATTTTAGGTGTTCTACAATGATTTGGCTAGAAGGGGCATATCATTCAGTTAGCATATCATATGGTCATATAATTGTGCATCACAATTCAAGAACTTGTGGATGTTCGATTGGTTGAGTAGGATGCATAATATTGTAGGTGTTTAATAAATTTGGAACTTTTGCAAGGTCAAACATGGAAAGGTGGAGAATGATGGTGTAGGAGCATGTATCAAAAGAGCCATAGCATGGGAAGAGTTAAAGTATAAATACAATGCAAAGTTGATAGATGCAAAATCAATCATCGAGTGGTATAATGCTTATGGGTCCAAGTAATGAAGGTAAGCATTCAATTTGTAGATTTTTTTGGTTAATAGATGATACTAACATTGCACAATATGAGGATTGTTGTACACTAACAACATTCAAGTGAGCTACATTCTTTCAGAAGCTCAAATGTAGGTCCATGGAGTATCCATATGTGAAATATGGCATGCTTTTTCTCTTCATGTACAATTCAAGCCTGGAATGAGTGTGAGTCAAAGGAGTGGGTTGACGAATGGTGGTTAATTTTTCTTATCCTACTTGACACGTATCAACTCTCGATAGCATTGGAATTGACATATATGGAATCATTGGTTGACTTTGACCATATATCATATCTAGTTCAACCAGGTAATATATCTACTTGCATAGTTTTTTGAAATTCCTAATGTTATCTTACTTTGCAATGTTTTTGTAATGTTGACTAATTTCATCTACTTTGTTGCACATATCAATGTAGGACATATTTATACAATTATTACAAATGAAGACAATGAAGATGGAAAAAATTATTATTTGTGTCCTTGTGTTGAGGCCAAAAATAAATTGGATGCCCTAGTTATAGATGGAGAAAACATTGGATACCCTGTAGGCTCGGTGGTTGTTACTGGAACATGACTTATAAGGTACCCACATAAGAGTGTTAATTTTTGGTTGTTTCAAGACTTTGACATGCATCAAAAGATTCTTCATTACTCAAACCTTGTCATGACATCCAATGTTCATTTGATACAATATTGGGGTAGACATTTGAACAAGAACTTGTGGAAGGTGTGTGAGTCTGACCATGAGGCCATACTTGACACAATAAAGAGTAGAGTAGACTCGGATGGTTCATTGGTTAATTTGTAAGTATGTACATTGAATTTATAAAGGCATGTTATTGATATTAATGTATTGCAATGATAGATAGACCTTTCGTTTCTATATTTCAACTTTACTTATGTTTTGGTTCCAAATTTCATATGGCATAGGAAGGATTTACTACCCCTCTTAAACTTAAATTTTTTCTTTTTTTTGCTATTGCATTTTTACACATATACAATGAATCTTGGGTAGATTATATACATATTTATGGTTTCACCATTTGACCATATTGAGACCTCAATTCACAAACTTGACCTTTGCAACCATAGAGTAGACTTGGGAGACCCTTCCTCAACCATCATTTCACCTAAAACATCAACCATTTCCATCATATCCATCCAAAAAATATCATCTTTCCCTCATCTTAGCATTTTCATCCATTATCATAAGCTAGTCATCACAACCATCATCCTTAGACCTTGGTACTTTCATTCATTATCCTATTCTTATCATCTTATCATTGTCATCATCATTGCTTTCATCATTGATCCTCCTTATCTTTGTATCCAATCTCTATCCTATCATATCATATCAAATCTTTATCATATTTTATTCTATCCCATCACCCAATTATGGCCTCCCAAGATTTCCAACCATTATATCATTATGCTATCCAACAAAAGGTTCAAAACTACCCCATGATTTTTACACGTCTCAAATCATCCAACAACCCCCTTTTAAACCCCCACCTTATAATTCATTATAATCCATATTCTTCTACACCCCCACCTTCCACCTTATTCTAATCCTCATGACCCATCATGTCTTCCATATTCTTCTAATCTCCCCACTTCATCTCAATCCATCAATCCTACATCACACTTACATATCAAAATCCCCTCTCACACCCAAAAAAATTCATCACATATCCCACAACCTCAACATTATATCCCTTCTCCTCATCTCAATATGTATCCCATTTAACCCATAATATCATCTCCAAACTTCTAATCCCATCTCATATACCCATCAAAACATCCAATCTTCTAATCCATTTCTCCCTTTTATCAATACCAACACATATCATCCTCAAAACCTCCCATATCCAATTCTCAATAACCAGCCTTCAACTTCACAAGTACTTTGGCCTAATATGTGCAAAAAGTAAAGGATACCCTTAAGATACTTTAACTACGATGTCACCATCTTTTGTTGTGTTTCACTATCAAGTCAAAATGCATATTTATGTGATAAAAAAACATTCATTGTCTTTTTTTGTGTTTCACTATTCAAGGATAAATGCATATTTATGTGGTAAAATTACATTCACCATCTTTTGTACTCATGTGTGGGTGTGTAAGTGTTGTCAAGATCCATTTAGGTATAGTGATGAGTCTCTATATGAGTTTAGGTGGGTTTTTGTAATCTCAACATAAGAGTATTAGTGATAATACATTATCCCTTCAGTTGGTTGTATACGAAGTGTGAAAAAAATAGAGATGAAAAATAGTATGAAAACTACATGAAATCTAAACTTGAAAGCATGTAAGAACATAGATTGTGAAAAGTAATGCAAAAGCATCATTGATAGCATCATGTAACATTGAGGATTTCTCCCAATAAAAGTAAAAAAATATAATATAATGTGTAGGTACATAGGATATTAGCATCAAGGTACATTCACATATTTTGAAAAAGATGAATCATTTGCAGTAACCATATTATTTTTTGTCCATTTTATTCTTTATATTTTTAAGATTCTGCTCTAATATAGGGTAATCATGTGCTTATATTTATTTAGTGTCATTTGTAAAGTTCATATTTAGGTTCTAGCCAAGTTGATCAACAATAGTAAATCAAATCATAATCTTCAAAAACTAAGTCATTTAAGATTTCTTTTAAGGCAACTAGTTAGAATTTGTAAACCCTAGAATTGAACATCTTATTGGCATTCATAGAAAAAAATTCATTAACTACCCCTTCCAAATCCTTCACTACTCTCCATACTCTTCGACTGGCTCAAAAATCTTGTTTCACACCCTTGCATGCTAGAACATTATGAGCTACATTGCACCAACGATATCTCTTAAAAGACCAAAGTGCAAAAAGGAAACAAACTTTGATAAGGTATTACTCAAAAACCATGGCACTTAGAAATATTTTTTCTAAAGGTATGAGATCATGTAGGGCCTCTCTACAATAACCTCTCTCGGTTTTTGATATCTCCTAGTCATTTTCCTGTGGTGTCCAGTTTTCAATTGATGGAAAAAGCGTCAAATGCATGCACTGTAAAGTTGCAAGGTGGTGTAATTTTTGTTTTTCTCAGCGTGCAACCAAACTGATAGTTCCAACACATTCAGATGGGTAGGTTTAGGCAAGGCAAGGACCTATTTTTCACCAAAACATGCCAGAACATTTTGAGCTACATTGCATCAATGATATCTCTTAAGAGACCAAAATGCAAAAAGGTAACGGACTTTGACCAGGTATTACTCAAAAAATATGCAACTTAGAAATATTCCATTTGAAGGTATGTGATCACATAGGGCCCCTCTACAATAACCTCTCTCAGTTTTTGATATCACTAAGTTATTTTCCCATGGTGTCTAATTTTTAGTTGATGGAAAAAATGTCAAATGCATGCAGTGTAAAGTTGTAAGGTGGTGTATTTTTTGTTTTGTTTTTTGTGCAACCAAACTAGCAGTTCCAATGCATCTGGATGAATATTTTTACATTAGGAAAGGTCCCGTTTCACACCCAAACATGTCAGAGAAGTTTGAGCTACATTGCACCAGTGATATCTCTTAAGAGATGAAAGTACAAAAAGGTAGCAAACTTTGACGAGGTGTTACTTAGAAACCGTGGAACTTAGAAAAATTCTTTTTGAGGGTACAAGATCATGTCGGGCCCCTCTACAATAACATCTCTTTGTTTTTTATATCTTAAATTCATTCACTCGTGGTGTCAAATTTTCAATTGATGGAAAAAGCATCAAATGCATGCAATGTAAAGTTGCAAGGTTGTGTAACTTTTGTTTTGTTTATCATGCAACCAAACTTGACAGTTCCAACACATTTGGATGGGTAGTTTTATGCTAGGAAAGGTCATTTTTTGTACCCAAACATGTTGAGACAGTCTGAGCTACATTGCACAAGTGATATCCTTTAAGTGACCAAAGTGAAAAATGGTAGAAAACTTTGATGAGGTGTTACTCATAAATAGTGGCATTTAGAAACATTTTTTATAAAGGTATGGGATCACATACGGCCCTTCTATAATAACCTCTCAATTTGTGATATCTCCAAGCCATTTTCCTATGGTGTCCAATATTTAGCTGATTGAAAAAGCGTTAAATGCATGCAATGTAAAGTTGCAAGGTGGTATAATTTTTATTTTGTTCATCATGCAACCAAACCGATAGTTCCAACACATCCGGGTGGGTAGGTTTAGGCTATGAAAGGTCTTATTTTGCACCCAAACATGCTAGAATAGTTTGAGCTATATTGCATTGACAATATCTCTTAAGAGACCAAAGTGCAAAAATGAAACAAACTCTGACAAGGTGTTACTCGGAAACTGTGGCACTTAGAAATATTTTGTATAAAGGTACAGGATTGTTGTGCAGTTTTTTGCACACACGCCCCACTAAAGCAGGGACCCTCTTTTGCTTTCATTTTTGGTGTTTTGGAGGTTTTGTTGCCTTAACGTGTGATTGAATGATTATCTTATTTGTGCAAATTCCCCCTTCTAGGAAGAACTTTGAAAATCTAATGTTCTAAACTCATTTCGAGTTTTTGGCTCCTTTCGGGAAAATCCACTCCTGGAGGAATTCCCCGGTTTCCTTGAAAACCCGGTGGCGGCTGCTTTACACTATGATCCAAATATTTTGGTACTTCGCGGAATTCCGTCGTGACCGGATTTCTCTGAAATTCCGTCTCTTGGTCGGGTTCCTGGGTTTTGGTTTTGTCTGTCTTGTCGACTGCATTAATGCTCGTTTGTACAATTTCTACGGCAGGTATTAAATCTATTTTGGGGAGTGTCATGCCATTAAGTATTTATCATTTGTTCTATATTGATCTTGAGTGTTGGGCTTGATTTGGCATGTTGTTTTTGTGGATTTATGGATTTGGTGGTGATTTTCCTAGGCGTCATCATAATTGTTGTTGTTTGTTGGGGTGCTAAGGATTGTTATCTGTCATTGTTGTAATCAAGTCTCACTTCATCAATAGTATGTCTTCATTGCTTTGCTTTTAATTGTTGAATGTGAGTGGTTCTTTGGTGTCCTGAGTGTGCTTGGAGTTTGAATTTCTATATTTTTGGGCATTGAACATTTGAAGCTAGGGTTGCTCGGTTTTGTTAGATTGATGATTCCCAAGTGAGTTTTTTTGAGCTTTCCTTTCGGTTTCATCATAAGGTAGCTCACTTGTGTATGCCATAAGGAACCTTTTGAAAACCTAGAAATCAAGTAAGCTAATCCCAATCTTGTCCTATGCATTCATAGTGGAATTTTAGGGTTTTGAGTTTAGGGCTTCACCATTTCCTCTCGATTTACTCTAGGATGAGCCTTGAATTTAAAGATGATCTGTAGGAGGTTCAAATCAAGCTAGTTTCAAGCCCAAGATTCTCAAATTAGTGATTGTTCGATCAATTTGAGTGAATTCATGAGAAAACATCAATATCTGGAAATTTGAGTTTTCCTTCAACTTTGGGATTTTCCTTCGCTGGCAGATTTCCCTGATTTTCCATTTTCTCTTTGTTTTCCCGAAATGTGTGATGATTCGGAGTTGTGCGTGCTTCATAGATTTTCATTCCCTCTAGATTTTCCTAAAATTTCCTTTGTTCCTTCATTTTTCCAGAATTCGTAAGATATTGTTATTTTCGTAGAAATCCATCCTAGGCGGAATTCTCTGAAACTTTGTGGAAAATGAAGAACTGAGAAATAACATGATTTATTAGTTGATGATTATGCATTGTATGATCAATATGAACTATTTAAAGATGTATCATGTTGTTTCTTAGTTAATGACAATTGATTAAATGATTATTGGATGCTTTTGTGTTTATTTCGCTAAAATCTGCCTAGTCGGGAATTTTCTGAAATTCCTCTCTAGCCTGGATTCTGCAGGAGGACTGAAAACCTGAACTTTGATATGATTAATTTTATGAGGTTTTGGAGCATTTTGCTTATCATGGGACTTATATTGACATTGAATATGCCATTTGTGATTAATTAACTTGGGTTCCATGTTATCTTTATTATGGTTTCTTTGTTGGATGCAGGTTGAATCAAGTAAGGCAGTGACAAGTGAAACCAAGGGTAGAGTGATGGATCCAAGTGTAGAGGGGTCTTCTGTTTCTGAGGCAGAAAGAATCAAGATGGATATCAAGAGAAGAATTCCTAAGAGCAAGCTTACTTCCATCTGGTCAGAGGTAACTGATACTAATGTTGGACTATGGGATTATGAAGAGTTCAAGACTAGGATGGCAGCACAGAACCTTCCTTTGCTGCCTAGAAGAATGTTCGAATAAGGGTTAGAACATGTAGCTAGATTCCCTCCTATAGTACAGTGTTATGAATTGGTGCTCGAGTGCACTAGACACTATGGCAAAGGTACACAAAGGATAGTTAGTCCCCAAGGGAGAATTCTAGAAAATATAAATCTTGTATCTATAGCCCAAACCTTTGACATGCCAAAGAGGTCTCATGTGGTGGATTTTGATATGGATATGACAAAGAAGTTCTATGAGGAGGATACCATTAAATCCCAACAGGTCATCAATTCCTAGTTGGAGAAGCCTAAGTCTCACTTTTCCAAGCTGCCAAAACAATTGTTCAGGGCTAAATTCAAGAAGGAATACTATGATGCTATCACCCTTCTCAGTAGGGTGGTAGGGTTGAAGAGTATTGGTGTTTTTGAGAATTGGATGTTTCATGTTATTGAGAGAGATGAAGTAAATAATAGCCTGGCGGTTCACATTGCTACTCCTACTCCTGATAAGAATAGAGATGATGTAACTAGAAGTGATTATAATGTGCAGACTATCAACCTAGGGCCTACTTCCATGGAACAAGAGATTGAAGAATATGAGGGATCTAGTATTATGACCTTGGGTAGGTTGAGGAAGGAGGTGTAAACCAAGCAAGAATTGAAGAAGGAGAAGGAGAAATTAAAGAAGTACCTACAGGACTTGATGAAGCCCTTGCAATCTGTATGCACGTAAAAATGGTCACATTATAATAAGTTTGGTAATTAATTAAATACAAGTTATTTAGTTAAATCTCTAATTCAATCTACATATAAATAAATTTAATTATTTATTTATATTGTTCATTTTCTAATTCTTCTACCTTAATTAAATAAATAACTTTATTTAATTATTACCATCTTCCATATTCCTCTTAATTAAATTAAATAAATTTTATAATTTAGTTATATTAATTATCATTTTATTCTAAATTTGAATATTTGAATTCAAATAATGGAATATTCTCCAAACACCCCCTTCATCTCATAGTTAAATTAAATATTAAATATTTAATTTAATATTTTTTCCACACCACAAATAATTAAATATTGTTTAAATATTTAATTAACTTCTAAATTCGTCTCACACATAATTAAATATTGCTTATTTAATTATGCAAACTTCTAATTTCATCTTCACATATAATTAAATAAATTTATTTATTTAATTATGAAATTCATTTCAACTCATTCTTCAAAACAACAAATTCCCTTTGGATCTCAATGACGAAAATTGAAGAAGAGGAAACCTTCTACTTCTTTCACTCGACTTTCGAAAATCTCTTACCGTTCATCTTACCAGATTGAATCTCGACCATTGATCTTTTCCAACTAAGCTTTTGCCTTCGAAAAATCTATAAATCAAACCTTTCACAAGCCATTTGGATCGAATCTTCTTCTAGCATCTTCACTCTGTCAAAATAATTCTTCAATTGCCATCTATCATCTTCATCACATCGTTATGCTGCAGAATTGAGCAACCAACATTCCTTCAATAATCACCCTTCATAATCTTTGCATTTTAGTATAATATGCATTTCATTCATATCTCATTCTTCAGTTGTCCATTTTGTTGAGCTTGATCTGCTGGATCTGAGAGCCATTGGAAACAACGAAACGCTGGAGTTAGAGAGAGATAAGACGATTTCGGGGAAGCTGCAGTAACAGCTTGTTTATTCTGTTTTATTTTTCAGCTTTCTTGATTTAATGTCTTATTTGATATGTGTTTGAATTTCATTTACATTGATACATTTTTCACACACACATAAAATGGTGCCCATCGTGGGGCCTTGCCCCATTTTTAATATCTACTTGTAGGTTTTCTGACAGGTTTTACATTCTGGAATTTGACTTTTTGACAAAAATTCTCGTTTTAGCGCATTTGAGGGTTTCCGTAGCGCATCCAGGGAGTTTAGCAGTGCTTTTGCAGGTCTTTTGGCACATTTAGGAGCTGTTTCGGCGCATCCAGGGACTGTTTCGGCACATCCAGAGACTGTTTCGGCGCATACGCCATTTCATTAAAAAAATTGTAAAAAAAAATAAAAATTCTTTAGCGCATCTGGGAATTCTTTTAGTGCATATGGGACTTTTTCTGGCACATACATCCTCTGTTTTAGCGCATATATCACTGTTTCTGCATATTTTTTAGTCAATCTTAAAATGGTCATATCTTGGTCATTTTTTAGTCTTTTTCAGCATTTTTTTTTTTGATTTGGGGTAGAATTTCATAAGCTATCTAATGGTGCTGGGATTTATCAACTTTTATAGATTTAAAGTTATCAAATTTTTATATATTCTTCAGCACATAAGACTTTTGTTCTAGAAGATTTCTAATTTGTTTCTTTTTATCTTGGCAACTTGTTGGTGAATCATACAGAGCTGGAAAAGCATTGGGATCACTCAAAAAATCAAATTGAAAAGTGAATAATTAGGTGCACATATTCTATTTTTAATCTCTTAATCTTGTTTGCCACACATTTCAGTTTGGAGCATAAAATCAAATCTTGTTTGATCACATATTTGAAATTGGTTTAAAACGAATCTTGTCTTCAATCACACTTCAAAAATTGGGTCTAAAATTAATCACTGTCTTCCTACACATTTGATTTGGGATCTAAAAATAATGAGTGCTTCATTGCTTTCTTGCACACATTTCAATTTTCTAAGGGTCGATTAATAATTGTGAGTGTGAATCAAGTGTGTGTGTGATCACAAACACCTCACTTGGTTTGCTTTTGTCAAACCCTTCATAGGAGGCCTACTAGGGGATTTCATCACCCCTGGGGACGACCTCAATCAAAGTGTGAATTGAAAGACATGCTTGTTTGGGAGTTAAAATTTTATCACTCTTGGCTAAGCCCCAAAGAACTTTATACCTTTGGGAAGTGAAGGTGAAGGGTGGGTTACCCCTTTCTCCCAGCTGTGTGGTAGGATTTTTCTTTCAAATCATTCCTTAGTCAACCTTGTGCAGACTAGCTTGAGACCTAATTGGCCATACCCCACTTGACTAGTCATAGGGCTTGTTGATGTGTCTTCTTCAAATGTGTGCTTAATAATCACATTCATAAATTCCAAAATTCAAACTTACTTATGTGTCTTGCGTGAGTGATTTATGTGTGTGCATGTGTGATCATTCATTTAAACATTGCCAAATCAAGCTAAACACCAAACACATAAAGACAAGTCACTCTACACGTTCTTCCAACACATTCACATCCTATCCATTTCATCCTAATCAATCAAGTCATCCAATCTAATCATTCCACATCATCACCATCACCACTTGTCAAAATGGTCATAATCATAAACAAGCCCAATCCTAATCATAAGCCCAAAATCATAATCCAAGGGGGCTATCCCTCTAGGCCAAATCATGAGACAAAACCTAAGCCTAAAGTCATAATTCAAGGAGTCTCTTTCTCTAGTTCAAATCATGAAACAAAACCAGAACATAGAATCAGACTTTGAGGGGCTTCTCCTACCACCTCTAATGATGACATGAACGATGTTACATACTTTGAGGAACAAATCGATATGCAAGAGCTTACACACATGTGTGACACCATGCCCACATTGGAAAACAAAGACCTAGCATCTCAACTTCAAAACCTCCTTCAAACACTTCACCAAATACCCAAACCCCTAGACCATCAAACAATACAAAGCCTTCAAACCTTCTTCCAAAACTTTCAACAAATTAAATCACCTCAAATCCAACACCTCCTAGCTCAAGCCAATCAATTCATTGCCACTTTTCAAATCCAACAACCTCAACATCATCCCCTATCCATTCATTATCAACCAATGCCACCTCAACCTAATGTGTCATCCGCTTCCACCTCATACCAATCTAATCCATCCACTTCTTTGCATGTCAATGCCACATCAACCTATCAAGCCACATCATGACAAACACATGTGACTCTAAGTTTTACCTTGCAACAAGGCCAAACTTCCTCATATTCTAATGCAACCATTGACAAGGGGAATACCAATCTAGCACATGCACCCTATAACTTTATCACACCATCATCCAATCAAAATCAAAACCCTAAGCCAACACCTTCCACCCCTACACCTCCAAAGGATGTGACCCAAGGGCTATGAGCAAGGAATCAACTTTCACCATGTCATTCAACACATATTCATGAACATACAAAAGAGTCATCAAACATCATGCCAACTCCTTCAAGCCAACCATGTCATCCACAACCACTTGATCCAATTCCAGAGTCTCCCCTCGTAAGTCCAAGTCACCCTCTATCATGCTCCTATGTTGTTGACCATCAAGAACATGTCGAGCCTATTCAAGAGTCATCCCATTCCACCTCCATTCAAATAAGTCATGAGGTATGTCAAGAGAACAATCCTAAACATGAGGAAACATTACCCCCTCATCCACATAAAGATCAACACCCTCCCAATGATTCCATTCATAACATACCTAATAATATTCATGATCAATCTTCCATTTTTGATGAAGACCCCTTTTATGATCAAGAAGACCATGATGATCCTCTTAGCCAACTTTGTGCATTCCATGGTCAAGAGCTTTCCACCTCACCCATCCATGATACACAAAAATCCACTTCCCATGATGAGACATATTCCTCCCCAACACACATAGAAGATCACACAAATACATTGGATCTAAGTGAACATAATGCTAATCAAGATCCTAATGATCCTCCATCACCCACTATCGACCCCATTGAAAGTCCTCTATCATATCCTATTGGTTTTTCCACCCTCATTCATGACTGTTCCTCCTTAGAACAACAACAACCATTATCTTCCCTTTCTTCATTTTCTCCATCCAATAAGGAACTCATGTCTAGTGTTTCACCTACACCTAGTCCCATTTTCCATTGCACACTCCAAAACATGAACCATCAAGGTAAAGGTCTAGACCTTCATAAACAAAGTATTTTGGAGCCCATCCATGTCAAAGTCCCTCCATGCTCTTATGGCCTTGGACCTACACCCCAAAGACAACAACCTAAAGATGTTGGTACTTCCTCCATGCATCCTAAGTCCACTTTCTATCATAAAGCCTATCATATGCCTAAAACATATGTTGCAATTCCACCTCCATCATCCTAGAAATGTCAAAAGCATGTGACCATACACCTTCCACCATCCACTCTACCACCATTTCTTCCAACTCCTAATATCCATCCATCAAATCTGCCACCATTGCTTCTAACTCCTAATATCCCTCCATCTAATATACCTCCACTTCTCCCAACACCTAATATCCCTACCATTCAATCCTCTTATCCCTCCATCCATAAATACCCTAACATTCCTAATCATAACCAATCAATGCACATATTGTATAAACATGAAGCTTCCACCTATTCCACCATACCCATGGGATTCAAAAACAATAATTTCAATGCCTCTACCTATAAAGTCAAAAATTCTAAGGGTTCTCATGCCTTAGGACATCAATACAAAAATTCAAAGCAAAATACATCTAAAAAGCTATATAAGCCCATACCTCCAAAAGTAAAGGCCAAAACTAAAATGGTTTGGGTACCTAAGAAAAAAGAAATCAAGTCAAATGAGGCATTCACATCACAAAAATCCCAACCATCCACTTCCATCCCACACTCTCATTCCATTCAAAAGTCTCAAATTCCTAAAACCCACAAGCAAAATAAAAATCATAAAAATACTAAGTCTATGTGGGTACCAAAAGCACTTCATCCACCACCTCCTAAGCAAACATCTTCATTGCTTCCTACACCGCATCCACATCAAAAGCTTCAATGTTTATCACAATGTGTGCAACCATTGGTCATGGTTCCCTTCCATTTCACAACAATTCCACATACCTCCATCTCCTCATCCTTCAACTACTATCCTACGTATCTTCCCAATCACCTTCCTATGGTCCATGCTTTTGCATAAACCTTTCATCCATCCTTTTGCACAAGTCCTATTCAATCCACATCATCATCCACTATTCCCAATTCATTCTTGCATAAGCCTTTCATAATTTTCCATCTACCTAATCCATCTCACACTCATGCAATTCCTTACCAACATCTATGAGCATAATGACATTTGACATGGTCCATGCAATGACATCCATATCTAGTGGGACTACCAAATTCCATACAACTAGACACTTGAGTCCCTCTTATCCATATTCCCCTTCTCCTATCCAAAAATACAAAAAGAAAAAAAGAAAAAAGAAAAAAGAGTAAAGAGAAATCCTTTCGTCCAACGGTGAAAACCTGGTAAACAGGCGCCTTGGATAAGTACCATGATGAAAACCTAGCAAATAGGCATCATGTGTAGGTTTATCTTCTATGTCACTTACACTTGGGGGCACAATGTCTTATCTATCCAACCTATCTTTTTCATATCATATCATTTCCATCCTACCTACCATCTTTAGCCATCATACATACCTATCATATTGAGTCCATTCATCCACCCTTCTCCTTTTGATCTTAATGAAGACATAGGGAAAAAATGTGGATACATGTTTTCTGGGTATCTCTTGACATACCTCATCCTTCCAAACAAACCTATCATTATCCTATTGTCATAAGTTTTGTCATGAAAAATCCTAAGTATTTTACCTAGAATGGGGCATGTTATTCCTATGTGACATGGTCTTTGGAAATCACATCCTTGCTCTGTTATGATGCATACATCCATTTCATTCACTATGACTTATCCTTTCCATCCATCCATCCATATATCATGAGCCTTTTATCCCTTATCCCATCACCCACCCTTTCATCCATCAATCCCATTTATCTCCTTACACCTAGACTTGGTTTTCCCCTTGTCATTGGTATCTAGCACAAAGGCTACTCAAAATTTCATCCTTTGACACCTCAAAACATTTCAAAAATACAAAAAAAAAAAATTCAAAACATTTCAAAAATCCAAAAAAATCAAACATTTCAAAAATCCAAAACATCAAAACATTTCATCAAAACATTTCAAAAATCCAAAAACATCAAAACATTTCAAAAGTCCAAAAAATAAAACATTTCAAAAAAGTCCAAAAAAAAAATTAAAACATTTCAAAAGTCCAAAAAAATCAAAAATGGCAAAAATTGAAAAAATCAAATAGCCAACAAAAATCCAAGCAATAAAATCAAACCACATCACTTCTTCTGATCAATCTAATCATTTTTTTCCAATCAATTCATTTCTTCATCAATCCAATCAATCAAAATCATTCCAATCAAATCAATACCTCAATCCAATCATTCACCCATTCAACCAACTCAATCAATCATCATATCATTACATACAGTTTCTTCAAATCAACCAAATCAATCCAAGTAGTAATCCAAATGTAAGTCGGTCCTTAATTCATCCCAATCAAGTCAATCAATCTTGTCAAATTATCCAATCACATCCTTTGGTCTTGGTCCTACTCTTGTCGTAAACCAAATCAACCAATCAATCAATTATCATCATCCTTGTGTTGCTCTAGGGACATGTCGCTCCCCACAATGACAACACTATCATCATCATCAATCAATCAATCAATCAACGGTTTACAGCTTGACAAGGGCACTACCTTGTTTTTTTTTGTATCATTTGTGCATGCTTGCTTGCTTGCTTGTGTGTGTTATCATTTTATCTTGCATTTGTATCCAATCCATATCATTGTAGCTAATATTCATATCTTGTGTATGTTGGAATAGCTTTTTGCACTATCTTTTGCATCTAAGGTCATATCATACCTTTTGTGCATTAGGACTTTAATGCTCTAAGTCTACTTCCTCATACGTCTAGACAAGGTTGTATTAAGCTGGGGCATGAGACACATTGTCACCTTGGTCCTTATATCTTGGTGCATAACGTCTAGTGCTATATCAAACATCATGGTTGCTCACCTTCATTGCAGCATAACGTATCATTCCTCTCCTTCATCCACTTTCTATCTTGCATCATCCTGTCTATCCTTATCATTTCATTTCGAGAGCCTATCCGTGTTTGTTCAACCCGCCTATCCTCTCGGGGGGGCATCATCATTCCATCATGCTATCTTTCTATCATTATCCATTCTCCTCTATCCATACCTTATCTTCTTTGACATGATGTTACTCGACAAAAATCTCATCATCTCAAACATCATCTCAAAGAGGGGAAAAATGTATGCACGTAAAAATGGTTACATTATAATAAGTCTGGTAATTAATTAAATACAAGTTATTTAGTTAAATCTCTAATTCAATCTACATATAAATAAATTTAATTATTTATTTATATTGTTCATTTTCTAATTCTTCTACCTTAATTAAATAAATAACTTTATTTAATTATTACCATATTCCATATTCCTCTTAATTAAATTAAATAATTTTTATAATTTATTTATATTAATTATCATTTTATTCTAAATTTGAATATTTGAATTCAAATAATGGAATATTCTCCGAACACCCCCTTCATCTCATAGTTAAATTAAATATTAAATATTTAATTTAATATATTTTCCACTCCACAAATAATTAAATATTGTTTGAATATTTAATTAACTTCTAAATTCGTCTCCCACACATAATTAAATATTGCTTATTTAATTATGCAAACTTCTAATTTCATCTTCACATATAATTAAATAAATTTATTTATTTAATTATGAAATTCATTTCAACTCATTCTTCAAAATGACAAATTCCCTTCGGATCTCAATGACGAAAATTGAAGAAGAGGAAACCTTCTACTTCTCTCACTCGACTTTTGAAAATCTCTTACCGTTCATCTTACCAAATTGAATCTTGACCGTTGATCTTTTCCAACTAAGCTTTTGCCTTCAAAAAATCTATAAATCAAACCTTTCACAAGCCATTTGGATTGAATCTTCTTCTAGCATCTTCACTCTGTCAAAATAATTCTTCAATCACCATCTATCATCTTCATCACATCGTTATGCTGCAGAATTGAGCAACCAACATTTCTTCAATAATCACCCTTCATAATCTTTGCATTTTAGTATAATATGCATTTCATTCATATCTCGTTCTTCAGTTGTCCATTTTGTTGAGCTTGATCTATTGGATCTGAGAGCCATTGGAAACAACGAAATGCTGGAGTTAGAGAGAGATAAGACGATTTCAGGGAAGCTGCAGTAACAGTTTGTTTATTCTGTTTTATTTTTCAGCTTTCTTGATTTAATGTCTTATTTGATATGTGTTTGAATTTCATTTACATTGATACATTTTTCACACACACACAATCTATTAGCTCCTCATCATCTGTTGCAAGCTTTCTGCCACAGGAAACCATAACAGAGCTAGAGAGAATGAAGACTAATACTCATGCCACAACAAATTGGTTGCAAGGGGTAAAAACTAAGGGAGATAATGCTATCAAAGACATCCTTTCAACCGGTGGAGATGCTATGAGGTCAATAAATTGGTTGAAAGATGTATTGGCTCAAGATAAGGAAGATGTAGATCTCCTATTGCAGAAAACCGAGACCATCATGTAGTATACTGAAGATAAGTTGGTGAGTGATGGAATTCTTCCTTCCTCTAGAGTTGCAGAACCTTGGGAATGGTATGAAGCTTTGCAAATAAGGCAGAAGGTTTTAAAGAAGGTGTATAAGCAGAGGAGGAAAATTGAAGACACCTTAACCGAGATCTACAATAAATGCATTTCTTTCTTTGAGGTGATGACAGGAAGAAAGAAGTTTGCACCAAAGCATTTGAGCTTGGAACAGTTGAGAAAATGGCGGCGAGATGTATATTCTCCAACCAATGAAGACCCAGTCACTAAACATCAGTTGGATGATGTGACCACCTACATTGCAGTTATTGATAAATATCAAACCAGTAAGGTAGAATGGGATAAATTGGTGGAGCAGTCATCAAGAGAAGATATCAAGTCCATTGAGAGGAGAGTTAAGGTTTTACCTATGCCACCTGTGGCCGACCTGGACAAGATACTTTTAATGGTGCATGATAGGGTGGAGCGAAATAAGGACAAAGGGGAAGGCAATTAATGCAATACCTCATCGGAATTTGTGCTTCCCCATTATTTCTCTTCTTCCTTCGCATGCATTGGACCGCGCTTTGTTGGAGAACCCAGGTCGACCTGGATGGAATACTTGCATTTAATGCCTGCTTTGTTTATTTTGAATTCCTCTTGGCCAACTTGTTTGTGGCCATTTTATTATTGTAAACCCTAATTGGGATGACATATCTTGGGATTTCTATAAATATGGCATTCTGCCTCATTTGTAAGGGCTAGATAGTTTTACTTTAGAGCGAATTAAGCAATATAGCAAGAGTTAGAGCTAGTAGTTAGTCTTATTTTCAAGCAATCAAGTGTTGTAACAGAATACTGGAATTGTTGCTACTTTGCGTAATTTAATGCAAGTGGACACATTGTGATTTGGTGTCTTTCTTGTGTTAAATTTTATCTGGCATGGTTCTTGTGATTCTATCTTTGGAATTGCTTAAGTTTATTTGATAGATGTGTGAGGTTTAATGTTAGAAGAATTGATAGTGTTTATGTTTTGGTACTTGAAGTGTTGCAACAATCTCTGGTCCATACTTTTCGCAACCAACTGATTGTTAGTTGCTTTGCAAAGTTAGCCTGTACTTTAATATTCATTGTGCTTAGTTCAATTGTGGATGCTTGTTCATTTTGATTGCAATAGGATTGTTTTGAATGAATGTTCATGATCTGAAAATATTTAATGCCTTAGAAGATTGCACTATTTTTGTAAGATTACAGATTCATCTGGGTCAAGCAGAAATCAGTTTCTGAGGGATTGGTCCATTTCAAGTGTTTCATCATTTGCATTGTTAATCCTAGGATTAGTGTTAAATTTAAGAATCTCTCTAAATCCTTATCTCTTTTGCTATTTCTTTATCATTTGGGTTAGATTTAAGATTGGAAGTATCATCATATTGCTAGATCTGATAAATCTAAGGATTCAATATTTGCTTGTAGTAAAGTCCCTTTGTGATTACCAGCATTTTCACATTTATCACTGAGTTGTTTATACATTGTCAAGACCTGACATTAGAGACCTTGGGGTTATCTCTTGAGGCTTGCTGATAGAGATTTACCTTTTAAGAGAGATAGGATACTATATTTTTTCTGAGTTGTTGTGTAGAAAACACCAACAGTAGAATGGCGACTCTGCTGGGAAAATGCTCCAGAGCATTTCAATGACAAACTAGAATCAAGAACCCAGAATCTCTAGTTTCAGTCCCTACATTAGGTCATCAATTTGGTAGAGTTTAAAAACTCAGAGATAAGAAAACCATTCTTGTCAAAGTGTGTGCATATGGATTCATTCCCATTTTCCTTGGTTGTAGTGAGGATCAAATTTGGTTTGAGTAGGCTACATAAATATTCAAACTCCAAAAGCAACCTGGGTAGAGCCTCTTTTCTAGTCAGGCATTCATAGGCCCATCGAGGTTATCGCTGTGATCCCCCCAAGCATAGCTCTACTGCCAGGCAGGCGTCCATAGCCTCGATAGAGATATCTGGATGCTCCTGATAAGTTGAGTTTGTTCTTTTTGATTCTCAACATTTTCTCTTTTTCTTCTTTTTGATATTTCTTTTCTTTTCACTTTTGTTTCAACCTGTGAACAATGAAGGTCACACTCAGGGCTGGGAATCACAGTGGCACTGAAGTAGAATATAAGATTTTTCACATAAACAGACTTCATAGGAACCCCTTGCAACCTTGGAATTTTAAAAGATCTGTGTAAAATGTAAGACCCAAATACATTCTAGATTTAACTTAATCCCCAGCTTATCCACTCAAAATAGTTAATACATATGACACCAAATAGAGGACTTTCACCAAATGACTTCGGGAAAAATATTGAAGTTTGTAAAAGAAATATTCAGAACAATCCCAGATAATAACATGATTGCCATGCAGGTGTAACACACCCAAAAGAAAACAAGAAAACCTCCAAAGCAAGAGAAGAGCAAAAAAAAACCAAACCAAAAGCAAACCTAAACTAACCAAAACGAAAAAAAACCAAAAGCAAAGAAGAAAAGGAAACCTACTCTAACCAAAGCAAATCAAAGCAAATAGAAAGGAAACCTATTCTAACTATGTACAGGAAAAGAGCTGTAAAAAAACTTAGGATTGGAAGTAATGCTTCAAATACTGCCCATTGACAGGCAGTGGAATATCCTCCCCAGTAAGGGTTTTCAAGCGAAAAGCATTATCTCTCAGGATCTCTGAAATCTGATAAGGTCCAAGCCAAAGTTTGTCAAATTTACCATGTTCTCCCTTACGGTCATGGGATTTATCCCAGTAAAGAACCAAGTTAGAGATTCTAAAGGCTTTTACCTTGGCTCTCCTATCAAACCATCTTTTGACTACCCCTTGATGTTTGGCAAAGTTTTCAAGGGCCTCATCTCTTTTCTCTTCAAGGTGTAAATACTCAGCAAGTTTGGCTTCTCACTTATCCCCTTCATCATAATATTCATTAATGAACTATAGGGTGGGGATTCTTAACTGAATAGGAAGCACAGGTTCTAACCCATAAACCAGGTGGTAAGGGGATATTCCTATGGAAGCCTTGTGCCTTGTGCAATATGCTCAGAGAGAAAACCAAAGCTGGGTATGCCAGTCCTTAGGATTCCTTTCTAACAACTTGCGAATAACAGTCAGGAGATTCTTATTGGAAGACTCAGCCAAACCATTACCCTGAGGGTAATAATTGGATGCAAATTTAATTATAATTCCATGATCAAAGGCCTAGTTAGAAAATTTTAATGATGCAAATGCAGGACCATTATCACAAACCAAAGACATAGGACATCCAAAGTGATTAATAATACCTGATTCAATGAAATTGATTACCACTTCAGAAGTACATTGTTTGCATGTAAGAGCTTTAGTCCATCTCGTGAAATAATCAGTAACAGTAAGAATATACACGTGTCTTGTAGAGGAGGGCGGATTGATTGGACCTATGAAGTCCATCCCCACTATGCAAAAGGTTTTACCTCAAAGACTGGTTGAAGTGGGAGTGTTGCATACTTCTCTCTGGTTGCTGCAGTTTGACACACATGACACATTCTGACATGATTGTGTGTGTCCTTGAATAGTGTGGGCCAATAATAACCAGCTCTCAGAATCTGATTTGCAGTGGACGGTGCAGATCCATGGCCAGTACCATATTTATCATGAAATTTCGCTATGACTTTGTCCACATCTTGTTGCCCCAAACATCGTAAATAGACACCTTCATGATTCCTTTTATATAAGACAACTCCCTTTAGCATGAAATTTTCACTCTTCAAATGCAATTCCCTTCTCTGTATTGCATTAAGATGGTCTAGACACCTTTGAGTCAAAAGATAATGAATGATATCATCATACCATTCCCCTAGAGAAACATCTTCAATATTGTAGTGCTGGGCTACAAGATCAGGACCCATTTTTTCCATTGTCCTCATGATTCCTTGCCCTCTTACCAGCTTCATTGGTTGAATCTCTATGTCATATTCCTGCAACATGGTCACCCACTTTGCTCTGCATTCTCCTAGCTCATTTTGCATGAACAATAGCTTGACTGCAGGATCAAGAACTATTGCAAAGACCTTGTTCTTGAGAACATAGTGCCTAAACTTCTTCACAGCTCTGACCAGGTTATAGGCCTACTTCTCCACACTTGGATACCTTAGTTCTGCATCTTTCAATGGTGTTCTCATAAATGCTATGGGGTGCTCATTCCCTTGTTCAGACTTTTGGGTCAACATGCCAACACATGAGTGATCAGAAGCAAATGAATATATGTAAAATGGCCTATCATAATCAGGACTCACCAAAATTGGAGCTCCAACAATAGCTCTTTTAATTTTTGCAAATTCTCTACACTCCATTCAACCTTAGCTTCGTGCTTCAACATGGCATTCAATGGCTTGACTATTTTAGCGAATCCAGTGATGAACTTCCTTACAAAGTTAAATTTTCCAAAGAATGACTTCATTTCTTTCTTGCTAGCTGGTGGTTGAATCTTAAGTATGGCCTCCACTCATTCAAGATCAATTGCAATGCCTTTCTCAGAGATGACGTGTCCCAACAATTTTCCCTCAGTAACTCCAAAGATGCATTTCTTTGGATTAAGAGATATACCGAATTCCCTGCACCTCTAAAACACTTTGCACAAGTCTGTTATGTGATCACCTCTCTTCTTGGAAAAGACTGTCAGATCATCCATATAAATGATTATGCATTTACCAATTATGTCCTTAAAAGAAATTTCCATAGCCCTCTAGAATGTGGCTCCAACATTAATCAAACCAAAAGGAATCCTCCTGTAGGAAAATGTACCCCACTTGGTGGTGAAAGAAGTTTTATGTCTGTCCTCATATTGTACCATAACTTGATTGTATCTAGAGTAGCCATCCAGGAAGGACATCATTTGAGATCCATTGACAATCTGAAGTACTTCATCCAATGAGGGTACTGGATAATTGTCCTTTTCTAATGCTCTGTTAAGGTTCCTAAAATCCACACAGTTTAATTTCACCATTCTTTTTTCTTACAAGAACTAGATTTGCAACCCAAGTTGAATGCCTAACTGGGAATATGATTCTAGTAGACATCAACTTCTACACTTCCTTTTGAATTATGGGCTCCAGCAGGGCATTGATCAATCTTTTCCTCTTCCTGAATGGTTTCACTCCTAGCTTAAGAGGGATAGTGTGAGTTATAATTGATGTGTCATAGGTCTTCAAGTCCTCATAATTCCAAGCTATCACATCCTGAAACGTATGTAATGCATCAATTATTCCTTTCCTCTCCTTTGGAGTACACACTTTGCTAATGAAGACATTTGTGACATCATCTTGAGTCCCCATGTTGTATGTTTCACATTGTTCACTAATAGACTCCTTCTTAGCATCCTGCTCTTGATCTCTAACCTTGTCCAGATAAAAAATCCTTTCTAGTTGCACCATTCCCCTTGGAATAGTATTAGTCTTCAAGTTAATCACCCCTTCTAAATCCATCTTTGTTTCTTGGGATTCAGTTTCATGAATAATTTGAGAAGCAAAGACATCTAAACTCGTGATAAAATCCAAAATATGCTTATTATCCTCAAATACCTAGAAATTTGTAACATTGTTAGGTATTGAAGGTTTTGGAGTTAGTTCCACTGTAAATTTCTTCAGTCCAGAGAGAGACAAAGGTTGCAACATACTAGCCGCTTGATCAAGGGAATCTGTTGTTTGGTTCCTATTGCATGGTATCAACTGAATGTTGAAGGCATCAAATCCTTCAATAAGGTCCCATACTCTATGCCTATAATTGGTTATCCTTCGATCATGACATGAGTACTGCCTCCTGACTTGTTTGACCACTAACTCAGAATCCCCAAAGACTTGCAGAATCTTAACCTTTTTCTTTAGTTCCATGAGTAACCCATGAATCAAAGCCTCATACTCTGCTACATTATTAGTATAATGAAACTGAAGTCTATGAGTAGCAAAGAATGTTTTACCTCTTGGACTGATTAGCTCAAATCCTACCCCAACTCCTTGCTTTGATTTGGATCCATCAAATTTTAAGGTCCAACAACTAGCAACTGCAAACTTCCTTGTTGGATCTCTTGCACTGTTGTTGTTGGAAGGTTCTTCAGGGAGCATCACTTTCTTTCCTTTAGGGTCCTCTTGAATGATTTGAATATTGATTTTGACTGCTGGAGTAGGGTTGATACATTTATGTACTTGTTCCACTGCAGTCTGGCACAAGCAACAATCTAGTTCAGAGTGGGAAGCATTATGAACTCTACACCAATTTGGCAAGAGTAATTCTACAAAATTCATTCTTCTACCCAACTGAACCTGATCTTCAATAAACTTTTGAATGAATTCCTGGAAACTATCTAACAAACTGAACTGATTATCTTCAGGATCATCATCATTTTCAACTGGTTCCACCAAAGCTCCGGTACTACTAGATTCTGCTGTGAGATCAATAGGTAGTGTATGTAGCATAAGGACCTCTTCTACATCAGATTCCTCAAAAGGGGTCACAAGGACGTTATTACCCATGCTCACCTTTGATATCAAAATCTCATTCGAAGTGTTCTGATATTCTATAATCATATATTTCATCCTAGGCTCTCTTTCAATCTTGATATGATTTGGCACTCCCTTCCAGGGAAGCCACATATGAGAGTGATCAGTTGATACATATCCATTCAGGGCTCTAGTAAAGTCTCTTCCCAAAATTAGACCATAATCATCTGGTATGTATGCCACTTGTATATTAATAACTTGCTGAATTCTAGGGTCAAAGGCAACCTGCATATGAATCATGTTCAATTTCCCTAGAACATTAACCTCAATTTGATCCAATTGAGTAACTTTCTTTTGGGAATCAGCAGGAGTAATACCTAAGGCTCTACAGACACCAAAGGGCATTACATTGGTAGAAGCACTTGAATCCAACAAGCAATTGTGCAGGTTCTTACCAAATATGTGGACAAAGATCAGAAATGGAGGAGTGTCTATTTTCCCCTGGAACAGAGTCAAGGGAGTATCTACCTGTGCAACTTGAGTTCTATCTTTTTCTTTCCCTTTATCTCCAAGGTGGTATGTGGACCTGATTATAATTCTTGTTTTGGCCTTTTACTAGTTGAGAACTAGATGCTTTATTGACACTCTCACTGACTGATTTATCTTGTGATATTGAATTTTCATTGTAAGCTCCTAAAACTATATTTCTAATAGTTGGGACTCTCAATAATTCATATGTAGAGAGACTTACCTTTAGCTTCTTGATTTCTTCTACAATGTATATGGCCAGTTGTTCTGCACTCAGATCAATAGAAGCCTCTTTGGGACATTCCACCACCCTGTCTTTGTTTTTTTCAAGACTCTTTCCTTTCGATGGATCAACTTGTGCTTGTCCTTCCTTTGATAGGTATTGTTTAGGCACATGAGGATATGGTGGATTATTGCTGGAATTGGGATCTGGAGGCGTGGTGAAGTTGTTTGGAGGAATGGAAGTGGTGAAAGGGCCTCCATCCTATGGACATTTGTGTGGCATATCCCTCAGATCATATTTTTTAACAGGCCATTGGAATGTCTATACCACTTCAACATAAGTTTCTTCTTCATCCATGGGGCCATTGTCATTAACTGGATTTTCATTGAACAACTGTGTAATCTCATCTCCATTGCACACTTGATCTACCTCTTCTTTAAGCTGGTTTGATTCCTCCTTGGGTACATTCTCCTTGCTCTGGGGAAAAGGAGCATGATTGAGTACCAACACTGATGAATCATAGGGAGTAGATGGCACAATCTTTTGACTACTTGCATTGTTCTCCACCTCATAATGGAAGATTGAAGCTGCTATCTGAAATTCTGGACAGTCTAATTTAGAATGCTGACTTGTTTTATGGAGCCTACACCATCCTGATAAAGCAACCTCAGCTAGGTATAAACCACTTGGAGGCTTTTCTTGATTGACTAGTTGATCCAATGGGGTGGGGACACCTCCATTTTTAGGCCTTGTATTCCAAGTTTTGTTTTGTCTGGGTGGTTGTCTCCTGTCAAACCCTTGTCCACCAGCCTGGCCCCTATCAAAGTTTTGTCCTGAAGATTGTCCCTTATCATAATTCTGCCCTCTGTCATTATTATATCCTCTTTCGGGATGCTGACCTCTATCAAAGTGTTGTCCTTGTTGAATTTCTCAATTTTCTCTGTTATGATTGGACTGCATACTTCTTTGAGAAGCTTTGAGTTGACTATTCTGGTTCCTCAAATAAGTTACCTCCATATTCAGCTTCTTCACTTGTTCAGTCAATTCATCCAGTCTCTCCTTATCAAGATATCTATATTGAGGCTGACTCGCATTATTTTGGGGATATGCTACTGCAGTACTGGTATTCAGTGACTGGTTTAGTACTTTAGAATTCTGCAAATATTTGGGAAAACTAGTCCGAGGTTGTGGATGAAGAGGCTGATTTACATTTTGTTGGGGGTAGCTAATTACGAGTGGAACTTGACTCACAGGAGGTCCTGGGTGAGGAACCAAAGAAAACTAAGGTATTGGATTCATGATAGGAGTGTGATTAGCGAGACCCTAATTGAGGGTTGGGACCTGCCCAGGGTGAGCAGTGGGTCCTAGTGACAGTAAAGTCCCAGATAAATGTTGTCTTAAAGCAGTGCTAACCTTCACAGCCTTTGCATATGCATCAATTAGAGTGGTAGGAGGGTTGTTTCTCCACTTCATGAAGGTAGTTGTCAGACTATCAAGTCCCTCATAATAGACTTCTAAAGAAGTGGCTTCATCAACAACATCAAAAGCCTACAATCAGGTATAGGCATGATGAAACTTGTTGTTAAAGGACCCTATAGGCTCATGGACTTCTCTCTTAACATTGGTGAACTGAAGATAAAGCTCATTGGGACTAATGAGAATCCTAAACTTCTGGAGAAATGCAGTCTCCAATTCAGTCCAATTCTGAATAGACCCAGCAGGTAAATGATTGTACCAGTAGAATGCATCTTCTCCTAAAGAATAAGGAAAGAGCCTACATGCTACATCCTCATGATTGATTCCTCTATCTTTAAGGAAAGTCTGAAAGATTTTGATGTGTTCCTTAGTAGTTCTATTGGGATCATTAACATGGAACTTTGAACAAAAGTGTTCAGGGTTCTTGGGCATGACATTGTAATTATTAAGTTAATGGAGATGGGTTGTTGGCAAGGAAAGCCATTGGTGGAGGTGGAGGTGGTAAAGGCTGATTTATGGATGGCTGAGGTTGTTGAATGGGAATGTCCTCAGAATCATATAAATATGAACCTCTATCTTTAAGGAAAGTCTGAAAGATTTTGATGTGTTCCTTAGTAGTTCTATTGGGATCATTAACATGGAACTTTGAACAAAAGTGTTCAGGGTTCTTGGGCATGACATTGTAATTATTGAAAGTTAATGGAGATGGGTTGTTGGCAAGGAAAGCCATTGGTGGAGGTGGAGGTGGTAAAGGCTGATTTATGGATGGCTGAGGTTGTTGAATGGGAATGTCCTCAGAATCATATAAATATGAACTTGGTGAAGATGAGGATGATGGAGATGATGGGAGTGGCTGGGTAGATGATGATTTTCCCCTTATTCTGGTCCTTCTTGACCCGGTAGGAGTTGGAAACTCTTGGAATTCCTCCTCCCCTAGAGTAGATCTAGTTCTTCTTCTGAATCTTTCAGGAGAGATGGCAAATAGAAATCAATCCAGCTTGCTTATTCAGGCCCTCCTTCTAGCACCAATCTGTTGATGGTGTTTTCTGCACAACAACTCATAAAGAATATAGTATCCTATCTCTCTTGAAAGGTAAATCTCTATCAACAAGCCTCAAGAGATAACCCCAAGGTCTATAATGATAGGTTTTGACAATGCATAAACAACTCAGTGATAAATGTGAAAATGCTGGTAATCACAAAGGGACCTTACTAGAAGAAAATAC
>VDFB02270651.1:352854235-352891083 GCA_007258455.2 Sequoia sempervirens | reverse complement strand
TAACCCCTTTCCTAGTAAAATCACAAAAACAACATGAATAAAATGAGTTAGACAAGGAATTACAAGCCAAAAGAAGGATTCCCCATGAAATCCATTTACAAATCAAACTAGGAATGAAAATGATGAAGAACACAAAGAAAATGATAAAAACTAGATTTAATCCTAATTTAATTAGCAAACACTTGATCCCATGGGGGAATTGGTGCCAATTTGATGTGAAAATTGGCCCTTTCCCAATCCCTATGATGAAATCTTGATGTGTTGAAGATGATGTTGATCCACTTTGACAAAAGATGAGAACTCCAAGCCAAATCTGCAAAAAGCCTAGCTAGGAATTCGAATGATGGATGGAAATAGCTAAGTATTTTAGCATGGTAACTTTGCTTGGATTGTGGATGATGAAATGAGGAGAGGAGCTCTTCATTTATAGGATTTCAAGATGGATGAATGTCCAAATTTGAGCAATTTGGGACTAAAATTCATCCAATGATATGGTGCCACTTGTCAAGCTATGAATGGATGATGGTTGTGCAAGATTTGGGGTTTGTGCCAATAAATGCCAATATTTGAAATTCAAATTTGTTGAAATGACATGTAAGAGGGAAGGGGAAACTACAATAAATGCCACTCTGGCTCAAGGCAAAGGACATGTAAGTATAAGCCTTTTAAATGCCCGGTTGGATGCACATGTTGACTCTGGAATTTTGAATTCAAATTGAGAGAATATTCCAAAATATGCCCTTGTGAGGAAAAAAATAGAGATTTAATAAACGAATTTAAATCTATTTTCATAATCAACCTTGCATTATCTAGAGGATGTGACATGAGATTATATCAAATTAATCAAAGGTTAATTAATTTAACATGAGATTAGATGATGTGAATTATTTGACTTAAATTTATGGATTTATTTAAATCAGATAAGAGAGGAATATGATAAGAGACTAATTAAATAAAGATTTTGATTTATTTAATTAAAAGGGATGGTGTTAGATTAAATCAAATAAGGTTTTAATTTATTTAATTTAATGGACATACTTTAGAGGTTCAATCAAATAAATTGGTTATTTAATTAAATAGGGATAATTAGATCAGGTGGATTGATTTAATTACCAAAAGAAAGTGACTTAATTTCTAGATAGAGGATTTATTTAATCAAAGAGAATATTGATGAATTTAATCGCAAGGGAATTTGATTAAACAAGCTAGGACTGAGGGATGATTTAGGAAGAAAACAATGTTAGTAAGTCGATCGATACACGTATTTCTGCTTAGTATACTTTCTCATGTCTACACGGGTGATTTGCTCAGAAAAGGTCCTCAGGATTACCAGCATTTTCACATTTATCACTGAGTTGTTTATGCATTGTCAAAACCTATCATTATAGACCTTGGGGTTATCTCTTGAGGCTTGTTGATAGAGATTTACCTTTCAAGAGAGATAGGATACTATATTCTTTATGAGTTGTTGTGCAGAAAACACCATCAACAGATTGGTGCTAGAAGGAGGGCCTGAATAAGCAAGCTGGATTGATTTCTATTTGCCATCTCTCCTGAAAGATTCAGAAGAAGAACTAGATCTACTCTAGGGGAGGAGGAATTCCAAGAGTTTCCAACTCCTACCGGGTCAAGAAGGACCAGAATAAGGGGAAAATCATCATCTACCCAGCCACTCCCATCATCTCCATCATCCTCATCTTCACCAAGTTCATATTTATATGATTCTGAGGACATTCCCATTCAACAACCTCAGCCATCCATAAATCAGCCTTTACCACCTCCACCTCCACCAATGGCTTTCCTTGCCAACAACCCATCTCCATTAACTTTCAATAATTACAATGTCATGCCCAAGAACCCTGAACACTTTTGTTCAAAGTTCCATGTTAATGATCCCAATAGAACTACTAAGGAACACATCAAAATCTTTCAGACTTTCCTTAAAGATAGAGGAATCACCATGAGGATGTAGCATGTAGGCTCTTTTCCATTCCCTTAGAAGAAGATGCATTCTAATTGGTACAATCATTTGCCTACTGGGTCTATTCAGAATTGAACTGAATTGGAGACTACATTTCTACAGAAGTTTAGGATTCCCATTAGTCCCAATGAGCTTTATCTTCAGTTCACCAATGTTAAGAGAGAAGTCCATGAGCCCATAGGGTCCTTTAACAACAGGTTTCATCGTGCCTATACCCTACTGTAGGCTCCTTATGTTGTTGATGAGGCCACCACTTTAGAAGTCTATTATGAGGGGCTTGACAATCTGACAGCTACCTTCATGAAGTGGAGAAACAACCTTCCTACCACTCTACTTGATGCATACACAAAGGCTGTAAAGGTTAGCACTACTTTAAGACAACACTTATCTGGGCCTCTACCATCACTAGGACCCACTGCTCACCCTGGGCAGGTCCCAACCCTCAATCGGGCTCTCACCAATCATACTCTTATCATGAATTCGGTACCTCAATTGCCTCTAGTTCCTCACCCAGGACCTCTTGTGAGTCAAGTTCCACTTGCAATCAACTACCCTCAACAAAATGTAAATCAACCTCTTCATCCACAGCCTCAGGCTAGTTTTCCCACATATCTGCAGAATTCTGAAGTACTGAACTAGTCACTGGATGCCAGTACCACAGTAGGATATCTGCAAAATAATGCAAATTAGCCCCCTTATAGAAATCCTGACAAGGAGAGACTGGATGAATTAATTGAACAAGTGAAGAAGCTGAACATGGAGGTAACTTATTTGAGGAACCATAAAATTTAGCTCTAGGCTACTCAAAGAAGTATGTAGTCCAATCATAATAGAGAAAATTGGGAAACTCAACAAGGAAAACACCTGATACAGAGTTTAGCATCTGAAAGAGGATATAATAATGACAGAGGGAAGAATTCATAAGTTAAAGGATAATCTTCAGGCCAGAACTTTGATAGAGGGCAAGTTGATGGACAAGGGTTTGATAGGAGACAACCACCCAGATAGAACAAAACTTGGAATGCAAGGCCTAACATTGGAGGTGTCCCCACCCCATTGGATCAACCGGTCAATCAAGAAAAGCCTCCAAGTGGTGTACCTAGTTGAGGCTGCTTTTATCGATGGTGGTGTAGGTTCCATAAAACAAGTCAACATTCTAAGTTAGATTGTCAAGAGTTCTAGACAACGGCTTCAATTTTTTAGTATGAAGTAGAGAATAATGCAAGTAGTCAGGAAATGGTGCCATCTACTCCCTATGATTCATCAGTGTTGGTACTCAATCATGCTCCTTTTCCCCAGAGCAAGGAGAATGTACCCAAGGAGGAATCAAACCAGCTTAAAGAAGAGGTAGATCAAGTGTGCAATGGAGATGAGATTACACAGTTGTTCAATGAAAATCCAGTTAATGACAATGGCCCCATGGATGAAGAAGAAACTTATGTTGAAGTGGTATAGACATTCCAATGGCCTGTTAAAAAATATGATCTGAGGGATATGCCACACAAATGTCCATAGGATGGAGGCCCTTTCACCACTTCCATTCCTCCAAACAACTTCACCACGCCTCCAGATCCCAATTCCAGCAATAATCCACCATATCCTCATGTGCCTAAACAATACCTATCAAAGGAAGGACAAGCACAAGTTGATCCATCGAAAGGAAAGAGTCTTGAAAAAAACAAAGACAGGGTGGTGGAATGTCCCAAAGAGGCTTCTATTGATCTGAGTGCAGAACAACTGGCCATATACATTGTAGAAGAAATCAAGAAGCTAAAGGTAAGTCTCTCTACATATGAATTATTGAGAGTCCCAACTATTAGAAATATAGTTTTAGGAGCTTACAATGAAAATTCAATATCACAAGATAAATCAGTCAGTGAGAGTGTCAATAAAGCATCTAGTTCTCAACTAGTAAAAGGCCAAAACAAGAATTATAATCAGGTCCACATACCACCTTGGAGATAAAGGGAAAGAAAAAGATAGAACTCAAGTTGCACAGGTAGATACTCCCTTGACTCTGTTCCAGGGGAAAATAGACACTCCTCCATTTCTGATCTTTGTCCACATATTTGGTAAGAACCTGCACAATTGCTTGTTGGATTCAAGTGCTTCTACCAATGTAATGCCCTTTGGTGTCTGTAGAGCCTTAGGTATTACTCCTGCTGATTCCCAAAAGAAAGTTACTCAATTGGATCAAATTGAGGTTAATGTTCTAGGGAAATTGAACATGATTCATATGCAGGTTGCCTTTGACCCTAGAATTCAGCAAGTTATTAATATACAAGTGGCATACATACCAGATGATTATGGTCTAATTTTGGGAAGAGACTTTACTAGAGCCCTGAATGGATATGTATCAACTGATCACTCTCATATGTGGCTTCCCTGGAAGGGAGTGCCAAATCATATCAAGATTGAAAGAGAGCCTAGGATGAAATATATGATTATAGAATATCAGAACACTTCGAATGAGATTTTGATATCAAAGGTGAGCATGGGTAATAACGTCCTTGTGACCCCTTTTGAGGAATCTGATGTAGAAGAGGTCCTTATGCTACATACACTACCTATTGATCTCACAGCAGAATCTAGTAGTACCGGAGCTTTGGTGGAACCAGTTGAAAATGATGATGATCCTGAAGATAATCAGTTCAGTTTGTTAGATAGTTTCCAGGAATTCATTCAAAAGTTTATTGAAGATCAGGTTCAGTTGGGTAGAAGAATGAATTTTGTAGAATTACTCTTGCCAAATTGGTGTAGAGTTCATAATGCTTCCCACTCTGAACTAGATTGTTGCTTGTGCCAGACTGCAGTGGAACAAGTACATAAATGTATCAACCCTACTCCAGCAGTCAAAATCAATATTCAAATCATTCAAGAGGACCCTAAAGGAAAGAAAGTGATGCTCCCTGAAGAACCTTCCAACAACAACAGTGCAAGAGATCCAACAAGGAAGTTTGCAGTTGCTAGTTGTTGGACCTTAAAATTTGATGGATCCAAATCAAAGCAAGGAGTTGGGGTAGGATTTGAGCTAATCAGTCCAAGAGGTAAAACATTCTTTGCTACTCATAGACTTCAGTTTCATTATACTAATAATGTAGCAGAGTATGAGGCTTTGATTCATGGGTTACTCATGGAACTAAAGAAAAAGGTTAAGATTCTGCAAGTCTTTGGGGATTCTGAGTTAGTGGTCAAACAAGTCAGGAGGCAGTACTCATGTCATGATCGAAGGATAACCAATTATAGGCATAGAGTATGGGACCTTATTGAAGGATTTGATGCCTTCAACATTCAGTTGATACCATGCAATAGGAACCAAACAACAGATTCCCTTGATCAAGCGGCTAGTATGTTGCAACCTTTGTCTCTCTCTGGACTGAAGAAATTTACAGTGGAACTAACTCCAAAACCTTCAATACCTAACAATGTTACAAATTTCTAGGTATTTGAGGATAATAAGCATATTTTGGATTTTATCACGAGTTTAGATGTCTTTGCTTCTCAAATTATTCATGAAACTGAATCCCAAGAAACAAAGATGGATTTAGAAGGGGTGATTAACTTGAAGACTAATACTATTCCAAGGGGAATGGTGCAACTAGAAAGGATTTTTTATCTGGACAAGGTTAGAGATCAAGAGCAAGATGCTAAGAAGGAGTCTATTAGTGGACAATGTGAAACATACAACATGGGGACTCAAGATGATGTCACAAATGTCTTCATTAGCAAAGTGTGTACTCCAGAGGAGAGGAAAGGAATAATTGATGCATTACATACATTTCAGGATGTGATAGCTTGGAGTTATGAGGACTTGAAGACCTATGACACATCAATTATAACTCACACTATCCCTCTTAAGCTAGGAGTGAAACCTTTCAGGAAGAGGCAAAGACTGATTAATGCCCTGCTGAAGCCCATAATTGAAAAGGAAGTGTAGAAGCTAATGTCTGCTAGAATCATATTCCTAGTTAGGCATTCGACTTGGGTTGCAAATCTGGTTCTTGTAAGGAAAAAGAATGGTGAAATTAGACTGTGTGGATTTCAGGAACCTTAACAAAGTGTTAGAAAAGGACAATTATCCAATACCCTCGCTGGATGAAGTACTTTAGATTGTCAATGGATCTCAAATGATGTCCTTCCTGGATGGCTACTATGGATACAATCAAGTTATGGTACAATATGAGGACAGACATAAAACTTTTTTCACCACCAAGTGGGGTACTTTTTCCTACAGGAGGATTCCTTTTGGTTTGATTAATGTTGGAGCCACATTCCAGAGGGTTATGGACATTGCTTTTAAGGACATAATTGGTAAATGCATAATCATTTATATGGATGATCTGACAGTCTTTTCCAAGAAGAGAGGTGATCACATAACAGACTTGTGCAAAGTGTTTTAGAGGTGTAGGGAATTTGGTATATCTCTTAATCCAAAGAAATGCATCTTTGGAGTTACTAAGGGAAAATTGTTGGGACATGTCATCTTTGAGAAAGGCATTGCAATTGATCCTGAACGAGTGGAGGCCATACTTAAGATTCAACCACCAACTAGCAAGAAAGAAATGAAGTCATTCTTTGGAAAAATTAACCTTTTTAAGGAAGTTCATCACTGGATTCGCTAAAATAGTCAAGCCATTGAATGCCATGTTGAAGCACGAAGCTAAGGTTGAATGGAGTACAGAGAATTTGCAAAAATTAAAAGAGCTATTGTTGGAGCTCCAATTTTGGTGAGTCCTGATTATGATAGGCCATTTTACATATATTCATTTGCTTCTGATCACTCATGTGTTGGCATGTTGACCCAAAATTCTGATCAAGGGAATGAGCACCTCATAGAATTTATGAGAACACCATTGAAAGATGCAGAACTAAGGTATCCAAGTGTGGAGAAGCAGGCCTATACCCTGGTCAGAGCTGTGAAGAAGTTTAGGCACTATGTTCTCAAGAACAAGGTCTTTGCAATAGTTCATGATCCTGTAGTCAAGCTATTGTTGATGCAGAATGAGCTAGGAGAATGCAGAGAAAAGTGGGTGAGCATGTTACAGGAATACGATATAGAGATTCAACTGATGAAGCTGGTAAGAGGGCAAGGAATCACGAGGACAATGGAAAAAATGGGTCCTAATCTTGCAGTCCAATAGTACAATCTTGAAGATGTTTCTCCAGGGGAATGGTATGATATCATTCATTATCTTCTGACTCAAAGGAGTCTAGACCATCTTAATGCAATACAGAGAAGGGAATTGCATTTGAAGAGTGAAAATTTCATGCTGAAGGGAGTTGTCTTATATAAAATGAATCATGAAGGTGTCTATTTACGATGTTTGGGGCATCAAGAGGTGGACAAAGTCATGGTGAAATTTCATGATAAATATGGTACTGGCCATGGATCTGCACCGTCCACTACAAATTAGATTCTGAGAGCTGGTTATTATTGGGCCACACTATTCAAGGACACACACAATCATGTCAGAGTGTGTCATGTGTGTCAAACTATAGCAACCAGAGAGAAGTATGCAACACTCCCACTTCAACTAGTCTTTGAGGTAAAACCTTTTGCATAGTGGGGATGGACTTCATAGGTCCAATCAATCTGCCCTCCTCTATAGGACACAGGTATATTCTTACTGTTACTGATTATTTCATGAGATGGACTAAAGCTCTTACATGCAAACAATGTACTTCTGAAGTGGTAATCAATTTCATTGAATCGGGTATTATTAATCACTTTGGATGTCCTATGTCTTTGTTTTGTGATAATGGTCCTACATTTGCATCATTAAAATTTTCTAACTAGGCCTTTGATCATGGAATTATAATTAAATTTGCATCCAATTATTACCCTCAGGGTAATGGTTTGGCTGAGTCTTCCAATAAGAATCTCCTGACTGTTATTCACAAGCTGTTAGAAAGGAATTCTAAGGACTGGCATACCCAGCTTTGGTTTTCTGCCTGGGCTGATCGCACAAGGCACAAGGCTTCCATAGGAATATCCCCTTACCACCTGGTTTATGGGTTAGAACCTGTGCTTCCTATTCAGTTAAGAATCCCCACCCTACAGTTCATTAATGAATATTATGATGAAGGGGATAAGTGAGAAGCCAAACTTGTTGAGTTTTTACACCTTGAAGAGAAAAGAGATGAAGCCCTTGAAAACTTTTCCAAACATCAGGGGGTAGTCAAAAGATGATTTGATAGGAGAGCCAAGGTAAAAGCCTTTAGAATCTCCGACTTGGTTCTTTACTGGGATAAAGCCCATGACTGTAAGGGAGAACATGGTAAATTTGACAAACTTTGGCTTGGCCCTTATCAGATTTCAGAGATCCTAAGAGATAATGCTTTTCACTTGAAAACCCTTACTGGGGAGGATATTCCACTGCCTGTCAATGGGCAGTATTTGAAGCATTACTTCCAATCCTAAGTTTTTTACAACTCTTTTCCTGTACATAGTTAGAATAGGTTTCCTTTCTATTTGCTTTGCTTTGCTTTGGTTAGAGTAGGTTTCCTTTTCTTCTTTTCTTTTGGTTTGTTTTCGTTTTCGTTTTGGTTAGTTTAGGTTTGCATTTGGTTTGGTCTTTTTTTGCTCTGCTCTTGCTTTGGAGGTTTTCTTGTTTTCTTTTGGGTGTGTTACACCTACATGGCAATCATGTTATTATCTGGGATTATTCTAAATATTTCTTTTACAAACTTCAATATTTTCCTGGAGTCATTTGGTGAAAGTCCTCTATTTGGTGTCATATGTATTAACTATTTTGAGTGGATAAGCTAGGGATTAAGTTAAATCTAGAATGTATTTGGGTCTTACATTTTACACAGATCTTTTAAAATTCCAAGGTTGCAAGGGGTTTCTATGAAGTCTGTTTAGGTGAAAAATCTTATATTCTACTTCAGTGCCACTATGATTCCCAGCCCTGAGTGTGACCTTCATTGTTCACAGGTTGAAACAAAAGTGAAAAGAAAAGAAATATCAAAAAGAAGAAAAAGAGAAAATGTTGAGAATAAAAAAAAACAAAATCAACTTATCAGGAGCATCCAGGTATCTCTATCAAGGCTATGGACGCCTGCCTGGCAGTAGAGCTATGCTTGGGGGGATCACAATGATAACCTCAATGGGCCTATGAATGCCTGACTGGAAAAGAGGCTCTACCCAGGTTTCTTTTGGAGTTTGAATATTTATGTAGCCTACTCAAACCAAATTTGATCCTCACTACAACCAAGGAAAATGGGAATGAATCCATATGCACACACTTTGACCCGAGTACAAGAATGGTTTGCTTATCCCTAAGTTTTTAAACTCTGCCAAATTGATGACCTAATGTAGGGACTGAAACCAGAGATTCTGGGTTCTTGATTCTAGTTTGTCACTGAAATGCTCTGGAGCATTTTCCCAGTAGAGTCGCCATTCTACTGATGGTGTTTTCTACACAACAACTCAGACAAAATATAGTATCCTATCTCTCTTAAAAGGTAAATCTCTATCATCAAGCCTCAAGAGATAACCCCAAGGTCTCTAATGTCAGGTCTTGACAATGTATAAACAACTCAGTGATAAATGTGAAAATGCTGGTAATCACAAAGGGACCTTACTACAAGCAAATATTGAATCCTTAGATTTATCAAATCTAGCAATATGATGATACTTCCAATCCTAAATCTAACCCAAATGATAAAGAAATAGAAAAAGAGATAAGGATTTAGAGAGATTCTTAAATTTAACACTAATCCTAGGATTAACAATGCAAATGATGAAACACTTGAAATGGATCAATCCCTCAGAAACTGATTTCTGCTTGACCCGAATGAATCTGTAATCTTACAAAAATAGTGCAATCTTCTAAGGAATTAAAGATTTTCAGATCATGAACATTCATTCAAAACAATCCTATTGTAATCGAAATGAACAAGCATCCACAATTGAACTAAGCATAATGAATATTAAAGTACAGGCTAACTTTGCAAAGCAACTAACAATCAGTTGGTTGCGAAAAGTATGGACCAGAGATTGTTGCAACACTTCAAGTACCAAATCATAAACACTATCAATTCTTCTAACATTAAACCTCACACATCTATCAAATAAACTTAAGCAATTCCAAAGATAGAATCACAAGAACCATGCTAGATAAAATTCAACACAAGAAAGACACCAAATCACAATGTCTCCACTTGCATTAAATTACGCAAAGTAGCAACAATTCCAGTATTCTATTACAACACTTGATTGCTTGAAAATAAGACTAACTACTAGCTCTAACTCTTGCTATACTACTTAATTTGCTCTAAAGTAAAACTATCTAGCCCTTACAAATGAGGCAAAATGCCATATTTATAGAAATCCCAAGATATGTTGGCCCAATTAGGGTTTACAATAATAAAATGGCCACAAACAAGTTGGCCAAGAGGAATTCAAAATAAACAAAGCGGGCATTAAATGCAAGTATTCCATCTAGGTTGGCCTGGGTTCTCCAACAAAGCGTGGTCCAATGCATGCGAAGGAAGAAGAGAAATAATGGGGAAGCACAAATTTCGATGAGGCATTGCATTAACTACCTTCCCCTTTGTCCTTATTTCGATCCACCCTATCATGCACCATCAAAAGTATCTTGTCCAGGTCGGCCACAGGTGGCATAGGTAAAACCTTAACTCTCCTCTCAATGGACTTGATATCTTCTCTTGACGACTGCTCCACCAATTTATCCCATTCTACCTTACTAGTTTGATATTTATCGATAACTGCAATATAGGTGGTCACATCATCCAACTGATGTTCAGTGACTGGGTCTTCATTGGTTGGAGAATATACATCTCGCCACCATTTTCTCAACTGTTCCAAGCTCAAATGCTTTGGTGCAAACTTCTTTCTTCCTGTCATCACCTCAAAGAAAGAAATGCATTTATTGTAGATCTCGGTTAGGGTGTTTTCAATTTTCCTCCTCTGCTTATACACCTTTAAAACCTTCTGCCTTATTTGCAAAGCTTCGTACCATTCCCAAGGTTCTGCAACTCTAGAGGAAGGAAGAATTCCATCACTCACCAACTTATCTTTAGTATACTACATGATGGTCTTGGTTTTCTGTAACAGGAGATCTACATCTTCCTTATCTTGAGCCAATACATCTTTCAACCAATTTATTGACCTCATAGCATCTCCACCGGTTGAAAGGATGTCTTTGATAGCATTATCTCCCTTAGTTTTCACCCCTTGCAACCAATTCGTTGTGGCATGAGTAGTAGTCTTTGTTCTCTCTAGCTCTATTATGGTTTCTTGTGGCAGAAAGCTTGCAACAGATGATGAGGAGCTAATAGATTGTGTGTGTGAAAAATGTATCAATGTAAATGAAATTCAAACACATATCAAATAAGACATTATATCAAGAAAGCTGAAAAATAAAACAGAATAAACAAATTGTTACTGCAGCTTCCCCGAAATCGTCTTATCTCTCTCTAACTCCAGCGTTTCATTGTTTCCAATGGCTCTCAGATCCAGCAGGTCAAGCTCAACAAAATGGACAACTAAAGAACGAGATATGAATGAAATGCATATTATACTAAAATGAAAAGATTATGAAGGGTGATTATTGAAGGAATGTTGGTTGCTCAATTTTGCAGCATAACGATGTGATGAAGATGATAGATGGTGATTGAAGAATTATTTTGACAGAGTGAAGATGCTAGAAGAAGATTCGATCCAAATGGCTTTTTAAAGGTTTGATTTATAGATTTTTTGAAGGCAAAATCTTAGTTGGCAAAGATCAACGGTCGAGATTCAATCTGGTAAGATGAACGGTAAGAGATTTTCGAAAGTCAAGTGAGAGAAGTAGAAGGTTTCCTCTTCAATTTTCGTCATTGAGATCCTAAGGGAATTTGCCGTTTTGAAGAATGAGTTGAAATGAATTTCATAATTAAATAAATAAATTTATTTAATTATATGTGAAGATGAAATTAGAAGTTTGCATAATTAAATAAGCAATATTTAATTATGTGTGAGAGATGGTTAGAAGTTGATTTAATATTTAAACAATATTTATTATTTTGTGGAGTGGAAAAGATGATAAATTAAATGTTTAATCATTTAATTTAACTAATAGGATATGAAGGGGGGTGTTGGATATTCCATTATTTGATTCAAGCCTAGAATTTAGAATAAAATAATCATTAAAATAATAAATAAATTATAGAATTTATTTAATTTAATTAAGAGGAATATGGAATATGGTAATAATTAAATAAAGTTATTTATTTAATTAAGGTAGAAGAATTAGAAAATGAACAATATAAATAAATAATTAAATTTATTTATATGTAGATTGAATTAGAGATTTAACTAAATAACTTGTAATTAATTGAACCTTGGACTTATTAAATACTTGACCATTTTCGTGCACCACATTTCCCTTCTTTGAGATGATGTGTTTCTGAGATGATGAAGTTTTGTGGGAGATGACATCATTTCAAAGATAAAATCAGGATAAGGGGAGAATGGATAACAATCAGAAGAATGGGATGATGAATGCCCCTCGAGGAGGATAGGCAGGGTTGAACAAATGCAGGTGGAAATGAAATGATAAGGATAGATAGGATGATGCAAGATAGAAAGTGGATGAAGGAGATGAATGATATGTTATGCTGCAATGAAAGATGAGCAACCATGATGTTTGATATAGCACTAGACGTTATGCACCAAGGTATAAGGACCAAGGTGACAATGTGTCTATAAATGCTGACTTAATACAGCCTTGTCTAGGGCGTGTGAGGAAGTAGACTTGGGCATTCTAATGCACAAAGGTATGATATGACCTTGAATGCAAAGGATGCAAAAGCTATTTCAACATTACAAAGATATGAATATTAGCTAGAATGATATGGTTGTGATACAAATACTTGAGATAAAATGATAACACACACAGAGCAAGCAGACAAGCATTACCAAATAAATACAAAAAACAAAACAAAAGAGTAGTGCCTATCAAACAAACCGTTGATTGATTGATTGATTGATGATGATAATTAATATTGTCGTGTACAGGAAAAGCATTATGTATCCCCTAGAGCAACACAAAGATGACAGTATTCATTAGATTGATTGGTTAGAGATTTGATTTCACGACAAAGATTAGGACTAAGACTAAGGATGTGATTGAATAAAATTTGTAATTGAATTCCAGCTTGATTGGAGGATAGAATTAGGACTGACTTATTTGGATTACTGCTTGGATTGATTTGAAGATGATTGATTTGGTTGATTTGAAGAAACTGTATGTAATGATATGATGATTGATTGAGTTGGTTGAATGGGTGAATGATTGGATTGAGGTATTGATTTGATTGGAATGATTTTGATTGATTGGATTGATGAAGAAATGAATTGATTGGAAAAAATGATTAGATTGATCAGAAGAAGTGATGTGGTTTGATTTTATTGCTTGGATTTTTGTTGGATATTTGATTTTTCAATTTTACCATTTTATGATTTTTTGGACTTTTTAAAAATGTTTAATTTTGGACTTTTTGAAATGTTTATTTTTTAGACTTTTGAAATGTTTGATGTTTTTGGATTTTGAAATGTTTTGATATTTTGGATTTTTAGAAATGTTTTGTCTTTTTGGATTTTGAAATGTTTGATTTTTGATTTTTAGAAATATTTTAATTTTTTTGTATTTTGAAATGTTTTGAGAGTGTCAAAAAGGATGAAAAATTTGAGTAGCCTTTGTGCTAGATACCAATGAAAAGGGGAAAACAAAGTCTAGGTGCAAGGAGATAAATGGGATTGATGGATGAAGGGGTGGGTGATGGGAAAAGGCTCATGATATATGGATGGATGGAAGAAAGGGATAAAGTCCTTGGTGAATGAAATGGATGTATGCATCATAAGAGCAAAAAGGGATGTGATTTCCAGACCATGTCACATGGGAATAACATGCCCCATTCTAGGTACAATAATTAGGATTTTTCATGACAAAACTTATGGCAATAGGATAATAATAGGTTTTTTTGGAAGGATGAGGTATGTCAAGAGATACCCAGAAAACATGTTTCCACATTTTTCCCCTATGTCTTCATTAAGATCAAAAGGAAAGATTGGATGAATGGACTCAATATGATAGAGGTATGTATGATGGCTAAAGATGGCCAGGTAGAGGATGGAAATGATATGATGACATGAAAATGATAGGTTTGGATAGATAGACATTGTACTGATTATGAGGGTTTATAGAGATAAACCACACATGATGCCCTATTTGCTAGGTTTTTCATCCATGGTACTTATCTAGGAGCACACATTTTACCAGGTTTTCACCATTGGACAAATGGATTTCTCTACTTTTTTTTTTTTTTTTACTTTTTGGATAGGAGAAGTGGAATATGGATAGGAGGGACTCAAGTGTCTAGTTGTATGAAATTTGGTAGTCCCACTAGAGATGGATGTCATTGCATGGACCATGTCAAATGTCATTATGCTCATAGATGTTGGTAAGGAATTGCATGAGTGTGAGATGGAGTAGGTAGATGGTAGATTATGAAAGGCTTATGAAAGAATGGATGGGGAATAGTGGATGATGATGTGGATTGAATAGGACTTGTGCAAAAGGATGGATGAACGGTTTATGCAAAAGCATGGACCATAGGAAGATGGTGGGGGAGATATGTAGGATAATGCGTGAAGGATGAGGAGATGGAGGTATGTGGAATTGTTGTGAAATGGAAGGGAATCATGACCAATTGTTGCACACACTGTGATAAACGTTGAAGCTTTTGATGTGGATGGGGTGTAGGAAGCAATGGAGATGTTTGCTTAGGAGGTGGTGGATGAAGTGCTTTAGGTACCCTGAGCTTAAATATTTTATGATTTTTAGTATTTGCTTACTGGGTTTAGAATTTGAGACTTTTGAATGGGAGAAATGAGAGTGTGGGATAGGAAGTGGATGGATTTGGATTTTTGTGATGTAGATACCTCCATTTGACTTGATTTCTTTTTTTCTTAAAATTTTAAACCATTTAGTTTTGGCACTACTTTTGGAGAGTATGGGCTTATATAGCTTTTTAGATGTATTTTGCTTTGAATTTTTGTATTGATGTCCTAAGGCATGAGAACCCTTAGAATTTTTGACTTTATAGGTAGAGGCATTGAAATTATTGTTTTTGAATCCCATGGGTATGGTGGAATAGGTGGAAGCTTCATGCTTATACAATATGTGCATTGATTGGTTATGATGATTAGGAATGTTAGAATTGTATGGATGGAGGGATAAAGAGGATTGAATGAGTAGGGATATTAGGTGTTAAGATGGGAGAGTATACAATAGATGGAGGATATTAGGAGTTACAGAAGCTTAATGAGGTGGCAAGATTTGATGAATGGGATATTAGGAGTTAGGAAAACAATAATTGGTCAAAGTGGATAGGTGGAAGGTGTATGGTCACATAGTTTGACATTCTAGGATGACTAGGTGGAATTGCAACATATGTTTTAGGCATATGATAGGCTTTATGATGGAAAGTGGACTTAAGATGCATGGAGGAAGTACCAACATCTTTAGGTTGTTGTCTTTGGGGTGTAGGTCCAAGGCCATAAGAGCATGGAGGGACTTTGACATGGATGGGCTCCAAAATACTTTGTTTATGAAGGTCTAGACCTTTACCTTGATGGTTCATGTTTTGGAGTGTGCAATGGAAAATGGGACTAGGTGTAGGTGAAACACTAGACATGAGTTCCTTATTGGATGGAGAAAATGAAGAAAGGGAAGATAATGGTTGTTGTTGTTCTAAGGAGGAACAGTCATGAATGAGGGTGGAAAAACCAATAGGATATGATAGAGGACTTTCAATGGGGTCGATAGTGGGTGATGGAGGATCATTAGGATCTTGATTAGCATTATGTTCACTTAGATCCAATGTATTTGTGTGATCTTCTATGTGTGTTGGGGAGGAATATGTCTCATCATGGGAAGTGGATTTTTGTGTATCATGGATGGGTGAGGTGGAAAGCTCTTGACCATGGAATGCACAAAGTTGGCTAAGAGGATCATCATGGTCTTCTTGATCATAAAAGGGGTCTTCATCAAAAATGGAAGATTGATCATGAATATTATTAGGTATGTTATGAATGGAATCATTGGGAGGGTGTTGATCTTTATGTGGATGAGGGGGTAATGTTTCCTCATGTTTAGGATTGTTCTCTTGACATACCTCATGACTTATTTGAATGGAGGTGGAATGGGATGACTCTTGAATAGGCTCGACATGTTCTTGATGGTCAACAACATAGGAGCATGATAGAGGGTGACTTGGACTTACGAGGGGAGACTCTGGAATTGGATCAAGTGGTTGTGGATGACATGGTTGGCTTGAAGGAGTTGGCATGATGTTTGATGACTCTTTTGTATGTTCATGAATATGTGTTGAATGACATGGTGAAAGTTGATTCCTTGCTCATAGCCCTTGGGTCACATCCTTTGGAGGTGTAGGGGTGGAAGGTGTTGGCTTAGGGTTTTGATTTTGATTGGATGATGGTGTGATAAAGTTATAGGGTGCATGTGCTAGATTGGTATTCCCCTTGTCAATGGTTGCATTAGAATATGAGGAAGTTTGGCCTTGTTGCAAGGTAAAACTTAGAGTCACATGTGTTTGTCATGATGTGGCTTGATAGGTTGATGTGGCATTGACATGCAAAGAAGTGGATGGATTAGATTGGTATGAGGTGGAAGCGGATGACACATTAGGTTGAGGTGGCATTGGTTGATAATGAATGGATAGGGGATGATGTTGAGGTTGTTGGATTTGAAAAGTGGCAATGAATTGATTGGCTTGAGCTAGGAGGTGTTGGATTTGAGGTGATTTAATTTGTTGAAAGTTTTGGAAGAAGGTTTGAAGGCTTTGTATTGTTTGATGGTCTAGGGGTTTGGGTATTTGGTGAAGTGTTTGAAGGAGGTTTTGAAGTTGAGATGCTAGGTCTTTGTTTTCCAATGTGGGCATGGTGTCACACATGTGTGTAAGCTCTTGCATATCGATTTGTTCCTCAAAGTATGTAACATCGTTCATGTCATCATTAGAGGTGGTAGGAGAAGCCCCTCAAAGTCTGATTCTATGTTCTGGTTTTGTTTCATGATTTGAACTAGAGAAAGAGACTCCTTGAATTATGACTTTAGGCTTAGGTTTTGTCTCATGATTTGGCCTAGAGGGATAGCCTCCTTGGATTATGATTTTGGGCTTATGATTAGGATTGGGCTTGTTTATGATTATGACCATTTTGACAAGTGGTGATGGTGATGATGTGGAATGATTAGATTGGATGACTTGATTGATTAGGATGAAATGGATAGGATGAATGTGTTTGGAAGAGCAGTGTAGAGTGAGCTTGTCTTTATGTGTTTGGTGTTAGCTTGGTTGTAATGTTTAAAATGAATGATCACACATGCACACATAGAAATCCATACATGAACCACATAAACAAAGTTGAATTTTGGAATTTATGAATGTGATTATTAAGCACACATTTGAAGAAGACACATCAACAAGTCCTAGAACAAGTCAAGTGGGTATGGCCAATTAGGTCTTAAGATACTCTACACAAGGTTGACTAAGGATGATTTGAAAGCAAAATCCTGCCACACAGCTGAGAGAAAGGGGTAACCCACCCTTCACCTTCACTTCCAAAGGTATAAAGTTCTTTGGGGCTTAGCCAAGAGTGACAAAATTTTAACTCCCAAACAAGCGTGTCTTTCGATTCACACTTTGATTGAGGTCGTCCCCAGGGGTGATGAAATCCCCTAGTAGGCCTCCTATGAAGGGTTTGATAGAAGCAAACCAAGTGCAGTGTTTGTGATCACACACACTTGATTCACACTCACAATTATTAATTGACCCTTAGAAAATTGAAATGTGTGCAAGAAAGCAATGAAGCACTCGTTCTTTTTAGATCCCAAATCAAATGTGTAGGAAGACAGTGATTAATTTTAGACCCAATTTTTGAAGTGTGATTGAAGACAAGATTCGTTTTAAGCCAATTTCAATGATGTGATCAAACAAGATTTGATTTTATGCTCCAAACTGAAATGTGTGACAAACAAGATTAAGAGATTAAAAATAAAATATGTGCACCTGATTATTCGCTTTTCAATTTGATTTTTTTGAGTGATCCTAGTGCTTTTCCAGCTCCGTATGATTCACCAACAAGTTTCCAAGACAAAAAGAAACAAATTAGAAATTTGCTAGAACAAAAGTCTTATGTGCTGAAGAATATATGAAAATTTGATAACTTTAACTATGTAAAAGTTGATAAAAACTAGGACCATTGGATAGCTTATAAAATTCTACCCCAAATCAAAAAGCTGAGAAAAGACTAAAATGACCAAGATATAGGCCATTTTACAAGGATTGACTAAAAATATGCTGAGAGAAACGGTGATATATATTCATGGAGGATATATGTAGGAAAAAGTCCATATCTTCTAAAGGAGATTCCCAGTTATTTCTAAAATTTTTATTTTTTTACAATTTTTAATGAAAATATCTTGTAGAAGCAGTCTCTGGATGTCTTAGAAGCTTGATCCTGGATGCAGAGAAAAACTCTAAATGTGCAAAATGAGCACGCAAAAACAGCACTTCAAACTCACGGATCATCTGGAAACCCTCAAATGTGCTAAAAGCAGCAGAATTTTTGTCAAAAGTCAAATTCCAAAATGTAAAAACCTATTTAGAAAACCTACAAATGGAATGTAAAATGAGACAGGGCCGACTGATGGAGTACCATTTTATGTGTGTAATAGAAAAAATCTATCAAAATGTAAATGAAATTCAAACACATATCGACAAGACATTAAATCAAAATGAAAAAAGCAGAATAAAACAAGAAACATTCTTGCATTCCCAAGAAATCGTCTTGTGTCTCTCTACAGCTCGATGGTTAGTTTGAACAGTGGCTCTGGATCCATTGATCCAAGCTCAACAAAGATGGACAATGAAGGAATCGCGATGTGAGATGGAAATGCATGTGTACAAAATGCCAAAGGGGTACTGAAGGTGTTGTTAGGGAGGAATGTTGGTTTGCTCAGTTCCTACAAGCATATAAATTAGAAAAGAGATAATTAAGATGCTTGAATTGAAGAAATTATTTTGGCCAATTGAAGATGCTAGAAGGGTCAGTCAAATGTTGTGAGAAGGGTTTTATTTATAAGATTTTCAGTAAAATCTTAGTTGTAAATATCAATGAGTCAGTTCAATCTGGTAAGATGAATGGTAAGAGATTTTTGAAAGTTGAGAGAGAGATAGAAGGTTTCCTCTTCTTCAATTCTTCTCATTTAGATCTGAAGGAAGGTTGTCATTTTGAAGAATGAGTTGAAATGAATTTCATAATAAATTAAAATAAATAAATTTGTTGATTATATTGTGTGAAGATAGAAATTAAGAAGTTTGCATAATTAAGCAATGTTTAATTGTAATATTGTGAAGATAAATTTTAGAGTTAATTAAATATTTAAACAATGTTTAATTGTTGTGCAGAGTCTGGAAAAATAATTAGAATTAAAATGGCTTGAGATGAAGGGGTGTTAGGAGAATGTTCATTATTTGAATTCAAATGTTCAAATTTAGAATAAAATGATAATTAATGTAAATGGAATTATAAAGTTGTTGAATTTTAATTCAAGGAATATAGATGGTAATAATTAAATGAAGGTTATTTATTTAATTAAAGATTGAGAAAAGTCAGAAAATGAACAATATAAATAAATAAAATTAAAATTTAATTTTATGTGGATTGAATTAAGTTTAACTTCTAATGCTTGTGTTTAATTAATTATGAGCTTATTATAGTGTGACCATTTTTCGTTGCATCCTGATTGCAGGGCTAAATCAGAGTCTGTGGGTGCTTCATCCTTCTTCCAGTTCTTGGTTTACCTCCTTCCTCAGCCTACTTAGGGTCTGTGCTAGATCCCTCATATTCTTCAATCCTCTTGTTCCATGGGAGTAGGCCCTGGGTTGAGTAAGTGCACACGTTATAATCCACTTCTAGTTGCATCATCCTCTATTCTTATGGAATGGGGTAGAAATGTATGAACCTTGGGGCTATTAGTGCTTCATCTCTCTCAATGCTTGTAAGAAACATCCAATTCTCAAAAGAAACAAAATTACTCCTCATTCCACCCCTCAGGGTGATAGCATCATAGTATTCCTTCTTGAATTTAGCCCTGAACAATTGTTTTGGCAGCTTGGAAAAGTGAGACTTAGGCTTCTCCAACTAGGAATTGATGACCTGTTGGGACTTAATGGTATCCTCCTCATAGAACTTTCTTTGTCATATCCATATCAAAATCCACCACATGAGACCTCTTTGGCATGTCAAAGGTTTGGGCTATAGATACAGGATTTATATTTGCTAGAATTCTCCCTTGGGGACCAACTATCCTTTGTGTACCTTTGCCATAGTGTCTAGTGCACTCAAGCACCAATTCATAACACTATACTATAGGAGGGAATCCAGCTACATGTTCTAACCCTGATTCCAACATTCTTCTAGGCAACAAAGGAAGGTTTTGTGCTACCATCTTGGTCTTGAACTCTTCATAATCTCACAGTCCAACATTAGTATTAGTTACCTCTGACCAGATGGAAGTAAGCTTGCTCTTAGGAATTCTTCTCTTGATATCCATCTTGATTCTTTCTGCCTCAGAAACAGAAGACCCCTCTACACTTGGATCCATCACTCTACCCTTGGTTTCACTTGTCACTGCCTTACTTGATTCAACCTGCATCCAACAAAGAAACCATAATAAAGATCACATGGAACCCAAGTTAATTAATCACAAATGGCATATTCAACGTCAATATAAGTCCCGTGATAAGAAAAATGCTCCAAAACCTCATAAAATTAATCATATCAAAGTTCAAGTTTTTAGTCCTCCCACAGAATCCAGGCCAGAGAGGAATTTCGGAAAATTCCCGACCAGGCAGATTTTAGCGAAATAAACACAAAAGCATCCAATAATCATTTAATCAATTGTCATTAACTAAGAAACAACATGATACATCTTTAAATAGTTCATATTGATCATACAATGCATAATCATCATCTAATAAATCATGTTATTTCTCAGTTCTTCATTTTCCACAAAGTTTCAGAGAATTCCACATACGACGGATTTCTACAAAAATAACAATATCTTACGAATTCTGGAAAAATGAAGGAACAAAGGAAATTTCAGGAAAATATGGAGGGAATGAAAATCTACGAAGCAGGCACAACTCTGAATCATTGCACATTTTGGGAAAACAAAGAGAAAATGGAAAATCAAGGAAATCCGCCAGCGAAGGAAAATCCCAAAGTTGAAGGAAAACCCGAATTTCTAGATATTGACGTTTTCTCATGAATTCACTCAAATTGATCGAACAATCACTAATTTGAGAATCTTGGGCTTGAAACCAGCTTGATTTGAACCTCCTACAAATCATCTTTAAATTCGAGGCTCATCCTAGAGTAAATCGAGAGGAAATGGTGATGCCCTAAACTCAAAACTCTAAAATTCCACCATGAATGCACAGGAAAAGATTGGGATTAGCTTACTCGATTGCTAGGTTTTCAAAAGGTTCCTTATGGCATACACAAGTGAGCTACCTTATGTTGAAACCGAAAGGAAAGCTCAAAAAAACTCACTTGGGAATCATCAATCTAACAAAATCGAGCAACCCTAGCTTCAAATGTTTAATGCCCAAAAATATAGAAATTCAAACTCCAAGCACACTCAGGACACCAAAGAACCACTCACATTCAACAATTAAAAGAAAAGCAATGAAGACATACTATTGATGAAGTGAGACTTGATTACAACAATGACAGATAACAATCCTTAGCACCCCAACAAACAACAACAATTATGATGACGCCTAGGAAAATCACCACCAAATCCAGAAATCCACAAAAACAACACGCCAAATCAAGCCCAACACTCAAGATCAATATAGAACAAATGATAAATACTTAATGGCATGACACTCCCCAAAATAGATTTAATACCTGCCGCAGAAATCATACAAACGAGCATTAATGCAGTCGACAAGACAGGCATAACTAAAACCCGAGAACCCGACCAAGAGACAAAATTTTAGAGAAATCCGGTCACGACAGAATTCCACGAAGTACCAAAATATTTGGATCACAGTGTAAAGCAGCCACCACCGGGTTTTCAAGGAAATCGGGGAATTCCGCCAAGAGTGGATTTTCTCGAAAAGAGCCAAAAACTCGAAATGAGTTTAGAACATTAGATTTTCAAAGTTCTTCCTAGAAGGGGGAATTTGCACAAATAAGATAATCATTCAATCACGCGTTAAGGCAACAAAACCTCCAAAACACCAAAAATGAAAGCAAAAGAGGGTCCCTGCTTTAGTGGGGTGTGTGTGCAAAAAACTGCACAACAATCCTGTACCTTTATACAAAATATTTCTAAGTGCCACAGTTTCCGAGTAACACCTTGTCAAAGTTTGTTTCATTTTTGCACTTTGGTCTCTTAAGAGATATCATCAATGCAATATAGCTTGAACTATTCTAGCATGTTTGGGTGCAAAATAGGACCTTTCATAGCCTAAACCTACCCACCCGGATGTGTTGGAACTATCGGTTTGGTTGCATGATGAACAAAATAAAAATTACACCACCTTGCAACTTTACATTGCATGCATTTGACGCTTTTTCAATCAGCAAAATATTGGACACCATAGGAAAATGGCTTGGAGATATCACAAATTGAGAGAGGTTATTATAGAAGGGCCCTATGTGATCCCATACCTTTATAAAAAATGTTTCTAAGTGCCACTATTTATGAGTAACACCTCATCAAAGTTTTCTACCATTTTTCACTTTGGTCACTTAAGAGATATCACTTGTGCAATGTAGCTCAGACTGTTTCAACATGTTTGGGTAAAAAAAATGACCTTTCCTAGCATAAAACTACCCATCCAAATGTGTTGGAACTGTCAATTTTGGTTGCATGATGAACAAAACAAAAGTTACACAACCTTGCAACTTTACACTGCATGCATTTGATGTTTTTTCCATCAATTGAAAATTTGACACCACAAGTGAGCGAATTTGAGATATAAAAAACAAAGAGATGTTATTGTAGAGGGGCCCAACATGATCTTGTACCCTCAAAAATAATTTTTCTAAGTTCCACGGTTTCTGAGTAACACCTCGTCAAAGTTTGCTACCTTTTTGTACTTTCATCTCTTAAGAGATATCACCAGTGCAATGTAGCTCAAACTTCTCTGACATGTTTGGGTGTGAAATAGGACCTTTCCTAATGTAAAGATATTCATCCAGATGCATTGGAACTGCTAGTTTGGTTGCACAAAAAACAAAACAAAAATTATACCACCTTACAACTTTACACTGCATGCATTTGACATTTTTTCCATCAACTAAAAATTAGACACCACGGGAAAATAACTTAGTGATATCAAAAACCAAGAGAGGTTATTGTAGAGGGGCCCCTATGTTATCACATACCTTCAAATGGAATATTTCTAAGTTGCATATTTTTTTAGTAATACCTCGTCAAAGTTTGTTACCTTTTTTCATTTTGGTCTCTTAAGAGATATCATTGATGCAATGTAGCTCAAAATGTTATGGCATGTTTTGGTGAAAAATAGGTCCTTGCCTTGCCTAAACCTACCCATCTAAATGTGTTGGAACTATCAATTTGGTTGCACGCTAAGAAAAACAAAAATTACACCACCTTGCAACTTTACATTGCATGCATTTGACGCTTTTTCCATCAATTGAAAATTGGACACCACGAGAAAATGACTAGGAGATATCAAAAACCGAGAGAGGTTATTGTAGAGAGGCCCTACATGATCTCATACCTTTAGAAAAAATATTTCTAAGTGCCATGGTTTTTGAGTAATACCTCATCAAAGTTTGTTTCCTTTTTGCACTTTGGTCTTTTAAGAGATATCGTTGGTGCAATGTAGCTCATAATGTTCTAGCATGCAAGGGTGTGAAACAAGATTTTTGAGCAGTCGGAGAGTATGGAGAGTAGTGAAGGATTTGGAAGGGGTAGTTAATGAATTTTTTTCTATGAATGCCAATAAGATGTTCAATTCTAGGGTTTACAAATTCTAACTAGTTGCCTTAAAAGAAATCTTAAATGACTTAGTTTTTGAAGATTATGATTTGATTTACTATTGTTGATCAACTTGGCTAGAACCTAAATATGAACTTTACAAATGACACTAAATAAATATAAGCACATGATTACCCTATATTAGAGCAGAATCTTAAAAATATAAAGAATAAAATGGACAAAAAATAATATGGTTAGTGCAAATGATTCATCTTTTTCAAAATATGTGAATGTACCTTGATGCTAATATCCTATGTACCTACACATTATATTATATTTTTTTACTTTTATTGGGAGAAATCCTCAATGTTACATGATGCTATCAATGATGCTTTTGCATTACTTTTCACAATCTATGTTCTTACATGCTTTCAAGTTTAGATTTCATGTAGTTTTCATACTATTTTTCATCTCTATTTTTTTCACACTTCGTATACAACCAACTGAAGGGATCATGTATTATCACTAATACTCTTATGTTGAGATTACAAAAACCCACCTAAACTCATATAGAGACTCATCACTATACCTAAATGGATCTTGACAACACTTACACACCCACACATGAGTACAAAAGATGGTGAATGTAATTTTACCACATAAATATGCATTTATCCTTGAATAGTGAAACACAAAAAAAGACAATGAATGTTTTTTTATCACATAAATATGCATTTTGACTTGATAGTGAAACACAACAAAAGATGGTGACATCGTAGTTAAAGTATCTTAAGGGTATCCTTTACTTTTTGCACATATTAGGCCAAAGTACTTGTGAAGTTGAAGGCTGGTTATTGAGAATTGGATATGGGAGGTTTTGAGGATGATATGTGTTGGTATTGATAAAAGGGAGAAATGGATTAGAAGATTGGATGTTTTGATGGGTATATGAGATGGGATTAGAAGTTTGGAGATGATATTATGGGTTAAATGGGATACATATTGAGATGAGGAGAAGGGATATAATGTTGAGGTTGTGGGATATGTGATGAATTTTTTTGGGTGTGAGAGGGGATTTTGATATGTAAGTGTGATGTAGGATTGATGGATTGAGATGAAGTGGGGAGATTAGAAGAATATGGAAGACATGATGGGTCATGAGGATTAGAATAAGGTGGAAGGTGGGGGTGTAGAAGAATATGGATTATAATGAATTATAAGGTGGGGGTTTAAAAGGGGGTTGTTGGATGATTTGAGACGTGTAAAAATCATGGGGTAGTTTTGAACCTTTTGTTGGATAGCATAATGATATAATGGTTGGAAATCTTGGGAGGCCATAATTGGGTGATGGGATAGAATAAAATATGATAAAGATTTGATATGATATGATAGGATAGAGATTGGATACAAAGATAAGGAGGATCAATGATGAAAGCAATGATGATGACAATGATAAGATGATAAGAATAGGATAATGAATGAAAGTACCAAGGTCTAAGGATGATGGTTGTGATGACTAGCTTATGATAATGGATGAAAATGCTAAGATGAGGGAAAGATGATATTTTTTGGATGGATATGATGGAAATGGTTGATGTTTTAGGTGAAATGATGGTTGAGGAAGGGTCTCCCAAGTCTACTCTATGGTTGCAAAGGTCAAGTTTGTGAATTGAGGTCTCAATATGGTCAAATGGTGAAACCATAAATATGTATATAATCTACCCAAGATTCATTGTATATGTGTAAAAATGCAATAGCAAAAAAAAGAAAAAATTTAAGTTTAAGAGGGGTAGTAAATCCTTCCTATGCCATATGAAATTTGGAACCAAAACATAAGTAAAGTTGAAATATAGAAACGAAAGGTCTATCTATCATTGCAATACATTAATATCAATAACATGCCTTTATAAATTCAATGTACATACTTACAAATTAACCAATGAACCATCCGAGTCTACTCTACTCTTTATTGTGTCAAGTATGGCCTCATGGTCAGACTCACACACCTTCCACAAGTTCTTGTTCAAATGTCTACCCCAATATTGTATCAAATGAACATTGGATGTCATGACAAGGTTTGAGTAATGAAGAATCTTTTGATGCATGTCAAAGTCTTGAAACAACCAAAAATTAACACTCTTATGTGGGTACCTTATAAGTCATGTTCCAGTAACAACCACCGAGCCTACAGGGTATCCAATGTTTTCTCCATCTATAACTAGGGCATCCAATTTATTTTTGGCCTCAACACAAGGACACAAATAATAATTTTTTCCATCTTCATTGTCTTCATTTGTAATAATTGTATAAATATGTCCTACATTGATATGTGCAACAAAGTAGATGAAATTAGTCAACATTACAAAAACATTGCAAAGTAAGATAACATTAGGAATTTCAAAAAACTATGCAAGTAGATATATTACCTGGTTGAACTAGATATGATATATGGTCAAAGTCAACCAATGATTCCATATATGTCAATTCCAATGCTATCGAGAGTTGATACGTGTCAAGTAGGATAAGAAAAATTAACCACCATTCGTCAACCCACTCCTTTGACTCACACTCATTCCAGGCTTGAATTGTACATGAAGAGAAAAAGCATGCCATATTTCACATATGGATACTCCATGGACCTACATTTGAGCTTCTGAAAGAATGTAGCTCACTTGAATGTTGTTAGTGTACAACAATCCTCATATTGTGCAATGTTAGTATCATCTATTAACCAAAAAAATCTACAAATTGAATGCTTACCTTCATTACTTGGACCCATAAGCATTATACCACTCGATGATTGATTTTGCATCTATCAACTTTGCATTGTATTTATACTTTAACTCTTCCCATGCTATGGCTCTTTTGATACATGCTCCTACACCATCATTCTCCACCTTTCCATGTTTGACCTTGCAAAAGTTCCACATATATTGAACACCTACAATATTATGCATCCTACTCAACCAATCGAACATCCACAAGTTCTTGAATTGTGATGCACAATTATATGACCATATGATATGCTAACTGAATGGTATGCCCCTTCTATCCAAATCATTGTAGAACACCTAAAATAAATCTTGCACAAACTTTATAGAATGTGTGCGATTACCACTGATATAAAAATGATACTCCCTTATGATCTTTCTATCATCCTTTGTATTGTCATTGGCATGAATGAATGCTATGTGCACAAATATATAAACCTGTGTGGAGTTGTATTGTGATTGCACCTCACACTATGGATATATACTATAGTTATTTTCAAATTCAATGACTGAAACAATGCTACCAAGTGGAAATGTTTCCTTGCATAACTTAAATTGCAATTCCAATGATCGAGCTCTATGGGCATGCCTTGCATACTCATACACTATACTGTGATGAAATGTAGACATAAACTGATACACTGGAATCTTTTGAATAACCAAATCACACCTTTTTTCTTCTTTACCATAGTTTGTATCATAGGCCACTATTTTATACTTTCCACACTCTACTAGTTCATTTCCAACTGCATGTGTGATTTACATATGTTCACATATTGGCATATGTTGCAAGCCAACACAATGTTGACATGTGCCATCCAAGCATAATTTCCTGTAGAATATTTGACCTTCCTCTCTTTCACATAAAATTGTTGATATGAAGTCTCTTGAAGATGTAGGTGGGGAATTTATGCCACAATCCTACAAAACATTGTTAGTATGCAAATCTAAACATATAGATCGATACATATCAAAGGAGTTAGAAAATTCAATATGTAATCTACAACAATAGTAGTGTGTGTGTGATTTATTTTGACATAGAAAGGTTTTAGCATTTCAAAATATCTTTGAAAATTTTTACCTTGAGGATACATCTCTAGAAATTTACCAAAAAATTGTGTTTGATTCATATCCAAAAAATGCTTTGGATGTGGCTCATGGTTTCGACTACCAATTCTCCTTATTACCACATCCATTTGATTCAAAGATACCCTTGTGTAATTATTCCAAAATTATTCAATTAGTGACCTCAATGCTTCAAAAATTGGTTTATCTTTTCATGGTAGTCTCCCCAAGAATGCACACAATTTATTGTCATCCATGTCCTCAATTCTTTGGCACCTTCTAATGACTCTTAATAAAGCTTTATTTATTTATTATGAATCCCTGACTTGTATTTCTAATGAGACGACCTTTCTTCATTTGATTACTCACTATTGTTGATGTAATGAAATGTTGTGTGACATTACTATCTTTTGTGCATGATGTGTTACCCACACTCTCATATGAACTCATTAGATTCTTTGCAATAGATTTTTCACTTGAAGCTTCTGATGTTCTCAAACCAAGAATCTTCATGATGGACCTACACTTTATACTTCACATCATTTCAACTAATAGTTGACATCTTCCGGTCTCATTTAATTTCTCAAAGAACACTCTGCAAATATTATGAGAACATCTTCTACAAGTGTGTTTCGGAATCTTATCTTCCATTGGCTGAAAAATATTCTCATCAATATCAAACAAATACTTGGACTTTCTATGCAAAATTCTGCGTGGTGTTCTCAAAGGTAAATTTCACTCAACATTAGGAATTTCATCAATATTTAAATGAGATGGGATAGATGGCATATCTTCGATCAAAGATGGAATAGATGATGTACCTTGAAGTTGATATGGGGAATATAGCATACCTCCTTATTCACATGTGAGTGATGATGTGCTTTCAACTTGAGATGTGGTAGATGGTGTCCCTCCAGCTTGACTTGTAGTAGAGGATGTGTCTCCAAGTTGTGGTATAGGAGGTTCATATTCCCCTTCAATTAGCACATCTTCTCCTATCATGTTCAATCTCCTCTTTTCACGAAGTTTCCTCATTTGTTTTCTTTTCTTTGTATTCCTATCTTCATGTTCCTCTTCAATTGGCATGTCTTCTTTTATCATGTTCAGTTTCCTCTTTTCACAAAGTTTCCTCATTTGCCCTTTTTTCTTTACATTCTTATCTGCTTGCTCCTCCTATGTTAGAGGAATCTTTGATCATTTCCTCAGCATGACAAAGAATTATACTTGTAGCATAAAAAATAGATAAAGATTAGTTCCACCATAGTACTAATCAACTAAAAGAAATATCTTACACAAATCTGATTTTTTTTTTAAAATTATGATAGTCATAATATATGACAATCCAAAAGGGACAGCAATGCATATGAATCTAAGGAAATTTTTATTGATTCTCAAGTTTGTACATGAAGAGGGAAGTAAAGGGCATGATGAGTGGCAACAAGGAATATGAAACTATTAGTTAAGGATTGTTGATCAAACTATAGAAGAGAAGATGATTGTTGAGAATATCCTTAGGATTTTTCCTACAATATTTGACCCAATAGTCATTGCAATAGAATACGTTAAAGACATCTTAAAGATGACAATAGATGAGTTGATGATTTCACATCAAACCCACAAGTATTTCCTAAATAGGGTTAGCCCATCTTCCCCAAAGATCAAAACAACATAAGAGGTGTGGATTTCAATTAAGGAATTCTACAAGAAAAAAAGTACAAGGAAAAGGTGCCATTGCAATAGAATGATCAAACGGATATGGGGGGGGAGGGGTGGGATGGATGTTTGAAGTAGTTGAATAAATTTTTTTGATTGATTTAAAGGTAGTTGAGGTGTGGAAGGATGTGTGTAGAGTTAATTATTCTATTGGTTAGTGTGACTAAGTTATGTGGATGAGTTAGATTTAATATCTTGTGGTAGGGATGTGATTGTTGAAGTCTTAATGTTTATATATAATTGGGGTAGTGTGATGATTGAAAGGGTTTTTTTCCAATAGGTTGTCTATGGGATTGGTAGAAGTTATGGATTTTGTGGATCAATGTCTTATTTTTTGAGTTGTGAAATGTCAAAAATTTATGGAAGTTTAGCCCCACTTTAAGTATTTGAAAGTATTGGTGGAAGTTAATATTTTGAAGGGAATTACTATTGTGAAAGTATTTAAGTCCATTAGTATCCTAGTTTGGGACCTTGTAAGTGGAATGCAAGGGTAGAATTAAGAAATATGTAAGCTACTAGATAAACATTAAAGGATTTAGATTTGAAACATTGACAAATTTGATTTTTTTGAGTGATGGTTTGGATTTTTTCTTACTATCATTGAAAATGGAGGTTTAAGTTGAGTGGTAAAAATGTGGATGCCATAGTAAGGATGTTATTTATTGTTCTAATTTGAAGGTGAAAGAAATGTGGTTATTTCTATGCAGGTTGATGAAGGTTTAATATAATTCCAAATTAGATAATGGGGTATGGAAAAATCTAAGTGAGATGGATGACATGATGGCTTGGATGGGTTTATGATTATTGTAAGGTTGACTATGTTTTAGATGAAAGATGTTAGGAGTGGTTTAAAAATTGTACTAGGTCTATCTATGGTTACCATTATCAAGGTTTTGGTCCACAAGGTATATTTTTTTGGCCTCAGGGATTTGTTGATATATTTTTTATAAAAAAATGCAATTGTTGAAACATAGGGAAAAATAATTGAGATACAAATGCATGAAATGAGAAATTAAAAATTCCGATATACAAAGGCATTAAAAGGGAAGTGCAAGAAAAAACTAGCGATGACGCTAAAGGTAGAGTGGAAGTATTAAATAACACAAGCACTAAGAGACTAAATGAAAATTTTGAAATATTGGAAGAGAAGATTAAAATTACCAAAGCATTTAACTAGAAATCCCAATTATGTTCAAAATTTGGTAAGATATTTTACAAACAAAAATACATAGTGATTGATAACTCTTAGGGTAAAAGGTTGAGCACTCATAATTTTGAATACTTAACAAAATATAATCCTAAAATAAATATGATAACAAAATAAAAGCATTATATTAAGCATGTATGATAGGAAGTGATAAAGAAACATGCATAAATACTTGATGATAGGTCCAAATAATATTTTATTTTTTGTTGGTTTTATCAGACTTTAAGATACTTTTGAACATACTTCCTAACTATAAGTCCATATTATATTATCCTTTTTATATCTATTATACGGGCCTAAGACCTAAAAGCATGATGATGTAATTATAGTTTAATATATTAACATTGAGTGGTTTATATGAATATGTGCATGGAAATGTTGATGGAAAGTTATGTTTTAATTTAATGGTTATCTTTATGTACATATTATGTGGAACTAACCTGTTTGCAGCAAAAAGAGGAACCATGATGCACAACTATTGTGGGATGAACCCATAGCAAAAGGAGCACTGAATACCAGAACAAGGGATGCTACAAAAATAGTTGAACATGGTGGTTATTGGTTAAAGGAATTCACGAAGATAGAGCATGTGTTGTTATGACAGTTAATAAACGCTGAAGAAAAGGTCTTCTTTGATCTAGAACTTTGACAAATAGATGCATAACTTAATGAAATTTTTTTGCCAAAGTTTTGTTCTTTTTAGGATTCTCTTTCAGTTATAGATTGAATAAGTCTAGATCTTAAAACCACGTTCTAGATATCTGGAAGTGGAATTAATGATTTCAATTTTAGTTATTACTTTCAATAAAGACTCTCTTAGCTTGTATATAGCTGATGGTCAATTTTGTGGTTTAGTTAGTTGGTTCTTACAAAGTTTGTGTCATCTGTTATTTTCTAGTTGAAACATGAATCTACAAAATGGTTAAATCCAGTTTGTGAGATATTTTTTAATACTTTATTTTATGCAATAAATGAAGTTCAGTTCATGAGATGTGTGAGATCTACTAGTTAGATTGTGCTCAATTAAGTGGGAATAGTTACTTGAGCAGGCCACTCAAGGTATTGTTCTCCACTTCATCTTTCAATTATTTATTTCTATTGGTAGTTAATATTAGTTTACTATTACTTATGAATTATAGATTCTCTTTTTTGTTTATTATGAGTGAATGCCTAGGAACATGCATGGAATAATTGTTAGTTTAATATTATTAATACTTTGGAGAATAGTTTAGACATTGCAGTAAGCTTAAACAGTTTTTCAGTTTACTTCCATTAGAAATAGTTCAGTTACAGTCATTGTTGTAGGTGCCCGTAGCAACTAAGGTTCAGTTTTACTTTCGTTGTTTTACAGTTTTTATGAGTTTCTAGCAACTAGAATAACTTTAAAAGTAGGTTAGTTTGAGTAATTTGAGTCCATGAAAGAATATATATTGTTGCACCATCACAAGCTTATGCTCCTTGGTCAATAATCTAATGTAGTCTTAAGCAGTGTCATGTGGACTATTCAGTTTGTTAATCCTCTAAATTGAGTGACTTTCACCAAGTTTATAAAACATTAACTTAGACTCTACACTTGACATACCTTAAAATAAAAGATTCAATTTGAGAAACTACCCAATTGTGTATCTTTTTCTTCTTCTTGCATCCAAATCCTCAAGAATTTGATCTTTTCACGAACTTGCTTCCTTTTCAACGTTCAATTCTATATCTCTAATAGAATTACTAAAAACTATTGAAGAGTTCCAATGTATGTGAAATTATAACAATAAAATCATAATTAACATTACAACACTACAAATATGAAAATTTTAGTTCATATAATCAAATTTCATGTAAATCTCTATTATTTCCTCCTTCCTAAGTTGGAAAACCAAAAAAAGTGGTGCAAAGGTGGTGGAGTGTGTAAAATTTGCAAGTGCTTTCCCTAAAAACATGAAAAAGATTTTTTTGTCGGATCACACCCAAGACCATGAGAATAATAAAGCATGTGGGCTTGGATCATGGGTTTCATTCCTTTTTTTACTATTTTTAGAGCAAGAAAAAATGTGCTCATGTTATGGATTTCTTTATAAGTGGCCGAATTTCAACTTTTTCAAAGTGTGCTCATGTTTTGAAAAAGTTGATTTTGTAAATGTTTTTCAACTATCATCATGTGTCAATAGGGGGTTGGGTTGAATTATGTTATGAAATTACTTGCACAATAGAAGAATATGATATGAAATATGCTGCAAATACTTGATAATAACTGAGAATAACAAGCCACTTCGAGGGGGAAAACCTCCAAATATCTCTAATGAGAACACACTTCACAACTTGATGATGAAATAAGACTCACAACCTCCTATATATACCTATTTATGCCAAGGATATCACCTAGGCTGACTTAGACACACCCTATATAAGACTTAGGCCAACCTAAACAACTAAATAACAATATACTAATGATAATATGACTTAATAGAGAGTTAAGATAGCCACAAGCCGACTATTCATAACCTGGTGTACAATAATATTAAGGGCGTAGCATGCCCCCTTCTTCAAAGAAGCATTGTCCTCAATGCTAATCAAGTTTGGAAACTTTTGAATGAACTCCTCGTCTTCCCATGTGGCATCTTCAACTGGTAAACTCTTCCATTGGATGAGATATTCAGTGATAGTTCTATTCCTCGGCTTCTTTGTGTGTGTTGGACGAATGCACTCTGGTTCCAAAATGATTCTTCCTTCTTCTTCATCCCGGCTTCGAGTATTGTTTGAATTAGGAATATTATGCCCGATTACCTTCTTCAAACAGGAAACATGAAAAAGTGGATGTATCTTTATTGTTGGTGGCAACTCAAGCTTGTAGGAAACACTACCGATCTTCTGCATGATTTGGTATGGACCATAATACTTTGGAGACAACTTATTATTCTTTCTTTGCTGCTTTAGTGAGATTTACTTATAAGGCTGCAATCGCAAGAAGACCCAATCCCCAACTTCAAAACTTCTTTCACTACGATGTTGGTCTGCCTGTTGTTTCATTCGATTTTGTGCCATGGCTAAATTCTCCTTGAGTCCTGAAAGTACTTGTTGTTGATGAAGCAAGTGGTCTTCTACTGCCTGAACTCTTGGGGACACCTTAATTGATGATGTTATGGAAGGAGGATGATATCCATAAAGTGCCAAAAATGGAGACATTTTTGATGAGCTATGAAAAGAAGTGTTATACCACCATTCCACAAGTGGTAGCCAATCTACCCACTGAGAATGTTTCTCTGAAGTGAAACAACGTAGATATCCTTCCAAACACTTACTAACAACCTCGGCTTTCTCATCTGATTGAGGGTGGTATGAAGAGATATGAGCCAATTCAGTACCCAAACATGAGAATAAATCTTTCCAAAAGTGACTAGTGAAGATAGGATCATGATCACTAACAATAACCTTAGGTGTACCATGTAGCTTTGGATATTCTCCAAAAAGCTTTATGTACACTTGTTGTAAAGGATGTGCTAATGCAGTAAGTAATGCATATTTGGTGAGCCGATCAACTACCACCATGATGACATTATGACCTTTAGATTTGGGAAATACATGATGAAGTCCATGGATACCTCTTCCCAACGCTGGCTAGGAATAGATAAGGGTTGCAAGAGACCTGGTGTCTTAATTGTCTCCCCTTTATTCCTTTGACACACCAAACATTCAGCCACAAATTTTTGAACATCAACCTTTAGCCCCTCCCAAAAGAAATCTTGCTTGACTCGATGATATGTCTTCAAAAATCCTGAATGACCACCCACTGGAGACTCATGCAACTCTATGAGAATCTTGATTTTAAGGTTGGAATTCTTGCAGAGATACAAACGCTCTTTATACCAAAGAGTATCTCCCTTCCAACAAAACTTATCTGAACTACTGGGATCACTTTTTAATTGCTCGATGAGATTACTTGTCGCAACATCATTTGCCACTACCTTTGGCTTCCTCCCTCCAATTTGCTTGTAATATTGAAGGGCACACAATAAGGCTTCATCTTTCTCATCCTTCGACCCAGGCCCGATTACATGCGTGACGATATTTTCTTTCCCTTTCTTATATACAATCTCAAGGTGTATCCTAACACCTTAGTGACCCATTTTGTTGCTCTTCAGAAGATAGTCATTCCAAAAAATATTTTAGGCTATCATGATCTGTCTTAACCTTCAAATGTCTACCCAATAGATAAGGCTACCATTGTTTCACTGCATGGAGTATTGCTAGCATTTCCTTCTCATAAATAGGTTTTAGTTGATTCTTACCTTTTAATTGATGACTTTGAAAAGCAATTGGTCGACCTTCTTGCATGAGCACTGCTCCTATCCCATTTCCAGAAGCATCACATTCCACAATGAATTCCTTGGTGAAGTCAGGAGTGGCAAGTACTGGAGTTGTACACATAGCCTCCTTCAATCTCTCAAATGTTGTATTGGCAAACTCGTTCCAATGAAAGGAATCCTTCTTCAATAGAGTGGTGAGAGGTGCTGCTATACTACCATAATTCTTCACAAATCTTCTATAGTACCCTGTCAATCCCAAGAATCCTCTCATTTTCTTAATGGTTTTTGGAATAGGCCATTCCATGATAGCCTTAATTTTGTTAGGGTCCACCTTTACTCCTTCATGTGAAACTATGTGTCCCAAATACTCCACCTCTATAAGACCAAAAGCACACTTGGATGGCTTAGCATAGAGTTTATGATCTTAAAGTATTTGTAATGCTTGGTCCACATGTTGCAAATGTTCTTCCCAAGTCTTGCTATAAATCAATATATCATCAAAGAATACTAACACAAACTTTCTCAAGAACTTCTTAAAAATGGAATTCATCAAACTTTGGAATGTAGATAGTGCATTGGTAAGACCAAATGGCATCACCAAGAATTCATAATGACCCTCATGAGTCTGAAATGTTGTCTTACAAATATCTTCCTCCTTAATCCGAATTTGGTGATAACCAGATCTAAGATCTAACTTGGTAAAAAACATAGCTCCATTTAATTCATCTAGCAAATCATCAATGACTAGAATTGGAAACTTATCTTTAATGGTGTACATGTTGAGCACTCTATAATATGGACACATGTGCCAAGTATCATCCTTCTTACGTACCATCACCATAGGAAAGGAGTAAGCACTTTGGCTATGCTTGATGATTCCTGCCTCTAGCATCTCTTCAACAATATTTTCTATCTCACTCTTTTGTATGTGTGGATACCTGTAAGGCCTGATGTTCGGTGGTTGGCTACTTGGAACTAGCTGTATGGCATGATCATGATCCCTCTTAGGAGGAAGTCCTTTAGGCATATCTCCAAGAACAACTGAGTGACGATCAATTATAGCTTGCAAATATGGATGAGTAGGAGTATTAGATTGAGAGACTTCTAATGAACATAGTTGGGCCACAAATCCATCCACTCCTTTCTTAAGCAACTTTTGCATTTGATGAGAGCTTACCATTTGTGGAGATTTTTCCTTCAACCACCTTAGCTCTACTATCCTTCCTTCCAATTGAAATCTCATGAATAGTTCTTGGAAGTTCGTCTCAATTGTTCCTAATGTAGTAAGCCATTGTACTCCCAAAAATATATGCCTTACCCATGGATATCGCGTATTGGGGTATCAAGTTGATAATCTCCCATGGATAATTTAATGCTGCAATGCTTCCTAAACAAATAACTGTACCACCATTTTCCAATCAAAACTTGAAACTCACGGAGCTGGATATGAAACAATTTAGGCAATTAGCTAACTTTTTGTTGATGAGTATAGTCTTGCTGAGTAGATCCAGCCTTTGTTACCTTCTGCTTCTTTAGGAACCCCCACCACCTTGAGAGAGTTTGTGGGTGCTAAAACCTGAGAGTGCATGACAAAGTATTAGTTGAGAATCCATTTGATTCCCTCATTTGACTTCATTTCATCTTCTAGTATGGGTTCTCCTCTTCTTCCTCATTGGGATCTTCAATATAAAATTTCTTTTCACTACATTTATGTCCTCAAATGTATTTGCTATCCTGAATTGAAACACAAAGCCTTTT
>VDFB02270651.1:352745571-352854135 GCA_007258455.2 Sequoia sempervirens | reverse complement strand
ATTTTCCTCCCTTTGATACTCATAACCAATTTATCGCTATGGTGTCGAGACATTAATTTTTCTTCTTAGTAAAGTATATGTTCGTAATTCCCTTGTCTATACTTGTAAACTAGTCTCTAAGAGGCAAATTTAGAACAATCCCAATTGAAACACCATCCAACCTAGCCACTAGCTTATCATCAATAGTATTGACCTCCATGGTTTCTAGATTCGAGCACTGAACTGATATTAAAAAGCCAACAATGTGAGCTAGTCCAATCTCGAATATCCTTGAGAAAATGGTGATCTCTTCCCCTCTTCCATGGTTATCCATAAATCCTATAGGTTGATGTGACCCAACTTTGTATCTATGATATTAGGAAGTGTACTTTCTAACACTAACATGAACTCATACCCTTGATATTTGTACTTCATGATTGTGAATAAGGATGATGCCACTTGATCAATTTGTCTATAAAGAATCTTTATATCTATGAAAACCATGTAATTATTTCATTCACAACATGATTTTTTATGAAATACATCATCAATCCATCAATATGTTCATCTATGATTTCAAATTAGAATGCCTAACAATTATCCTTATACCACTTTGGAAGCTATTAAATCTCATCAACAATCTATGCTTCTATTTCAGTGTGAGCAACATAGATTTTCAATTTAATGTTCATAAAAAAATTGGTGTCACACATGTCAAACTCATCTTCTTGAAATTTTCTAAGGGTAAAATTACAAAGTTGTGTCACACTTTTACAAAGGAAACAACCAAACACTAATCCAACTTTTAAACTTGAATCACTTAAAAGTGGCATATGTGTTTTGAATTTTGAAATATGTAAATTGATAAAATGTGCATTTTTTAGTATGTTTTATGTTTTTATTTTTTGAAAAAATGAAAAAATCATTTGAATATATAGTTTTTTATAAATCGACACTATAATTTAGTTGATGATAAAATGCTGAAAAATGAAGTCACATGAGACATCAATTTTTTTATATACTAAATTTTATTTTATTTTCTTCAATTTTTTTGTGTATTTATAACTTGAAACTTTAGCACGCATCGATATTTTTTTTTTTCAATTTTGATAAATACATATTTTTAAATAAATATTAAAATGTGCATGTATTAAAACACGGTTGTTTCCATTCGATGCCAACTTTTATATTAACTATTTATTTAAAAATAAAAATAAATATACCATCTTGATATAGGTTTTTTTATCTAGTGCATCATACTTTTTTCAAATTTTTTAATAATTTTTAGTATTTTTCTTTACATGGTAATCAACCTAATATTTTTATGCTAATAGCCTACTTTTAGTAAAAATAAAATATAAAATATAAATAATAATTAAACTATTGAAATACATATATATTTTTTAAACTACACTGATGGATCTACAAAAGAGTATTTTTACATTTAAAAAAAATGTTATTTACATGCGTAGAAGTTGTTGAAACATCAAGTTTTCCAAATAATTTCATTTTTTTGGTAAATTGGCCTCAAAGTGGTGCTATATATGCATTTACCCAACAATTTTAGTTGAAAGAGTTATGCACATATCTAACTTATCTAGAATGAATCTTACTAGATCATATGTTTGACCAATGTTTTTTTTAGTTAGAAATACTAAAATTCACTTGTCTTGATAAGTTGGTCAAAAATGTGATATAACTTTGTACTTTCACCCCTAAATCTTGAAACAACTTAACATGTGTTGAACTTACAATCATTGCATTCTAAAAAATGAAATTTCCTCTAGATGTTCCCAAAAATATATATTTTTTAGACTGCACAAGAATTGGTTGGGTATCCATCCCCCTATAAACTGTAGTGCGCCTAGTAAACTTTTTTCATGTGACCGGTGGCACTGGCATGACACACCCTCCGATATCACAGGTTTGGGGGGGGACTAGACCTCGTGACCTCTTTCTTGCAATAGAATGCAAGATCTTGAAATCCTATAAGGTATACAAGTGGCCTACATGATTGTGCAATCTGAATCAAAGCCCATCCAATGGACATAAAGACAATAATACATATAAATAAATCTTTCATTGCACCTCATTCTTGTGTTTCCATTCTTATACTAGAATAGGTATTCAGAACCTTAACAATGCAAATTTTATCTAGATTTACACCTACATGCTACATTTGCTTGAAAATTTTCCCTTTAGGTAATCTTTCTTATAATTCTAACACAAGCCTTCTCTATGCTTCAACATTATACATACATATCTACCATATCATTTCCAATTAAAATATTTTAACAAAAATCTTCTCTTGTGCAATTTGAGAAGATGCTAGCAAAGATTGTATTCTTGTTTCTAAAGACAAATCAATTTTGTACATATCCTTCAATTGCATCCGTTTGAGGTATTTTGTTAAACAATTCCCACACTTTACCAAGCTACACATGTTTTCCTTATTCTATGCTCTGATAAACTTCTTTAACAACCTTTAAATTAAATTATCTATCATGAGATATGGCTTCAAACTTCAATGAACTGTTTCTTCTATTGATGGTGGCATGGAAATAGAAATTTATTCGTGAGTTTGAATGGAGTTTGATTTATGCAAATATTTTGATTTTATGTTTATTAATAGTTTTTTCTTTTTCAAGTGGGAAAAAAATCACTGAAATTGGGTGAATTTTCACAACCCAATTTTTGGTTGACATGGGAATTTTCACAACCTAATTTTTGGCTTGTAGTGGGTTGTGAAAATTCACAACCTCACAATTTTCTTTTTGATTTAAGTTGTGAGTTTTCACAATTACATTTTAATTTAATTCTTTTTAATTTTTCACTTAAATTAATTTATCAAGTAATAACCACTTATTCAAGTTAGAATAAATAGTTATTAAGATATCGATTTATTGGGAACTTCGAACTCGCCATCAACCTTCATAACCACTCCACGATAAAAAAAATGGCCAAACAACATTTCATGTTTTTAAAATATTTTAATTTTCTTTCGAAAATATGAAAAACCATTGACAAATGATCAAATGATCTGCGAGCTCACCGCTAGAGAATTTACAATAACTTCATATTGACTTCATATTTTTGATTGAAACTTTACCACATTATCTGATATATTGATACAATGAAACCTAGTGAATGATAACTTCCCATGTCTTTAGAAAATGCAAACTTAATTGTTTTTTGTAACTTCACACAAAAAATAAAAGTTTTAATATCTCACAAACCATGAGGCAACATGATTTGGAAACTGGCCACATTGGTTGAAATAATACTAGGAACATTCTCATTAATGTAATTTACACTTTCTCATACAAATTTTTAAATTTAATTGTTTTTGTAAATTTCACCATTTTTTATGCTTTCACCTAAGCTTGAACTAGACAAACAAACTCCTTTGAACTTGGCATGATAAATATGATTTTGACACAAATAACCTTGAATCACTTGAAAATGACACGACTCAAACTATTAGTGATGAAATATTAAGACTTACATTTTTGATAAAAAAATATAAATTTTTCATGGCAAATGCCTGAGGAAAACTCATTACATCATTTTAGTACAAATTCTTTTTAATTAGATGTCATTAAAAAAGAGAAAAATAAAATTAAAACTTGAGGTATTCTTGGCATGTTCTTGAATTCTAGGATAAGGAAGAGGAAAAATACTAACTTTTCCACTTAAAGGAAAAAATGATGTATTTGACGATAAAATGCTAAAATTGCTAGCCATCTAAATTTCAATAAGAATGATGTTATTAATTGATTTTATAAGGTATAAATTGAGAAACCCTCAATGAAATGGATATTTTTTGATAAGGAGTAAAGAGATTATGCATCCATGATATCAATGTGTCTTGATCTTACAGGCATATCCAAAATGATGCTTAAAGGTATTTGTTCTATTACAAGGCACTTCGAAGATTATAAATCTCGATTTAACAAATATGTTTTTCTATGAAAAGACCTTGGTGGATTTCTTACAAAAATAAAATGAACCCTTTTAAGCTTAAGCTGAGCATTCCAAATATGATTGACAAGAGAAAGCCACAAATATTATAGAGACTTTAGATTCTAATAGTTGTTAAGATTATTTAAGAATAGAGAAAATGAAATTAGATACCTATACTCTAAGATTGTTGTATAGTTTCTAAAAGTGTATCACATTCCCACCTTTAATCCTACCAACAAGGAGTAAGGGTTGAATCCCAAGTTTATGGATAGCAACAAATAACTTAATCTCTTAAATTTTTAAGATGGAGGGTAAACAAAAGGAAAAAAAAAAAAAAACCTTTCTTTCTTCATTTGGATAATTTTAAATTTTGCAATATTTTGGGTCACTGAACCTATATTCAAAAAGTTTTAAAAATAAAAAATAAAAATAGCACTGCCCATCTGTTCGTTAAGGTAGATTTTGCATTTTGCAAATATTTTTTCTATTTCGACATAGTGTGCCATCTTTTGGGTGCTTGTGAAATTGTTATTTGTAGAGAATCTGTGGCTTCATCGACCTATTTGGTCGAAATTCCTATGGATTTGGTGTTGCAGGATTCAAACATTACACATTGTAGGTCACGTCTTACCCTCTGGGGGCTGATCTCAAAGAAGAAGACCACTTTTTTTCGTTCTGTGCAGGCTTAAAGGGTCAACAGAAAGTAGTTGTTTAATTGGTTTTTCGCCAATTAGAAGACCTGTAACATGAGATTATCTGTGGATATGTGCAAGATAGATACCTTGTCTTTCATGGACTTCCCTCTTCCCATGCACCTTCACAAAGATATTGCAGCTGGTATCCCTGGCGACCATTACACTTCCATCGATCTGCTGCCTTTCCACGCCTCCCTCAATCTCTAGCTGACCTACAATGAGCACACTCTCAAAAGCCCGTGGCCTCCCACACATCACCTCATTTCTTGATTGAGTGAGAGATACTTAGAGATTTTTGTTGGTTGTTGATTCGAAGGGTAGCTCATTTCATTGCATCGAAACAACTTTCTATTGCACAGCTCCACACCACACAACTATTTTGGTCAAGCAACCTACCTCTTCATAGATTGCGCCCATACCACCCACAAAGAAATAGGAGAAAGCATAAACACGGTCTTGTGATTCCTGTTGGTGGGCATCTCACCTTTCATAGTGGTTGTTACCTACACGCCACAAAACCAAGCTTACTATTGGTATATCTACGTGTTTTTCTGCCCTCAATTCTGCACCTTGCTACTTCTTATCTTTGATGACAGCAGCAAGGCATTCATGTGTAGGAAAACAAGGATTTCAAGCCAAATATTTTGGAAGAAAGAAACCGAATAGTGGTCGTGCCAATCAATAGGTGGCTCCATCAGCAAGTTGCTAATTCAGGTCTTCAATGGCCTGCACATCTCCTCCTCACGCGGCATGCAAACCCCACATGGCAGCAATGGTCTCCACATAAGAAGTGACCAAGCATTCCTTCAACAGTCTCTCTCCCCCATGCAGCCCTTTGACTCGAGCTTAACAATAGTTAAATTATCCCTTGATTTTTGGCAGTTTCCATAGTTTCCAATTTCTTTTTACTATTAATTGTTGACATTATTGTTACTACTAGTTAGGGCTTAAATTTGATGGGGCCGTATGATCGTATTTAGAGATTTTTTCCGTAAAATACAATCAAAATTTTAAGAAGATTGTATCACATGAAAGGAGAGATTTTGGATAGACTGTCAAAATTTATATAGAATTATAATGATATATATATTTGATTTATATATAATTTTACTTACACTAAGGTATATCATAATGTTTTAAGGGCACCTTTGAACAAATAACTGTCATTAAAAAATTTGTTGATAGGCAAGGTCGACCGTCAAATTTAAGCCCTGCTACTAGTGTTAACTATTAAAATTAGTTTAACAATTTTTCTTTTGTAACAATTTATCCTTTAAGTTATCATTTATCAATCACCAATTATTGCTAACATTTAATTTGATGGCTAGTGGTTAATAGTAATCAATCGTTAACCCTTCGTAGCTCATACTAACCATAAAGGCTTGCTTTCTGCTTGTAAAAGGGTTTTTTTTAATTTTTGCATAACTTGCAAACAAGAGAGTTAAATTTTCAAGTGTGAATAGTCATTGGAAATCTAGTTTTGATACAAAAAAATTAGTGTCAATGCATTTTTAATTTGTTATTTTCTTATAACAAAATTTAACCTCTCAAGTCAACATTGTAAGCAAATTTCGACGGGGTGTAACTTTCACCCCGATTATCAAACTTTTAAATTTATTTTATTTCTATCAAAATTTTGCAAGGAATATGATTTTGCATGTAAAAATAAGATCTAGGTTGTTATTTTAAAAAAAAATTGTAAAGATCTTCATGAGTTATTGTTAGTGTATTTAAGTTTATCTTAGGGTAATTACTCCGGGTGGTTTTTTCTATAGAGTAGTTTTCTCACCTAATCGATATTTCTTGCCTTTAAAAGGTTGTACGATATGTAATTTAATCATCTCATATTTTTCCCTCTTTTTGGTGAAATAGCGTACTTTGCTTCTCTCATTTTTTTGTGAAGGTTTATCCTGCAAATGGTGATCTTGGACTCCACCTATAGTTATAAATAGAAGATTTTGGCATGCGATATTCACAACTTGTAAAATTTTCTTGCACATTGTTCTAGGCAACTACATTCAACACTAATCATTTTGAGGGAGGTCAATATTACATTTCACTTTAATTTTTTTCTTATCAATTAGACCGTATCTAGAAAATGCAAAAAGAAGTGTAGATATTATGAGAGCGATAAACATGTGAATGAATTTTATCCTCATGCCTCCCATCAAATCATTGACTTACTATTGGAGCTTACAAAAAATAATCTCACTAAATCATCTTGTGAGAAATCATCAATTGGGGATGAACAATGTAGTCCAATGACTTGCATTGATATCTCATCTCCCATACCATTTGTTACTACATCTAAATCTGGTGTTGACTCTGTTAGAGTAATAGGTTGTTTACTTAATTAAATTAATCATATTGATTAATTAATTAAGTCACCTTTTACTTTTTCACATAAGCTAAACTTAGGCCCTTTAATAATTACTTTATTAAATACTAGGGTTCACTTTAGGGTTTTGATCTCCGTTCTTAAGGATTGATCTCTTTGTAATTATTCACTTCTTGGGTACTGCATTTTGCTTCATGTTTGTAGAGCACCATTTTTGTGCCTCTTGATCTCCTTTGGTGATAGGTTATTTGTTTACAGGTGTTCATTGGGATTTGTGAGGTTGGATTATCAAATTCTACGCGGTATTAAAGCTTCAAATCTGCAAGCTTCTTGTTCTTTTTTTGTGAGATCTTGCCTCAAAGCAGTTTTTCAGTGTATCCAGGGTCAAATTAGACCTCTTCATTGAATCCAAAGCTGATAGAATTGTCAAGATTGACCTTTGTTTTGTCAAATTTGGCTTTTGTTTGTCAAATTTGTGAGGGTTTGAAGAAGGGATTTTTTGCCAGATCTATTTTGAGCCCAAACGGACCTCACCATTGCACTCAAAATGCCCAAAAAATTCTATTTCCATATATAATTTGTCAATTTTGGTGTAGGTCACCCTGAGGCAATTTGTTTTTACCTAGCAGGGGTCATACGACCTCCTGCATGCATTTTAAGGTAAAATATTTTGGTAAAAAAAATTATTATTATTTTTGCAAAAAATTTGCAATTTTTTTAATTGTCAAAAAAATAAAAATTTAAAGCTTTAATATTTTCGAATCTTTTGAAAGCTTTTATTTTTTTAAAATAAAATAAAAAGGGGGAAGGTACCCTTGTGTAGGTTTGTACTTTCACAGGCCTACGCAGAGGTAATTGCGCCCATGTGGGGAGTGGTGGGGGTGGCCCACATGCCTCCCCACCATTATTTTTGTATTTTTTTTAAAAATCATTGTATTTTTTTATTATTTAAAAAAAATATATTTTTTTTCAAATAGGCCAAATTGTAAAAATGTTGTGACGGGCTGTCATTTTTAGGATCATATTTTTTCTGTGATGACCGTTTGGCCATCAAATTTAATGCAACAAACTACGTTTTTTGCCCTTTGAGAGCTGTTTCCTTCTGAAGGCCATAACTTTTGCCCGCGGTGTCAAAATCTGGCAAACGAGATATCATCGGAAAGAGGATTCAGAGTACTTTCGAGTGGTATAGGTATTTTTTGGAGAATTTTTCTCAGGTCTCTGGTATTTCCAGTCAAAGTCTGATCTTCTTTTCTAGAGTTTCCTTTAGTGTTTTTGGCATAACTTTTGCATACAATGTCGAAAATGGGCAAATGAGATATTGTCAGAAAGCTTGTTCTAAGATCTTCACAGTGTTGCAAGTGGTTTCCAAATTTGATTTTTTGGTTTCTTTCTAAAAACCTTTTTTCTCAGTTGTAGTCTTTTTTGGACCTTATAGGCTCACATTGCATGTATTTATCATCTATAAATGCACTGAAATAATGTGCCTCAGCCTTATATGTGTAGTATTGGGATTATTGCACATCACTTATGTGTCTTGTTATACTCACACTATGATCTAAAGTGCCATGGGGGCAGGGCTTAAATTTGACGGTCGACCTTGCTTGTCAACAATTTTTTTAATGACAGTTATCTATTCAAAGGTGCCCTTAAAACATTATGATATACCTTAGTGTAAGTAAAATTATATATAAATCAAATATATATATCATTATAATTCTATATAAATTTTGATAGTCTATCCAAAACCTCTCCTTTCATCTGATACAATCTTCTTAAAATTTTGATTGTATTTTATGACAAAAGTCTCTAAATACAGTCATACGGCCATCAAATTTAATCCCTGCATGGAGGTTGATGTTTTCCTTTGTTTTTCCTTCACACCTTTCTCATGCATATGTGACTTTTGTTTTCATATCCTTTATATTGGGAAAACGAGATATCGCCGGAAAGCTGGTTCCGAGCACTTTCATTTGGTTCAATTTAATTTACAGTATTTTTCTATTTTATTGCATTTATTGCTGTTTGAAGTTAGATGTACTTTTTATGCTTCCGAGCTCATAACTTTTTGCCACGATGTCCATTTTTCACCTCATTTGAAGCGTTGGAAAGATATTGAGGAGCTCTATGTTGCTTTCCATGAACTTTTTCTGTATCTGTCCTGGGTTGATCACTTAGTCCAGATTTGGCCCGATGGGTTGTTTGGAGATTACTTGATTTTTTTGGCAGTTGGGAGGGTGCATCTTGCATCTTTGCACTTCATTTTCAGTAATACATCTTTCAATAATTGCTTGCTACTTCATAGATTCCAGAGTTGTTCCCATTTGGAGTTTTTGAGTGTTTCATGGCATTGGTTCTACTGTTGCTTTATCATGATTCCTTGAGTCAATCAGTAACTCTCATTCGGTTTCAGTAGTATATAGAAGAATCTTTCCTTGCTTGCTAGTATTAGGTTCCAATGTTACTCTACAGAGTTCTTCCAGTGCTTCTTTGCAACATGTCATCTCATTGTAGGGGGGTTTTGTCCCATTGGGTTTTTCCTTCTCTACTCCATTCTTGCATTTGTAAATGGGTACCTGATCAGGCCTAGTTGTCGGGACCCATCTTTGCTTTCATGCATCTTATTCTAGTGTTTTAGCTTCTTCCTAAGTTCATCTTAAGGGGGGGTGTTAGAGTAATAAGTTATTATACTTAATTAATTATATCATATTGATTAATTAATTAAGTCACTTATTCCTCTTTGTTACTTAAGTTAAACTTAGGCACATTAATAATTAATTAATTATTAATTATTAAGTGTGCACACTAGGGTTTCATTTAGGGTTTCCCTTTTAGGGTTTCTTGATCTCCTTCATAAGGATTGATCTCTTTTGTAATCATTGATTCTCTTAATGCATTTTTACACTTTGAGGTTTACAGAACATCTTCTTTGGTTCTTCATATCTTTTGCATGTGACATGTATCTATCTTGCATGCAGGTGATCTTGGTTTCTAACACCTACTTGGGTTAGACTTCCTAATCTGCCTCTTCATTTTTGGACTCCTTGCTTTGAGTCTATTGGAAATTCTATTGGTAGGTTTGTTATGGTTGATTCATCTTCTCTTATCTCTGATCATCCTACTTCTGCCTACATTCTTGTGGGCGTTGATACCTCAAAATATTTACCTAGGGGGGTCATTTTGATGGTGGGTCTAGACCATGGTCTCAAATTCTTGATTATGAAGGTCTTCCTTTCCATTGTAGCAAATGTTTTTCTATAGGTCATTTGGTTGCAAACTGTCAGAAATCTTGTCGGATTTATGCTACTTGGTGGAAAGATGCTCTTTGTGAGCATCTTACTATGGGTGAATCTTATGATAATTCTAGGGAAGTTTCTAGGGATGATGACTTGGCCCCTAAATTCATGGCTTCTTCCCCTGATGGCTCTCAATTTCCATCTGTTATTGTTGTTATTATTCTTGGGTCTTCTACAGTTGTTGTTGGGGCTTCTGGTTCTGTTGTTGTTGTTGATGTTGTTGGTTCTTCTACAGCCACTAGTTCATCTACAGTTGCTACTAATGTAGTTGGTTTGTTTATAGTTGTTGTTGTGGCTAGTGAGGTTTTCTTTGTGTCTACTAGTTTATCCATAGCTCTTGTTGCTACTGTTGGTTGTGGGAGTGACACTCTTGGTTCTCTTCCTTTTTTTTCCTTTGGTGGCTTGTCCTCTGACTTTCTCTTGCTCTAATCCTTTAAAGGATGATATCTCTTGGATCGTTGTGCAATGAAGGAAGAGAGGTCTCCCTAAGCATAATCAATCCTCATAGTCCCTTGTAAAGTTTGTTCATGGTGGTCAGAAGGTTGCACATGTGGTTTAGCTCTATTGTTGGTTGATGTTGTTTGATTGTTGTTCTTCTTTGTTTATCTTTGGAGTAAATGTTTGTATCTTTTGTGGTTTTTTGGTTTTTGGATGCTACTGAATGTCTAGTGTTGTATCTTTTGAGCAACATTTTGTACCTAAAATTGTAAAGGGTTTCGGGTCCCTTCAAAACCTATTGTTGCCTTCTAATGAAAACAAAAATGCACTCTTCAAAGTCACTCATTTTCATTTTAAATGAAATTTATTGCAATATTTATTGTCAGAAAGAAATTTTTGCAGTACACAAAAGTTTGATCAAAATTCATGCTCTCATCTAATCGTACTGATTTGTTCGTTATAAGAAGACAATGCATTTACATTCTATTTAATATATCTTTCAATATTCTTAGTGAAACTATTTTATCTTAGTGCAATATTTTAGAAACTTCAAGGCCTTAGCTTGTTTAAGAGTAAGTTCAATTGTAGTATTTTGATTCAATTGGGAATTATTTCAAATCATGGGAAGCTTAATTTAAAAATGTAAGAATTTTTCAAAAAATGAACATCCAAGAACCTATCTTCTGTAGAGTTAAATTTTAAAATGTTAAATAGGAAATTGCTTAATAGATCCTACATCCAATTGAAACTTGAAATTCATGTCATGTTCGATCTCTATTATTTTTTAATCTTTAAACAATTATGGATTGTGATGAAGTGATTTTGTAGATCACATAAATTTAGTAATCATAAATATTTTCTTGAATAAGTTGGGAGACTCTTGAGCTTATTTTCCTAGTCATGGAAGAGGGTGGGAAAAATAGTTGTTTGGAACAAACATTTACCATCACCAACAAAAGTTGTGGCTAGAAATTGAATTTGAATCCTTCAAAAAATGATGATACCATTGTTTTGAGTGATATAAATAATGCCCATACAAGTAGATTTTGTCTTGATGAATTTTGTATAGATTACAAATAAATTTTAGAGCATGTCTAGCAAGAAAGATGGAAATGAGAGAAAGTAAGTAGGAAATATTTGATCCGATTTTCTTTCTACCAATTTGAATCTCTATGCATCCCCTTTGTAGTTGCTACTAATAATTTATAGTGAATTCATAGAAGAATAAATATTTAAGCTTCGAAACCCTATATTTTGTTATCAAGGCCCATAAATATATCTAAATACTGTATATAATTTATTAGCATAATGTAATCAAATATTTTAAATAAAATAATATTTTATCTCCAAGTCCTATATTATATTTAAATGATCTTAGGCGGTTCAGATTGTTTACAGGTGAACGGACATTATTTATGGGCAAGAAGACACTTGTTTTGCACCCAACACGCCACCATGCAAAGTGCATAAGTCAACATCTTAACATCATGTATGCACATACACATTCCAATTACAATGAATTAGTATCTTGTAGTTTCATCACACACAATTGGAAGAATCTGCATTCCTCATGGAGAACATGTGGCCCTCTATTTGGGGTGTGGTACACTGTAGAGCAATTCATGTTCCTTGACTATACTTACATATTTTGCATGCTTAACAACTCACGTGCCTTGACTATGATCATTCTGCTTATAGGTTCATCAGGGCATTTGAATCTACAACATTTGGAAAAATAAAAGAAAAATCCACAAAACTATGCTCTCATAACCGCATAAAACTACTAGGTATGGTTTTCTTGGATGCATATTTATGAATAAAATGAGAAAAAGAGAGTGTGAATCCTTTGCATGGTAGTCCACATAAAAAAATTGTGAAAGAAATTAGGTTTTTTTGACTCATGCACCCTTGCCTCTTGCCATAGAGTAGAGTGACATTTTCAATGAAGAATTGAAAAAGACTTTTTTTCAAGCATGACCCAAACAAATTTACTTGGTTTCTTGTAGATGTGAAAAGTAGGAAAAATAAAATAACAACCAGAGTAGTTATTCACATGAATAATAGCAAGAATTGCAACACTTATGGGTATGTGTAGGATCATCATGGAAAAAACAAGCCCTTAAGTGGCAAAAAATTCAGAAAAATTAGAGTTAGGAAAATTGATGTAAAAACTTGAATAGGTTATCTATATTATTTAAAAATTATGTAAGAATAGAATCTATAGAAAATTGAATGTAGTTTCTAAACTACTAGGTTTATTTAAAAAAATTAAAATCTATTTGGTGAAAATTTTAAATTTCAATGCAGTAGTACTTAAATTTTAGGAAGTACGTGTCTGTTTGACCACCCTAACCATAATAAAATGATAATATTTTTTTATAAGATTCTAGATATAAGTAGAGGACTCATGTCCCGATGTGATGCATATTTTTTTGTAATTTTTTTCCAAGAAAATAATTAATTATGAATTTTTATTACAATTTTAAAAGAATATAAAAAACTGTGATGTTTGACCACCTTAACTTGGTCAAAACTTCATAAAAATCTCTCTCTTTTTTAATCCTATAGTATGCAAAGTATAGAATGTGACGATGTTTCAGATTCAATTTTTTTATACCGCTAGTCGTAATTCAAATAGAAAATGAATAATAATTATTTATTAAATTCAAAGTAAAAGCATAATTTATATTGGTGGAAAGTTGAGAATCTCCTTTAAAAACCCTTTTCATTTCATCAATTTTGGGTAAAAAAAATTCGTCAGCCACATGGGCCATCATATTAGTTACATATTGCCACTTTTTGGCCCATCATGATCCTGCACATACCCTTATAACCATTACTACAATATTAATCTTTATCAAACTTAAACTAGAAGTAGAAAATTTCAAAAAGGTAAGTAACCTTAAATCATATTTTCTCTTTACTTTTGGGTTTTCATTTTGATAAAAGGAAATAGATTCTTACGTACACTAAAAGGTGCAAAGTGCAAGGAAATTTGAAATGGGCCACTTCGATCTTCTCAGATTGAATGGATGTCAATCATTCAATTACTAAGAGGTAAGAGATATGACTAGTAGCTTTAAGATGATGATTGCAAAATGATGATATGGACCTATTTTTCTTGGTTCTCTTCAAGACAAGGATGTGGCTTTCAAAATCTTGTCTGATAAATTACATCAAGGTTCCACAGAGTTCTCCACAAAGGTATAAGCAAGGACTCATTCATACCAATTTTATATTTAAAACTTGAGCGCTAAAGTCTCACCAATAAAAAGTATAATCTTTTGTCTTTGATCATTATAATCGAAACTAAGAAAAATCAACTACACCTTATGAATGTTTATAAAATTTATTGAACACTGTAGGTAGATATTCTATCCATGTTACACCATAAGAATCTTGTTAAGTTGATGGGGTGTTGCATAGAGGATCAAAATTTGGTTCTTATATATGAACACATGTCTAATGGAGACCTGCAACATTGTCTTGATGGTATGCTTCACAAGATTGCTCAATTGTATTTAATTCATGCCCATGTCGATGATTTAGAAGAATGCTTTCTACTCATTTAGTCAAAGGCCAGCAATGCTTGGTTTTAGGTCACACTTCTTCAAGAAATACTCTTGAATGGGGAAACAAAGTGAAACTATGGTAAGTGACTTAGATCAAGATTATGCACAAACTATGGTGTGTTGTCAACAATGCCAATGAAAAAAAGTGGAAAGAGTTTGTAGGGCTCATATTATAGAATCCTACCAAAGTAAAAAAATATTTACAATAAGACCAATAACTGTCAATCTCCCTGCAACTACAGCTTCATTCTATTTATAACAAGCAAAAAGAAAATATAGAAATATCAAATTATTGAGGTAGAGAAAAGATTTTTGCAACGTTTTAAACAAAAATATTAGCTGCGACTTAAATTTTTTGATTTGATTTCAACTACTAGAGATTTGATTTGATCACCTACTAAAGATCTGATTTGATCACCTACTAAAGATTTGATTTGAGCCTAAAAGATTTTTCAACTAGTCGGAGTTGCGTGAGATTTTTTTAGGCGTGAGACATACTGAATTTTGGTAGGTTGTGCGGTCCACAATAGATATAGCCTATCAACAAAATCTTGTAAAAATTTCACTCACTTAAGAGGGAATAGTCTCATTACTATCCATGTTCCAATAATCATTCATTGATACATGCTAATTAAAATTCCACTAAAAAATTCCAAATGTACCAATAGTTGTTCATTTTATATCTAGTTGAATTACAAAAAACAATACTTAATTGGAGGAGTTGTGCAACTTTATTAGTACCAATAGTGCATGATTACTAGGGCATTTATACATATGTATTGGATCAATTGTGAAAATTTTGTGGTGGTCAAATAAAACGGTTATTGAGAGACTAGAGAATATGTATCAGATGTCAACTTGAAATGACTGCTTTTTAACCTGTGTACATAATGAATCTTCTTGTATTTATTGTAACTACCTAGAAATCAAAAAAATAGCTATAAGCTCTTAAGTCGCATACAAAGAAACCCAAAACAATTATCGCGATCTAACATACCATTTAGGAGCTTAGGTTGCACAAAGTTTGCTATAATGGCTACTGGTACCCTTCCCCTAACCATTTCATGGAATCCTTCAAAATATCCCACAAAATAATCGATCGCAAGAAATATTTCAATTGTCTTGATAATATTAAGATGACCTGCACCCTTGATTGTTGTTGTTCAAAGAAAAAATGCCCTCAACACAAAAAAACCAATTTTATTTTTAAATTTAATAATTATATGTTAGATTTTTTATATTTTTTAATTAAAAATTAAACAAATATATAATATATATCTATTAAATTAAATTTTAATTAAGACTTTCAATTTAGTTTTTTTCTTTTTTTTAAATTAGTTTATAAACTTTTATTTTTATTTTTATTTTAAACAAACGCGAGTTTTATATAATAAAATTTAATGAGATTATATATAATTACATAAATTTTAGAAGGAATATAGAATAAATAAATACTAAATAAAATAAAATATATCATTTTGATTTCTTTTATTTTCATCAATTATTTATTTAAAAGAATATACAATGCTTTTACCTTATTTCTATTATTAGTTAAATGAATATTTTATTTTAGCTAGTTTTGAAAAATCTTAATATTTGTTTTAACTTTTTTTTAATGCAAATCTAATTCAATGTTTTATGTCGTCAAACAATACTATTGCAATCACTATCACATAATTAACCCAAAAAAATGTCTTATTTTAAAATAAAAATTTTGCAACAAAAAATATTTTAAATTAATTATCATAATTTTAATTGGTTGAAAAAATTTACTTCTTAAGAATATTTTAATTAGAGTTCAAAGAGGTAAAAAAATATTTTAAAAATGAATTATCATCATTTAAATTGGTTGAAAACTTTTACTTCTTAAGGATGTTTAAATCCATGGAAAAATATTTAAAAAATAAATTATCATTATTTTAATTGACTAAAAAAATTTACTTTTTGAAAACACTTATAAATTGAAGTTCGAAAAGTGAAAAAATATTTTAAAATTGAATTATCATCACTAAAAACTTTTACTTCTTAAAAATATTTTAATAAGAAAAAAAAAGTTAAAAAAAATATTTCAAATAAATAAATTGTCATCATTAGTTGATCGAAAACTTTTACTTCTCAAAGACAGTTAATAAAAACGTGGAAAAACATATGAATATAAAAAAGGAAAAAATGAAATAATCTTTTGGATTTTTAAGCCTTAGTGTGGTGATAAAGTTAGGGTTTAGATTTTTTTCTTAAATTTGTTTTTGTCTTGTTTTCTAATTCTTTTAGAATATTTTATTATTTAAATATTCTATTATAATATTATTTTATGAATATTATTTTTAATATATATTTAAATTATTTTATATATAAAATAAATACATGGCTATTATTTATTTTAAATGTTATTTTAAGAATTATATTATTTTAAAATTTACTTTATTTTTATTATAAAATTATTTTCTTATTATTTTTAATGTAAAATTAAATAAGATATAATCATTAAAAAAGTAATATATAAATCATAAAAATAATGATAAGTTTTTAAAAATTAAATTGAAAACAAATCATTTGATTTGATTTTTTTTTATTGATTAAGCAGACCTCATCCCTATAATAAAATCTTAAATTGTCCCATCATGAGATCCTCTAAATAAGATGCAGCATGAAAAACCATTCTTATTTATTTGCAACCAAAGGCATTGCTTCGCTTTTAGACTGGGAGCAAAGTAGCATGTTGAAACTTACCTCATTTTTCTTCTTTGTTTGCACCATGTTGTCCAATTTTATCCTAACTCTCCTGCACCTTTAATTTTTTCCAATTTCTCTAAGGATTTCTCCACCTTTTGACAAGTGATTACAAAGCCCATTGATGAAGCTAACAATGCCTGGACCCCATTTGGAAAAAAATTATTGCCAAGTCACATGCTTACTCCTTGATGACAAAGGATCATCTCTATCCTTTGGAGGGATCACATCCTTTCCCAGTGTACCTTGACTTGTATGGAACTCTAGAGAAAAATTCTCACATTTTCCTTCCACTGAGCATGCATCAACAACATTGGTAAAGGGATCTTGAGATAGCTTCAAATTTTGATATTGCAGAAGCATGTAAATCGTCCAAAATAGTGTTATATGCATGGTGTTTCTCAGCAGGGGGATTTGGTGCACCTGAAGGTTGAGGAGAAGGAGGCTTTGGATAGTCCAAAGGAGATTCCTACTCGAGGTTATCTTCATAAAGTGGTTTGGGAGAGATGGTGTAATGTTGGGGCTCAACCCCCACCCACTAGGAGGGTTTTCCCTTAGCAGACTCCAATACACTTACCCCAGCCTTGCACCTTCTAACATTGGGGCACAAAATGGTCTATGGAGTAAGATTTTCTATATCTATAGACAATCTTTTCATAGTCCATAGGCTGCTTCCAACAATGATCATTAACAAGCAAAGATATCTCTATAGGGAGACCATTGGAGATTTCCATCTCCACACATATGCACGCGAATGTGGAGTTTTGGTAATTGAGAATTTCCTTGGAGTTGCAATGATACTTTCCTAGACTATTGCCTATAGCCTACAAAAAATCAAATTCCTAGAATTGAAAGGGGGGATAAGGGAGATGCACCCAATTTGAAGGTTGAGGAGAAAATCTTAGTTTGAGGGTTGAAAGAGGGAAACCAAGGTTTCATACATAAAAAATCACATTGATAAATCCATGAGCCTTTCTCAAGCACCCACTTCTTGTGTGCAAGAGAATCAAATTCCAAAATAAATCCATGGAAAAAATATTTTAAAAATAAATTATCATTATTTTAATTGACTAAAAAAATTTACCTTTTGAAAACACTTATAAATTGGAGTTCAAAAAGTGAAAAAAATATTTTAAAATTGAATTATCATCATTTTAATTGACTAGAAACTTTTACTTCTTAAAAATGTTTTAATAAAAAAAAAATGGTAAAAAAATATTTCAAATAAATAAATTGTCATCATTAATTGATTGAAAACTTTTACTTCTCAAAGACGCTTAATAAAAATGTGGAAAAACATATGAACAAAAAAAAGGAAAAAGTGAAATAATTTTTCAGATTTTTAAGCCTTAGCATGGTGATAAAGTTAGGCTTTAGATTTTTTTCTTAAATTTTTTTGGTTGTCTTTTTTAATTATTTTAGAATATTGTATTATTTAAATATTCTATTATAATATTATTTTATGAATATTATTTTTAATTTATATTTAAATTATTTTATATATAAAATAAATACATGGCTATTATTTATTTTAAATGTTATTTTAAGAATTATATTATTTTAAAATTTAGTTTATTTTTATTATAGATTTTTTTTTTACAATATTTAATGTAGAATTAAATAAGATATATTCATTCAAAAAGTAATATGTAAATCATAAAAATAATGATAATTTTTTAAAAAGTAAATTGAAAACAAACCATTTGATTTGATTTTTACTTGATTTTTTTTATTGATTAAGCAGATCTCATCCCTATCATAAAATCTTAAATTGTCGCATCACGGGATCCTCTAAATAAGATGCAACATGAAAATCCATTCTTATTTATCTGAAGCCAAAGGCATTGCTCCGCTTTTAGATTGGGAGCGAAGAAGCATGTTGAAACTTACCTCATTTTTCTTCTTCTTTCTTTGCACCATTGTCCAATTTTATCCTAACTCCCCTGCAGCTTTAAGTTCTTCCAATTTCTTTAAGGGTTTCTCCACCTTCTAGCAAGTGATTATAGAGCTCGTTGATGAAGCTAACATTCCTCCCCATTTGGAAAAAAATTGATGCCTTCACGTGCTTACTCCTTGATAACAAAGGATCATCTTTATCCTTTGGAGGGATCACATCCTTTCCGGGTGTACCTTGACTTGTGTGGAACTCTAGAGAAACATTCTCACATTTTCCTTCCACTAAACATGCATCAACAACATTGGTAAAGGGATCTTGAGATAGCTTCAATTTTTCAAAATTTGATATTTTGGAAGCATGCAGACCATCCAAAACAGTGTTATATGCATGGTGTTTCTCAGCAGGGGGATTTGGAGCACCTGAAGGCTAAGGAGAAAGATGCTTTGGATAGTCCAAAGGAGATTCCTACTTGAGGTTATCTTCATAAAGTGGTTTAGGAGAGATGGTGTAATGTTGGGGCTCAACCCCTACCCACCAGGAGGGTTTACCCTTAGCAGACTCCAATACACTTACCTCGGCCTTGCACCTTCTAACAACGGGGCATAAAATGGTTTATGGAGTAACATTTTATACATTTGAAGGCAATTTTTTCACAGTCCATAAGCTACTTCCAACAATAATCATTAACAAGCAGAGATATCTCTACATGAAGACCCTTGGAGAGTTACATCTCCACACATATGCACATGAATGTGGAGTTTTGGTAATTGAGCATTTCCTTGGAGTTGCAATGATACTTGCCTAGATTATTTCCTATAGCCAACAAGTAATCAAATTCTAGAACTGAAAGGGAGGATAAGGGAGATGTACCCAAAAGAAGGTTGAGGAGAAAATCTTAGTTCAAGGGTCGAAAGAGGGGAACCAAGGTTTCATACATAAAAAATCACATTGAGGGTATGTGTAGGATCATCATGGAAAAAATAGGCCCTTAAGTGGTGAAAATTTTAGAAAATCAGATTTAGGCAACTTGATGTAAAAATTTGAATAAGTTATCTATATTATTTTAAAAATATGTAAAAATAGAATCTATAGAAAATTGAATGTAGTTTCTAAACTACTAGGTTTATTTAAAAAAAAATCTATTTGGTGAAAATTTTAAATTTCAATGCAAGAGTACTTAAATTTCAGTGGAAAAAAAAGAAGTAGGTGTCCTCTGACCACCCTAACCACAATAAAATGATAATATTTTTTTATAAGATTTTAGATATAAGTAGAGGACTCATGTCCCGATGTGATGCATATTTTTGTAATTTTTTCCAAGTAAATAATTAATTATGATTTTTTATTACAAATTTTTAAAAATATAAAAACTAGTATGTTTGACCACCTTAACTTGGTCAAAACTTCATGAAATTTAATTTTTATTTTTTTAATCCCATAGTATGCAAAGCATAGAATATGACAAATGTTTTGGATTCAAAAAATGTGATACCGTTTGAAATCTATAGATGTTTTTCAATCAGCCTATCAATCAGGACTTTAGTCGTAATTCAAATAGAAAATGAATATTAATAATTTATTAAATTCAAAGTAAAGCATAATTTATATTGGTGTGAAGTTGAGGATCTCCTTTAAAAACCCTTTTCATTTCATCAATTTTGGGTAAAAGAAAATTCATCAGCCACATACCCTACACATACCCATCATATCGCCACTTTTTGGCCCATCATGATCCTACACATACACTTGATAAATCCACAAACCTTTCTCAAGAACCCACTTCTTGTCTACAAGAGAATTGAATTCCAAAATAAAAACTCTTTGGTGCATGAAAAAATATAGACTTCATCCTCCATAGCTTTCCAATTTTCCAATATCCATGCATGAAGATCACCTAAATTGGGCCATAGCCTCGAGAATCTACAAATGGTAGCATGCATTTGTAGGAATTTCTCCCTATCACAAACTAGACCATCCATGTGAACTTCTAGAATTATATATGAGTGTTGAAGAGGTAAAACACCCCCAAGATATGCCAAATCCCCAAACACCAAGCTTGCCTTAGGAGAGGAATGCAACACAAATTGAATAGGGTCAAAACCCCCATCACTACCACATTGGATCCGATCAAAAGGGATACACAGATGAACAGACTTATGTAGAGCCAAGGGAGAGTGATGGTGTTCCCTAACATCACAAAGGGCTTCTTTAAAATTACGTATATCACCTCCATGTAAACCCTCAAGCCCTCGATCCTTTTCCAAATCATTGTGAAAGCACTCCTTAGAAATATGACCTTCATGGTAGACATATGTAGTAGGGGGAGGCATGCTACGGGGAGATGGAAAGTAATAGATAGAATGCCACATCACATATGGATAAGTGCAGGAAGATAGGGAGCCAAAAAGGGGTCTTAAGTGGCCACTTTTTCTTAAATTAGGAAATACTAATCTTGGATGAGAAATTGAGGATAGTTACACTCAAAAAATTTATATACAACAAAAACAAGGATCGTAGTGCTCCGAATCTACTTTCTAAATTACCATTTTTTTTAAATGGTAGAGATTAAGGGGTTCAAAAAAGGGAGCCATAGAAATTGGTGTTGTTTTTTGTCAAAAAAACATAATATAACATCTATTGTGGCTCCCTCAAAAGCTTAACTTTTTTTGGTTTTTTTAAAGTCACTTAGATGAGAAAATAGCTAACATCATGTAGTTTATGCTCAATTTTTCTAATAATTTTTTAATGAATATATGATTTTTTATTAATTTTCAAAGTGGACACATCCTAAAAAACAAAAATTGGGTTGTGACACTCATATAATTTTTGAAAACTAATCAAAAATCATTTTTTTGAATATGTGTAGAATGAAGTCTAGTTTATAAAAATGTAATTTATTTGAAATTTCAATAAACTGTTAAAAAATAAAGTTAAAATTAGAAAAAATTGGTTTTTGACAAAAAATAGATACGTGTACAAACAAAAGAAATTAAAGTTGAAAGCCTTAACATAGTCAAAATGTAAAAAAAATTACATCGTTAAATAGCTAAGAGAGAACCTAACATTACCAGGTGTTTGATTTACTAAACCTTGAAAAACATGTAAACCTAATGGTTGCCACAAATGAGATTATGCAAAATTTTGTAGAATATGCAAAAACACGTCTTTGGAAGTTGGGAAGGAACTCCAAGCCTTTGGATTGGAAATCTAAAGCAAATCCAAGCCAAAGGCTTGCGGATTACCAAAGCAAGACATAACATGAGCATGTTATAACACATTCACATGTTATGTCATAGTTTTGACATAACACGAGTGTGTTATAACACACTTGTGTTCTATATTTCTTTTTGTTTTGCTTCCTTTTGCTTTATCTTTCCCAAAGCAAGACATAATGTCTGCACATTATAATGTTCTCACATTATGTCTCGCTTGAAATTATTTTTGTGCAAGTTTGTTAAATTTATGTTTGATGTGTGTATGTTTGTATATATATTTTAATGTACGTATGTATGTTTGTGTGCTTAAATGTATATGTATGTATGTATGATGTATGCATGTATATATGTATGAATGTATGTATCTATGTATGTCTGTATGCATGTATGTATGTATGTATGTATGTATGTATGTATGTATGGATGGATGTATGTATGGATGGATGTATATACCTACGTATGTATGAATGATGCTTGTATATATGTATGTATGTATGTAGGTATTTATGTATACATGCATGCATGTATGTACGTATGTATGCTTGTATGTATTTAAGTATGCATGTATGCTTTTATGTATGTATATATGCTTGTATGTATGCATGTAATGGTTTTGTGTTTAGGTTACATAAGGGTGAGGGTATAGGGTATAGGGATGAGGGTTGAGGTTGTAGGGTTTAGGGATAGGGTTTAGGGTTGAGGTTTAAAGGATATGGTTTAGGGTTGAGGGTTAAGGGATTAGGGTTTAAGGGTTGAGGGTTTAAGGGTTTAGAGTTTAAGGGTTAAGGGTTTAGGTTTTAAGGGTGGAGGGTTTAAAGGTTTAGGGTTTAAGGGTTAAGGTTTTAAGGGTTGAGGGTTAAGATATTAGGGTTTTATGGTATAGGGTTGAGGGATTAGGGTTGAGATTTTAGGGATAGGGATTAAGGTTTAAGGGTTGAGTGTTTAGGAATAGGGATTAGGGTTCATGGTTGAGGGTTGAGGATTTAAGGTTTAAGGGATTAGGGTTTAAGGGTTGACAGTTTAAGGTATTGTGGATTAAGGGTTGAGGGATTAGGCTTTAATGGTTTAGTGTTGAGGGATTAGGCTTTAATTGTTTAGGGTTGAGGGTATAATGTATAAGGTAGAGGGTTTAAGGTTTGAGGGTTGAGGGGTTACAAGTTTAAGGGTTGATGATTGATGGATTAAGGGTTTAAGGTATAGGGTTGAGGGATTAGATTTGAGGTTTTAAGGTATAGGGTCAGACTTGATGGATTAGGGTTGAGGGTTTAATGTATAGGGTAGAGGGTTGAGGGTTTAAGGGTTAAGGGTTTAAGGGTTTAAGGTTGAGAGTTGATGGGTTAAGGGTTTAAGGGTTCAGGGTTGATGGATTAAGGGTTTAAGGTATAGGGTAGAGGGATAAGGGTTTAGGATTTAATGTACATGATAGAGGGTTTAGGGTTTAAGGGTTGAGGGTCAATGGATTAAGGGATTAAGGTATAGGGTGAAGAGATCAGGTTTGAGGGTTTAATGTATAGGATAGAGGGTTTAAGGGATTAGGGATTAAGAGTTGAGGGTTTAAGGGTTGAGGGATTAGGATTTAAGGGTATAAGGTTGAGGGTATAATGTATAAGATGGAGGGTTTAAGGGTTGATGGTTGAGTGATTAAGGGTTTAAGGTTTGAGGGTTGATGGATTAAGGGTTTAAGGTATAAGGTTGAGGGACTAGGGTTGAGGGTTTAATGTATAGGATAAAGGGTTTAGGGTTTAAGGGTTGAGGGTTTAAGGGTTTAAGGGTACTGAGGGTTGATGGATTGATGGTTTAAGGTATAGGGTTGATGGATTAGGGTTGAGGGTTTAATGTATATGATATAGGGTCTAAGGGATTAGGGATTAAGGGTTGAGGGTTTAAGTGTTGAGAGATTAGGCTTTAAGGGTATAGGGTAAAATGTATAGGGTAGAGGGTTTAAGTGTTGAGGGTTGAGTGAATAAGGGTTTAAGGGTTGAGGATTGATGGATTAAGGGTTTAAGGTATAGGGCCGATGGTTTAGGGTTGAGGGTTTAATGTATAGGATAGAGGGTTTAGGGTTTAAGTGTTGAGGGTTTATAGATTAAGGGTTTAAGTTATGTAGTCGAGGGATTAGGGTTGAGGGTTTAACATATAGTGTAGAGGGTTTAAGGGTTGAGGGATTAAGCCTTAATGGTATAGGTTTGAGGGTATAATGCATGGGGTAGAGGGTTTAACGGTTGAGGGTTGAGTGATTAGGGGTTTAAGGGTTTAAGGTTGATGGATTAATGGTTTAAGGTATATGGTCAAGGGATTAGGGTTGAGGGTTCAATGTATAGGATAGAGGGTTTAGGGTTTAAGGTTTGAGGATTGATGGATTAACAGTTTAAGGTATAGGTTCGAGAGATTAGGGTAGAAGGTTTAAGGGATTAGGGTTTAAGTGTTGAGGGTTGAGTGATTAAGGGTTTAAGGGTTGAAGGTTGATGGATTAAGGTTTTAAGGTATAGGGTTGAGGGATTAGGGTTGAGGGTTTAATGTATAGGATAGAGGGTTTAGGGTTTAAGGGTTTAAGGTTTGAGGTTTGATTGATTAAATTTTTAAGGTATAGGGTCAAGGGATTAGGGTTGAGGGTTTAATTTATAGGGTAGAGGTTTTAAGAGATTAGGGATTAAGGGTTGAGGGTTTAAGGGTTGAGGGATTAAGCTTTAAGGGTATAGGGTTGAGGGATTAGGGTTGAGGGTATAATGTATAGTGTAGAGGGTTTAAGGATTGAGGGTTGAGTGATTAAGGGTTTAAGGGTTGAGGGTTGATGGATTAAGGGTTTAAGGTATAGGTTCGAGGGATTAGGGTTGAGGGTTTAATGTATAGGATAGAGGGTTTAGGGTTTAAGGGTTGAAGGGTTGAGGGTTGATGGATTAAGGGTTTAAGTTATAGGGTCAAGGGATTATGGTGAGGGTTAAATGTTTAGGGTAGAGGTTTTAAGGGATTTGTGATTAAGGTTTGAGGGTTAAAGGGTTGATGGATTAGCCTTTAAGGGTATAGGGTGGATGGATTAGGGTTAAGGGTATAATTTATTGTGTAGAGGATTTAAGGTTTGAGTGTTGAGTGATTAAGGGTTTAAGGGTTGAGGGTTCATGGATTAAGGGTTTAAGGTATAGGGTTGAGGGATTAGGATTGAGGGTTTACTGTAAAAGATAGAGGGTTTAAGGTTTGAGGATTTAAGGATAGGGATTAGGGTTTAGGACTAAGGGATTAAGGTTAAGGATTGAGGATTTAAGGATTGAGGGTTTAAGGGATTAGGTTTTAAGGGTTGAGGGTTTAAGGGATTAAGGTTTTAGGGCTTAAGGGTTGATGGATTAGGCTTTAAGGGTAAAGGTTTGAGGGTATAATGTATACGTTAGAGGATTTTAGGGTTGAGGGTTGAGGGATTATGGTTTTTAGGTTTTATGGTTTATGGATTAAGAGTTTAAGGTATAGGGTCAAGGGATTAGGTTTGAGAGTTTAATTTATAGGGTAGAGGGTTTAGGGTTTAAGGGTTTTAGGATGACGATTACAGTTTTTAGGGTTGAGGGTCGATATATTAAGGGTTTAAGGTACAGGGTCAAGGGATTAGGGTCAAGGGTTTAATGTATAGGGTAGAGGGTTTAAGGGTTGAGGGATTAGGCTTTAAGGGTATAGGGTTGTGGGTATATGGTTGAGGGATTAGGGTTGAGGGTATAATGTATAGGGTAGAGGGTTTAAGGGTTGATGGTTGAGAAATTAAGGGTTTAAGGTGTAGGGTAGAGGGATTAAGGTCTAGGGTTTAAGGGTTGAGGGTTGATGGATTGAGGGTTTAAGGTATAGGGTCGATGGATTAGGGTTGAGGGTTTTATGTATAGGGTAGAGGGTTTAAGGGAATAGGGATGAAGGGTTGAGGTTTTAAGGGTTTAGGTATTAGGCTTTAAGGGTATAGGGTTGAGGGATTAGGATTGAGGGTATAATGTGTAGAGTAGAGGGTTTAATGGTTTATGGTTGAGTGATTAAGGGTTTAAGGGTTGAGGGTTGAGGGTTTAATGTATAGGATAGAGGGTTTAAGGGTTTAGGGATTAAGGGTTGAGGGTCTAAGGGTTCAAAGATTAGGCTTTAAGGGTATAGGGTTGAGGGTATAATGTATAGGGTAGAGGGTTTAAGGGTTGAGGGTTGATGGATTAAGGGCTTAAGGTATAGGGTTGAGGGATTAGGGTTGAGGGTTTAATTTATAGGATAGATGGTTTAGGGTTTCATGGTTTAATGGTTTAAGGGTTGAGGATTGATTGAACAAGGGTTTAAGGTATAGGCTCAAGGGATTAGGTTTGAGGATTTAGTATATAGGGTGGAGGTTTTAAGGGATTAGGAATTAAGAGTTGGGGATTTAAGGATTGAGGGATTAGGCTTTTAAGGGTATAGAATTGAGGGTATAGGGTTGATGGATTAGATTTGAGGGTATAATGTATAGGGTATAATGTATAGGGTAAAGGTTTTAAGGGTTGAAGGTTGAGTGATTAAGGGTTTAATGATTGAGAGTTGATGGATTAAGGGTTTAAGGTATAGGGTCGAGGGATTAGGGTTGAGATGGTAATGTATATGATATAGGGTTTAAGGTTTAATGGTTGATGGTTTAAGGGTTTAAGGGTCGAGGATTGATGGATTAAGGGTTTAGGGTATAGGGTTGAGGGATTAGAGTTGAGAATTTAATGTATAGGATAGAGGGTTTAGGGTTTAAGAATTTAGGGATTAAGGGTTGAGGGTTTAATGGTTAAGGGTTGATGGATTAAGGGTTTAATTTATAGTGTCAAGGGATTAGGGTTGAGGGTATAATGTATAGGGTAGATGGTTTCAGGGTTGAGGGTTGAGTGATTAAGGTTTAAGGGTTGAGGGATGATGGATTAATGGTTTAAGGTACATAAGGTCAAGGGATTAGGGTTGAGGGATCAATGTATAAGATTTTTAAGGGTTGAGGGGTGATGGATTAAGGGTTTAATGTATAGGGTTGAGGAATTAGGGTTGAGGATTTAATGTATAGGGTAGAGGGTTTAGGGTTTAGGGGTTGAGGGTTGATGTATTAATGGTTTAAGGTACATAAGGTCAAGGGATTAGGGTTGAGGGTTTAATGTATAATATTTTTAATAGTTGAGGGGTGATGGATTAAGGGTTTAATGTATAGGGTTAAGGGATTAGGGTTGAGGATTTAATGTATAGGGTCTAGAGGGTTTAGGGTTTAAGGGTTGAGGGTTGATGGATTAAGGGTTTAAGGTATAGGTTTGAGGGATTAGGATTGAAGTTATAGGGTAGAGGGTTTAAGGGATTAGTGATTAAGGGTTGTGGGTTTAAAGGTTAATGGATTAGGCTTTAAGGGTTTGAGGTTTAGAATTGACAATTTGAGGGTTGAGGATTGAGGGTTTATGGATAGGGATGAGGGTTGAGGGTTGAGTGATTAGGCTTGAAGGGTATAGGGTTGAGGGATTAGGGTTTAAGGTATAGGGTTAAGGGTTGAGGGTTTAAGTGTTAAGGGTTTAATGGATTAGGGTTTAAGGGTTGAGGCTTTAGGGATGGGGATTATGGTTTAGGGTTGAGGGTTGAGAATTTAAGGGTTGAGGGTTTAAGGGTTGGGGGATTAAAGGTTGATGGCTTAAGGGATTAAGGTTTAAGGGTTGAGGGTTTAAGGGATAGGGTTTAGGGTTAATGTATATGCTTGAGCATATAGGGAAATATGGTGAAACTTCATATCATAGGTAAAATGAGACATATGTAGCACTTACAAGATGTCATAAATTATCTAAGAAAGGTCTCATAGATGTAATTCAACCCAACCCCCTATTTACACATGACGATAGTTGAAAAACCTTTACAAAATCAACTTTTCCAAAACGTGAGCACGCTTTGAAAAAGTTGAAATTTGGCCACTTATAAAGCAATCCATAACATGAGCACATTTTTTGTTGCTCTAAAAATAGTAAATAAAGGTATGAAACCCATGATCCAAGCCCACATGCTTTATTATTCTCATGGTCTTGGGTGTGATCTGACAAAAAAAATCTTTTTCATGTTTTTAGGGAAAGCACATGCAAATTTTACACACTCCACCACCTTTGCACCACTTTTTTTGGTTTTCCAACTTAGGAAGGAGGAAATAATAGAGATTTACATGAAATTTGATTATATGAACTGAAATTTTCATATTTGTAGTGTTGTAATGTTAATTATGATTTTATTGTTATAATTTCACATACATTGAAACTCTTCAATAGTTTTTAGTAATTCTATTAGAGATATAGAATTGAATGTTGAAAAGGAAGCAAGTTCATGAAAGATCAAATTCTTGAGGATTTGGATGCAAGAACAAAAACAAAATACACAATTGGGTAGTTTCTCAAATTGAATCTTTTATTTTAAGGTATGTCAATTGTAGATTCTAAGTTAATGTTTTGTAAACTTGGTGAAAGTCACTCAATTTAGAGGATTAACAAACTGAACAGTCCACATGATACTGCTTAAGACTACATTAGATTATTGACCAAGGAGCATAAGCCTGTGATGGTGCAACAATGTATGTGCCTTCATGGACTCAACTTACTCAAACTAACCTACTTAAGTTATTATAGTTGTTGGAAACTCATAAAAATTGTAAAACAATGAAAGTAAAACTGAACCTTAGTTGCTACAGGTACCTACAACAATGACTGTAACTGAACTATTACTAATGGAAGTAAACTAAAAAACTGTTTAAGATTACTGCAATGTCTAAACTATTCTCCAAAGTATTAATAATATTAAATTAACAATTATTCCATGCATGTTCCTAGGCATTCACTCATAATAAACAAAAAAGAGAATCTATAATTCATAAGTAATAGTAAACTAATATTAACTACCAATAGAAATAAATAGTTGAAAGATGAAGTGGATAACAATACCTTGAGTGGCTTGCTCAAGTAACTATTCCCACTTAATTGAGAACAATCTAACTACTAGATCTCACACATCTCATGAATTGAACTTCATTTATTGCATAAAATAAAGTATTAAAAAATCTCTCACAAACTGGATTTAACCATTCTGTAGATTCATGTTTCAACTAGAAAATAACAAATGATACAAACTTTGTAAGAACCAACTAACTAAACCACAAAATTGACCATCAGTCATATACAAGCTAAGAGAGTATTTATTGAAAGTAATAACTAAAATTGAAATCATTAATTCCACTTCCAAATATCTAGAACATGGTTTTAAGATCTAGACTTATTCAATCTATAACTGAAAGAGAATCCTAAAAAGAACAAAACTTTGGCAAAAAAAATCATTAAGTTATGCATCTATTTGTCAAATTTCTAGATCAAAGAAGACCTCTTCTTCAATGCTTATTAACTGTCATAACAACACATGCTCTATCTTCAGGAATTCCTTTAACCAATAACCACCATGTTCAACTATTTATGTAGCATCCCTTGTTCAGGTATTCAGTGCTCCTTTTTCTACGGGTTTATCCCACAATAGTTGTGCATCATGGTTCCTCTTTTTTCTGCAAATGGGTTAGTTCCACATAATATGCACATAAAGATAACCATTAAATTAAAACATAACTTTCCATCAACATTTCCATGCACATATTCATATAAACCACTCAATGTTAATATATTAAACTATAATTCCATCATCATGCTTTTAGGTATTAGGTCCGTATAATAGATACAAAAAGGATAATATAATATGGACTTATAGTTAGGAAGTATGTTCAAAAGTATCTTAAAGTTTGATAAAACCAACAAAAAATAAAATATTATTTGGACCTATCATCAAGTATTTATGCATGTTTCTTTATCACTTCCTATCATACATGCATAATATAATGCTTTTATTTTGTTATCATGTTTATTTTAGGATTATATTTTGTTAAGTATTCAAAATTATGAGTGCTCAACCTTTTACCCTAAGAGTTATCAATCACTATGTGTTTTTTTTTGTAAAATATCTTACCAAATTTTGAACATAATTGGGATTTCTAGTTAAATTCTTTGGTAATTTTAATCTTCTCTTCCAATATTTCAAAATTTTCATTTAGTCTCTTAGTGCTTGTGTTATTTAACACTTCCACTCTACCTTTAGCGTCATCACTATTTTTTTCTTGCACTTCCCTTTTAATGCCTTTGTATATTAGCATTTTTTATTTCTCATTTCATGCATTTGTATCTCAATTATTTTTCCCTATGTTTCAACAATTGTATTTTTTTATAAAAAAATATATCAACAAATCCCTGAGGCCAAAAAAATATACCTTGTGGACCAAAACCTTGATAATGGTAACCATAGAAAGACCTAGTAGAATTTTTAAACCACTCTTGACATCTTTCATCTAAAACATAGTCAACCTTACAATAATCATAAACCCATCCAATCCATCATTTCATCCATCTCACTTAGATTTTTCCATAAACCATTATCTAATTTGGAATCATATTAAACCTTCATCAACCTGCATAGAAATAACCACATTTCTTTCACCTTCAAATTAGAACAATAAATAACATCCTTACTATGGCATCCACATTTTTACCACTTAACTTAAACCTCCATTTCAATGATAGTAAGAAAAAATCCAAACCATCATTCAAAAAAATCAAATTTGTCAATGTTTCAAATCTAAATCCTTTAATCTTTATCTAGTAGCTTACATACTGCTTAATTCTACCCTTGCATTCCACTTACAAGGTCCCAAACTAGGATACTAATGGACTGAAATACTTTAACAATAGTAATTCCCTTCAAAATATTAACTTCCACCAATACTTTCAAATACTTAAATACTTTCAAATACTTAAAGTGGGGCTAAACTTCCATAAATTTTTGACATTTCACAACTCAAAAAATAAGACATTGATCCACAAAATCCATAACTTCTACCAATCCTATAGACAATCTATTGGAAAAAAAACCCCTTCAATCATCACACTACCCCAATTATATATAAACATTAAGACTTCAACAATCACATCCCCTACCACAAGATATTAAATTTAACTCATCCACATAACTTAGTCACACTAACCAATAGAATAATTAACTCTACACACATCCTTCCACACCTCAACTACCTTTAAATCAATCAAAAAAATTCATTCAACTACTTTAAACATCCATCCCACCCCTCCCCCTCCCATATCCCTTTGATCATTCTATTGCAATGACACCTTTTCCTTGTACTTTTTTCTTGTAGAATTCCTTAATTGAAATCCACACCTCTTATGTTGTTTTGATCTTTGGGGAAGATAGGCTAACCATATTTAGGAAATATTTGTGGCTTTGATGTGAAATCATCAACTTATCTATTGTCATCTTTAAGATTTCTTTAACATATTCTATTGCAATTACTATTGGGTCAAATATTGTAGGAAAAATCCTAAGGATATTCTCAACAATCATCTTCTCTTTTATAGTTTGATCAACAATCCTTAACTAATAGTTTCATATTCCTTGTTGCCACTCACCATGCCCTTTACTTCCCTCTTCATGTACAAACTTGAGAATCAATAAAAATTTCCTTAGATTCATATTCATTGCTGTCCCTTTTGGATTGTCATATATTATGACTATCGTAATTTTATAAAAAAATTCAGATTTAAGATATTTCTTTACTTGATTAGTACTATGGTGGAACTAATCTTTATCTCTTTTTTATGCTAAAAGTATAATTCTTTGTCATGCCAAGGAAACGATAAAAAGATTCCTCTAACATAGGAGGAGCAAGCAGATAAGAATGTAAAGAAAAAATGGCAAATGAGGCAACTTCATGAAAAGAGGAAATTGAACATGATAAAAGAAGACATGCCAATTGAAGAGGAACATAAAGATAGGAATACAAATAAAAGAAAAAAAATGAGGAAACTTCGTGAAAAGAGGAGATTGAACATGATAGGAGAAGATGTGCTAATTGAAGAGGAATATGAACCTCCTCTACCGCAACTTGGAGACACATCCTCTACTACAAGTCAAGCTGGAGGGACACCATTTACCACATCTCAAGTTGAAAGTACATCATCACTCACATGTGAAGAAGGAGGTATGCTATATTTCCCATATCAACTTCAAGGTACATCATCTATTCCATCTTTGATCAAAGATATTCCATATATCCCATCTCATTTTAATATTGATGAAATTCCTAATGTTGAGTGAAATTTACCTTTGAGAACACCACGCAGAATTTTCCATAGAAAGTCCAAGTATTTGTTTGATATTGATGAGAATATTTTTCAGCCAATGGAAGATAAGATTCCAAAACACAATTGTATAATATGTTCTCATAATATTTGGAGAGTGTTCTTTGAGAAATTAAATGAGACTGAAAGATGTCAACTATTAGTTGAAATGATGCGAAGTATAAAGTATAGGTCCATCCTGAAGATTCTTGGTTTGAGAACATTAGAAGCTTCAAGTGAAAAATCTATTGTGAAGAATCTAATGAGTTCATATGAGAGTGTGGGTAACACATCATGCAGAAAAGATAGTAATGTCACACAACATTTCATTACATCAACAATAGTGAGTAATCAAATTAAGAAAGGTCGTCTCATTAGAAATACAAGTCAGACATTCATAATAAATAAAAAAAGAATTATTAAGAGTCATTAGAAGGTGCCAAAGAATTGAGTACATAGATGACAATGAATTGTGGGCATTCATGGGGAGACTACCATGAAAAGATAAACCAATTTTTGAAAAATTGAGGTCACTAATTGAATACTTTTGGAAGAATTACACAAGGGTATCTTTGAATCAAATGGATGTGGTAATAAGGAGAATTGGTAGTCGAAACCATGAGCCACATCCAAAGAATTTTTTGGATATGACTCAAACACAGTTTTTTGGTAAATTTCTAGAGATGTATCCTCAAGGTAAAAATTTTCAAAGATATTTTGAAATGCTAAAACCTTTCTATGTCAAAATAAATCACACACACACTACTATTGTTGTAGATTACATATTGAATTTTCTAACTACTTTGACGTGTATCGATCTATATGTTTAGATTTTCATACTAACAATGTTTTGTAGGATTGTGGCATAAATGTCCCACCTACATCTTCAAGAGACTTCATATCAACAATTTTATGTGAAAGAGAGGAAGGTCAAATATTCTACAGGAAATTATGCTTGGATGGCACATGTCAACATTGTGTTGGCTTGCAATGTATGCCAATATGTGAACATATGTAAATCACACATGCAGTTGGAAATGAACTAGTAGAGTGTGGAAAGTATAAAATAGTGGCCTATGATAAAAAAGATGGTAAAGAAGCAAAAAGGTGTGATTTGGTTATTCAAAAGATTCCAGTGTATCCGTTTATGTCTACATTTCATCACAGTATAGTGTATGAGTATGCAAGGCATACCCATAAAGCTTGATCATTGGAATTGCAATTTAAGTTATGCAAGGAAACATTTCCACTTGGTAGCATTGTTTTAGTCATTGAATTTGAAAATAACTATAGTATATATCCATAGCATGAGGTGCAATCACAATACTACAACTCCACACAAATTTATATATTTGTGCACATAAAATTCATTCATGCAAATGACAGTACAAAGGATGATAGAAAGATCATAAGGGAGTATCATTTTTATATCAGTGGTAATCGTACACATTCTATAAAGTTTGTGCAAGATTTCTTTTAGGTGTTCAATGATTTGGCTAGAAGGGGCATACCATTCAGTTAGCATATCATATGGTCATATAATTGTGCATCACAATTCAAGAACTTGTGGATGTTCGATTGGTTGAGTAGGATGCATAATATTGTAGGTGTTCAATATATGTGGAACTTTTGCAAGGTCAAGCATGGAAAGGTGGAGAATGATGGTGTAGGAGCATGTATCAAAAGAGCCATAGCATGGGAAGAGTTAAAGTATAAGACAATGCAAATTTGATAGATGCAAAATCAATCATCGAGTGGTATAATGCTTATGGGTCCAAGTAATGAAGGTAAGCATTCAATTTGTAGATTTTTTTGGTTAATAGATGATACTAATAGTGCAAAATCTAAGGATTGTTGTACACTAACAACATTCAAGTGAGCTACATTCTTTCAGAAGCTCAAATGTAGGTCCATGGAGTATCCATATGTGAAATATGGCATGCTTTTGATCTTCATGTACAATTCAAGCCTGGAATGAGTGTGAGTCAAAGGAGTGGGTTGACGAATGGTGGTTAATTTTTCTTAGCCCACTTGACATGTATCAACTCTCGATAGCATTGGAATTGACATATATGGAATCATTGGTTGACTTTGACCATATATCATATCTAGTTCAACCAGATAATATATCTACTTGCATAGTTTTTTGAAATTCATAATGTTATCTTACTTTGCAATGTTTTTGTAATGTTGACTAATTTCATCTACTTTGTTGCACATATCAATGTAGGACATATTTATACAGTTATTACAAATGAAGACAATGAAGATGGAACAAATTATTATTTGTGTCCTTGTGTTGAGGCCAAAAATAAATTGGATTCCCCTATTATAGATGGAGAAAACATTGGATACCTTGTAGGCTTGGTGGTTGTTACTGGAACATGACTTATAAGATACCCACATAAGAGTGTTAATTTTTGGTTGTTTCAAGACTTTGACATGCATCAGAAGATTCTTCATGACTCAAACCTTGTCATGACATCCAATGTTCATTTGATACAATATCAAGGTAGACATTTGAACAAGAACTTGTGGAAGGTGTGTGAGTCTGACCATGAGGCAATACTTGGCACAATAAAGAGTAGAGTAGACTCAGATGGTTCATTGGTTAATTTGTAAGTATGCACATTGAATTTATAAAGGAATGTTATTGATATTAATGTATTGCAATGATAGATAGACCTTTCATTTCTATATTTCAACTTTACTTATGTTTTGGTTCCAAATTTCATATGGCATAGGAAGGATTTACTAACCCTCTTAAACTTAAATTTTTTCTTTCTTTTGCTATTGCATTTTTACACATATACAATGAATCTTGGGTAGATTATATACATATTTATGGTTTCACCATTTGACCATATTGAGACCTCAATTCACAAACTTGACCTTTGCAACCATAAAGTAGACTTGGGAGACCCTTCCTCAACCATCATTTCACCTAAAACATCAACCATTTCCATCATATCCATCCAAAACATATTATATTTCCCTCATATTAGTATTTTCATCCATTATCATAAGCTAGTCATCACAACCATCATCCTTAGACCTTGGTACTTTCATTCATTATCCTATTCTTATCATCTTATCATCTTCATCATCATTGCTTTCATCATTGATCCTCTTTATCTTTGTATCCAATCTCTATCCTATCATATCATATCCAATCTTTATCATCTTTTATTCTATCTCATCACCCAATTATGGCCTCCCAAGATTCCCAACCATTATATCAATATGATATCCAACAAAGGTTCCAAATTACCCCATGATTTTTACACGTCTCAAATCATCCAACAACCCCATTTTAAACCCCCAACTTATAATTCATTATAATCCATATTCTTCTACACCCCCACCTTCCACCTTATTCTAATCCTCATAACCCATCTGTCTTCCATATTCTTCTAATCTCCCCACTTCATCTCAATCCATAAATCCTACATCACACTTATATATCAAAATCCCCTCTCACACCCAAAACATTTCATCACATATCCCACAACCTCAACATTATGTCCCTTCTCCTCATATCTCAATATGTATCCCATTTAACCCATCATATCATCTCCAAACTTCTAATCCCATCTCATATACCCATCAACACATCCAATCTTCTAATCCATTTCTCCCTTTTATCAATACCAATACATATCATCCTCAAAACCTCCCATATCCAATTCTCAATAACTAGCCTTCAACTTCACAAGTACTTTGACCTAATATGTGCAAAAAATAAAGGATACCCTTAAGGGACTTTAACTACGACGTCACCATCTTTTGTTGTGTTTCACTATCAAGTCAAAATGCATATTTATGTGATAAAAAAATATTCATTGTCTTTTTTTGTGTTTCACTATAAAAGGATAAATGCATATTTATTTGGTAAAATTACATTCACCATCTTTTGTACTCATGTGTGGGTGTGTAAGTGTTTTCAAGATCCATTTAGGTATAGTGATGAGTCTCTATATGAGTGTAGGTGGGTTTTTGTAATCTCAACATAAGATTATTAGTGATAATACATTATCCCTTCAGTTGGTTGTATACGAAGTGTGAAAAAAATAGAGATGAAAAATAGTATGAAAACTACATGAAATCTAAACTTGAAATCATGTAAGAACATAGATCATGAAAAGTAATGCAAAAGCATCATTGATAGCATCATGTAACATTGAGGATTTCTCCCAATAAAAGTAAAAAAATATGATATAATGTGTAGGTACATAGGATATTAGCATCAAGGTACATTCACATATTTTGAAAAAGATGAATCATTTGCAATAACCATATTATTTTTTGTCCATTTTATTCTTTATATTTTTAAGATTCTGCTCTAATATAGGGTAATCATGTGCTTATATTTATTTAGTGTCATTTGTAAAGTTAATATTTAGGTTCTAGCCAAGTTGATCAGCAATAGTAAATCAAATCATAATCTTCAAAAACTAAGTCATTTAATATTTCTTTTAAGGCAACTAGTTAGAATTTGTAAACCCTAGATTTGAACATCTTATTGGCATTCATAGAAAAAAATCATTAACTACCCCTTCCAAATCCTTAACTACTCTTCATACTCTCTGACTGGCTCAAAAATCTTGTTTCACACCCTTGCATGCTAGAACATCATGAGCTACATTGCACCAATGATATCTCTTAAAAGACCAAAGTGAAAAAAGGAAACAAACTTTGATGAGGTATTACTCAAAAACCATGGCAGTTAGAAATATTTTTTCTAAAGGTATGAGATTATGTAGGGCCTCTCTACAATAACCTCTCTCGGTTTTTTATATCTCCTAGTCATTTTCCCGTGGTGTCCAGTTTTCAATTGATGGAAAAAGCGTCAAATGTATGCAATGTAAAGTTGCAAGGTGGTGTAATTTTTGTTTTTCTCATCATGTGACCAAACTGATAGTTCCAACACATTCAAATGGGTAGGTTTAGGCAAGGCAAGGTCCTATTTTTCACCAAAACATGCCAGAACATTTTGAGCTACATTGCATCAATGATATCTCTTAAGAGACCAAAATGCAAAAAGGTAACAAACTTTGACGAGGTATTAATCAAAAACTATGCAACTTAGAAAGATTGCATTTGAAGGTATGTGATCACATAGGGCCCCTCTACAATAACCTCTCTTGGTTTTCGATATCTCTAAGTTATTTTTCCGTGGTGTCTAATTTTTAGTTGATGGAAAAAATGTCAAATGCATGCAGTGTAAAGTTGTAAGGTGGTGTAATTTTTCTTTTGTTTTTTGTGCAACCAAACTAGCAGTTCCAATGCATTCAGATGAATATGTTTACATTAGGAAAGGTCTTATTTCACACCCAAAAATGTCAGAACAATTTGAGCTACATTGCACCAGTGATATCTCTTAAGAGATGAAAGTAAAAAAGGTAGCAAACTTTGACAAGGTGTTACTCAAAAACCATGGAACTTAAAAACATTCTTTTTGAGGGTACAAGATCATGTTAGGCCCCTTTATAATAACATCTCTTTGTTTTTTATATCTCAAAGTCGTTCACTCGTGGTGTCAAATTTTCAATTGATGGAAAAAGCATCAAATGCATGCAGTGTAAAGTTGCAAGGTTGTGTAACTTTTGTTTTGTTCATCATGCAACCAAACTTGATAGTTCCAACACATTTGGATGGGTAGGTTTACGCTAGGAAAGGTCATTTTTTGTACCCAAACATGTTAAAACAATCTGAGCTACATTACACGAGTGACATCTCTTAAGTGACAAAAGTGAAAAATGGTAGAAAACTTTGACAAGGTGTTACTCATAAATAGTGACACTTAGAAACATTTTTTATAAAGGTATGGGATCACATAGGGCCCTTCTATAATAACCTCTCTCAATTTGTGATATCTCCAAGCCATTTTCACGTGGTGTCCAATATTTAGCTGATTGAAAAAGCATTAAATGCATGCAATGTAAAGTTGCAAGGTGGTGTAATTTTTATTTTGTTCATCATGCAACCAAACTAATAGTTCCAACACATCCGGATGGGTAGGTTTAGGCTATGAAAGGTCCTATTTTGCACCCAAACATGCTAGAATATTTCAAGCTATATTGCATTGACGATATCTCTTAAGAGAACAAAGTGCAAAAAAGAAACAAACTTTGATGAGGTGTTACTCGGAAACTGTGGCACTTAGAAATATTTTGTATAAAGGAAGAGGATTGTTGTGCAGTTTTTTGCACACATGCCTTGCTAAAGAAGCGACCCTCTTGTGCTTTCATTTTTGGTGTTTTGGCCCTTGTTTTTTTGGAGGTTTTGTTGCCTTAACGCTTGCTTGAATGATTATATTATTCGTGCAAATACCCCCTTCTAGGAAGCACTTTGAAAATCTAATGTTCTAAACTCATTTCAGGTTTTTGGCTCTTTTCGAGAAAATCCACTCCTGGAAGAATTCCTAGATTTCCTTGAAAACCCGATGGTGGATACTCTACACTATGATCCAAAGATTTTGGTACTTCACATAATTCCATTGTGACTAGATTTCTCTGAAATTTCATCTCCTAGTCGAGTTCCCAGGTTTTGGTTCTACCTATCTTGTTGACTGCATTAATGCTCGTTTGTATGATTTTTGTAGTAGGTATTAAATAAATTTTGGGGAGTGTCATGCCATTAAGTATTTATCATTTTTTCTCTATTGATCTTAAGTGTTGGGCTTGATTTGGTGTGTTATTTTCGTGGATTTCTGGATTTGGTGGTGATTTTCCTGGGCGTCATCATAATTGTTGTTGTTTGTTGGGGTGCTAAGGATTGTTATCTATCATTGTTGTAATCAAGTCTCACTTCATCAATGGTATGTCTTCATTGATTTTTTTTTAATTGTTGAATGTGAGTGGTTCTTTGGTGTCCTGAGTGTGCTTGGAGTTCAAATTTCTATATTTTTGGGCATTGAACATTTGAAGCTAGGGTTGCTCGGTTTTGTTAGATTGATGATTCCCAAGTGATTTTTTTTTAGCTTTCCTTTCGGTTTCATCATAAGGTAGCTCACTTGTGTATTCTATAAGGAACCTTTTGAAAACCTAGCAATCGAGTAAGCTGATCCCAAGCTTGTCTTGTGCATTCATGGTGGAATTTTAGGGTTTTGAGTTTAGGGAATCACCATTTCCTCTCGATTTACTCTAGGATGAGCCTCAAATTTAAAGATGATCTATAGGGGGTTCAAATCAAGTTGGTTTTAAGCCCAAGATCCTCAAATTAGTGATCGTTCAATCAATTTGAGTGAAGTCATGAGAAAACGTTGATATCTAGAAATTCGGGTTTTCCTTCAACTTTGGGATTTTCCTTCACTGGCAGATTTCCCTGATTTTCCATTTTCTCTTTGTTTTCCTGAAATGTACGATGATCCAGAGTTGTGCTTGCTTCGTAGATTTTTGTTCCCTCCAGATTTTCCTGAAATTTTCTTTGTTCCTTCATTTTTCCAGAATTCGTAAGATATTGTTGTTTTCATAGAAATCCGTCCTGGGCAGAATTCTCTGAAACTTTGTGGAAAATGAAGAACTGAGAAATAGCATGATTTATTAGTTGATGATTATGCATTGTATGATCAATATGAACTATTTAAAGATGTATCATGTTTCTTAGTTAATGACAATTGATTAAATGATTATTGGATGCTTTTGTGTTTATTTCGCTAAAATATGCCTGGTCGAGAATTTTCTGAAATTCCTCTCTGGCCTAGATTTTGTGAGAGGACTAAAAACCCAAATTTTGATATGATTAATTTTATGAGATTTTGGAGCATTTTTCTTATCATGGGACTTATATTGATGTTGAATATGCCATTTTTGATTAATTAACTTGGGTTCCATGTGATCTTTATTATGGTTTCTTTATTGGATGCAGGTTGAATCAAGTAAGGCAGTGACAAGTGGAACCAAGGGTAGAGTGATGGATCCAAGTGTAGAGGGGTCTTCTATTTCTGAGGCAGAAAGAATCAAGATGGATATCAAGAGCAGAATTCCTAAGAGAAGGCTTACTTCCATCTGGGCAGAGGTAACTGATACTAATGTTGGACTATGAGATTATGAAGAGTTCAAGACCAGGATAGTAGCACAAAACCTTCCTTTGCTGGCTAGAAGAATGTTGGAATCAGGGTTGGAACATGTAGCTGGATTCCCTCCTATAGTACAGTGTTATGGATTGGTGCTCAAGTGCACTAGACATTATGACAAAGGTACACAAAGGATAGTTGGTCCCCAAGGGAGAATTGTGGCAAATCTAAATCTTGTATCTATAGCCCAAACCTTTGAAATGCTAGAGAGGTCTCATTTGGTGGCTTTTGATATGGATATGACAAAGAAGTTCTATGAGGAGGATACCATCAAGTCCCAACAGGTCATCAATTCCTAGTTGGAGAAGCCTAAGTCTCACTTTTCTAAGATGCCAAAACAATTGTTTAGGGATAAATTCAAGAAGGAATACTATGATGCTATCACCCTTCTTAGTAGGGTGGTAGGGTTGAAGAGTGCCAGTGTGTTTGAGAACTAGATGTTTCATGTTATTGAGAGAGATGAAGCAAATAACAGGGTGGTTCACATTGCTACTCTTGCTCCTAATAAGAATAGAGATGATGTAACTAGAAGTGATTATAATGTGTAGACTATCAACCTAGGGCCTACTTCCATGGAACAAGAGAATGAAAAATATGAGGGCTCTAGTGTTGTGATCTTGGGTAGGTTGAGGAAGGAGGTGTAAACCAAGCAAGAGTTGAAGAAGGAGAATGATAAATTAAAGAAGTACTTGCAGGACTTGATGAAGCCCTTGCAATCTATTATCTCCTCATCATCTGTTGCAAGCTTTTTGCCACAGGAAACCATAATGGAGCTAGAGAGAATGAAGACTACTACTCATGCCACAAAAAAATGGTTGCAAGGGGTGCAAAATAAGGGAGATAATGCTATCAAAGACATCCTTTCAATTGGTGGAGATGCTATGAGTTCAATAAATTGGTTGAAAGATGTATTGCTCAAGATAAGGAAGATGTAGATCTCCTGTTGCAGAAAACCAAGACCATCTTGGAGTATACTAAAGAAAAGTTGGTGAGTGATGGAATTCTTCCTTCCTCTAGAGTTGCAGAACCTTGGGAATGGTATGAAGCTTTGCAAATAAGGGAGAAGGTTTTAAAGAAGGTGTATAAGTAGAGGAGGAAATTTGAAGACACCCTAATCTAGATCTACAATAAATGAATTTCTTTCTTTAAGGTGATGATAGGAAGAAAGAAGTTTGCACCAAAGAATTTGAGCTTGGAACAGCTGAGAAAATGGTGGTGAGATGTATATTCACCAACCAATGAAGACCCAGTCACTGAACATCAGTTGGATGATGCGACCACCTACATTGCAGTTATTGATAAATATCAAACCAGTAAGGTAGAATGGGATAAATTGGTGGAGCAGTCAAGAGAAGATATCAAGTCCATTGAGAGGAGAGTTAAGGTTTTATCTATGCCACCTATGGCCGACTTGGACAAGATAATTTTGATGGTGCATGATAGGGTGGAGTGAAATAAGGACAAAGGGGAAGGCAGTTAATGCAATGCCTCATCAAAATTTGTGCTTCCCCATTATTTCTCTTCTTCCTTCGCATGCATTGGATCTAGCTTTGTTGGAGAACCTAGGCTGACCTGGATGGAATACTTGCATTTAATGCCCGATTTGTTTATTTTGAATTCCTCTTGGCCGACTTGTTTGTGGCCATTTTATTATTTTAAGCCCTAATTGGGCTAACATATCTTGGGATTTCTATAAATATTGCATTCTACCTAATTTGTAAGGGCTAGATAGTTTTACTTTAGAGTGAATTAAGTATTATAGCAAGAGTTAGAGCTAGTAGTTAGTCTTATTTTTAAGCAATCAAGTGTTGTAACAAAATACTAGAATTGTTGCTACATTGCATAATTTAATGCAAGTGGAGACATTGTGATTTGGTGCCTTTCTTATGTTGAATTTTATCTGGCATGGTTCTTGTGATTCTATCTTTAGAATTGCTTAAGTTTATTTGATAGATGTGTGAGGTTTAATGTTAGAAGAATTGATAGTGTTTATGATTTGGTACTTGAAGTGTTGTAGCAATCTCTGGTCCATAATTTTCGCAACCAACTGATTGTTAGTTGCTTTGCAAAGTTAGCCCAGACTTTAATATTCATTGTGCTTAGTTCAATTGTGGATGCTTGTTCATTTCGATTGCAATAGGATTGTTTTGAATGAATGTTCATGATATGAAAATATTTAATGCATTAGAAGATTGTAGATTCATCTGGGTCAAGCAGAAATCAGTTTCTGAGGGATTGGTCCATTTCAAGTGTTTCATCATTTGCATTGTTAATCCTAGGATTAGTGTTAAATTTAAGAATCTCTCTAAATGCTTATCTCTTTTGCTATTTCTTTATCATTTGGGTTAGATTTAGGATTGGACATATCATCATATTGCTAGATCTGATAAATTTAAGGATTCAGTATTTGGTTGTAGTAAGGCCCCATTTGTGATTACCGACATTTTCACATTTATCACAAAGTTGTTTATACATTGTCAAGACCTGACATTAGAGACCTTGGGGTTATCTCTTGAGGGTTGTTGATAGAGATTTAACTTTTAAGAGAGATAGGATACTATATTTTGTCTGAGATGTTACTGTGCAGAAAACACCATCAATAGAATGACGAATCTGCTAGGAAAATGCTCCAAAGCATTTATGTGAAAAACTAGAATCAAGAACCCAAAATATTTGGTTTCAGTCCCTGCATTAGGTCACCAATTTGGTAGAGTTTCAAAACTTAGAGATAAGCAAACCATTCTTGTACTCAGGTCAAAGTGTGTGCATATGGATTCATTCCCATTTTCCTTGGTTGCAGTGAGGATCAAATTTGGTCTGATTAGGCTACATAAATATTCAAACTCCAAAAGCAACTTGGATAGAGCCTCTTTTCTAGTCAATCGTTCATAGCCCCGATGAGGTTATTGCTATGATCCCCCCAAGCATAGATCTACTGCCAGACAGGTGTCCATAGCCCCGATAGAGATACCTGGATGCTTCTGATAAGTTGAGTTTGTTCTTTGTGATTCTCAACATTTTCTCTTTTTCTTCTTTTTGATATTTCTTTTCTTTTCAATTTTGTTTCAACCCGTGAACAATGAAGGTCACACTCAGGGCTGGGAATCACAGTGGCACTAAAGCATAATATAAGATTTTTCACCTAAATAGACTTCATAGGAACCCCTTGCAACCTTGGAATTTTAAAATATCTGTGTAAAATGTAAGACCCAAATACATTCCAGATTTAACTTAATCCATAGCTTATCCACTCAAAACACTTAATACATATGACACCAAATAGAGGACTTTCACCAACTGACTCCAAGAAAAAGATTAAAGTTTGTAAAAGAAATATTCAGAACAATCCCAGATAATAACATAATTTCCATGCAGGTGCAACACACCCAAAAGAAAAAAAGAAAACCTCCAAAGCAAGAGTGGAGCAAAAAAAAACCAAACCGAAAGCAAACCTAAACTAACCAAAACGAAAACAAACCAAAAGCAAAGTAGAAAAGGAAACCTACTCTAACCAAAGCAAAGCAAAGCAAATAGAAAGGAAACCTATTCTAGCTACGTACAGGAAAAGAGCTGTAAACAACTCAGGATTGGAAGTAATGCTTCAAATACTGCCCATTGACAGGCAGTGGAATATCCTCCCCAGTAAGGGTTTTCAAGCGAAAAACATTATCTCCCAAGATCTCTGAAATCTAATAAGGGACAAGCCAAATTTTGTCAAATTTACCATGTTCTCCCTTACGGTCATGGGCTTTATCCCATTAAAGAACCAAATTAGAGATTTTAAAGGCTTTTACCTTGGCTCTCCTATCAAACCATCTTTTGACTACCCCCTGATGTTTGGCAAAGTTTTCAAGGGTTTCATCTATTTTCTCTTCAAGGTGTAACAACTCAACAAGTCTAGCTTCTCGCTTATCCCCTTCATCATAATATTCATTAATGAACTGTAGGGTGGGGATTCTTAACTGAATAGGAAACACAAGTTCTAACCCATAAATCAAGTGGTAAGGGGATATGCCTATGGAAGTCTTGTGCCTTGTGCGATCTTCCCAGAGAGCAAACCAAAGCTGGGTATGCCAGTCCTTAGGATTCCTTTCTAACAGCTTGCGAATAAAAGTCAGGAGATTCTTATTGGAAGACTCAGCCAAACCATTACCCTGAGGGTAATAATTGGATGCAAATTTAGTTATAATTCCTTGATCAAAGACCCAGTTAGAAAATTTTAATGATGCAAATGCAAGACCATAATCACAAACAAAAGACATAGGAAATCCAAAGCGATTAATAATACCTGATTCAATGAAATTGATTACCACTTCAGAAGTACATTATTTGCATGCAAGAGCTTCAGTCCATCTTGTGAAATAATCAGTAACAGTAAGAATATACCTGTGTCCTGGAGAGGAGGGCAGATTGATTGGACCTATGAAGTCCATTCCCCACTGTGTGAAAGGTTTTACCTCAAAGACTAGTTGAAGTGGGAGTGCTACATACTTATCTTTGGTTGTTGCAGTTTGACACACATGACACATTATGACATGATTGTGTGTGTCCTTGAATAGTGTGGGCCAATAATAACTAGCTCTCAGAATCTGATTTGTAGTGGATGGTGCAGATCCACGGCCAATACCATATTTATCATGAAATTACGCCATGACTTTGTCCGCCTCTTGCTGCCCCAAACATCATAAATAGACACCTTCATGATTTCTTTTATATAAGACAGCTCCCTTCAGCATGAAATTGTCACTTCAAATGCAATGCCCTTCTCTGTAATGCATTAAGATGGTCTAGAAACCTTTGATTTAGGAGATAATGAATGATATCATCATAGCATTCCCCTGGAGAAACATCTTCAAGATTGTAGTGTTGGGCTGCAAAATTAGGACCCATTTTTGCCATTGTCCTCGTTAGTCATTTCCCTCTTACTAGCTTCATGGGTTGAATCTCTATATTGTATTCCTGCAACATGGTCACCCACTTTTCTCTGCGTTCTTCTAGCTTATTTTGCATCAACAATAGCTTGACTATAGGATTATGAACTATTGCAAAGACCTTGTTCTTGAGAATATAGTGCCTAAACTTCTTCACAACTCTGACTAGGGCATAGTCCTGCTTCTCCACACTTGGATACCTTAGTTCTACATCTTTCAATGGTGCACTCATAAATTCTATGGGGTGCTCATTCCCTTGATCATACTTTTGGGTCAACATGTGATCCGGTGGACATTTTTTAGTGAAAATTGAAGTGTCTCATTTTTCTCCAGAATTTGCACCATTAGAAAGAGCTCGACGTCCTGATTCCAACGCAACTCGAACAGAGCGAAAAGGAGTCCGTTTGCACGAGTTATAGCCAGTCAAACCTTTGGTCAAACTGGAATCAGAGGGCGTCCAAGAAGCGGAAAAAATGGCGTCATCAAAAATCAATGAAACTGGTGTCATCGTGAAGAGCTCATCGAGACAATTTCGACGGTGTTCGTTTCATCAAAATCTGACATCATACGCGAAAGTTATCAGTGGTCAAAGTTTCAGGTTGACTTGGTGGACTTGAAGGTACATGCTGACGTCAGCAGTCAGTCCGTACTGTACGGAATGCATATGGGTGAATCCGGGTGAAACACGTGGTGGCAGAGTCATTGTACGGACTCAATCAGGTGATGACACGTGTCATCCGTACGTCGACGTGGCAGTATAGTCAGCGTACCATGCAGATGAGTCATTGCACAGGTGGCGGACAGGTCAGCAATGATGTGTCATCGACAGCGAACCAATGTTTGACACATGGTAGGAAGTGCCACCATCCACGTCAGCACAGTGGTGGACACGTCAACAGACAAGTCATTGTACAAGTGGTCATTGACAGCGAATAGCATTTTGACATATGTCAACACGTCATCGTCCCAGTCAGCACCATGTCAGCAGACACAGTGGCTCCGTCCGCGGATGAGATGTTGACACGTGGCGCCTGCCTGGCCTGACATGTGGCTCCCGTCAGCTCTCCATTCTGCCGAGTGCTCAAAGTTTGTTTGTTAAAATGTTTGTTGGGGGGTTTGAACCCCCAACCTCGCGCCACCCAATATAGCTCGTAGCCGTTGAACCAAATCCGTGGCTCTAATAGAACTGTGGGAACGATTGGTTTTGTTATTCAAAAATTAGCGAATGGCTGTTTAAAATCCAGCGACCGGGAGTGGAACCCGGAACCGCCGGCCTCACAAAACATTTAGCCACCGGCAAGCCACGCGCTGGCTTTACATTGTAATTGGCATCGGTTGATTTTCTTTTGGATTTCAAAACCGATTTCCTTTCTTTGAAAAAAAACAAACCCACCAAAAATTAAATAAGAAAACAAACAAATCTCTAAGTAGTGATAGCCCGAGAAGGGCTTGAAACAAAAAAAAATATAGAAGATATATTATTGTTTTGTTTATATAAGAATGGGAGATTTGAGATATTATGGAGAGATAAGGTGAATATTGTAAAATCAATTGGTTAAAGACCAATTTGAGAAAATTTTATGTATTTAAAGGGGTGTGAGGTGAGAGTTGCTATCGAAGTTTTTTTCAGGTGATGAAGTCCTGATGCTGAGGTGACACGAAAGAGAGGTCTTGTGGAGATTCTTTGAGTCATTCTTGCACGTCAGAGCGCTGTTATGCTGCCGAAGTGCTTGGAGAATGGTTATGGTGCTGTTGTAATTGATTTTTGGAGTTAATCGGATCAGTCTCTCTATTGGAGTGGACCCGGAGACGTAGTCACATTTTGTGACGAACTCCGTTATCAACTGTTTGCACTTCTCTTCTTCTCTCTCTTTCTTTCTCTCATTTCCTTCCTTTCTGTTATAATCACCTTGTTATTACTTTCATTTTGTTATTTCCATAAGTTAATTTTGATTTAATTAACTTGGAATAATCATTGTAAAAGTTTAAGCATTCAATTCTGCAATCTAGTCTAGATCCTATACAGATCAAGTTGGTATCAGAGCTCTTGGTGACTATTGTTGCGTTATTTGTTTTTGAATGCTAACGAGATCCGGATTCAGAAGGGTGCAGGCAAACTCAAGACTTTGATCCGAGATCGGGAAGCGTAGAACATCTCCAAAGATGTCGTTTGGAATGGAGGTTCCTGAAGAAATCAGTGAGCAGGAGTTTTGAAGAGCATTCCTTGAGATGAAGGCTAAGGTGGACATTCTTTTTCAGGAGAGACAAGAACGGAAGGAACGTGAAGAAGGTTCGTCGAAGCAAGAAGATCGCAAAGACAAGAAAGAGGAACAACATGGAGATGGTGACAAGCAACCAGATCCACCCTCTTCTTCTTCTCCTCCCTCTTCTCCTTCTTCTCCATCTTCTCCTCATTCTATTTCTTCTAATCCTTTCAAGAGTGGGTATAAGCCTAAAATCAAATTGGATGTAAAATTTGACTTGCCTAAATATTGTGGTGAACTTAATGCTAAAAAATTGGATGATTGGATTCAACAAGTAGAGGTCTACTGTAGAGTCCAGAACCTATTAGATGATGTTGATAGGATCCAATTAGCTACTCTTCAATTAGGAGGTACAGCCTTAACCTGGTGGGAGAGTAAGTCTAAGGAAAAAGTTTCACAACATGGTAGAGTCAGTTTAACTTGGGCAGAATTTATTAATGCTCTTAAAAAGCAATTTTATCCCCTAGGACATATGCAACAGTTAATGATGGACTGGCAAATGTTTAGGCAAGGGAAAGGTCAAACTGTCCAAGAGTACACCCATGAATTCAGGAAAAGGGCTATTGCTTTGAATGTTCCTTTGTATACCCAGGACACTTTGTTGAAGTACATAGGAGGTCTACATTCCTACCTTAGGCATTCCATTTTGGTATTGAACCCTTGTAATTTGGATGAAGTGTCTGTTCAAGCTACACACTTAGAGTCAAGGGGTAAAGGATCTTTCATTGACAAGTTTGATAATGATGTAAAGAAATCTTCTAAGAATGCAGAGACAGGGAAAGGAAAGAAGGCAACTACAGTTAAGAAGGATGAGAAACTTTCTTGCACTCATTGTGACAAGGAAGGTCATGATGAAGATCACTGTTGGAAGTTACATCCCGAACTAAGGCCTAAGTGGGCTCAGAGACGTAATTAGAAACAGAAAGGTAAGGAGAAAGCCATGAATGTTGTTATGGATCTTGGTTCAGATTTAGATGATGAGACTAAGATAACAGCGATGGGTCTAAAAGGTAAAGCTCCTATTTCTGGTGTTTCTGTTGCTAGTTGTGCTTCTACCTCTACAGTTAATGATTTCTCTGAAGATGTGAAAAGGAATGAGCTATTTCATTTAAGGGTTGTTGCTAAGAACAGTAAAATTGATGCACTCATAGATAGTGGATCTTAGGTGAATTTAATTTTAGAAAGTGTTGTAAGGAACTTGGGATTGAAAACTACACAACATAAGAAACCTTATCCACTAGGTTGGATTTGTGAAAATGATAAGTTGCAAGTAACAAGACAATGCACCTTAAGATTTGCAATCACTAGTAAATTTGTGGATGAAGTTCAGTTTGACGTGGTTCCACTGGATATCTGTGGGATAGTGCTTGGTAGCCCTTATCTTTATGACAGAAAAGCTATTTTCTACAGGGAAAAGAATCATTATCACTTGTTTAAAGATGGCATTCAGTATATTGTATATTCTCACAGGATTAAGACTGATCATTCTTTTGCAAACACAGGGCAGTTAAAGAGGATAATTAATGCAAGTAAAGAATTAACTCTTATGTCTGTCAGTATAGGTGGTTCTACACTTGAACTTGGAGTAGCTAACCAGGGTCAGATGTTGCAGGATGCACTTGCAGTACAACATGAGAAAAGGATGATTGAAAGCATTGATGGATCCTTGGGTAAAAATGTTCCTATTGTGAAGGATCGATGTGTTGTTGATTTGTTCTCTTTCATTTTTGCATTGTTGTTCAGCTTGATGCTAGTCAATTTTTGTTGGTTAGTGGCTATGACATTGGATGTAGAAGCTTATGGAAGTGATAGAATAATGTTTATGTTCAACAACATTGTTGCAGTCTTCATTGTGCTTGTGAGCCAGGTATTCAAACGTATAAAAGATACAGGACAAGTGGGGAGGCCAGGTCCTCACTTATTATTAGAGTAAATGCCACTTTTGGAGGTCCAAAAGGTCTTCAGTGGGGAGGCCTAATCTGGTGGACATTTTTTAGTAAAAATTGAAGTGTCTCATTTTTCTCCAGAATTTGCACCATTAGAAAGAGCTCAGTGTCCTGATTCCAACGCAACTTGAACGGAGCAAAAAGGAGTCTGTTTGCACGAGTTATAGCCAGTCAAACCTTTGGTCAAAATGGCATCGTCAAAAATCAATGAAACTGGCGTCATCATGAAGAGCTCATCGAAACGATTCCGACGATGTTTGTTTCATCAAAATCTGACATCATACGTGAAAGTTATTAGTGGTCAAAGTTTCAGGTTGACTTGGTGGACTTGAAGGTACATGCTGACGTCAACAGTCAGTCCGTACTGTACGTAATGCATATGGGCGAATCCGGGTGAACACGTGGTGGCAGAGTCATTGTACAAACCCAATCAGGTGATGACCCGTGTCATCCGTACGTCAACGTGGTAGTATAGTCAGCGTACCATGCAGATGAGTCATTGCATAGGTGGCGGACAGGTCAGCAATGATGTGTCATCGATAGCGAACCAATGTTTGACACATGGCAGGAAGTGCCACCATCCACGTCAGCACAGTGGCGGACACGTCAACGGACAGGTCATTGTACAAGTGGTCATTGACAGCGAATAGCATTTTGACATTTGTCAACAAGTCATCATCCCAGTCAGCACCATGTCAGCAAACACATTGGCTCCGTCCGCGGATGAGATGTTGACACGTGGCACCTGCCTGGCCTGACATGTGGCTCCCGTCAGCTCTCCATTCTATCGAGTGCTCAAAGTTTGTTTGTTAAAATGTTTGTTGGGGGGTTTGAACCCCCAAACTCGCACCACCCAATATAGCTCGTAGCCGTTGCACCAAATCCGCGGCTCTAACAGAATTGTGGGAATGATTGGTTTTGTTATTCAAAAATTAGCGAATGGCTGTTTAAAAGCCAGCGACTGGGAGTGGAACTCGGAACCGCCGGCCTCACAAAACATTTAGCCACTGGCAAGCCACGCGCTGGCTTTACATTGTAATTGGCATCGGTTGATTTTCTTTTGGATTTCAAAACCGATTGCCTTTCTTTGAAAAAAAACAAACCCACCAACAATTAAATAAGAAAACAAACAAATCTCTAAGTAGTGATAGCCCGAGAAGGGCTTGAAACAAAAAAAAAATATAGAAGATATATTATTGTTTTGTTTATATAAGAATGGGAGATTTGAGATATTATGGAGAGATAAGGTGAATATTGTAAAATCAATTGGTTAAAGACCAATTTGAGAAAATTTTATGTATTTAAAGGGGTGTGAGGTGAGAGTTGCTATCGAAGTTTTTTTCAGGTGATGAAGTCCTGATGCTGAGGTGACACGAAAGAGAGGTCTTGTGGAGATTCTTTGAGTCATTCTTGCATGTCAGAGCGCTGTTATGTTGCCGAAGTGCTTGGAGAATGGTTATGGTGCTATTGTAATTGATTTTTGGAGTTAATCGGATCGGTCTCTCTATTGGAGTGGACCCGGAGACGTAGTCACATTTTGTGACGAACTCCGTTATCAACTGTTTGCACTTCTCTTCTTCTCTCTCTTTCTTTCTCTCATTTCCTTCCTTTCTGTTATAATCACCTTGTTATTACTTTCATTTTGTTATTTCCATAAGTTAATTTTGATTTAATTAACTTGGAATAATCATTGTAAAAGTTTAAGCATTCAATTCTGCAATCTAGTCTAGATCCTATACAGATCAACATGCCATCACAGGAGTGATCGGAAGCAAATGAATATATGTAAAATGGCCTATCATAATCGGACTCACCAAAACTGGAGCTCCAACAATAGCTCTTTTAATTTTTGCAAATTCTTTTTTTGCCTTTGTACTCCATTCAACCTTAGCTTCGTGCTTCAACATGACATTCAATGGCTTGACTATTTCAGTGAATCCAGTGATGAACTTCCTTACAAAGTTAATTTTTCCAAAGAATGACTTCATTTCTTTCTTGCTAGCTGGTGGCTAAATCTTAAGTATGGCCTCCACTCGTTCGGATCAATTGCAATGCCTTTCTCAAAGATGACATGTCCCAACAATTTTCCCTTATTACCTCCAAAGATGCATTTCTACAGATTAAGAGATATACCAAATTCCCTGCACCTCTAAAACACTTTGCACAAGTCTGCTATGTGATCACCTCTCTTCTTGGAAAATATTGTTAGATCATCCATATAAATGATTATTTATTTACCAATTATGTCCTTAAAACAATGTCCATAGCCCTCTAGAATGTGGCTCCAACATTAATCAAACCAAAAGGAATCCTCCTCTAGGAAAAAGTACCCCACTTGGTGGTGAACGAAGTTTTATGTCTGTCCTCATACTGTACCATAACTTGATTGTATCCAGAGTAGCCATCTAGGAAGGACATCATTTGAGATCCATTGACAATCTGAAGTACTTCATCCAGTGAAGGTATGGATAATTGTCCTTTTCTAATGCTCTTTAAGTTTCTTGAAATCCACACACAGTCTAATTTCACCATTCTTTTATAAGGTCAAGTGAGAGTACTCTAATTTGGTTCCTATAATTGGTCATCCTTCGATCATGACATGAGTACTACCTCCTAACTTGTTTGACCACTAACTCATAATCCCCAAAGACTTGCAGAATCTTAACCTTTTTCTTTAGTGCCATGAGTAATCCATGAATCAAAGCCTCATACTCTGCTACATTATTATTACAATGAAACTAAAGTCTATGAGCAAAAAAGAATGTTTTAACTCTTGGACTGATTAGCTCAAATCCTGCCTCAGCTCCTTGCTTTGATTTGGATCCATCAAATCTTAAGGTCCAACAACCAACAACTACAAACTTCCTTGTTGTATCTCTTACATTGTTGTTGTTGGAAGGTTCTTCAGGGAGCATCGCTTTCTTTCCTTTAGGGTCCTCTTGAATGCTCTAAATATTGATTTTGACTATTGGAGTAGGGTTGATACATTTCTGCTTGTTCCACTACAGTCTAGCACAAGCAACAATCCAGTTTAGAGTGGGAGGCATTATGAACTCTACACCAATATGGCAAGAGTAATTCTCCAAAATTCATTCTTCTACCCAACTAAACCTGATCTTCAATACACTTTTGAATGAATTCCTAGAAACTATCCAACAAACTAAACTGATTATCTTTAGGATCATCATCATTTTCAACTGGTTCCACCAAAGATCTGGTACTACTAGATTCTGTTGTGAGATCAACAGGTAGTGTATGCAACATAAGGACCTCTTTTGCATCAGATTCCTCAAAAGGGGTTGCAAGGACATAATTACCCATGCTCACCTCTGATATCAGAATCTCATTCGAAGCATTTTGATATTCTATAATCATATATTTCATCCTAGGATCTCTTTCAATCCTGATCTGATTTGGCACTCCCTTCCAGGGAAGCCACATATGAGAGTGATCAGTTGATACATATCCATTTAGGGCTATAGTAAATTCTTCCTAGAATCAAACCATAATCATCTGGTATGTCTGCCACTTGTATATTAATAACTTGCTAAATTCTAGGGTCAGAGGCAACTTGCATATGAAGCATGTTCAATTCCCCTACAACATTAACCTCAGTTCGATTCAGTTGAGTAACTTTCTTTTGGGAATCAACATGAGTAATACCTAAGACTCTATAGACACCAAAGGGCATTACATTGGTAGAAGCATCTAAATCCAACAAGCAATTGTGTAGGTTCTTACCAAATATGTGGACAAAGATCAGAAATGGAGGAGTGTCTATTTTCCCACAGAACAGAGTCAAGGGAGTATCTACCTATGCAACTTGAGTTCTATCTTTTTCTTTCCCTTTATCTCCAGGTGGTATGTGGACCTGATTATAATTATGGTTTTGGCCTTTTACTGGTTGAGAACATGATGCTTTATTGACACTCTCACTAACTGATTTATCTTGTGATATTGAATTTTCATTTTAAGCTCCTAAAACTGCATTTCTAATAGTTGGAACTCTCAATAATTCATATGCATAGAGACTTACCTTTAGCTTCTTGAGTTCTTTTGCAATGTATATGGCTAGTTGTTCTGCACTCATATCTGCAGGGGCCTCTTTGGGACATTCCACCACCCTGTCTTTGTTTGCTTCAACACTCTTTCCTTTCGATGGATCAACTTGTGCTTGTCCTTCCTTTGACAGGTATTGTTTAGGCACATGAGGATATGGTGGATTATATTTGGCATTGCGATCTGGAGGCGTGGTGAAGTTTTTTGGAGGAATGGAAGTGGTGAAAGGACCTCCATCCTATGGAAATCTATGTGGCATATCCCTTAGATCATATTTTTTAATAGGCCATTGGAATGTCTGTACCTCTTCAACATAAGTTTCTTCTTCATCCATGGGGCCATTGTCATTCACTGGATTTTCATTGACAACTGTGTAATCTCATCTCCATTGCACACTTGATCTACCTCTTCTTTAAGCTGGTCTGATTCCTCCTTAGGTACATTCTCCTTACTTTGGTGAAAAGGAGCATGATTGAGTACCAACACTGATGAATCATAGGTAGTAGATGGCACAATCTCCTGAATACTTCATTGTTCTCCACCTCATATTGGAAGATTGAAGCTGCTATATGAAATTCTAGACAGTCTAATTCAGAATGCTGACTTGTTTTATGGAGCCTATACCATCTTGATAAAGCAGCCTCAGCTAGGTATACACCACTTGTAGGATTTTCTTGATTGAATGGTTGATCCAATGGGGTGGGGACACCTCCATTGTTAGGCCTTGTATTCCAAGTTATGTTCTATCTATGTGGTTTTCTCCTTTCAAACCCTTGTCCACCAGCCTAGCCCCTATCAAAGTTTTGTCCTAAAGATTGTCCCTTATCATAATTCTACCCTCTATCATTATTATATCCTCTTTCGGGATGCTAACCTTTATCAAAGTGTTGTCCTTGTTGAATTTCTCTATTTTCTCTGTTATGATTGGACTGCATACTTCTTTGAGCAGCTTGGAGTTGACTGTTCTAGTTCCCCAAATAAGTTACCTCCATATTCAGCTTCTTCACTTGTTTAGTCAATTCATTCAGTCTCTCCTTATCAGGATTTCTGTATGAAGGATGATTTGTGTTATTTTGGGGATATCCTACTGCAATACTGGTATTCAGTGATTGGTTTAGTACTTCAAAATTCTGCAAATATGTGGGAAAACTAGCCTGAGGCTGCATATGAAGAGGCTAATTTACATTTTGCTGGGGGTAGCTGATTGCAGGTAGAACTTGACTCACAGGAGGTCCTGGGTGAGGAACCAAAGGAAACTAAGGTATTTGATTCATGATAGGAGTGTGATTATCCAGAGCCTGATTGAGGGTTGGGACCTGCCCAAGGTGAGCAATGGGTCCTAGTGATGGTAAAGGCCCAGATAAATGTTTTCTTAAAGAAATTATTACCTTCATAGCCTCTGTGTATGCATCAATTAGAGTGGTAGGAGTGTTTTTTATCCAATTCATGAAGGTAGTTGTCATACTGTCAAGTCCCTCATAATAGACTTCTAAAGCAGTGGCTTCATCAACAACATAAGGAGCCTACAATTAGGTATAGGAACGATGAAACCTATTGTTAAAGGACCCTATAGGCTCATGGAATTCTCTCTTAACATTGGTGAACTGAAGATAAAGCTCATTGGGACTAATGGGAATCCTAAACTTCTAGAGAAATCCAGTCTCCAATTAAGTCCAATTCTGAATAGACCCAGTAGGTAAATGATTGTACCAATAGAATGCATCTTCTCCTAAGGAATAAGGAAAGAGCCTACATGCTACATCCTCATGATTGATTCCTCTATCTTTAAGGCAAGTCTAAAATATTCTGATGTGTTACTCAGTAGTTCTATTGGGATCACTAACATGGAACTTTGAACAAAAGTGTTCAGGGTTCCTGGGCATTAAATTGTAATTATTGAAAGTTAATGGAGATGGGTTGTTGGCAAGGAAAGCCATTGATGGAGGTGGAGGTGGTAAAGGATGATTTATGGCTGGCTGAGGTTGTTGAATGTGAATGTCCTCAGAATCAGATAAGATGAACTTGGTGAAAATGAGGATGATGGAGATGATGGGAGTGGCTGGGTAGATGATGATTAACCCCTTATTCTAGTCCTTCTTGACCTAGTAGGAGTTGGAAACTCTTGGAATTCCTCCTCCCCTGGAGTAGATCTAGTTCTTCTTTCGAATCTTTCAGGATAGATGGCAGACAAAAATCGATCCAGCTTGCTTATTCAGGCCCTCCTTCTAGCGCCAATTTGTTGATGGTGTTTTCTGCACAACAACAACTCATAAAGAATATAGTATCCTATCTCTCTTGAAAGGTAAATCTCTATTAGCAAGCCTCAAGAGATAACCCCAAGGTCTCTAATGTCAGGTTTTGACAATGCATAAACAACTTTGTGATAAATGTGAAAATATTGGTAATCACAAAGGGACCTTACTATAAGCAAATATTGAATCCTTAGATTTATTAGATCTAGCAATATGATGATACTTCCAATCCTAAATCTAACCCAAATGATAAAGAAATAGAAAAAGAGAAGGTTTTAGAGAGATTCTTAAATTTAACACTAATCCTGGGATTAACAATGCAAATGATGAAACAATTGAAATGGACCAATCCCTTAGAAACTGATTTCTGCTTGACCCTGATGAATATACAATCTTATAGAAATAGTGCAATCTTCTAAGGCATTAAAGATTTTTCAGATCATGAAAATTCATTCAAAACAATCCTATTGCAATCAAAATGAACAAGCATCCACAATTGAACTAAGCACAATGAATATTAAAGTCCAGGCTAACTTTGCAAAGCAACTAACAATCAGTTGGTTGTGAAAAGTATGGACCAATGATTGCTGCAACACTTCAAGTACCAAATCATAAACACTATCAATTCTTCTAACATTAAACCTAACACATCTATCAAATAAACTCAAGCAATTCCAAAGATAGAATCACAAGAACCATGCCAGATAAAATTCAACACAAGAAAGGCACCAAATCACAATGTCTACACTTGCATTAAATTACCCAAAGTAGCAACAATTCTACTATTATGTTACAACACTTGCTTGCTTGAAAATAAGACTAACTCCTAGCTCTAACTCTTGCTATACTGCTTAATTCACTCTAAATTAAAACTATCTATCCCTTACAAATGAGGCAGAATGCCACATTTATAGAAATACCAAGATATGTCAACCCAATTAGGGTTTACAATAATAAAACGGCCACAAATAAGTTGGCCAAGAGGAATTCAAAATAAACAAAGTGGGCACTAAATGCAAGTATTCCATCCAAGTTGGCCTGGGATCTCCAACAAAGCTCGGTCCAATGTATGCGAAGGAAGAAGAGAAATAATAGGGAAGCACAAATTCCGATGAGGCATTGCATTAACTGCCTTCCCCTTTGTCCTTATTTCACTCCACCCTATCATGCACCATCAAAAGTATCTTGTCCAGGTCGCCCACAGGTGGCATAGGTAAAACCTTAACTCTCCTCTCAATGGACTTGATATCTTCTCTTGATTGCTCCACCAATTTATCCCATTCTACCTTACTAATTTGATATTTATCAATAACTGCAATGTAGGTGGCCACATCATCCAACTGATATTCAGTGACTGGGTCTTCATTGGTTGGAGAATATACATCTCACCACCATTTTCTCAACTATTCCAAGATCAAATGCTTTGGTGTAGACTTCTTTCTTCCCGTCATCACCTCAAAGAAAGAAATGCATTTATTGTAGATCTCGGTCAGGGTGTCTTCAATTTGCCTCCTCTGCTTATACACCTTTTTTAAAACCTTCTGCCTTATTTGCAAAGCTTCATACCATTCCCAAGGTTCTACAACTCTAGAGGAAGGAAGAATTCCATCACTCACCAACTTATCTTTAGTATACTCCATGATGGTCTTGGTTTTCTACAATAGGAGATCTACATCTTCCTTATCTTGAGCCAATACATCTTTCAACCAATTTATTGACCTCATAGCATCTCCACCAGCTGAAAGGATTTCTTTGATAGCATTATCTCCCTTAGTTTTCACCCCTTGCAACTAGTTTGTTGTTTCATGAGTAGTAGTCTTCACTCTCTCTAGCTCCGTTATGGTTTCCTATGGAAGAAAGCTTGCAACAGATGATGAGGAGCTAATAGATTGCAAGGGCTTCATCAAGTCTTGCAAGTACTTTAATTTATCATTCTCCTTCTTCAATTATTTCTTGGTTTTCACCTCCTTCCTCAACCTACCCAAGATCATAGCACTGGAGGCCTCATATTCTTCAATCTCTTGTTCCATGGAAGTAGGCCCTAGGTTGATAGTCTACACATTATAACCACTTCTAGTTACAACATCTCTATTCTTATCAGGAGTAGGAGTAGAAATATGAACCACCTTCTTATTTTCTTCATCTCTCTCAATAACATGAAACATCTAGTTCTCAAACACATCGACACTCTTCAACCCTACCACCCTACTGAGAAGGGTGATAGCATCATAGTATTTCTTCTTGAATTTAGCCTTGAATAATTGTTTTGGTAGCTTGGAAAAGTGAGACTTAGGCTTCTCCAACTAGGAATTGATGACCTGTTGGGACTTGATGGTATCCTCCTTAGAGAACTTTTTTTCCATATCCATATCAAAAGCCACCACATGAGACCTCTCTGGCATGTCAAAGGTTTGGGCTATAGATATAGGATTTAGATTTTCCACAATTCTCCCTTGGGGACCAACTATCCTTTGTGTACCTCTATCATAGTGTCTAGCACACTCAAGCACCAATTCATAACACTATACTATGGGAGGGAATCCAACTACATGTTCCAACCCTGATTCCAACATTCTTCTAGCCAACAGAGAAAGGTTCTGTGCTACCATCCTAGTCTTGAACTCGTCATAATCCCACAGTCCAACATTAGTATCAGTTACCTCTGACCAGATGGAAGTAAGCTTTCTCTCAGGAATTATGCTCTTGATATCCATCTTGATTCTTTCTACCTCAGAAATAGAAGACCCCTCTGCACTTGGATCCATCACTCTACCATTGGTTCCACTTGTCACTCCCTTACTTGATTCAACCTGCATCCAACAAAGAAACCATAATAAAGATCACATGGAACCCAAGTTAATTAATCACAAATGGAATATTCAATGTCAATATAAGTCCCATGATAAGAAAAATTATCCAAAACCTCATAAAATTAATCATATCAAAGTTTGGTTTTTCAGTCCTCCCACGGAATCCAGACTAGAGAGGAATTTCGAAAAATTCCCGACCAGGCGGATTTTAGAAAAATAAACACAAAAGCATCCAATAATCATGCTATCTCTCAGTTCTTCATTTTCCACAAAGTTTCAGAGAATTCTGACTAGGATGGATTTCCGCAAAAACAACAATATCTTACGAATTCTGGAAAAATGAAGGAACAAAGGAAATTTTGGTAAAATCTAGAGGAAACAGAAATCTGTGAAGCAAGCACAACTCTGGATCATCACACATTTTGGGAAAACAAAGAGAAAATGGAAAATCAGGGAAATCCGCCAACGAAGGAAAATCCTAAAGTTGAAGGAAAACCCGAATTTCTGGATATTGACATTTTTTCACGAATTCACTCAAATTGATTGAATGATCACTAATTTGAGGATCTTGGGCTTGAAACTAGCTTTATTTGAACCTCCTATAGATCATATTTAAATTTGAGGCTCATCCTAGAGCAAATCGAGAGGAAATGATGATGCCCTAAACTCAAAACCTTAAAATTTTTCCATGAATGCACAGGACATGCTTGGGCTCAGCTTACTTGATTGCTAGGTTTTTAAAAGGTTCCTTATGGCATACACAAGTGAGCTACCTTATGATGAAGCTGAAAGGCAAGCTCGAAAAAACTCACTTGGGAATCATCAATCTAACAAAAACGAGCAACCCTAGCTTCAAATGTTCAATGCCCAAACATATAGAAATTTGAACAACAAGCACACTTAGGACACCAAAGAACCACTCAAATTCAACAATTAAAAGAAAAGAAATGAAGACATACCATTGATGAAGTGAGACTCGATTACATCAATGACAGATAACAATCCTTAGCACCCCAGCAAACAACAATAGTTATGATGATGCCCAGGAAAATCACCACCAAATCCAGAAATCCATGAAAATAGCATGCCAAATCAAGCCCACCACTCAAGATCAATAGAGAACAAATGATAAATAATTAATGGCATGAAACTCCCCAAAATCGATATAATACCTACCGCAAAAATCATGTAAATGAGCATTAATGTAGTTGAAAAGACATGTAGAACCAAAACCCGAGAACCCAACTAGGAGATGAAATTTTGGAGAAATCCGGTCATGATGGAATTCCGCGAAGTACCAAAATCTCTAGATCATAGTGTAAATCAGCCGCCACCAAGTTTTCAAGGAAACCGAGGAATTCTGCCAGAAGTGAATTTTCTCGAAAAGAGCCAAAAACCCAAAATGAGTTCAGAACATTAGATTTTCTAAGTGCTTCCTAGAAGGGGGGAATTTGCATGAATAAGATAATCATTCAAGCACACGTTAAGGAAAAAAACCTCCAAAAAACCAAGGGCCAAAACACCAAAAATGAAAGCAAAAGAGGGTCCCTACTTTAGCGGGGCGTGTACAAAAAACTACACAACAAGGATCATGTAGGGCCACTATACAATAACCTCTCTCAGTGTTTGATATCGCTGAGTCATTTTCCTGTGGTGTCCAGATTTTAGTTGATGGAAAAAGGATCAAATGCATGTGTATTGTAAATTTGCAAGGTGGTATAATTTTTTGTATTCTCATCGTACAACCAAACTAATAGTTCCAACACATTCAGATGGGTAGTTTTATGCTAAGAAGGTCATGTTTCACACCCAAACATGCCAGAAAAATCTTAGCTACATTGCACCAAAGATATCTCTTAAGAGACCAAAGTGAAAAAAGGTAGCAAAATTTGATGAGGTGTTACTCAAAAACTGTGAGAAAAATATTTCATCTAGCTTGCTTGTGGTGTCCAGTTTTTTGTTGATAGAAAAAGAATCAAATGCATGCAGTGTAAATTTACAAGGTGTTGTAATCTCCATTTTGTTCTTCATGCAACCAAACCAATAGTTCCAACACATCTAGATGGGTAGGTTTATGCTATGAAAGGTCCTATTTCACAGCGAAAGATGTTGGAATAGTTTGAGCTATATTTCACCAGTGATATCTCTTAAGAGACCAAAGTGCAAAAAGGTAGAAAATTTTGATGAGGTGTTACTCAGAAATAATGGCACTTAGAAACACTCCATGTAAAGTTACAAGATCATGTAGGTCCCCTCTACAATTTCCTCTCTTAGTTTTTGAAATCTCTGAACTTTTTACCCGTGGTGTCCAGTTTTTTATTGATGGAAAAAACATCAAATGCATGCAGTGTAAAGTTGTAAGGTGGTGTAATTTTCATTCTACTTGTCATAAGACAAAAATTATAGTTCCAAATAAATGGATGGGTAGGTTTATGCTAGGAAAGGTCCTATTTCGCACCCAAACATGCTAGAACAGTCTAAGCTACATTGCACTAGTGATATCTCTTAAGAGACCAAAGTGTAAAAAGGCAGCAAAATTTGACGAGGTGTTACTCAGAATCCATGGGACTTAGAAAAATTTCATCTGAAGTAATGAGATCATGTAGGACCCCTCTACAATAACCTCTCTTAGTTTTTGATATCTCTATTTTGTTTTCCCATAGTGTCTAGTTTTCAGTTGATGGAAAAAGTGTCAAATGCATGTAGTGTAAAGTTGCAAGGTGGTGTAATTTTTGTTATGTTCATCATGCGACCAAATCAAAAGTTCCACACATGTCCATATGGGTAGGTTTATACTATTAAAGGTCATGTTTCTCACCCAAACATGTCAGAATAGTTCGAGCTACATTGCATCAACAATATTTCTTAAGAGACCAAACTGTAAAAAAGGAAAGAAAATTTGACAAGGTGTTACTTGAAAACCATAAAACTTAGAAACATTGCATTCAAAGGTAAGGGATCATGTAGGGACCCTCTACAATAACCTCTCTTGGTTTTTGATATCTTTGAGTTGTTTGCTTGTGGTGGCCAGTTTTCAATTGATGGAAAAAGCATCAAATGCATGTAGTGTAAAGTTACAAGGTGGAGTAATTTTCATTTTGTTCATCGTGCAAAAAAATTGACAATTCCAACGCATTTATATGGGTAGGTTTACCCTAGACAAGGTCCTTTGTCACACCCAAACATGCCAGAACAATCTGAGCTACATTGCACTAACAATATCTCTTAAGAGACCAAAGTGCAAAAAGCAACAAACTTTGATGAGGTATTACTCAGAAATCATGGCACTTAGAAAAATTCCATCTAAAGGTATGGGATCATGTAGGGCCCCTCTACAATAACCTTTCTCAATTTTCCATATCTCTGATATGTTTTCCCGTGTTGTCCAGTTTTTAGTTGATTGAAAAAGTGTCAAATACATGCAATGTAAAGTTGCAAGGTGGTTTAATTTTGGTTTTGTTCATTGTGTGACAAAAACAACAGTTCCAACATGTTGGATAGGTAGGTTTATGGTAGGAAATGTCATATTTTTTACCCAAACATGTTGGAATAGTTTGAGCTACATTGCACCAACGATATCTCTTAAGAGAGAAAAGTGCAAAAAGGAAAAAAAAATTGATGAAGTGTTACTCAGAAACCATGGAACTCAAAAAGAAATTGTGTAAAGGTACAGGATCATGTAGGGCCCCTCTATAATAACCTCTCTTATTTTTTGATATCTTTGAGTTTTTTGCTCATGGTGAAATTTTTTTTGATACCCCAAAAATCATCAGATGCATGTAGTGTAAAGTTGCAAGGTAGGCTACTTTTTGTTTTGTTCTTCACGGGGCCAAACTATTAGCTCCAACATATACAAGTGGGCACACCTACGCTATGCATGGTCACTACCCTTAGTTGTAAAAGGGTCATATTCTTCCCTATTCGAGGGGTCACAATTTTTCACCTTTGAAAAGTCACAACCTAAATCATATCATCACTATTCATGAGAACCTAAATTAATTTATTTGCAATATTTCCTAAGGTTCTATTCTTAATTGAACTCTTTAATGATGTTATGAATGTCTTTCTCAAATGAAATTATCTCCCTTTTATGTTAGTGCTTATCAACCTAGAAAGTATTTTGACCAACAAATTTTTTAAAATTTTCATAATTTCTAAGCATAAGGTAATTATAAATACACATGGAGTAATCTTGTTGAAGATACATCTGGTCATGAACAAATAGATATACATAATACATGTAATATGTGAAGTATACACACGAAGCATGAAACATACATGTGAATACATCTAATACATGAATTATACACATGAAGCATGAAGCATACATGTGAACACATGAAGCATGAAGCATACATGTGAACACATGAAGTATACATAGGAAGAATGAAGCATACACGTGAATGCATGAAATATGTGAAGTACACACATGAATCATGAAGCATACACATGAACACATGAAGTATACACATGAAGAATGAAGCATACATGTGAAAAAATGAAGTATACATGGGAAGCATGAAGCATACATGTGAATACATGTAATAAATGAAATATACACATGAAGCATGAAGCATACACATGAATACACATAATACATGAAGTACAAAAAAGAAGCATGAAGAATACATGTGAATTCATGAAGTCTACATAGGAAGCATGAAGCATACATGTGAATACATGCAATACGTGAAGTATACACAGGAAGCATGAAGCATACACATGAATACATGTAATACATAAAGTATTCACAGGAAGCATAAGCATACACATGAACATATGAAGTATACATAGGAAGCATGAGGAATTCACATGAATACATCTAATACACCCTAGCATACACAAGAAGCATGAAGCATACACGTAAACACATGAAGTATACACAAGAAGCATGAAGCATATGTGCGAATACTTGAAATATACATAGGAATCATGAAGCATACACGTGAATACATGTAATACATGAAGTATACACATGAAGAATGAAGCATACATGTGAACACATGAAGTATAAACAAGAAGCATGAAGCATACATGTGAATACACATAATACATGAAGTCTACACAGGAAGCATGAAGCATACATGTGAACACTTGGATTTTAAATATTTGAAGTAAACCATCTACAAATATCCATTGAAGCATTGATTTATAATGCAAATATAGACACCATAAATAAAAAATATGTGTATTAACCAAATAGCCATATAGGCATACATCAATATATATCGATATAAGTTTAACATATATAAAAAATATCCATATAGGCTTACAAGAATTCCATATAGACATACAATTTAAGTATATGCAATACAAAATATATGTCCACAAATGTCATGCAGGCATACAAAAAAGGACCCCAATAAAAATTCATTCCCCTCTGGGTGAAGAAAATAGATCATGGGAAACCTTTGATCATTGGGGGGATGGAGACACATATGAGAGTGGTTTTCTTCAAACTTGAGGGTTGCTTCTCCTATTTAGTTTTTCATGGAGCTTTAGCTATTACAATAAAAATTATAGACATTAATATATAGAAGTTACATTATAAAAAATCAAATATTTAACAAAATAATCACTTACCACCTCCAAATGATCTCTCTCCTCATTTTCCATAGTGGCATGCTAATGTTGTGGTGTTCCAATGTCTATAGAAACCATCTAGATAGAAAGTAAACTATAAATCAATAATCATTTGTTTTTTTCAATAATAAACAACTATAACAACAAATGTAATTTTAAATTTATTAATTTTTCTCATACCGTCATCAAAGGCATCAATCTATCTATTGTAGAATACACACCATGCTCCATTTACCTATGAACATCAGGAGGTGTCTCTGCTTGCATCATCTAAAAATAAAATAGCATTATTCAATTACAAAAACTAGAATAGTGATGTAGGTCATGTCTTATAATGTATGAGATAGTCAACAAAATTTTGAGTACTTATTGAACTATATATTGCTTACTATTATGCTTTGGTATATGTTTTCCAAGCATCCATAGCTTGTTCAAAAGCACTAGTTTTAGGATTTTAGCCACAGTAGAAAGGCAATGAACTATTTGATAAAATGATTTGGTATACATGTATGGAAAATTTGGTAGCATAGACAAGGCAATGAATTGTTTGAAAAAATGCCTCAAATAAATGTGGTCTCATGGTGATGGAATGCCATGACATAACCATGAGATCACATTTATTTGAGGCATTTTTTTCAAATAGTTCACTTCCTTGTCTATGTTATTGCTTACTATTATGCTTTGATATATTTTTTCCTAGCATCCATAGTTTGTTTGAAAGCACCTATTTTAGGATTTTAGCCATAGTAGCAAGGTAGTGAACTATTTGATAAAATGATTTGTTAGAAATGTATGGAAAATGTGGTAGCATAGACAAGACAATGAATTGTTTTAAAAAATGCCTCAAATAAATGTGGTCTCATGGTGATGGAATGGCATTCCATCACGATGAGACCACATTTATTTAAGACATTTTTTTCAAATAGTTCACTGCCTTGTCTATGATATTGCTTACTATTATACTTTGATGGAATTTTTCCAAGCATCCATAGTTTGTACGAAAGCACCTATTTTAGGATTTTAGCCATAGTAGCAAGGAAGTGAATTGTTTGATAAAATTCTTTGTAGACATGTATGGAAAATGTGGTCTCATGGTGATGGAATGCCATGACAATCAATTTTTCATGGCATTCCATCACCATGAGACCGTATTTTTTTGAGGCATTTTTTCAAATAGATTAATGTCGTGTCTATGCTATTGCTTACTATTATGCTTTGATAGATTTTCCAAGCTTCCATAGTTTTTCCAAAAGCACCTATTTTATGTTTTTATCCATAGCAGCAAGGTAGAGAACTATTTGATAAAATTATTTGGTAGACATGTATAAAAAATGTGGTAGCATAAACAAGGTAGTGAAATGTTTGAAAAATGACTCAAAGAAATGTGGTCTTATGGTGATGGAATTCCATGACAAACAATTTTTCATGGCATTCCATCACCCTGAGACCACATTGTTTTTAGGCATTTTTTCAAATGGTTCATTGCCTTGTCTATGTTATAGCTTACTATTATGCTTTGATAGATTTTTTCCAAGCATCCATAGCATAGACGAAGTAGTGAACTATTTGAGAAAATGACTCAAAGAAATGTAGTCTCATGGAAGACCAAAGCAAATACAATTGGAAGCTACTCCTAGTTATTAGTAATGCAATGTGAAGTAATTGCATAATTTCTTATGTTGACTTTGTAAAAAACTATATTGTAATTGAAATTTTGTCATCTATCAACATCTAGTTATTATTTATGAAATTTGAAGTAATGCTTTGAGTTAGAAAGATGTGCAATGCAATGTAATCGGCGATATGAATATAAACTACAAAAATCTATTTTCTACAATTCATTAGTTAAAATATTTATTTTATTACTTGAGTGAGGCTTCAATGTCCACCTCCACTAGGAGATGTTGCCTTCAAATATCCAAGATTAACCTATTCAACATCCAAAATTAGAAATAAAAATACCATTCATATAACAATGTTCACATGTAATATTTATAATTATTTACTAGTTACATACCTCCATAGTACATGTCATCACTTAATAAGGAGGTGGAGGACCATTGGAAACTGAATGAAAGCTATGACCTTGAAATTTCATTATAATCATTAAACTAATTTAGTTAATATTGCATTTCAAGAAAGAAATTTAATAAATTAAATTCAATGAACTTGCTAGTTACCTGACTATGAAGACTGAATGCCTCATTAAGGAGGGCATCTGTCATCACCATCTGATCAGCTACAGATTACCTTACACACCTGTGTCTTGACTATGTGTGGGGTCATAACCACAAGGTGTCTTGAAAGCTTGAAAATTATGAGGTGGAACTCTACTACTTGAAGACTCACCTAGCTTACCTTGTTCTACATGAATGGAGTGAAGTATGAGGCTCTAGGTCAGGGAACTCATCGACTACAGTGTTTCGACATCAACACTCTCCTTCACAATAGAAGGGATAGCCACATGATCATATGTTGCTCTAGGGAGTGCTTGTCTCATTGGATGTTGTGGGTCAAGACATGCCCCCACTGTATCATGTACGAAGCTCTTCCTCTATTATGAAAGTACCACACATCAAAATAGTTTGGGATTTTATTGAGGAAAAACTTACAATATATTTTCCTCAAAAAATGTTGTTACATGGAGGATGGTTAAAAACCATCCACCCCCTTTTCCAAAAATGGCTCTTTATCCCTTGGTGGTTGCACCAATGGATAGGGAACCTCTTGCTTGAAGGGTGTAAAGGTTGATTTATTTTAGGGTTTGTGAATAAGGAACACAAGTCAAATTTTATAATTTTTTCATATTTCACTTGTTTATAGGATAATTTATTAGCATAAAATTGTCTATACTCTCTTATCTTATCCGGCCAACTAGTTATTTTCTTACTACTTGAATCTACATTTTATAACATCGATTCAATTGATTGAGAAAGTGTGGCTCTATGCAAGATTGAGCTTGTAGGATCCTTCAACCTTGCAATTATATGCTTAATTTATTTTTTGTTATTTTCAATTTACCCCATTGAATTTTCTTGAGTTCTTGGAGCATATTGAGGAATTGTTGGAGGTGCTTGTTAGGGTTGTTCTTCAACAGGTATTTGGGGTTGAGGTGAATGAATATTTTGAGGAGAAGGAGGTACATTATCATTTCCTATGAATTAAATAAATTTAAATGAAAAAACATATTAAATCTACCTATTTAGTAACAAATTCACACAAAAAAATCAAAATTACTCCTTTGACCTCCCTGAGGTAATGGAGGCATTTTGGTGAAGATTTAGAAAAGATTCAGTGAAGAATGAGGTCTCTTAAAATGCAAACGTACTCTTGAGGGTTTGCAGATTGTAGCTAAATAAGAAAATACAAAAATGACAATCAATGAAAGTTGTTTTTTTCTTTATAATCACTATAACACACTCATTTTATAACATGAGTGTGTTATGGCTTTGGTGTGGCCAAGCCTAAGGCTCAATCACACCAATCCATAAGACAAACACCTTATAATGCACTCGCATTATGAATTTTTAAAATTAAAAGATAGTTGGCCACTTTTTAACCCCCATTTTTTTACACCCACCCATATTTTTTGCACTATATTAATAATAAATATAAATAAATATTTATCTAATAAAACTATTATGATTTTTACTTAAAAATTATTATTTATAAATATATCTTTTATAAATATGTATTATTTTTTAATTTTATTTTAAAATTATTAATTTTAATATATTTTTATAAGCAAATGCATTTTTTACACTTCTTCACTATTATATATAATTATTTAATATCTTGTTTTGATTTTAAAATTATATAATAAAATATTATATATTCACTTCTAAGCTAAGTATAAAATATTCAATAAAAAATTACTTAGTATTTATTTAATTATGTACTTATATTTAATATCTACTTTATTTTGTTAAATTAAATCTCAAATAAATTTATTTTGTTAATTATTCTATTAAAATTATTGAATAAAAATAAGATGTACAAAAATATAAATACATTTTAGTTATTTTAGATTTTTGTTATTCTAATAATAGTTTTTGTTCTTCTCTCATTTGAGACTCTTTTATTTTGTAGTTGAGGTCTCATGAAGGGGTTTCCAGGAATGTTTTTTATGGAGTATGACTTCATTTTTTTAAAATTTAATCAAAATAGGATTGAAACATGGTTCTTGTAAACTTATTTTTTTATTTGGTGTTATTTTATTAGTTCTATATTTAACTCAACAAAATGCTAGATGTTCTACATAATTTATAGGAATTAATAACTATAACTAAAAAAAATTAAACTTCAATTATGCCAGTCAATTTAAAATTATTAACTTATTATTTAATTATAATTAGAAGAATTACTAAGAAATTATGAGGCTTGATAATAATTATTATATTATCTTTATATCTTATTGTATATTATAAAATTTTAAACTATTCTTATAAAATCATTTTTTACAATTTAATCTTATAATTTTGTATCAAAAAAATTGAATATTTTTTGAGATCATAATTTATTTTTTAATCAATTTGATATCTAAAAAAAAATTATTTAATTTTTTAAATTATAAATTTAAATATTTTTCATTCAATCATTAAAAGAAAAAGACATATTTTCATTATAGTGTTTATATTATATTATATTATAATTATTAATAGTATTATATTAAAATGGGGGTTATAATTAATATTACATATTTATTATATTAAAATAATAATTAAAAATTACTTCTAGACTTGGGTTCATCCTATAGTGCGATGGTAAAGTGGTGGTGTTGTTATGGTCATTAGGGTTCAAGTCTTTGTTGAGTCATTATGATTGCAGACATTATGACTCCACTTATCCAATGTGCTCAATCAGACAAGCGTTCAGGCCTGTGTTGTTACAATCCCTCATTGGGTTGGTGTTCTTGCGGACTTTGTGCCCCTAATGGGCTACTGTGCTCATGGGATTAGAGTGATCACTTGTGTTCATGTCAAGGAGGAGGTCTCCCATTTGTGGCCTCCATGTTGGCTCTAACTAGGCTAAAAATTCTTGACATTACCGATAAAAAATTAGGTTTAGGCTTAAGTTTATTATTATAATTTTTTTAAAAAATAGAAAGTACAATATAATAATCAATTTAAATAATATTTCATTTTTAAATTAGGACTAAAATTATATAGATTATTTTAATTATATAAGTATTTAATTTTAGGGTTAAAATATTTATGAAATATAATTCTAACTTATTAATTAATGTTTAAAAAATTAAAATAATTGTAAACTAACTATAAATATTTTAATCAATTAAATTATAACCATAACCCTCATTAATAATTGTTTTAAATGTGTGGGTGGTTGGGTGGGCGACTCTCCACAAACATTGTTATGGAGAGCCTGTTCTCAGTGGTTTGACCAATATACATAGGTTTAAATTGGGGGAAGTTTATATTGGGTGATACATTGTGTATTAGTAAATGGAATGAAGAAAACATTTGATGCAAGAGCATCCATGACAATTGGCAATCATGTGTCAAACAAAAAGAGGTTAACTTTTTTTTGAGCATTTTTGGACTTTGGAATAAGTTGATTTTGATTTGGATTTCATGATGGGGGAACAAATGTTATATTTTTTGAATAATAAAGCTTGTCATTAAAATCTCCTTTGCACATTGAAGTTGACTAGTGGGGTGAAAAAGCAAGAAAAGTAGTTTTAAAAACATTACTTTGAAAAATAATTAAAAAGGAATATGAGGCATTGGGAATTGAATGGGTCATTTTAAAACACTTAATATTGATCCCTAAAAAGTAGGGATTGGAGAAGTGGCACCTAGGACTTGCCTTGATTTTCTACTTTTTTAGGAGTTAAAGGTGGAGAATAAAAACTACAATATCCTATATTTGACAAGGCTATTAGAAATGAGTTTTAAATTATTTTTAATTAATTTTTGAAGGTTTTGATGTGTGGCATCAAAAAATGTCCTACCATATTGGTGGAGGCCAGAAAAAGACTGGGAAATCAATTCCAGAAAAGAGGAGCTAAGGAGAAAAAAATCAATTCTTCATCAATGCAAGTGTGAAGATATTTTTGAAGGGAGAAAAGAGTAGGGCGTAGTTTTCTTTGGAGAACTATTTTTTGGGTTTTTGTTACAATTTTTGGATTGATTATAGCAATCTATGAAGTTTTTATATTTATAGTTTAAAGATATAGAAGTTACAGGTGGTGTTGAAGAGCTGGAAGATGAGTAGATTTCAGGAACTCACATTGTTGAGCACTGTTTGTTTTTAAAATTTATTTCTTTTATATATATGATGAATGTAATAAGTTTCTTTGCTGCATATCAATACTTTTATGACTGAAAACCCCTCTATAATCAGATTTTATTAACAGAGAAATTCATTGGTTCCTTGTGCAAACAAAATCCTTCGTTTTATTTGCAATCTTTTAATTTTGTTTAAGTTTGTTGTGAAGATTTTAGAGGGATTTGTAAATATAATTTCCTCTCTACATTAGTTATATTAGAGTAGGAAGATCTTGATTGTTTGAATAGACTACCAAAGAGAGGCAGTTTGTACCAAGATTGAGCTTGTGGGTGTTGGAGAAAATGAATGGGAGAGGAGCCCATCATGGTAGAGGTAGAGGAAGAGGAAGAATGGACAAATTTTTCCATGATGATGATTTCATAACTTTGAAAATACAATTGGAAACACTTCAAGAAGAAATAAGAAGGGGTTTTTCATAGAGAACAAAACCAGAGAGGATGAGGAAGAAGAAGCTCTAGAGAATTCTAGCCAAACAACTTAACAAAGAGAGAAAGTTGTAGCAGTTGCTAGGGATCCATTGTTGAGAGTCCTATCAAAAATGGGGAAAAGACCAAAGATTGATGTTCCTACCTTTAATAGAAATTTAAATCCAGAAGAACTTATAGAATGGATAAATGATATGGAGGAATACTTCAAATTTGATGAAGTTGAAGACTCCGATAGAGTAAGATTTGCCAAGACAAGATTGAAGGGAAATGCATCAATATAATGGAGAGAAATTCAAATGGAAAGAGGAAGAAAAAGGAAAGATAAAATCACAAGGTGGGACAAAATGGTAGAGAAAATGAAAAGGAAATGTATTCCAATGAATTATGAGCTTGATTTTCTCAAGAAAATGCAAGGATTGAGACAAGGAACAAAGACAGTGAAGGAGTACACAAAGGAGTTTCATAGGATTCTTATCTGAAAAAGGAATTCAGAAGCCACTAAAGAGAAGGTTGCAAGGTATATTAATGGTTAAGACCAAGCATTTAGGATGAGATTACATTAGTTAGGGTTCTAACCATGGAGGATGCATACCATGTTGCCTTAAAAATTGAGGAAATAATGAATATAAGGTATGAACGTAAGCAAAGAGGAAGAGGCCATGAAAAGGAGGTTAAAGGAAGAACATATGGAGTATACAATGATAAAAAAAAATTAGAAAAAAGAAGACGAAGGAAGCTCAACAAGAATTAGAGATATGATGACTCATTTAGTTTTAGAGATCAAAATCCAAGAGGTTAAGGAAGATTGGGTAGAGGTTTTGGAAGAGAAACCTTTTGAAGAAATTTTTTTAAGTACAAAGATAAGGTCATAGGGAATATGATTGTCCTCATGAAGAGGAAATACCAAGAAGAAGAACTAAAAATCAGAATAGAGAAGCAAACATCAATGCAGAAGATGCACACTCATCACATTCAGAAGAAGCGGAAGATGGTGAAACTTTAATGGCTAGGAAAACCATTTTGGATGAAGATGATAAATCAATTCAAAGAAAAATTTTGTTTAGAACAAGATGCAAGTGCAAGAACAAGGTATGTAATGTCATCATAGATGGAGGTAGTACAAAAAATCTCTTTTTTGAAGAGATGGTGAGAAAATTGTAGATAGAGAGAAGAAGACATCCACATCCATATAAGATAGCATGGCTACAAGATGACAGGAAATTTTTGATCAGCGAACAAAGTTTGGTAAATATAATATAAGAGGTTATAGGGATGAAATTTTATGTGATATTATTCCTATGAATTTGTGTCATATTTTGTTACAAAGGCCTTGAAAATTTGACAGGAAGGTGATGCACAATGGTTATGCCAACACATGCAAATTGTTGAAGGATGGAGTGAAACAAAAATTGAAGCCATTAAAAAAAGAAATGGGTAAGTTTTGCAGCAATGCAAGGTCTTGTTTGCTTGATGAAATCATACTTTTAGATGGTATTAAATATGAATATGTTGGTTTTGTTAAAACCAACCATGATGAAGATGAGAAAGGTGATTTGTTGACTTAGATTGAAACAAAGATCTCAAGTGGAATGAAGGTAGCAATAGAGGGTAATGTAAAATCTAATTTTATTGTTTTCTTTGATGAGAAAGAGAATGAAGGAGTAGATAAGTTTGTTGAGGAAGAAATTAATTTTGATATAGTTGAATTGGAAGAGTGGAGTGTGAAGGTTAATGAAGAGTTTTCTAAAGAATACTTGTTTGAGAATAGTGGAGGAGAAAGTGTATTGATTTGTGGTCATGATTCCTTGTCATGTAATGTGGAAATTAATTTTTTTTATGGTGGTATTAAAATTTTTTTGAGTGAAGAAAAATAGGTTGCAACAGTGTCATTTATTTCAAAAGGTATGAAAATAGTGGAATTTCATGAAGAGGTGAGAGAGCACATTCATAAAATGAAATTTCAATACAAAAATAATGCTGATTTGAAGAGAAGATACAAAGAGTCACAATTTGTTGATGAGGTGATGGTGCATTTGAGAAAGGATAGGTTTCCAGTGGGTGCCTATAACAAGTGGAAAATGGAGAAGATTGGACCTTGCTAGATTGTGAGAAAACATGAATTGGGTAATGCTTATGAAGTAGAATTGCCAAGTGAACTCAATATTTTACCAATTTTCAATATTTATGATCTAGCCATGTTACAAGAGTCTAAAAATTATGAAGGTGAAGTAGGTTTTCAGCAACAAACATCAACGCCAAGTTCAGGGAAAGAACAAATTGAAACTATTCTTGATTGCAGGGTGAGTAAGAGCACCAGAAGAAGGAAATACACAAAGTACTTAGAAAAATGGATTTGGAGACCTGTTGAAGATGTACCTTGGTTATATGAAGTTGAGGTTATTCATCTTGAATATCCTCTTGTAAAGTGATGAGATAACTTTCTTTCTATCGTGGGTGTTTAATGTAGGAGCATCCATGACAATTGGCAAACCTATGTCAAACAAAAAGAGGTTAAATTTTGTTTGGGAATTTTTATATTTTTGAAGAAGCTAATTTTGATTTGAATTTCATGATGGGGGGCAAAATTTTATATTTTTTAATAATTAAACTTATTATTAAAATCTTCTTTACACATTGAAGTTAATTAGTGGGGTGAAAAAACAAGAAAAGCAGTTTTAAAAGCATTACTTTACAAAATATGAGGCATTGGGAATTGAATGAGGAGTTTTAAAACACTTAATATTGATCCCCATAAATTAGGTATTGGAGAAGTGGGCACCCATTACTTTCCTTGGTTTTTTGCTTTTTTAGGAGTTAAAGATGGAGATAAAAACCGCAACATCCTATCTTTGAGAAGGCTACTAGAAATGGGTTTTAAATTAATTTAAATTAATTTTTGAAGGTTTTAATGTGCAACATCAAAAAGTAGCATGCCATATTGGTGGAGGACAAAAAAATACTAGGAAATCAATTCTAGAAAAGAGGATTTAAGGAGAAAAAAAATCAATTCTTCATCAATGCAAGTGTGAAGAGATTTTTGAATGGAGAAGAGAGTAGGGCATATTTTTCTCTGGAGAACCATTTTTGGGGTTTATGTTGCAGGTTTTGGACTGATTAAATATAATTCCATGAAGTTTTCAGATTTATTGTTTGAAGATATAGAAGTTGCAGGTGGTGTTGAAGAGCTATAAGATTAGTAGATTGCAGGAACTCATATTGTTGAGCACTATTTATTTTTAAAATGTATTTATTTTGCATACATGATGAATGTAAGAAGTTTCTTTATTGCATATTAGTACTTTGATGACTGAAAACCCCTCTGTAATCAAATTTTATTAACAAAGAAATTCATTGGTTCCCCGTGCAAACAAATTCCTGAGTTTTATTTACAATCTTTTAATTTTGTTTAAGTTTGTTGTGAAGATTTTAGAGAGGGATTTGTGAATGTAATTTCCTCTCTACATTAATAGTGCAGGTTTGCAGCAATTTTAATATGCTTTCTACAATCGTTGGTGTGGAAAGAGTCAAATGCATCCATCATGTGGAAACATTGATTCATATTTACACATGAGTCAACAATGTTTGGGTCAATGTGTGGTTATATTAGTCCATGAGTATTCTTCTCATGTTAGAGGTTTCATTCTTGAATTGGAAGGAAAATGGTTTGAAATTTGATTTAGGTGGCAAGAATTATATGGTCAGTCTGGGTGAGGTGGTAGTAGGCATGTGCTAGCTGCCACATCGTTATGGCATCAATAGTCTAACTAATTGGCTGATGTGGCTTAGTAGTACATCCGACCACTTCATTCATAATTATATTAAGTTGGCACTCATGATAAATCTAAAGAATGGAGTAAATTTCATTCATGGAAGTGAAATTTTTTTATTATAAAGGATTAGGGATAAAGTTAAGGATAATGTGGATAAATTTAATGGTCTTTCAACTAAGTAATCCAATTAAGACTGAAGGTGTTGGGAATTGGCTATTAATTTTAGCCAGGATAATTATTTCCCATCATTCATTGGTAATGTACTCCTAGCAAGGACATTAAAGATTGATGATGAATTAGATATGATAGTGTGTCAAGTCATTGGAATGAAGGGTCATCTGCATGCATGAGTGGATTTATAACTCATTTAGGTTGGTGTTTTTGCATATTTTTCTCAACTAATGGAAAAACTATCAAAGTTCATTGTGTGGCTATTTACAGACACCATTGTTTGTAGTAGAGGACACACCAACCTAGATGATAAGTGAGGTTCACCAAATGGCCTTCCTTGGAGAGGTGATGGACCAATAACTCAAGTGCATAATTCCAAAGGTGGATTTTATGTTGATTGCTATGGTGAAGATGATTCTTGCTAAGGCTTTCTTGTTTGAAGGTGAATTTTATTGTGTGGACACCAATATAGTTTTGAGGTTTTTAGCAATGTTACTAGACATAAAAATGTGTCAAAAACAATGGTGGCTAGAATTACTCAAAAATTATACAAGGTAGACTTTTTGGGGGGCTTACAAGAAACCATAGTAGCCACAACTTTGGGAGTAGGTGTCCCTCGGCCTCGAGATATGAATGCATTGGCTATTATGGGGAAAGTGATTAAATATCATCCTTTCATCCTGGACCTAAAGGGATTTGAGTTTATGGAACAAAGGAGGTTGGGGTCAATTAGTGTAAGCTTCTTAAAGAAAATTCTACAATTTTGCTAGATTTCAGATAGATTCCATAATTTAGGGCATTCACAGAGGAGTATGGCTTCATTTAATTTGGTTGTGTAAAGGGTATGTTCTTCTATCAACAGTTATCTCACTATGGTATAATACACATCTGGTGCTTTTTTTGTGGTGGCAGTTAGTCTTTTGGGTTTTGTAAACTCCTTGCAATATAGTATTTCATGTCCATAGTTAGTTGGTTACAAGGTTACAATATAGCTAAAGTTTATATTATGTAGTGTCCCTCCATTCTCACCTGAGATGTGCAGGTAGTCTGACTAAGGAGTCGGAAGAGAAAGGTAGGGCAAGAGCGGCTAATGGTATTTTATATGTTGTGATTGGATTAATTAAAAAGGGTAATATTGTTTATTAAAATGTTAGATTAAATTGTATTTAAATACTTAAATGTTTTATTTATTTGTAAAAAGTCATGTATTTTATTAAATGTTAATTAAATAATAAATTGTGTTTATTATTTCAATTAACTCACTGGTTGAAGATAATTATCAGAATAAATTATTTAAATTAATTGGATAATATGCTTTACAAGTAAGGTTGTAAAAAAAATAGGAAGTAAAACAACAAAATATTGAAAATAGAAAAAAATAAATAAATAAAAGAATAAAAATAAAAATAAAAATGAAAAGAGCGAATGAGAATGGAGATTTAATATAAAGCTTGCTTTTTAAAAAAAATATAATTTCTTTTGTGATTTTTATGAGCTTTTAAAAAAAAAAATAGATAATGCATCATTATGACAGTTTTAAGCAAGAACTAATTTAGGATATTGCATGTAACGGACCTCTTTGCATGGGAATGTTAATAAAAGTCTTTGGGAAATAATCTTTGAAGGGGAGAGGGTTCGGCTACTCTGCCCATTCTTCCATACCCAATTCATCTTCTCAATCTTACACGCTTGTTGAGAAAATTCATGGAAGCAACTGAAAGCCCACAAACGGAAAGAGCAGGGGATACATGCTCAGGTCTCTCCTCTTATGAGCGGTGGAGAACATAATTCAGGGGAATGTGACATAACAGAGAACAAGAGAGGTGATTTCAAACACAAGGTCTCAGAACGGTAAAATAATTCCGCAGCTAAGCCAGCAGGCCACCAACGACTCCAATTTAACTGTTCTTCAGCGGATCAATCGCCATGTCGAAGAAATTCTCACCACGGCAGCTCACGTGACTTTGTACGACTTCAATGTCGACCTCACTCAATGGAGTCGAAAAGATGTGGAGGAATCTCTATTTGTTGTCAAGAGGAGGACCCAACCACGGTTTCAATTCATTGTTATGAATCGGCGTAGTACTGAGAATCTGGTGGAAGATCTGCTCAGTGATTTTGAATATGAAGTACAACTTCCTTATTTACTCTATCGAAAGGTAAACCAAGAAGTGATTGGGATTTGGTTTTATAATCCAAGAGAATGTGAAGAGGTTGCAAAGCTTTTCTCGAGTTTTGGCGATGGCTCTCATGCTCGATGCTCTTCATGATTTTTTTTTTATCACTGTGTTTGCCTTGCATGGAGGAGGGTTTTCGATTGTGTTATAGTTTTGGAGATCTTGCTCAAGAGGGGTGGCAAATCGCTCATATCTCTGTCCAGGAATATTGCACAGCCAGGTACGACCTGTAATCTTTCTTCTTTTAAAATGCAAAGGAAAATAGAATAAAGTCAAATGTATTATGTGAAAGGGCACTAAATGTATTATGTGAAAGGGCACTAAATGTATATTGAGAAAACCCATCTATTCTTGACCGATTATGATAATCCTCAAAGTCTTAGGCTATATAATCTTTATGTCATCAGATCGAGCCTCTTTATCAGCTCAATTATCTATGTGATCTTTTGGTTTGGTTAAATCAAACTTGTACCTGTGTACATAGACTCGTCCTCTTGAATTTTGAAATGTTAGAATTTAAACTTTGAACATCTTACTACTTTTGTATTTGGTGTAAGATTTAGCAACTTAAAATGATAATCAGGAAGAGCTTAATGCAAGATTTGTTGTTGCCATCTCGGTGCTCGCTTAGTCTACATGCATCTTATATCCTTTATTGTTAAGGTATATTCTGTATTGTGTGGTTTGCGTTGGTAAACTTTGCCCAATGTTTTGCACTTCATAAAGTTCATATGTAATGCAATAAGGGTTACTGTTGTGTAAACAGTGCGCAGTCCTCCTTCATTAAACCTGTACGCTGCATGCGCCTAGGATACCAACAAAACTTGCAATGGTAGTATATGTTCTAGCCTGCTTTTCCCAGCGACCTTCTTATGTTAGCCGGCCTTTGTACTTGGTCATGAATCACTGTGTGAAAAAAAAAAAAAGAGGTCGTGGTTCATTGTATTGCTATATTGGATCATTATTATGACTATCGTATGGCATTCAATCCTCCTATAGCAGACCGATCGCCCTTCTCTTGTCCCTGCCTCTGTATCTTTCATTTGGTTTTCACTCCTCCAAAATCTTTCTCCCTGGTATTGACCTTTCACTTCTCCAATTTAGCTTGTAGCAGCCTGAAAAATAAGATTAATACAATGGTTTTAGAGTATGGTTGCTAAAATGAAAATTACTAGATCCTAATAATGTGCACAATTAGGTTTTATTAGTATGACATCCTTTACCCTACGCAGTTAGATATATATAACAACAGATTTGATATGTATATAGATTTTTATCTTGATTCTGAAAAAATCATGCAAGGTTATTGTTAATGAATAGTTAAATAATCAATGTTATATATTTAGTTGGACTGTTTTGTCAATATTTGAGAGCATTCACATTTATAATAAAATTTTCTAATCAATAGATAGTGTAAATAAATTTAGAGATTTATGGTTATTGATACTTAGCTGCCATTTATAACAATAGTTGGATTGGTTACTAGTTGGAATTTTTGAATGTTTAATACAAAAGGAGACATTTTATGTTTAATGTGAACGTGATTACATTATAGGTTGGTGAATATATTTTTATATATTTAAATATATATACAAATATACGTTACATGTAATTGTGACGTGCATATGTTTATATGTGTACTACTATTTATATATCGCAAAAGATTAATAATTATTTATGGATTTTTCATTTATAGAAATGTTAAAGTATGTAATAGTGTATGCCTGATAAATAGATATTCCAGTCATTGAAATGATAGATAATGGTTCAAAACGAAGATAGGGTACACAACGAAATGAGGGAAGTAGATTTAATCATATTTAAATAGTTGAGAGATTTATTTAAAAGAATGACTTAGAGGAACTCTAGAATGTTATTTAATAAAGAATTTAAATTGGATTTTCTTATTGGATGGGTATTATTAAAAGAATATTTAAATGGTTGAAAGCAATTGGTTTGGGTAAATTTTAAGAGAATTGATCTATCTTATACCTTAATAATTGAGAGTTAGGAAAAGTTAATAATGCTAAGGGGTGAAAGTTTGGGGATTAATTAGTTATAAGTATTTAAGAGGGTTGCCTTGTAATTTAAATAATTGGATTATTGCTACTATAGATATTATCAAGTAGAACTATTTGGAGTAAATAATCTTTGGAACTGAACTTAAAATTGAGCGATTAGACTCGAGGGAAGTATAAATGCTTTGTTAGGATTATAGAAATGTTATTAATGTCATAGGGTATATATTAGAGATTTGGTCATTCAAGTTGTAGTACCCCTCCATTCTCTTCATGACTAATGCTTGGATTGTATTCATACTTACCCAGACAATTGAATGATTGATTTTTGATCAACTTACATTTAGATAAATGAGAAGGCCAATGCAAGTAAATGAATTTAGACAATTTCTTGAATGATTATTTTTCCTTGCATTCTTTTTACCATTGATTCATAAGTCGTTGATAGGGATAGTTACTTTTAAAACTCTTGTGAGTATGATTGACTTGATTGTCGAGTGGTTTAGTCTTCCAATTGTGAATGCAAGTTGTTAATGGCTACTGTTGTTATGCCTTGTGACCTTTCTTTTACATGGATGAATAAATATCTGAGTAGGCTATTTTTATTTTATTTTGCAAGATTATGCTTCATAGTTCTTCAGTCTTCGGCTTCACCTAAGTGGGTGGCAGCCGCCTAAGAAACTGTCTGGGGTGATGGACCCTAGAAAGGGTTGTATACCCACTCTTCTTGTATGTAATTTTGTATGGGTCACATAATGCTTACGAATAGAGGTTTGAGGTAGTGTGTATTTGTGGTGATGTGTTACTTTTGTGTTGGGGCAGATTCCTCCTTGAAAGTCGTAGGAGTGAACCCTTGGTTGGTCAGTCAATGAGTTGGAGCAGCTCAAGTTGTCGAACTACAGTGCCTCTGCGAATTATATACGTAGGCAAGGCCATCGAGTGATGAGCTCCCGAGGCATTAGGTCGGGCCCCTAGGACTGTTCTTCTGAGTCTTGTTTGAGTCTTGTCGTATATTTCCGATAACGTAAAAACTACCATTGATTTATATAGTTTCTCTTAGTGATCATGTGCTAACTATCGGTGATCTAATGTGTGTGCCAAGTCATGTAGACCTTGCAGGTATAGGCATTGGGAGCAAGGACTTGTTGATAAAATAGAATGTAAGAGGTATGTTAAGCTGACCTAAGTGAGAAGACTCTATTGCCAAAGTTAGTAATCACTTTTATCTTTTCTTGTAGCTTGTGTGATCATTGAATATAACTATAAGTAGTGAATAGTGTTGTTATCTTTGTTTCGTTGTTAGTTGTTTGTGATGTAATCTCGCGTGCCCCAGAGAACTAAGTGTACCAGTGTAATGTAATGTGTTATGTGTTTATGATTAATGTTCTTGTATGTTCAATTGTAATGTTTTTAAAAAAATAAAATTATTTGCTTTGTCTGTGTTCTTTGGGTTGCATGACGGGCGTTACATATTAGCCCTATGTGGTTGTGTTAAAAAGGTTGGGAATGGTAGTGATCTATAGAAGTGTTTCAGGGGTTCAAGCTTCTCAAAAAATCAAACTCTGGACTATGAACCATATGCCATTTTGACAACAATGTATCTTTTTTTGATAAATTAATACAATATAATCCTTACGTATAAAAAAAAAGTGTTTTAAATGTTTTAATTAAAAAATTATTAATTAATATTATTATAACTAAAATGATTAATTATAATCTTAATTTTATAATTATTAATTAAATTACAATTGTAATATTAATTGTTATAATTTTAAAATAATTATAATTATGGTTAGGATTAAGGTTAGAACTAGGGTTAGAGTTAGAACTAGGGTTAGAACTAGGGTTAGGCTTAGAATTAAAGTTAGAAATAGGGTTAGAAGAGAATTAGAATTAGGATTGGAGTTAGGATTAGATTTTGAATTAGGATTACAAGAAGGTTTCAAATTACAATTAGAAAAATGTAAAAAATGCTCCCCTTAATCACATTTCAAAAGTGTCTTAATGTTAGCGTTAAAATTAGTGTTAGGTTTAGAATTAGAATTAGGGTTAAGGTTATAATTAGGGCTATAGTTATGGTTATGATTAGACTTAGGGTTAGGCTTATAATTATAATTAGGATTAAGATTAGAATTAGGGTTATGGCTTTGTTTAAAATAGAATTAGGGTTAGGGTTACAATTAGAATCAGGATTAGAATTAGAGATATATTTAAGGTTACAATCAAATTCATTGTTAGTGTTCGAATTAAAATTCTAAGGCTACAATTATGGTAATGGTTAGGGTTAGGGAAATATTGGACTTAGGGTTAAAATTAGTGTTAGAATTAGGGTTAGAGTTAAAATTAAATAAAAATATCTCTTCAAATAAAATCTAGATAAATAGTAAATATATATTATTTCAAAAGATATCATTCTTGAAATTTTCTATTTATCTAAGATTTATCTTATTTTACTCTAAAATTATTTAACAATTATTTCATTTCATATACATAAGAGTTATTTTATTTTGAAGACGTGCTCAATTTCAACTATGATAAACATAGTTTCACCTAGTATGAATCAAAATTTGGGTCACAATCAAACCTAACACTTATAATCTTTACTACCACAAACATCAAAATAGATTAAGTTTGTAAGAGTCTATTGATCTCAAACCATCACTAATCGGCATCTAAATTGCTATGTCATTGCTAACTCATCTATCAAATATGCAATTGCATTCCCATTTGTAACCTTGAGATGGATGAATCTTGACATCTTTCCTCGACCATGTATCATGTGATGCATAGCTCTTGATTATGCTTGTTACCTTGGGTTTTAAATGGTGTTTCAACTTCATCATTTCTCTTTGTGACTATTTCTCTTGCTATGAGTGATGTGTTTGAACCACCCACATGTTCGAGATGTGGTTCCTCATCATGTTAGTTGTTGGTGTGTTGTATTTTTTATACTTTTTTTATTTGAATGCATTAGTTCATAGGTATGTGTTTAATATTATTCATGTTTTGATTAAATGCTATAATGATTATCAGTCATTAAATTCTTTGAATTATATGTTATATATGACTTTCAACCATATTGGGTGATTTATATGTGCTTTGGCTATATATATGTATTGAGAAGGTACACTTGGCATGTGCAATATTGAGTGGTTATAGCTACACGGTTATTTCTCTACTTAGCTACATAGGTCTGAGTTACTCCCCAATAGTGCTTACATTTGGAGATGTCACATTGGACCTTTCCCTTGCCATACCCTATTGTACTCAATTTGAGTATATGTGTTGTGATTTACCCATGTTAACCCAAATCTAAATTAGAGGCAAATTCAAATTTCACCAATGTTGTAAATTACTAGTGATTGTCTCATTTAAATTTAATGGTTTCAATTTCTAGACTTCTCACAAATGAAATTTCTAGGGATTAACAATATTTAAATTCATCATTGATCATAAAAATATTTGATGAGTTAAAAGTATTTATTTTTTTATTTAATGTGTTATTTCTGTGGAAATTGGAAAATAAGGGGGCAAGTTATTTATTTTATAAAAAATAGTAATTAGTGGATTTGTATATATATGTGTTTTTATCATTATTTAAATTATGGAAAATAAATATGTTGGATGTTTATTCTACCTTGAATTATTGAAATAGAATCAATTAGGAAAAATAAATAAAGTGGAACTAATAAATTAGAGAAAAGGGAAAAGGGAAAAATAAAATAAATGGAAAATTCTTAGCTATTTTTGGATTATTCTTTTTTGAAGGATTTTTCTCTCCAAAAAACCCTTCTTCATGGAAATTTTTATTTTTTGGAAATTCGTGCTCATTTTGAATTGGAAAAGCTTGGGAGTGGATTTGTTGTGATAAGAAATGGAGTGTGAATACTTTGGGTGTCATCTCTCCCTCTCTCATGTGGAATTTATAATTTTTTATTTGGTGTGACAATGGTATTTTATGTAACTAGTCTGGACTAGTAGTTCTTATTCACATGTTAAGTTTACTTAGGTCTTAAGAATCTTTCCAGAAGTCTTAGTTGTCATGTTTAAATCTTATCTTATCTTATGGAATTTAATTATTGATTCTTAGGTAACTTAATATTTGTTGTGTTAGTTGTCTCAAGTTATAGGATTAAGACATTTTATATGATATTGTCTAATACTATCTTCCACCTTTCCTTTCTAAGAAAAGCTCCTCTTGCATCTTACAAGTCATCTTGATCATTGTAATAATCTTGTATGTTATTGTATTCTTGTTCGAGGTGGAATAGCATCTTATGGTCTTACTTATCTTTTCCATGTGTGGAGGTTATTTGGTATTGCAAATTGATTATTATGGTTTGATCCTAGCTACTCACTTCAACATGGTATCAAAATGTAATTGATTCCAACATGGTATGAGATCTTTGAATCTATCAAGCCCCTTCCTTTTTTTTCTAGAGAGTTTCTACCATCAATTTTGTTTATATCTTATATTGCATATGTATTTTTTGGTGATATCAGGTGATTGCATCTCTTTTGGCTATCTCATTACATCCACAAGGCTTGAGAAAGTCAAATTTGGCTTTTGTTTCACTCAATTTGGTCACCATTTGCAACATTAGTAAACAATGGTTTGAAGCTTAGATCTAATGAACACATTTTTACTAGAGTATTTTTTTCCCAAATGAACCTTGCTATTGTTTCCAAGAGGTCAAACATACAAATTTTGATATAAATTTTTCCTATATTCAGATAAATTTGTTTATGAGGAATTTTTTTTGTCAAGGAGGTCGTATTGCCCACTCACTTTACAAGAGTCAAATTTTGGAAAATAAAACATTAACAGAAAGTTGGTTGCAAGAACTATCCAATTGTACATATATTTCTCTTAGATTTTATTTTTGGTGTATTTAATATCTTGTTGAAGTCATATGTGCATTTTTTGCTCCTGAGTTCATAAATTTTGCCCAGTTCCTCCATTTTTCATGATTATTGTGGTGTTGGAAACATATTTTAGATTTCTTTAGAGTTACTCATGCACTTTTTCCAAATTTGGCCCCTAGTATAATTAATTCAAATATTTGTGTATTCACACTCGGGTTGATTACTTGGATATTTTGGCACCTGGAATCCTTCTATTTGTGTGGGATGGATTCATTTTGGTTGCTTTATATGTATATCTATCATTTTTTCCTCTTTGGGAAATTTGAGTATCTTTTTGTAAGCACTTTCTTATGTATAGATGCTTTGAGATAAAGTGCCACATTATTGTACACGCTTTTGGGAATTTTGCACATAAGGTTGTGTTATAATTTATACTCGCACTATATTATAAAGTGTCATAGGGGTTTTGTAGTACCTTATTTATTTACCATTACACCTTTGTCAAGTGAGTGTCCCTCCACGATAACAATAAATCCTAGTGATTCTTGCCTCATGCATGTATGCCTTATTTTTGCACACCCTTTTTTAGTTACAAGTATTCTCTTACCTATGCAATTTCAAAGAGATGGATTATTTACTATATGGACACTCTTGTATTCATGTTTTGTGGATGAAACCTTCCATCCTCAATTGATCAATTTTCTTCATACTATTGGCACCTATATTTTTAACTTGCATTGGTTGAGTAGTGTCTTTGAGTTCACTTATGTAGATTCATGTGACATCTATATCTTCAATTGATAGATGATATTTTAATTTTTTCCCATATGATTATTTTTCAAGTAGTTTTGTTTGGGGACACTCATGTTGATTGTTTTCTTCTCGCTCTTGATCATCATCTAATTTTCAAAGGACATTCTTTAGTTTTAGCACTTAGCAGTAATATTTTGACATTTTTTTGTAGCTTATTTGTGCTTCAATGATGTTCTTCATGTTCAAATTATTTTTGGGAAATTGTTTTTGGAGGCTTTTTAGTCCTTGATTAGTTTTATCTCTTTTGGAGAGGATTTTTCTCACATAGGGTTTTCTCCTTTTCTCTTTTTGTGAGAGATTATTTTGTACATGGGTACCTCATCAGGCCTTGTTGATAGGAGCTACATTTTTTATCTTTACATTGGTTTGTTCCTCCCTAAGTTGCACTAAAGTAGGGGTGTTGGTGTGAATCTGATACATTACCTAACTAGTCCACTAGTAGGTCATATTCATATGTTATGTTTATTTAGGCCTTAGGAATCTTTCTAGAAGTATTAGATATCATTTTTAGATATTATCTTATCTTATGGCATTTAATTCTTGAGTCCTAGGTCATTTAATATTTGTTGTGTTATTTGTCTCATGTTATAGGATTAAAAAAAATCATGATCTTTTCTTATCCTTTCTTCCACCTTTCCTTAATAAGAAAGGATCCTCTTGCATCTTGCAAGTCATCTTGATCATTTAAATCATCTTCTTTGATATTATATTCTAGTTTGGTGGAATAGAATCTTCTATTTTTTCTTCTCTTTTATGTGTATGGAGGTTATTTGGTGTTACAAATTGATGGTCCTAGTTTTATCCTAGCTACTCAATTCAACATGGTATCAGAGCATGAGTGATTTGAATATTTTACACGTTTGTGATGTCTTAAAAAAAAGAGGTATTATTCATATTTATCCATCCTTTTCCTATGATTTTGCATTTGAATGCCATGCTTACCATTAGGGGAGAACAAGAATTCCCTAATAGGATTTAAATTTTGTAATTAGAGTAGGATTGATTTATACTTGTAAATTTTTAAAATTGTTCATTGCGTGCCCTCATAATGCCCAAATTTTTTAAAATGCCCAAAAATTGAAATTGGTTTCATATCTGATAGATGTGCATTTTTGGAGTGAAAGAGTTCTTTTATATTTTTGAAAAAAAATAAAATTGAGAAATTTAGAAAATTAAGGTCTCAGCAATGGAGTTCATGAGAAAATTTATAGTTTTTGTGTTGAAATTAAATTGGATTTTTTTTAATTTTTAATATGATTTTAAATTTCTTAGAATTGTAGATTTGATGACTCCATGATTTTTTGTAATATGTATTTTAAGATTATGTTGAAAAAATTTGTTGAGCTAAAATAATTTCCTTTTTTTACATGTTGCATTCAATTTTAGGAATGTGATGAACCTAAGAAATAGCTATTACAATGAAGTATGGGAGTGGATTCCAACATTTTCAAGGGAAAAAATTGGCCCAATGATATCTCATACAAAATTATCAATTAAGTGATAACTAAAGAAACACATGGGAAATTAAAATGAACCAAGATATGGTGCCCCATCATATCTAGAGTGCTTTAGAGTGCTTGTATAGACTCAATATGAGTGTGGAACAAATGCTTGCTTGGGGAGCACTGGGACTTGTATGGTTGAGTAACCTCATCACTTATGAGAGGTGTATTCAATTTTACTTGGTTAAGTCTTGAGGTCATTGTGATTGTTGATAAAAAGGTGTCTCAAACTTACTAGTTAAGGCTCTCTAAAATTGGGAAAACACTTAGCTGGGATAAAGTTTTCTACATTGTAGTATCGTAAAATTCTAAACTAGAGCTAGTGATTTGGTGGTAAAGGTTCAATCTTCTACACCATAGTACCATGGAGGTTCAAACTAGTGCTGGCGAGTTGGTGGTAAATATTCATCTAACTTCTACTCACCATCCCTCGACAATCATGCATGGGAGCCTACGGTAAGGTGGTAGGTAACCTGCAACCCTGCGATAGTTTGTGAGGGGGGTCTATAGTATGGTGGTAGGTAACCCACAACCCCATGATAGACCATGAGGGGGGTCTATGGTATGGTGAGGTAACCTACAACCTCACGACAGTCTGTGAGGGGAGTCTGTGTTATGGAAATATAGAACACACATCCTTGTGACAATTCAATGAGGGGAGATGCAGTATATTGGCATCCTATGATACCATGATGGTCATTTGGATGGACTGTGGTGGAGCAGTATTGTGCAATATGGTGGTAACTGGAAAAGTGGTGAAGAATTAATGTAACCCAACAACAATTCAAGAATGACTCAACAGGATTGCGGTTATGACTATTTGGTTAGTATGGAAGTTGGAATGATAGTTTTTATGTAACACTTGAGAAGTATGTATGTAATTTCATAGTGCACTGGAATAGATAATAGATCATAAAAAAGATCAAAATGAATGTAACGAAGTGTCGTTGATTTCATTTGGAAAAGCACTTGAAAGAGCATAGCTCTAAACTTGTATGTAATTTACATTTTACAGTGATACAAGATATCTTTGCTTTGGTGTGTGGGTTTTTTCCCAAAAGGGTTTTCCCACATAAACCTTGTGTTGATGTTTTATCATCTCTTCATGTTTTTAATATGTGCATCTTAAACAAACTATAATTGCAAATATTTAAATGGTTTATTTGCTTCTCTCTCCTGAAGATTAGCATTAGGAAGGTGTATTCCACACTAAGCTTTCCTTTTAGTTGGTATCAAAGCTTGGCCAACTTTGTTATCCTTGTGGATTAGAAGGATTTTTTGTGTTGATTTGGTTTTAGTGGGAGTTTTGCAAAGAAATTTGGTTGTAATATTATTGCAAATTTAAGATGGCGAGCACATCTAGAAGAATAGAAATAGAAAAAACCAATGTTAGTAAGTTTAAGTTGCGGAAACTAAAGATGGAAGATTTTCTCATAGATCAAGAGCTATGGGATGTGGTATTCAATAACAAACAATCAAGAACCACACAAATTGGCTAGGATGTAATGGACCAGAAAGCCAAGGGTTTGATCAAATTGTTCTTAGCTAATTCTATTCTCTTGAACATCCATGAAGAGAAGACTGTAAAACTTCTCTGGAAAAAGCTTGGTGACATTTTATCAAGGAAAATCCTTGATAAATATGTTATTCCCGAGAAAGAAGTTATACTCTTTGAAGATGGAGGAAGGAGTGTCCATTGTAGATCATCTGAATGTGTTTAACATGATTGTTGCTTAGTGGGGTTTTGTTGGTGTGAAGATAGATGATGAGGATTGTTGCATGCTCTTGTTGTGTTCTTTGCCTTATAGATGGGATCACCTAGTAATGGATATTGGGAGTACAACAACCACTTGCAATATGAAAGATGTGGTTGCTTTTCTAATATCATAAGTGCAAAGGAAGTCTTCTAAGATGGCCAAGGAGGACCTTGTTGTTCAAGGCAGATCAAAGGAGAGAGGAAAGAAGGACAAGAAGTTTAGATCCAAGTCAAAGGGGATATCAAAGTCTCCCGGTAAGAAGTCCAAGGTGAAATGTTGGAACTATGGGAAATCCGGACATATCTAGAAAGACTACAAATAAGAGAAGAATAAGAAAAATAAAAACAATAATTCTTCTGATAATGAATCTTCTCAAGATGATGTAGATGCATTCATAGCAGCCTTGGAAACACATGCATCAAAAGATGTGTGGTTAATTGACTCAGATGCATCTTTTCATGTAACCTCTCATTGGGGTTGGTTTTCAAAATATGAAGAGTATGTTGGTGGAAAGGTGTATCTGGGTGATGATTCTCACTTGGAAATTGTTGGTTGTGGAAGAGTCAAGATTTGGTTTCCTAATGGAAGGATAAAGGGAATCAATGTTGTGATGCATATCCATGGTTTGGCATGAAATTTACATTTTGTAAGTAAGTTGAATTATTTGGGTGTGTAGTAATTGGTAGTTGTAATATGACTGGAGGTTCTATGGTTCTTGCTAAGGGTGCATAAATTAGCACTCTATATAATTTTGATGCTTGCACAGTTCGATGCAATAGTACTTCTATGAAGTTTGGGAAAAGGGCTTCTTCATTTGATCAAGTAGAGAAGGAATACATTGTTCCTGAGGGTGCTAATTCTTTAGAGGTGAAGCTCCCAGTGGAGAAGACAATGTTGTGGTACCAGAGGCTTGGCCAAATTGGTGAAAATGGTTTAAAAGCCTTGAAGAATAAAATCCTAGTTGATGGGCTTGATGATTGTAATCTTGAGTTTTATTTTTGTGAACATTGTATATATGGAAAACATCATGTTTCTTTTTATTCTAGTTCTCATAAATCTTCTTTAATTCTAGATTATATCCATGTTGATTTGTTTGGTCTAGTTAATGTTCCTTCGCTATCAAAATTTGTGTATTTTGTCTCATTCATAGATGATTATTCAAGAAGGACATTTGTGTATTTTCTTCAAAGTAAAACTGATGTATTTAGTCAATTTAAGGAGTTCAAAACATTGGTAGAAAATCAAAATGGTAGGAAAATAAAGTGTTTGAAGATGGATAATAGTGGTGAGTTTTGTTTTGCAGATTTCAACACGTTCTATAAGGACCATGGGATTAAGAGACATAAAAAAACTCCCTACACTCCACAACAAAATGGAGTTGTGGAGAGGATGAACAGAATGCCAATGGAGAGGGAAAGGAGTATGTTGAGTGGTGTTGGTCTTGAACAGAGGTTCTAGGCTGAGAATGTAGCCATTGCATGTTATCTAATTAATAGATCTCCTACTTTGACGCTTGTTGATAAGACACCTATGGAAGTGTTGTCTGGTAAGAAGCCCCTGTTGAGACATATTATAGTTTTTGGTTGTGAGGCATTTGATTATGTCCCTACTAAAAAGAGATCTAAGTTGGAGAAAAATGCAGTGAAGTGTATATTCATTGATTATGGCATTGATGTGAAGGGGTACAAGCTTTGGAACCTAGTTACAAGAGAAACAGATTGTGATGCAACATTCGGGTATGGACATTCAAGAAAATTTGGATCATAGATAGAATCATATCTAGATCAGGTGATGCATTGTGGGAAGTTATATGCAGAGGAGTTTGAGTTCATCAAAATAATGGGGATCTTGGTATTATGAACGTGGTGAAAGAAAGTGCCAACCTATGGTGTGACCCATTCCCAAGACTAGAAAGCCCAAGGCAAAACTAGGATGTAGGAACATGATGATAAAGCAATCATTCTAAATATATGGGAAAGTTCCTACATACTATCCGAATTCAAGTTATTATCTTGCGATGATAAAAAGATAAGACTCTAAAGACATTAATGTGCTAAGGTTGACTTTCATTGACTTTGTTAGCAATTATCTTGCCAGTTGTCATATTCCACGTGCCTTGTCATGATTCAACCCTTGGATTTCCTCTCATGTATTTGTCTTATCTTCCTTTTGTCATGTTCTTATAAAAGGTCGAGAGATATTTCATTTGAAGTTAAGTTCATAATTTGTGGATGTCAGAAGAGCCAAAACTTCTTTAAGTTTTGTTCTTTTTTCCTATTTTCTGAATCATTTTGGATTAAAAAAATGTATGCACATAGAATCTAATCAATATCAAAGCTAATTTTAAATTTACCGCATGGTATGAAATTTTTGTAGCTGGTTGTTTTTTTAGTTGGACAAGATTGTATGTTGTGTTATTTAAGGGTGCATACAAAACCTACCCAATTTCCAAATAAACCTCCATCTTTAAAAGATTGCACCATTCTATGCCTAGCTATGAAGTAATTTGGTGAAGTATAGAGTGGTTTTCTTTGATTTGGTTAATTCTTGGGGCATGCATGGACAATACTTGGGAGTAGTTTTACTTTTCAAGTATTTTTTAATGCTTTTTTTTAGTTTAGATGTTTAAATTTCAGAAAATGTTTCGAAAAAAAGATGAAGGAATGTAAATTATATTGCAAATTTTTCATTTCCATTATATTTCTGAATGCTTAAAGCTAAATCTACTTACGTGTTAGCAAAGTTGTTTGAAATTCATGAAATATTATTGTATATTTGTCAATTTCATGAGATTGTTTGATGACTAGATTGAGAATATCTTTCACCATTCACTTGAAGATTCTTTATAGAACCAAAAGTTACTGTTTAGCCCTCATGATTAACAACATTTTCACAATGAACCTTGATGCAAACCTAGTCTAGTCAAGACCTAACTTAAATGAGCCCTGGGATTAAGTTGAGTCAACCTAAGAGATTTAGGTTGACTTGGTTTAGTATTTCAATTAAAGATAGGTTACCGTAGTATGCCTATGATGATTTATCTACACTATTGGTGTGTGACTAACATTGTGATCAATAGGAACTGGCACTAGAAGGAGGGCCTCCATATATATCTTTCCCTTTGATTTTATTTGGAATTGGTATCGGTTCCCAATTTGAAAGTTGCTTGTAAGATGATATGCAAGACGATAGTAAGAACATCGAAGTTGATAAACTCCAAGGAATCCTTAACCATAGATTGCATCCTTTGAGTTTGTTCACCTTTAGTAGGGTCACTGAGTGTAGAATCCATGATACAACTGACCATGGTGAACTTGATTATGAAATCTTTCTAACAAGGGTAAGTTTGGCCACACTTAAGGTGATTCCACTAATTGAAGAAGTTTTAACTACTAAAAGAAAGGAACTGTTAACGAGAAGAATTATGAATTCTAAAAAGTGCATAACCATAGTGAAGTAAAAAATGTTAAAAAATTAATTGCTAAATCAAAATGGTTTGTTAACTACAATTGTTATGAAGAAAATCCTAGAGTTTTGCATGAAAGCAGGCAAGAATGTTGAGACTTGGAAATACCACATTGAAAATGAGAAAAAATGGAATTGGTGAGTCATCATTCCCTTCACATGTGGAAGATGACCATGAAAAGGTAAAGCGGGAAATTCGAGTGGGAGATGCATGTTTTTCACTCCAAACTAAAAATTCACAAGTTAAAAAGGGAAATTTTCTTGATTTCATGCAGGAAACAAAATATCAAGTTTTTACTTTCTCTCTTTGATAATGGTGTAAATTGTGTTACTACTTGGTCTAACAAAGTTAAAAGTGAAGATGGGGCCAAAGACTCCAAAATTCCTAGATAAGAGGAGGAAAATCAAGAAATGAACATAGTCATTCATGGAATCGAATCGAATGAAGAAGAAAACCATGAACTAGGGCTAGGAGAAGGTAGAGTATGGGAGAGTCAGCAAAGGTGTGTGTAGTCAACCTTTAATGAGGTCGTCTTCATACATATGAGCCAACTTATTAGTAAGTATGTCTTTGAATTTACATTTCTTAAACATAGAAAATTTAAGATAATTCATCGTTGCAGTAGGAAATTTGAAATATATTCAAGTGAATTTAAAGATAAACTTATTGTAATTCATATGAAAAATACTATGAAGATAGTTATAGAAATTAAAGTAAATTTCCTAGTTAGAGTTAGTCGTTGGTTAGGGTAAATTTTAGGTAGTTAGGTTAGTTTGTTTCCGTAGGGTTTGTTTTGTTTGTTTTGTTCTCCATGTTAACAAATTCTACCTAACACACACATGAGAGTAAATTAAAATATTCTAGAAATATTGCACTATGAATTGAAAAAGAAACAAAATATGCATAGTAAATACACGCTTAAATACAAAAGGTAAAATTATATATATATACATACATACATATATATATATGTGTGTGTGTGTGTATATATACATCTATACATACATACATACATATATACATATATATACATATATAAAGATACATATATATATATACACACATATATATATGTATGTATGTATGTATATATATATATGTATGTATGTATATATATATATGTATATATATATACATACATATATGTATGTATATATGTATACATATATACATATATATATATGTATATATGTATACATATATATGTATATATGTATATATATATACATACATATATATGTATGTATATATATATGTATATTATGTATATACATGGAAATACAAAAAAATTATCATTGTAATAGTGCAAAAGAAAGCAAAAAGGAGGAGTTGAGCTGCAGCAACAGGGTGGTCAATTAATCAATCTGGGATGCTTCATCCATTAGAGCAGTGTATCCCAAGTAAGCATTGTCCCAGTGAGCATCAAAGTCAAGGGTATGGAGGTCAGTCAGAAATGGTCGAAGCAGAACTAATTCTCCTCTTTCTAGAAAGTGAGGAATGTCATTAGCAGAGGGAATTTCGATGACTAGGTGCGTAATAGATAAGATAGAGTCCAAGTTCTCCAAGAAATCAGGTCACACTATCATATTTGCAGCCCTTCAAACTTCTTCAAAAAAAATTCCAAGATCCAAGAGTGAAGCTATGAACTACAAAGCCAAGTCTGAATTCAACTGGTAGTATGCTTTGGATTCAACAAAAGTTTCCCCAAGGACCAAGCATACATTTGGTGCAGTAAATTTAGGAGTCTACATAAAGAAATTTTTTCCAAGCCACTAGGTAGTAATGCGACCCATGAAGCCATTCTAGCAGTGAACATAGGTCAAGAAAATTGGAGTGTCCATGGTCTGGAAGCAAAAAAAAAAATCACAAGAAAAGAAAAAATGCTAAATGATAATCGAAAGGAAAGGAAATGTGAAGAATTTGAGAGAGAAGTGCATAATTTATAGAAAATCATGAGGAATTTGTGGTACATAGTTTCCTAGAGTGAAGTCTTGGAAAATAAAAATTGAGGTGGCAACAGGATGAGTTTCTCTAGAGTGGAATGTTAAATCAAATTAATTCTCACAGAATTAGTGGCAATTTGCTTTGAATTTTTTGAGTACGAAGATCACGAATCAAGAAAATTGAAGATTTCAAAATTAATGGTGGTCATTTTATTATGTTTTATTGAGCCATATTAATCATGAAGGTGTCCATGTGTGCAATGAAAAAAGGAAAATCAAGCTAGGAAGGTAGCACACATTAGCATATGGAAATTGGAAAGAAATAATGTGTGTTTGTTAAGGCATGTGAATTAAATACAGAGTATTATGGTATGAATTAAAGTAACTTCATCATGACAACTTTGATGCATTAATGTGGTGCAACAACATCAAATTGGAATTGCTAACCAAGTATTTTAGAGGTTTCCATAAAATTAAAATGGAAGGGTGGTAATCGGTAGTTCTAAATTTAGATTTAATTTGGAGATTGAATTGTTTGCTACTAAATTTTAACTTATGCATATTTTTTAATAGATAGTAAATTGTAGATAGTTGGGATTTGGCATAAGGGTGATGAAATTTATCTAGAAAGTCACACCTATAGGGAATAACTAAATGAGTTTCTGGGAGTTGGTGAAATGATGAAGAGATTTGCATTGCATAAAAAATTAAAAGGTAACCTTCACTACCACTATAATTCCCAACCTAATAGCGGGCTTCATTGCCTACAAGTTGAAGAAAATGGGCTTACATTGTAATATCAAAAAAAAAATCAAAGAAAATTCAACTCTTTAGGCTATCCAAATATCTCTACCAGGGCTATGGATGTCTGGCTGGTAGTAGAGCTATGTTTGGGGGAATTGTAGAGATAACCTTGTTGAGGCTATGTATGCTTGATTGGAAACAATGCTCTATCCATGGTTGGATTTGGAGGATTACCAAATTATGTAGTTCAATGTCAATGAACTAGTTTTTTCACCGAGTTCTAGAAACTAGAATTAATCAAAGCATGCACGGGTACTTTTCAGAGAAGTTTTATTGTCTTTATGTCAGAATCTAGGTAAAGGTAAGGAATTATTGTTTTAAAATATGTATAAGTTAGGAAAAAAATTTAGCGAGTGATTCAATCCCTAGTTTTTTTTAAATTTGGTTTTACTGGTTGCAAGTTGTTGTGTGGTCTCACAGCACACCGCCCCAAGACTATAAGACTTGGGGACCCAAGTAAAAACTAACACTTATGGCAGGTACTAGCTAGTTGAAGAGATCACCAAAATTTAAAGTCAAAAAGAATTTTTCTTAATTACTTATGAGTCAAGTGTACCGATTACCGAGAACTGGGTACCAAGAAGCCAAAAATGTAAAAATATTAATGAAATTTTTTTAGAATAGTGTTCTAGTCTAGGAGCAAAGGTCTAGTAAATGGGAAGTTTCGATAAAATTTGAGGTCTAGGAAAATTTGTTGGTAAAAGTTGAAGTATGAGGTACTCGATATAGGGTAATAATGTTGAGTTAAAGTTAAATGTTTAATGTTTCCTGAAGGTCCAAAGGTCTAGTAACCCAACTAAAATAGAATAATTATGCGAGAATAGGAGTTTAAAAGCATGATATTTATAATGGTTTAAATGATGATTTATTAATAATGATTTTGTTTCATGAGAGCTTTATGAATGTTTTAAAGGGGATTTGATGTATGGGATTTGCACTTGCAGGAGAAATAAATTTTGATGCAACATTTGAGTATGGATGGTTAGACAAATTTGGATTGTGGATGCAACATTCGGGTGATGTGTTCTAGGAAGTTATATGCGGAGGAGCTTGAGTTCATCAAAATACCCGGGATCTTGGTATTTTGGATGTGACAAAAGAAAGTGCTAACCTCCAGTGTGACCCATTCTCGAGAATAGAAAGCCCGAGGTAAAACCAAGATGTAGGAATAGGATGATAAATAAATTGTTCTAAATATATGGGAAAGTTCTTGCATACTATCTAGATTCAAGTTATTATTTTAGTGATAATAAAAAGATAAGAGACCTGAAATACGTTAATGTGCTAAGGAAGGTTGACATCCATTGACTTCATTAGCAATTATCTTGCCAGTTTTCATATTCCACGTGCCTTGTCATGATTCACCCCTTGGATTTCCTCTCATGTATCTGTCTTATCTTCCTTGTGTCTTGTTCTTATAAAAGGCTAGGAGATATTTCATTTTAAGTAAAGTTCATAATTTGTGGATGTTGGAAGAGTAAAAACTTCTTTAATTTTTTTTCTTTTTTCCTATTTTCTGAATCATTCTAGATTAAAAACTCGTATGCACATAGAATCTAATCAATATTGAAGCTAATTTGAAAGCTATCTTATGGTATGAAATCTTTTGTAGCTAGTTGTTTGTTCAGTTGGACAAGACTGTATGTTGTGTCATTTAAGGGTGCATAGAAAACCTACTTGGTGTCCAAATAAACCTCCCTTCTTTAAAAGCTCACACCATTCTATGCCTAGTTGTGAAGAAATTTGGTGAAGTATAGAGTGGTTTTCTTTGATTTGGTTAATTCTTGGGGCATGCATGGACAATACCCAGGAGCAATTTTACTTTTCAAGTATTTTTTAATCCTTTTTTTTAGTTTAGATGTTTAAATTTCAGAAAATGTTCCAAAAAAGAGATGAAGGAATGGAAATTATATTGAAAATCTTTCATTTCCATTATATTTCTAAATTCTTAAAACTAAATCTACTTAAGTGATAGCAAAGTTGTTTGAAATTCATGAAATATTATTACATACTTGTCGATTTCATGAGATTTTTTGATGATCGGACTGAGAATATCTTTCACTGAACCTTACGATTCCTTATAGAATTGGAATTTACCATTTACCCCTAGTGATTAATAGCATTGTCACAATGAACCCTGATGCAAACCTAGTATGGTTAAGACCTAACTTAAATGAGCCTTGGGTTTAAGTTTAGTTAACCTAAGAGATTTAGGTTGCCCTAGTTCAGTCTTTCAAGTAAAGATAGGTTTTTGTGGTCTATCTATGAAGATTTATCTACACTATTGGTGTGCTACTAACATCATGATCAATAGAGGTCTACGCATGCTAAGCAAAAACCTGAAAGGTTTGGATATTCTATGTTAGATTCTAGTTGTGCATTTTCTTTGATTGTTAACACTGATGAGCCTAGGACTATTAGAGAGGCTATGGGTATGTCTGATGTAGATTCCTGGTTAGGAGCCATGAATGAAGAAATGGCACATTGAAGAAGAATGATACATGGGATCTGGTACCTTTTCTAGAAGGATGAAAGCCTATTGGATGTAAATGGGTGTTCAAGAAAAATATAATTCTTAATGGTAGTGTTGAGAAGCATAAAGAAAGTTTGGTCGTGAAAGGATATTCCCAAGTGGAGGGAATTGATTATGGGGAAATATTTTATTTTGTAGAAAAGCTAACATCCATTTGATTCTTGTTATCACTTGTACCGACATATGATTTATAAATTGAGCAGATGGATGTGAAGGCAACTTTCCTTCATGGTGATTTGAAGGAAGAGATTTATATGTCCTCGCCAGAGTATTTCATTGAGAAAGGTAAAGAGAACCTAGATGTAAGTTAAAGAAATCTCTATATGGTTTGGAGTAGTCTCCTAGAATGTGGTACCAAAATTTTGATACCTATTTGTTGTCTTTGGTATTTATGAGATCAAATTTTGACCATTGTATTTATATTAAGACTGGAAATGGTTTTCTTCTTATTATTTCCTTGTATGTGGATGACATGTTGTTCATTGGGAATGGTAAGGGTATTATTTTTGAATTAAAGTCTCAATTGTTAGCACAATTTGAAATGAAGGATCTAGGTTCAATCAGGTATATTCTAGGGATGGAAATTAGAAGGGATAGAGAAAATAGAAAACTTTGGCTTAGCTAGAGAAAATACATGAGCTCTATCCTAGAGATATTCAATATGAAAGATTGTAAAAAGTTAGTGGTTCTTGTGTTGCAAGGAACAAAGCTTTCTATGGAAGATTATATAAAATATCCTACTGAGATGGAGGACATGGCCACAGTACCTTATGCAAGTGCAGTTGGAAATTTATTGTATGCAATGGTCTATACTAGGCTAGACATTTCCCAAGTAATGGAAGTTCTTAGTCAATTTATGGCTAATCCAGGACAAACACATTAGGATGCTATGAAAAGAGTTTTTAGATATTTGAAGGGTACTTCAAAGTATTCCTTATGTTATCATGGTTATTCTACTATATCTTTGTATTCATTAAGCATTCATGGATATGTGGATTCTGATTGGGCAAGTGACATTGACAGCAAAAAATCCATTGGTGGATATTTTTTCACATTGTTTGGTGGTGCAATAAGTTGGATGAGCAAGTGACAAGTTGTAGTCACTTTTTCCACTACTGAAGTAGAGTATATGACATCAACTCATGTTTGTAAAGAATCCATTTGGATTAGAAGAATGTATTTAGATGTTTGTTTTGATGCAGGGAAGATTACTATCTAATGTGATAGCCAAAGTGCCATATGTTTGGAAAAAAATCCAACTTTCCGTTCTAGAACAAAACACTTTGATGTGCAGTACTATTTTGCTTGTGATATGGTGGAAGATGGAAAGGTTAACTTGGAAAAGGTTGAAGCTTTGGTGAATGTTGTTGATGCATTGACAAAGCTAGTGAGCATAGAGAAGTTTTGATGGTGTGCAAATTTGATGGGCCTTGAGGCCTAGGGTGATACAATGATTTCAAGTGATGACTACGAGATAGTAAGTTCTTCGTCAAGTGGGAGAATGTTGATAAAAATGTGTCTAAAACTTACTAGTTAAGGCTCTTTGAAATTAGGAAAACACTTAGCCAAGACAAATTCTTCTAATCCACAGTATTGTAAAAGTCTAAACTAGAGCTGGCAGGTTGGCGGTAAAGGTTCAATCTTCTACACCACAATACCATGTATTTCAAACTAGTGTTGGTGGGTTGACAGTAAATTTTGATCTAACTGCTACCCGCCATCATGTGACAATCATGCATGGGAGCCTACAATATGGCGGTAGGTAACCAACAACCCTGCGATAGTTCGTGAGGGGGTCTATGGTATGGTGGTAGGAAACCCTAAGTCCCATGACGGTTTGTGAGGGGGGTCTACGATATGCCAGTAGGTAACCCACAACCCCATGATAGTCCGTGAAGGGGGTCTATGGTATGGCGGTATAGAACCCACATCCCTGCGACAGTCTAATGAGGGGGGTTATGGTATAGCGGCACCTCATGAAATGTGATAGTCATTTGGATGGACTATGGTGGAGCAATATCATGTGGTACAACAATAACTAGAAAAGTGGTGAAGAATTAGTGTAACCCCATGATGATTGAAGAATGACTTGGTGGGATTGCAGTTATGACTATTCGGTTGGTATGGAAGTTGGAATAATGGTTTTATTGTGACACTTGAGAAGTATGTATGTAATGTTGTAGCGCATTGATATAGAAATTAGATTAGATAGAAGATTGGAGTGAATGTAATGAAGTGCTATTGATTTCATTTTGGAAAAGCACTTGAAAGAGCATAGCTCTAAACTTGTATGTAATTTATGTTTTATAGTAACATAAGAGATCTCTGCTTTGGTGTCTGGAATTTTTCCTGAAAGGGTTTTCCCACATAAATCTTGTGTTGATGTTTTATTTTCTATTCATTTTTTTAATATGTGCATCTTAAATGAACTGTAATTGCAAATATTTAAATGATTTATTTGCTTCTCTCTCCTGAAGATTAGCATTAGGAAGGTGTATTTCACACTCTTCTTTCCTTTCAGTAATGATTTAGTCCTTTTATCTTTTGAGTTACAATTGATGAGATGTGTTACTTCATCCTTTTCATGTCATTAGTGACCTTGCATTCTATGTTTTTTTATGTTTTTACTCTATTATTGGAGTGATTGTAAGCCTAACCCAATGTGTATTGTGTGTGTTGGCCCACATGAAATTATCTCCTAGCATGGTAGGAGTGGATCTTTGGATTCCATGAGATTGGTTGGAATAAATACCACCATTGAGGATTGAGGATCTTGGGAGGAGCTCCAATATCATGATCAAGAGGTAAAGATTTCCCATTTTAGTTATTTCTTTATAGTCAAAATATTGTAAAAATGTAATTGAAGGAAATTTGAGTCCTCTTATTTTGTATGAAATGTAATCATTGGACCTCCTTAGTGGATGAAATGTAATTGTGTCATATATGTGATATTGGTGATAAATTTTTATGTGACTTGGTGTTGGAGTCAAGCACACATGCTATCTTGAATGATTGTTAAGATTTTTATGTTGTTTTGGATAAAATGAACCTTAAGCATTTTTCCTTTGGGTTTAAAATAAAATTTTAGTTTTTAAACCATGCAATTGATTTTTGTATCTTTAAGAATATTTTTTGTTGGGTGTGCATGGTTTTTCATTGAGAACCACCTTATCAAGGGTTCATTTAGGGTTCTCCAAGTGGTCTTCATGGGATGAAGTGTAGAAACCCATTTTATTTCACCCTCAATGGCCTTACTCTTATGTAGGAACCCCTTGTGGTATCCTAGCCCTTGGTAGTGTTCTCCTTTATGGGATTGTGTGAGGCAAGATTAGGTGTCTAGGTTATCGTTAGCTTCCTAATCATTTTTACTATTTTAGAGTTTACTTTTCATCAAGGTTCCTTCCTTGTAGTTCTTGAGTTTTTAGTACATCCCAAGAACCAAACCCTAGCTTGAGTTTTCTCACTATCTAGGACTCTAATGCTAGCATAAGACTATAGTGCTTGGGAAGGACTACAATGCTTGATAGGGACTCTAGCACTATGATAGGACTTCAATGTTAGGCTAGGACTCCAACACCAGACTTGGACACTTGAGTATTCATGCTAGTGTCCTCTATGGGCACTAGTGTCCCATTTAAGCGCTAGTTTAATTTGGTGCTCTATTTCATCATTTCATCATATAATTGAGTCTTTCATTCATTTTTTGAGGAAAATTTGTATATGAAATTTATTCCCCCCAGCCTTGAGAGTCTTCCCAAGTTGTCATTTCATTGAATAATGTCATACACCAAGTTTTATGGAATCTCCTTTCTATAGGAAACATTTTGTTTCCTATAAATGATCTATCATCATTCCAATAGGTGGAGGGTTTGTACCTCCTAGTGAGGAAACCTATTGTTAAGGTTTCCCCTAGTGTTTAGGTTTTTCTTAAGGTTATTTTCAAGTGGATTGGAGGTGAATTTACCCTCGTACTACTTTTTTGGAAACCGATGGTTGCATCATCTAGTTGAGTGGTACTAACTCCTATTGATTCTAGCATTTGTGTAGGTGTTCGTGCACATCATAAGAGATCTTAAGTGTGTCTTGGAGGTTTATTATTCCCTCACCCTAACCTCATGTTGTGTTTCGAGTTAACGTGATTGTGGATTAGTACTTGATCATTGTTTTGGTGTCTCTTTCGCCCTCTTGTGAGTTCATTGTGGTTACTTCATCCCATGAGTTTTGTGTTTTATGTTGGTACCACCTTACTTGTACAATGGTGAGGTCGTTCTTGTGTCAATATTTTCACATGACCCTTGTGTGCATATTTTTGTGCTAATGCAACATTTTTTTGTTGCATATTTGATATTGTTATCATTGTTTAAAAAATAAAGTTGTTTGTGTGTTAGCTTGGGGAATTACATCTAGTATTAGAGCTCATGTTGCAACATTTAGATCTCTAGTTCATATTATTTCTCATGTTTTTGTTGTTTCTTGATGGGTTATCACTCAAGTTCTTGTTGTTATTAGTTTTTTTTAGCTTCTTGGGTGCCTTGTGTGGAATTTTAGAGGTTTCAATGTGAATAAATTTGAGAAGTGTGTTTGAGGAGGAAGGGTACCTCCTAGGACTTATTTTAATTGATAGGGAAGGAAAGATACCCATGGTTGAGAGTCTCCTAAGGTGGGGAATGATCACTCTCTAGTTTGTTGCTTGTGGTGTATGAGCATGTGTTTGGCCTTTGTGTGTGTGTGTGTTTAGTAGCAAATGATTTTTCCTATTTTTTCATTAGCATGATATGTTTGAAGAATTCTTATTGTAAGGGTTATTTAGACCCTACAGTGTGCCAAGAATTTTCTTTCATAAGTGATTCCCTTCTCGATGTCTTATTTTTTCTCTATGTGAAATAATAGTGACCCTTGTGTGGTATTGGTTATGCTAGTGTGTTCTCTTTGGATGGCATGACTAAAAATCTTCCTAATTTAAAAAGGAATATTAAGGTTTTGGATCATGATTGATCATTGTGGACTATCTTATGTGAGTAATTAATTTGAATGTGAAAGAGGTGATGTATGTTCACATGCATGATATATGGAAAGGTATTAATGTTGTGTTAATTCTTGTCTCAAGTGCATTATTCATGTTGATTCATTAGGAGGAATCGTCCAGTGTTTCATGTCTTGTGAAGCCTATTAATTTCATTTTTTTAATAATATTTGGTAAAGATGCATGATGTGAGTAAACGAATATTTCCTGGGTTGATGATCTATGCATGATAATGTTAGTTGTTATTTGCATGAGGGTGATCCCACAATAGTGGTTTACAATTTTTGGCCAAACTGGACATTGGATTTTTTTTGTAACTAAATCTTCACATTCAGGCACCTATAGTAGTTAAACCATGAGGAATTTGAAGATGATGCAAACTAGAGTCTCATCACATTTTGTCTATAGATTCTAATTTTTTTTGGAATCAGATTGCATTCTTTTTTCCATCTCCCATGAAAACTGGTTTTTTTCAAAAAACAACATTTTTTAAAAGTGACACACACCGTATAACACATAACTTTTTTTCCTTGAAGGATAAAATTATAATTATTTTGAATTTAGATTTGTAACTTCAATATCTAGTGCTTCCACTTGGTTAGATAGTTTTTTATTAAATATTTTTTCTTTAATCAAGTTTTAAAGTCAAACTAATTACAATTTAGACATAACGTGACCGTATAACGCATATTTTTACTATATGTATCAAATTTTATTTTTTGTGTTGGATCAAGGACTCCAATATCTAGTGCACTCATATTTTGTAATTTTTTTTTTATAATATTCTATTTTTCCACATGTGCAGAACAAAGAGTTTCATTTTCAGTGAAAAACCTATATTTAATAAAACTTAAAAAACAAATAGATAATAAAATCAAAACATATTAAAATTATATTCGTTGGTAGCCCGTTTTGAGGGAAACCTGATACCAGTTGGGTTTCTGAAATCTCCTCCATTTTCATTCAAAAATCGAGCTTCGAAGTGCAAAATTCTTAGCAATTTTGGTGCTTGAGAGGGTGGAGGTGAAAATAAGGGGATTCGGTCGAACAACGAATAAAATTCAAATGTTCGGTTGAATAGGAGTTTCGACGACTGAACACATTTTACATATAATAAAAAAATGGATTTAAAGGGGTTTGGTCGAACATGATAAAGGTGTTCAGACAAACCCCCTCTATTAAATATTTCTTTCTTTCTTTTCCCGTTGCATTTTATAATATTTAATATTAATATAAATATAAATTATATATTTTTAAATTATAATATATAATATACTTAAGTTAGGGGGTAGAGGAGTGAAGGGGGGAGTGGGAGAGAGATAAAGGGTAGGGGGTGTACAAGGGTTTAGGGTTTAAGGGTTAAGGGTAGAGGGGAGAGAGGGAGAGGGGGTAGGAGGGAGAGGCTTGAGAGAGAAGGAGGGGGGAGTGGGAGAGAGATCAAGGGTAGGGTTTAAGGGTTAAGGGGAGAGGGGAGAGAGAGAGAGGGGGTGTTAGCTCTCAAAAATGTAGGCTAAATGCCTCAAGAGGTTTCCAATATCTTGATACATTTTAGGGTAACAAACAAGGTCAAATGGTTAGACCTACTACTCTCCAGGTGTTGCTAGAACTAGGTGAGTGTGCCTATATGAGTGAGGCATACTTAACTTGTGCTTATCTCTTTTGAAATGTTTTTCCCACAATGGCAGATGAGAGTGGACAAATAAAACTTGATTTGGTATAAATTGTATAGCAATATTACAACTAAAAAACCTAATATGTTCAGTTAACAAATCATGTAAAAAATGAATGAAACCAAATGATGAAAATGAAGAGACTGGTGCCTTATTGGGTATGTGGAGTCAAATGAAATTTAAATGAGTAATTTCTTTCTAGAAAAACATCCAAATTGTTTGGCATATATTTTAGTTTATAACTTGTATAAACATGCAAGATTATGACTACCAAGTTCTTCTTAATGATCCAGATGAACTTCCTTGATTACTATGATCAATTAAAATGATTTAATCTTTTCTTGAAAGAACTGATTAATCAACCACATAGATATAACAAATGTGCACTAATAAACTAAATATAAACTTGTTATATCAATTTAAATAACTAGAAAACACCAACCCTGGAGACAACTTTAGTAATACTTTCAATAAACACAATAGACAATTGACACCAGAAATATGCCACCACATTAAATGATTTTCATTAATATCTCCATATTATTAAACATGCATCATAGTCTCATATCTGTGAAACACTGTATTCTACTGTATCCTTCTCCTATTTTATCTTATCTTCTATATTCTCTCTATCCCTCTGTTTCACTACCGAAACAAATATTTATACATCAAATACTCAAAAGGACGCGTCCTTTCAGAAATGTCATATGTTTAAATAACAAATAGATTAAAAGATAATCAGGCTCTATTTAGCCATAAATGAGTTTTAGATAGGTGATCCAAATAATCTCGTCGTTCGTATGTATTCGCATCTCCAACTATGTTCTAGATTGTGATCTCCATCTTTATCATCTTCTCATTTTTCTTGCTCGCTTCTTCTAATGTTGTGTCCTCCTCAGCAGCTATCTTAAGGATTTCATGTAGTATTGAATCACTCTCACCTTTCCATCTGGTCATTTCTTTTAGTTCCCCTTTATCATTAGAGAATGTAATAAATTTTTTCTTGATGAAATTTATCAATCCCTGTTCATCCCCTTGCAATTCTTCATAGAAGTTTCATTGTTTATTCATAATATGATTTGCAGCTTCAATTGCTACACTATTAGAAACATCTCTATGATTTGTTTCTTGAAACTTCTCCATAATCTGTCCATCCATCCTTTCATGTTCTTTTAATGCAGCAAGGGTATGTGAATATTTTCCCCAGATTTTATTCAACCAAGATGTTAAACTGGCCTACCTTTTCTTGATTATTGCTACAATTGCATCATATTTTCCTTGGGAGTAAGCACTTGATCCTTCCCAATGATCTCTTGACTGAGAGCTTTGACCCTAAGTAAGCATCTTGGTTGACTTCATTGTAACACCTACCAAATATTTTAGGCGATCATTTTCTCTCAACATCCTTTCATTATTTATTTTGTACATTTCTCTCTCCTTAATCAACATCTGAATTTGGGCCTTGTTTAGTTTTGCAATGTTAATTCCAATTTCTATTGTAGCCATAGGGTCAGCCTCTCCAACCTTTAAATTCATGACATGCCCAAATTCCTTTTCAGTGTCAATAACTACTGATTTCCTATGGGGTGGATATAAGGCCAAAATCATTAATGATCCTTCATCTGTATTGTATTTAGATCTTGCATACACTTTTGTTACCTTTTCTTGGCTAAGCTTGTGCGTAGAATTACTGTCTTTTAAGAAACTATCAAAGATTAGTGTAGAATTGAGATCAAGCCCAGGGAAGATCATGACACCGACATTTTCCAACATTTTCCTCCCCTTTTCAGGGGTCATACCCATTATCTCCTCATCCACACATTTCCTTAAATCGTTTAGCAATTGCTCTTCATTACCTGCAGTAATATTATCAACCTTTTCCCTTATTTCTTTTCCCTTTTTTTATACAAAAATGCTTTAAACTCTGGGGAATTAACAAATTCATCATTAGACACAAATGATCTATATTCTACATGCCTTGCATCTGCCTCTTCATTCTCTTCAGTACTCAATTCTCTATTAGGGAAAGTATAATGTTGAGTTATTTATCTAGATATTTTACTTGATTGGCCTCATGGCATATTATCCTCAGATGCCTCCTCCCCAGAAGACAACTCTGCATCCTACAACCTTTGATTATATCTTTCAACCACCATCTCTGCTTCTTCCTCATCCAAATTCTAAATCATATCATCAAAGTGATAGGGCACATGTTGATACCCACCAAAGTTTGTCCTTGTTTTAGCAGAATGAATATACCCTTTTGGGTCGAAGTTCTTTTTGGGTGGTCCTCTCTTCATATTGTACTGTAGCAGTCTATCAAGGATCAAATTGTATCCTTCCTTGGCCAACATAGTAAAATCACCAAAGCATAGTGTACTAGGCATGAAATCTTGCTTCCCAAAGGAACTAAGATTCATAACATTGGAATAATCCATCTATCTGACAATTTCCAAATATGCAATTTTGTTCGCGAATGTCTTTGGAAAAATGAATGGGGCGTCTTCAAACCCATAAAATATAATCATAGTAGCTCCCTCCAAGCAATACCAATCTCCCCAATTATGATCAACTGGCCCATTGAAATCCTTTGGCTGAAGAAATCTCTTTATCTCTTCAAATAAATAATAATCACATGGATGATTGTACAATTTGTACAATGTCTTCACAAAATATTCTTCAAAATGAACAAAACTAGAGTTGGAAAATCTATTGTCCCAAATAGTAGTCCATAATTGGATAGGTAATGCTGCACCCTCTTTATCAATTTGAGAAATTCTCATCTCCTGGGGCCATAGTCTCAACTCTTGTCCAAAATATAATACTATATGCATCAATAATGAATAATTCCTGAGGTGAAAGATAAAAGCTCCTCTCTTGATTGCCATCAATCCAGAATCAAGCCCCTTAGAAATGTATGAGGCATAGTCAAATGGCCTAGAGTTGTGTTACTGGATATCTGCTAAGATTAGCATAGGCACAATTGACATATATTCTAGGAAATCTATTCCCAATACCTGGCCAATTGAGAAATAAGTGTATTTTATATAAGGTTAAAATAGGTCAACATGAAAAGGAGGCCCATCACTATCCTTTAAAGGAACTGGTTTACCGCCTTGTCTAATCCTGTGAATTGGCAACCTCCAACCCTTATAAATTGTGTCCATTCTCCATAACTCCTTTTCCAACTCCTCACAAATGATCTTTTCATTGCAAACCCCTTCTAAATTGAAAACCTTCCCTATTGCATCCTCTGATAAATGTATTTGTGCATTCCCGGATGGGTCACATATAGCTTTGAGTTTTGAATTATAATGAATCGCTAACAATTTTATCAATTCTGCATTTACAAATACATTAGGGCACACCAATTTTCCCAAGTTAAGCTTTCATGGGTTGCATACTGGTTCAAAACAATTTCTCTAATGATAGTGAAAATTAAACAATTCATACCCCCTTATTGTAGTCCAAACATCTCCTATGAATTTACATTTATCATCCAGTTTATCCATTTCTACCCTAAGCTGAGCAGATCATCTAGCTTTAGGTCCAGAGCCAGGTAACTGGTCAATGAGGTCTTGATTTAGTCTTCGCTCAGTTCCCTCATGTTCTATCTTAGTTTTTTGCTTCTACCCTTTCAATTGACTGCTTTCACCATGCTTTCTACCTACTAATTTTCCTAAGCCAGGAGACTCCATTTCCTCAAAATTTATAGAAGTTAAAACTAGAGGAATTAAGGAGCAAGGACTTACTGTATTTTCTTGAAGCCTTCAGACTGAAGAAATGCCCTGGTTCTTGTTCACCTCTCCAATTCTTCCGCTAGCAATTCCACAATAATGTCTCCAATTGAATTCTCCTTGTTATGTTCCATCACGCCATTAATGTGCCAGTTGAAGCATGAGTGAAGTCTTTTTTTTGAAAGTCATACTGTCGCATCAAATGTATTGTCGGTGAGACATTTTCAAATCTGGGGCAATAACCTTTTGCAGCATTCATTAAGCCTTTCGTTAAAACATCTTGTAATCTCCCTCACACCCTGAAGTCTTGCTGACTATTGCAAATTGAATATTGCTACAATGTCTTTTAGTCTCATCGATATTTAGAGTCTCACCGATAGCTATCCTATTGGTCTTATGTATATCATTGTGACATTTCAAGTCAGGGAGACGTTCCATAGATTATATTGTGTCTTACCAAAATACACCCCTTGATACTTTCTGGTTGTTGAGACGCAATTACTTTCTCACTGATAAAACAACATTCGGTGAGACATATGATTCAACAAGACTACATAACTTCATCCTGATAATCATTTATAGAATCCCCTTATGCTTTGTTAGCAAGACCTGATGCATTCGATGAGACTTCAATCCAATGACTTTTAGTTTGGCCGAAAATGTTTCCTTGTGCACCAATTGGTAAGACATATATGAGTTCGTTATGACTCATTCTGATGATAACTTTCTTGCCAATATAATCTTTCTATCGCCGAGACAATGAAATGCGTCCTGCCAATATGTGTTTATAGATGAAATATTCGGTATGAAATTCCTACACTCTTGCCAATATGAATTATACTGTAAAATATTTAGGACTAGATGGATTCTATGGGACCACATGAAAAAATATGGGAAAAAATTTTTGAAGAGAGGATTTTGTGTTTATGGTAAGGAATCATTTGGAAACTCATGGCCATAAACAACTTGTAAAATTGTTAGAATTTGACAGTTCTAACAAGGGGTAGGAAGGAGATACTTGAGAGAGAGAGGGGGGAGTGGGAGAGAGATAAAGGGTAGGGTTTAAGGGTTAAGGGGAGAGGGGAGAGAGGGAGAGGGGGTAGGAGGGAGAAATTTGAGAGAGAGAGAGAGGGTGGAGTGAGAGAGAGATATAGGTTTTAAGGGTTAAGGGTATAGGGGAGAAAGGGAGAGTGGGTAGGAGGGAGATACTTGAGAGAGAGAGGGGGGAGTGGGAGAGAGATAAAGGGTAGGGTTTAAGGGTTAAGGGTAGAGGGGAGAGAGGTATAGGAGGTAGGAGGGATAGACTTGAGATAGAGGGGGGGAGTGGGAGAGATAT
>VDFB02270651.1:352285430-352745087 GCA_007258455.2 Sequoia sempervirens | reverse complement strand
ATTGATTTATGTTTTATATATGTGTACAATAATTTTATAATTAGATAATACTTAATTTTAAAATTTACATAATTTCCCATGGAACAATTCGATGGAACAAATTTTATATAAGTTGTATATAGTTGTATATAAGATTCTTGAACTTAAGAATTCCATGAAACAAATATAAGTTGTATATAATTGTAATTTAGGAAAAATGATTTTTAAAAACTTCACTAGGTTTCAAATAAGGATTGAAAGCATATATATGGGTTTACATTGCAACCAAAAAAAGTGAGAGATGAAGCTATCAAATATTCTTGAACTTAAGAATTTTCCAGGGAAGAAATATGTACATATAATTGTAATTTACACAAAATGATTTACAACTATGTACACATTACTATAAGTTCTCATTTGAAACATGTATAGGGTTACAAGTGAACTTGAAAACCATGGATATAATCTAAGTCAAAGATTATGGTTTAGCCCGCTCTTCAATAACATGTAGAATTTTTTTATGATCATCATTATCTAGTCTCCATTTTCTTTGGCCATGTGCATGTGGAACTGCATGAAGATGTAGGGAAATAGCAATTATTAAGTGACTATATTGATATACCTTGTTATCAGGTTGATAGTCAACAAAATGAATCAAATGTTGAACAAATTTGACTTGTTTTAGATATGTCCCTTGCACTACAACAAAATCTGCATGGTAAACATGACCCTAAGGTAAGACATATGAACGTGTGCAACATTTTTGTGCTCAAGGTTTGTACAATAAATATTTAATTTTTATAATGTAATGTGCACATGTGAATACAATGTATATAAAATTTTAAATTCAAAATCACCTGTGGGAAATGACATTCCATCACTTGTTTCAGGTTGTGTTAGCTTATTCCTCTCTTTTGTGTAACACAATAAATAATAGCTAACACCTTTGATTTTTCCAAGCTCTACTATTATTGCAAAAACATCTACTATACACCAAATTTACACAAAAAAATTCTAAAAAAATTAGAAATGTCTCTAGAGATCATTAACTAGATATATATAATATTTAAATTATTGAAAACTTACACATGTACCTTTTCTAACCAATCCTAAAATAAGGTCATAATCAATTGAAATCAAAGGAATATCTTCAAATCTTTCTTCCTCATTTTCATCATATGTTTTTGAAACAACTAGTGGCACTGTATCCCATTTACCAACATATCCAAGTTCTTGATTGTTGCATGCATAATCAGAGTTTCCCTCAATGCACTCAATATAAAAACAAGAGTAATCTCTTGTGTCTAATGTCCATCCATGGTGACTATCTGAACTCCTAACACAATGCAAAGATTTTTTTTCTACCCTCTTGCATCCATGCATCGATCTTCTATCCACACCTAGATACATGTACAACAAAAAAATTATGTGAACAAATATGTATATATATAAATTTTAAATTTAAATAAATTCAAATGTTTGATTTAATGTAATTTATATATACTCGATATCTCCCAAAACACTCTATGTGGGATGTGTCGGTTTGTTCTTGAAGATGTGTAGACCACATTTGATGCAAAGTGTTTCTTGCACCATTCAACAACATCATCTGCATTTTCTAGATGATCTTCTGGATAACTCATTTGATGCTTTCTTAAAGCTCATTTGATGCAAGCTCTTGCTCCATCATGCTCACCCTTTCCATGCCCACTCTAAAAAAAAATCCAAACATGTGGTATTTTGCAGATTTTATGATATCTAAAAAGTGCATAGAATGGCCATGAAGATTTGAATTGTGTCACGCATCCATCTAACCATACAAAATGATTTTCAAATTTTACACCCCTGCTTCTCAAATTCAAAAAAAATATTGTAAAGCAATGTTGGACAAAAAGTGTGTCATGCTCTTTATCATCACTAATATAAAAGTGATATTCTTTCTTAATGGCTCGTTCTTCATCTGTACTCTCAACACCATCCAATTTTGATTGTGTATGTCAATAACACACATGAACCATAATAGTGATCTTTGAAAAGTAATACTGATTGAATCTCCTTTTGATGTACAAAGGAGTAATTTTCTGCAAATTCAACTACTGATAGAACTGCTCCACATGGGAAAGTATCTCTCAATGTTTGGAATTTTTGTGGTCGCCACTTAGCAAAAAAGGAATGTTGTATGTATGGTCGTATCAATTTTCAAAAATCTTCCATAAATTTTCCAATGGGAATGTTCTCTTCTACATATTTCAACCTTGTGGATTCTTTCCCAAATTTTTTTTGCAACTTTACATACTTGTACCTGTGTGAGTAAAATATGTGAATAAGTAATAAACCACACAATCAATGAAACATTACATTACAGAGAATCCAAATAACAATCTAATCAAATTGAAACAAATAAACTCTCTAAAAATAGTATTTAGCTCTTGTAATTTATTGTCTTTGTTAGGTCAGTATCCTCAATTCTTGAAGGAAATTTAGCTAAACTTCCACATGTCTCACAAATTCCTTTTATGTAGTTTATTTGAGGTCCATTTTCATGATCACATAATATAGACTTTATGAACAAACTTTTCTGTTTAGGAGGTGCATTTTAAAACCCACATCTTTCTTCCCTCATCTTTCGAAACACCTGATAGTAGAGATCAAATTCAATATGATAACGACAACAACAAGTATCAAAAAACATGTTTATCTTCACATAATATGGCTTTAACCTTTGAAACATTGTTTTCCCAATCTTTATATGAGGATATGCATTACAAAAATTCATATACATCTCAAATTGTGTTATTTCTAGCCAATTTTTGATATGATTTTCATAAATACCAGGTCCAATCATGTGTCTCATAACATCTCTAGTATTTGATGATGGATGAGTCTAATCATGTCAAAAACCTAAGACCAAGTTCCTAACAACATCTTCAATCATGTCAAAATGGGGAGCTCTACACATAATTTCCCAATTGACTTCTAAACTCTCATCCAAAAACTTTATCTTTTTCTCATATTTTATTAATGTGGTTCTACTATAACCAATTTTAGTTGAAAGTGCAGATATTTTTCTTTTTCTTTCTATATATTGATGTACAATAGATGTCAACATCACCCTTCTTGTTGTGGCCTTATCCACTGATCGAGATCCTTTCCCAATGGAATCTAAACCCTTTTTAGTATTTTGTACAATATCCTTTTGTAATCCCATGTGTTTCTTCTTATTTGATGCCAAATGTACACCCAACAATTGTAATGACTCTTTGATCTCATCACAAAGAGGTAAACGTGATAACAATTGGGTTTTTTCAAGTGTATCAAGATGATTAAAATTATGATTGATTATTCCATTTACAGATTTAGTTATTGACCTCTTTCTCTTATTATAAGGCTGGTTGGCATAACATTTCAATTTCTCCATATCCATTTCAAGTAAATGATCTAAATTTCTATGAGAAATTTGTTTCCTCACCTTTTCAACTAGTTTTATATGCTCATCCATACCAGTAGGAGGAAGTGATCCTAACCCCTCTCCAACATGCATTGTTTGAACTTGTGCCTCCTCCCTATCTTCAAGGAACATGTGTTCTTGAGCGGATTTATTTGATCCAATGTCTAGATTTTCCTTGACTTGAGCATGAGAACTTCCTGCTTGTTGAGCCCTTCCTACATGTCACAAAATATTTTGCAAAAAAAAGTGAGAGATGATGTTATATAAGTAAAGTTTATGTATGCAAGCAAACAAAGTGATAAGACACGATGCTATAAGTGAGAAGTTTCTACTGGTTTTATATGCTCATCCATATGAGTAGAAGGAAGTGATCTTGACCCCTCTCCAACAAGCATTGTTTGAACTTGGGTCTCCTCCCTAACTTCAAGGTCCATGTATTCTTCAGTGGATTCATTTGATCCAATATCTAGATTTGGCTCGACTCCAGCTTGAGAAATTCCTACTTGTGAATTTACATGCAAGAAAAGAAAGTGAGAGACTATGAGTTATCTAAGTGGAGTTGAAATAAATAAAATCAAATATTCTTGAACTTAAGAATTCTATGGAACAAAAGCAATTGGAAGAAGATGATAAAGAATTTAGGGAATGTCTATGCAAGATGACTATTGGAAATATATTTATAAGCAAAACAAATTGAGGTGTTAATAAAAGTACTAAACACGCACTTGAGAGAGAGAGAGAGAAGAAACAAGCATGTACCTTGTTTCTTTCTATGATAATTTTCCAAGTTTTGTTCACGTCTCTTTTGTTCTTTTCTTTTGACAATTTTCATTGAGACACATTTTTTCTTTTTCTTTGTTGTCCCATTTTCTTCTTCAACTTAAAGATGACTCAAAACAAGTCCTCTACCAACTTAGTTAAATTCTCCTCCAAATTTTTCCTTGATTGATAAAAATGAAAATTTGTCTCTCCAATATTTGCCTCCTTGATAAATGTGCAAAAACCTCTTCTCCAAAATATGTGCTCCAAGTGATATAAATGAGAATTAATCTTGCAATTTGATATCTAGAATAATGAAAAATAAGCTTCTATTTAAATGCATATTGGATGGGGAAAAAATTATTCGAGTATACATGGAATAACTAGATCCTAGTTTAAATGAATCAAGTAGTAAACAAACAAGTTATTTCATTGTGAAGTTTGTTGTTATTTAATGCATAGGTATGCACAACATAACTAGTAATTTTAGAATTTTGTTAAAGTGTCAAAAATTTATAATAGAATTATAATTTGAATTGAATTTCAAGTTACTTGTAAAAAATGTATAATAGAGGTATAATTTGAATTGAATTTACTTAATTATATTTGAATTGAATTTCAAGTTACTTGTCAAAAATGTATAATAGAGGTATAATTTGAATTGAATTTCAAGTTACTTGTCAAAAAGATTATATTTTGTTCTCAACTCAATGGTTCATGTTGCTTAAGTAATTTTTTTAAAAATATTTATTGTGATCAACATGAATGAACTTAATTATAAAGTGGCATTGATTTCCTAAAATTCTACTAGAGATCAAATGTATATTGAATATAAGGAAATGTAAGTTGTAAGAGATCATAAAATAAACAAACATGTATGTATATTGAATATTTAAAGCAAATGCATACATATATCATGTGTAAACATGTAACCATAAGCAAACACATGTACATACATGTAAAGAGATTCAATGTATAAACATAACACATGTTATAAGCAAAGAGGCAAATGTATGTATATATCATATAAGAAAATGTATGTACATATCATATAAGGAAATTAATGTAAATTAGAGATCATCAAATGTCAAATACTAAAGATCAAAAAATAAGTAAATGTATGTATATATCATATAATCAAATGTAAGAGATCATCAAATCTCAAATACTGAAGATCATCATATAAGAAAATACATGTAGTAAAGATCATAAATCTAGTGTGCAGGGCCTAATATGAATGTCGACTCCTGGTCGAACAACCATCTGAATGAGAACAGTCCTGCTCTGATAGAGGTGCTGAGCCCTACAAATAAAATTGTGTATAGAGTGTGTTAAATACATATAATTTATATTAAATAAATTTTATGAAAGTTATTTTTAAATGAACTTGTATTTTTAAATATATATCTAGATCTATGCATACATAAATATTGCATGTAGATATATATATGTGTATGTATTAAAATTTAAAACTCACATGTCCACTGGCAGAAAATTCATCCACATCTGAGTCACGTCAAACATGCACACGATCTGGACCAAGGCTAGGAGTGACATGAGGAATGTCCACCTATAACAATATATATACATATATATCAACTTACATGAATATCTAGTTAAAACAAAAATTTCAAAGTAATTAAAAAAGAATTGAAACATGCACATGCACACATACATGCACATCATTTGATATTGGATGACCTAAGTCCTCTGAAACAGTTGCCTCCACCATATCCACTAAATGATCAAGTGACGAATCATCATCTACATCCATCCGATCTATCCCATGTCATGCCATAAATGATGAATGTAGAGGACTATGAAGGTGAGATGGCATCGGCGATGATGAACCAAAACCAGTCAACATATTAGTAAAACCCATAGTCTATGCAACTGTCGAATGAAATGTAGGTGGATCATGATGCACACTAGTGCTCGACTAAGAGTGATGGGATATTGAAGTTGAATGACATCCATGTGCCAAATGATCTTTGACATGCTCTATACCAATCCCATTGTCTGATGCAATGTGGGAACATGCCTCCAACAGGTCCTCAGCCAAATAATGCAGAGTCTTGTGTGCCATATCTCTTATAAGTGCATCAAGTTGTGTAGGAGTAGGAATGTTGGCCACTGTAAAAGGATCCATGGTGGTCCACTATGCTGAAAAAGGCATGGATCAGGAATGTCTGGACATCAAATACTGACCTACACGATCATCAGATATCCTAGTGGTGGCAGCCGCAATGTCACCTACAGTGTCAATTTCTTCCTTTTGGGAAGTAACGACAACCTCATCTGCTATGGGGGATAGATCTGGGGTGAGAGCAAGAGAGCTCTCACCACCCAATGACCTAAACACTAGGGCTGGTCTATCTGCTCGACGATAGGTGGGCCTATCGACAATCCTACAATGCCCCTGACCAACATATGGTGGAATGTCTAGGTAGTTAACTTTGAGGCCCAAATGGACCTCAACATACAACTGTTGAACAAAATATAATGAAATCTAGTCATTGTTTGGGTATTGACCATGTGTTGCGAGAAATCGTGGGTAGATCAATTCAGCCATAGCACGATCGACACATCTAGTGACTTGGTATCCCCTAACCTTACATACATTTTGATAAAAAGGAAAACAAATGCTTTTTATCATTTCTTTGGTCACACTATCCTATATTTTTTTAAGGGGAACATCACTATGTAATTCTTCCTGCATGTGGGAAAGAATAGCAACTACTGTATTTGGGGAATATGCACTAGTCCTCTCAAGTTCATCTCTTAGTTTTACTAAACTATGTAATATTGAAATACATGGTTCAAAATATATCCTTGGGTTTGCACCCTGTGCTAATGAGTCTCTCAATTTTCTAATCTCATTAGTGGTATTTGTAAACAAAGAATCTAGCTCAAGTGGAACATGATCTATATTTTCCATGTTATATATATATATATATAGTACACCTAAAAGAGCAATGAGACCTTGGTAAATAATATATCTAGATAAAGGGAATACAAATCTAAAACAATTGTAATAATTCATCTACTCATCAATAATATTTTCATACCATTAACAAAAAAACATTCAACATCTATCATAGTTTTTAATAATTTCAAAACATTCAAATTACTAGATTGCACACAAAACATAATCTAAAACAGTTCTAAAATTTAAATTTAAAACATAATCTAAAATAGTTCTAAAATTTAATGTAAGATGTGTCTAAAATTAATAATTCACACTAGAATATCAATATTCCATAAGAATCTCATAAAGAGGATGAATTTAATTGAAGATAATATAAAATCCTCCATATGAGGTTGAATTTTATCATTACATTATGAGTGAATCATCTCAATTATACAGCCAACAACATCACAAAATTATAGATTGGAAAGCAAAATAATCACACATTTATCATATTTTTATATGTATAAAGTTTAGATACCATCAAACTATTTAAACTTATAGATTGCATAAAGCTATAAATTGAATCGTTAAAACTAATTTATTAAGAATCAAAACTAATAAAGTTTGACTTCATATTGCATGTACTTGTTATAAATATCTCACTAATCCAATCATACATTTTATATATGTTAAAAACTATATAATTTAATAATTTATACAACTTCTAATTATGATAATAAATCTAGAATCAAACATGACCCAAATGTAGGATACAGACTAGAATCTTAATCTATACCATTATTTTGAGTTTGGTTTAATAGAAATTGGAAAAAATTATAATCATGAAAAAAACAATGAATAAACTAAGGATCATTTTAACAATGGTGAATTAGTGCCTAAAGATTAGCATTAAAAATTATAATATTCAACATTCTCATCACAAATGATATATGAAAACTAAGGATCATTTGGTTATATATATTCATAGATTTAAAATTTGAATATTTATTACTATAACATGTTCATTACAATTAGATTTTAAAATAATATTGTAATAATTTATTATGTCTTTGAAATTTGTTTTGTGGATTTTAATGTTGTTTTTTAAATTTAAGTTAGAGTAAGTAGAATCTAATGATCTAGACCTTAAAAATATTCAAGTAATTTATGTTTTCCTTAAAATTACAATTATTGCTCGATTAAATAGATTATTGATTGTATTTAGATTTCAAAATTGGAAATACTTTAAAATTATAGAACCATATTATCCTTTGATACAAAAAGCTATGTCAAGGATTATTTGTATCTTCCTCATAATTATGTTTCACATATTGAATATTTCAGGGAGGATTGCGTGGATGATTTGAAAGTTGAAGCAAAGATTGGTTGAGATCGACAAAGGATATTTTGATAAACTCCAAAATCCTAAGAATAGAGAAGATGGTGAGTCATATTTTAATAGACCTTATCTTCACTCCTATTCAAATGCAACCTCTCCAACCAATATATTGGATTGCAAAATAAGTAATAGATATATATGAACTTACTCCTAATCCCCCTCCATTTACCCCACCATTAGATATGCATATTGGTATTCACCTACTCAAGTTTTATGAGACCCCAAGTGGCTTTGTGAATACATCAAAAATATTATGCATGATGTCTAAGAATTTAATTGTGATGATCAAGATATATTCCAAGAATTTATAAATGAAGTATATATTCATATATATGTATTTGTTTGAGTGTTTAAAATTAGTTAAAAATTTCTTTGAGGGATTTATGCAAATATGACATAGATTAGAAAGATAATTTCATGTCATTTTGGTGAAGTCATAACTTAACTTTTAATTTATCATTTATGGGAATGACATCTTCGAGAAGTTTATAGAAGGCCATAGATGGCGGGCCACTTTTTGAATTAAATTTAGTTATTGAATTTGTATTTTTTGGATGCGCATTTAGATTTAAATTTACATGCCAAAGTCACAATGTCCTACTCTTGATTAAATTCCTACAAGAAATTAAGGAACTTGGGATACCCACCTCCCAATGGTCTTGGAATGGATGCATTTAGATGGAGAAGGATTTCAAAAGGCTCATGGTACTTGTGGACCCCTCAAAGGCATGATATATAACACATGAACTTTATTTATGAAATTTGGTCTTTAGTTGTTGGCTTCTAGTATGAATGCTATCTATAAGGTGTAATTCTTAGTTGAGACTCTCAATCTTCCATTGTTGGTTTCTAGTGTGATTATACAATATGAGCCAAGTATTAATTTCTAATGTTAATTATTGAAAGAAGGTATATAAATTATTATTTGAGCATGTCTTAATTCTCATACAGAGTTGTCTTAGTCAATTTCTCAATGTATGAGTTCCATATATTTGTAAATTTTTCTTAATATAAAAACATATTTTATTTCATTAATTAACCTATCTATTCCATGTTACAAAGGATGCTCTTATTTTAAATTATAAGTATATAATTCAAAATTAATTAGTAATTTTCAAGATAGAGTACACACAATTTCTTTAGTTAAAATAAAATAATATTCTTATTTCCATGAGAGTTATGTAGAATGGTAGCTTGATGTCTCAAAAATATTTCTTTCATACATACTAAATTTTTATCATGTTACATTATGAGTGAATCATCTCAATTATATAGCCAAGCACATCAAAAATTTATAGATTGGAAAGAAAAATAATCACACATTTATCATATTTTTATATGTATAAAGTTTCTACCATCAAACTATTTATACTTATAGATTAAATTATTTTTGAATTTGGTTATTTGGGTTCAACATGTCATGCTATAGGATTTTCTTGTGTTTTCACCATGTTGTCATGTATAGATCATAACTATGTATTTTATAGGTGTAGGAATTTTAGAGGAAGGCAAGGTTGAACAAAATGCATAAGGATGAGATGGAGCCTTGTTTACCTTAGGATTTGGTTGAGGCTCCCTTTGAGCATAATCGAGGGGTGGTTGGTCCTCTTGTAGACATGACTAATTTAGAAGGTCTTGTCAAGATAAATTTAGAGGAGATTGGTAGAGACAAGAATCATGTTATAGATGGATTAGTTGGAGTTCATTTCCTCTACCATTCTCTTGAATTGTAACATTCACCTCTTGGTATTCTTTCTAATAATTTAAAAATATGAATAAGGTTCAAGTTTAGAAGATTATAGGAACTCTTTGGTCTCAAGTTTGGAAACTAAAGATGGAAAATCCATTACAAAGGAACTAGGTTAATTCATGGAAAAGGATAAGGTTGAAAATAAGATATAGTTCCTTGAAGAATTTTGGATTCAAGTTGTGTTCAATGATAGATCTACTAATGTTTTGGGAATACGATCCTCTTTATTAGATACATTGCCACTATTGGTGGAGTATTTCTAATTGGATGTTATTTTTCTTGTTGTTGTTCCATGCCAATATGATTGATCATTTTTTGTCTCTTTATTGATCTTTGTAAAAGGGTGGGGGCCTTTCAAAATTTCTATTTCTAATTCATAAATTCAACCAAAAGTATTTACACTAAAATTAAAATATAAATTTAAACTTTAAAATAGTCTTTTTTGATTTTATATAATAGCCTCATGTATTTAATTTATAAATCCTATTATTCTTTATGTTTAATTTCAAAATTTTAATGCTTGAGCAAGTATAGGTTACAAGTGCATTCTTTACATTTTTTCTCTTTCTTTTGTACTATTTTGTCTATGGGTGTCTTATATGCATTGCCTCAAACATATAATTTTGATGTCCTATACCTAATTCTAAATGTTGTTGTAACGCCCTCTGTGCAAACCCTAGAGAACAAACATTGCAAACAATTTTTTTTTTTAAATAACATAAAATAAACATGCACCTAAACATTAATTACATTTACATTGCACATTAACAACTAAGTGTTACATTCTCTAGGGCACGCGAGGTTACTTCGAAAAACAACAATAACAAAAATAAAAGATAATATAAATAGCATATCCATTAACATTATAATAACCATGAATAAGAGTACATCCATGAACCAAGAGTGAATGTATCACTACATAATTATACAAAATCTCTCACAATAATGTTACAAAAGTCCCTAACTATTACATCAATAGTTATACAATACATTACATGATTTGGTGAATGAATTACAATACAATTCCCAAACATGTAGGATGATACAAAGTACATTAACATCAGAAACTACAAAGTGAACACTAGTACAATTCCAATTGTAGAAATGTTGCAAACAAAGAATGCTGATGGGGAACCAAACAGGTGCGAAGCACGTTCCACCCAACCATATGAATTATGAATAACTCACCCCCTATGCTTAGAGGTGACAAGGAAGTTAACTCGACCATGATTGTCAAACTGACTCCATGAACAACATAGTATGAATACAATTACAACTCAAGGTTACAATGACATAGACCACAACATTCACAAGTCAAGAAATAAGATAAAGATAAGAAACTTGCCACAATTAATCAAAGCAATGACAATTAAACAAGTCCAAAGAACATTCATAAATCATTCTCAAAAGAATCTGAAACACATTAAGCATACAACTTCCAAAACAAATTTCCAGAAGAACTGATACAACATTCCAAAACAAATTTCCAGAAGAACTGATACAACATTCCAAATATAATTCCAAATAAATCTGAAATAATAAATATAACATGATTCCATATAAATCTGAAACAACAATTTAGTATACAATTCCAGAGGCAACAAGAAACAAGGCAAACAGGTGTCTAGAGGAGAGTGTCATCGCATAGCTCTCATGGGATCTCCTGGCCCTTCCTCCAACTGATGCGCTGGCCCCCATGAAGAGCCACTCTCCCTAAGACCCCTAACATAAATCAAAACTAGGCAAGGGTTGAACTTAACAGATAAAACACATAACTCAAAACCAAGTCACGCGAGGCATAACTCATCCCGCGATAATTCATAACAAAATTCAACAACCCGTACAACCCTTCCATCATAAAACCAATAAGTTTCAACTCCAAAAGTATAACCAAGATGAGGATAACATTCAAAATTAAACATGCCTTTGGAACAAATTTTCACAAATTACAACTGGGTTCCCACATGGACAACACTAAACGATAACATAACGAAAAGAAAACTCAAAATATATTTTGCAAGTTTGCACTATTAAATTTAATTCCATTCCCAATTAAATAATTAATTTCACCAAATGACTGATCATTACAAAAAGAATATCAGATTCCAATCATCAAATATAACGAAATGCAATTTTCTTGATATAGTCCACAAACAACGAATTAAGGCAAATTTTCTGCTTAAAATTATTTAAAATAATGCCCTATATATATGTATATATAACATTATTTAACCTTTTTAAATAAAATACATAAATTACATTTTAAAATAAAAATAATATTAAATAAAATAATTATAATTATATTTAAAATAAAATAAATTATAATTATAATATTTAATAAAATAAATATATACACCAAAATAAATAAATAAATATATATATTTATATATATTTATATATATATTTATATATATATATTTATATATATATATTATATATATATATATATATATATATATATATATATATATATATATATATAAATAAAATAAAAATAAATTCAATTCAATTCAATTAAATCTCACATAAGTAAAGGGGCCGACGGCCCTACTGACTTCCCACAACAGTCTTATTGATTGCTACGTGCAAAATCATAAAGACTGCTATGCACAACAGTCTATAAGAATGTTGTGTGCAGTGTGCCACGGTAGGGAGTGAGGGACGAAGGGTACGGCTTCGGCCGTCCCTTCAACCCTCCCCTACACATTTAAAAATTACATTTTAATCTAAAGCAAATAATTAAATTCTAAAAATTAAATTCATTCTTCTATATAAAACGTAAATACTTATGACCGATGCACAGACATATACAGCATAACTTAATATATATATATATATATATATATATATATATATATATATTACTTGTATATACATGTATTAATAAAACAGAGTAAGATACAGAGGAACAATTAAATACATTCATATAAAAAATATTTCCAAAAAATTCCAAATTCATTATTCTCAAAGAGGAAACAATTTTCCCAAAATCCCATTATAGTCAAATTGGACATTTCAGAAGATGTAGGTTTTTGTTTTGACAAATTTAAAATAATAAACCATATTTGTTCATTTGTTTATTTATCTATTTATTTATTTATTTATTTTCACAAAGAACCCATTTTAATCTAATTCTCAGAAAGAATTTTGTTTTATAAGCAAAGATTAACTCAAAACACCTTTCTATTCTTTTTACAGATTCAAAAAACAATTAAGAAGAGAGAGGGTGGAACCTGTAGTCCTACGCTCTCGAGAGTTTGATGAAGCTTGCTTGATCCTGATGGCCTCTACGAAGTGCTTCAAGTTTCTGCTTTGGAATCTCCTCTACAGAATTTTGTGCTCGAACTCGAATCTAATTATTTGTTTAGAAGACTCTCCAGAATAACACCAGCAAAAGATTGACAATCCCTTTCTAAAACTCTCCTCAAAATATAGCAAGCAAAAGAATGAAATTATCTTTTTCCCAAACTTCAGAAGATTCAAAAATACATAACCATTAACTTGTGCAACTCCTATCTCAATAATCATTTGTGTGTGTGTAAAACTCTCCAAAAATTTCAATTAAATAAAAGACAATACCATTCCATTGCAAAAGCTCTAAAAATCATCAATAAAAGAAATTATATCTTGAAAAGCAAGCTTTTCAGTTAAATCTCAATTCTCATTCGTTCACACAACTTTTTCCATTCTTTTATTTATTTATTTTTCTATTCTTCAATACTTTTTTGTTTTAAATCAACTTTTGCAAGCTTTACTTGCTTTGCACACAATTTGATTTATTTAATTTATTTATTTTATAATTATCTTCAACAAGATAATTTAATTAGATTAACAAAACACAATTTAATATTTAATTAGCCTATAATAAAATACATGAATTTTAAACTAAAACTTTTTAAATATTTAAATACAATTTAATCTAACATTATACTAAACAATTATTACCATCATTTAATTGAATTAGTCACAACTTATAAAATACCAACATGAATAAAATATGACAAGACACAAACATGAACCACAAAGAACGACAATTACAAGAATGTACAAAACCATTTAAATAAGACGGTCTGACATCATGGGATGGGATGACTTCATTACCACCTCTGTTTCAACATTATACCATTGGGTTATAGGTGCTCGCCATGTCCTGCTGAAGCAGGTGGAATCAAGACTATGTACCTGCAATCCTGCATACAAACAATGTTGTGCACAATATATCTATTTAAATACAAGCACCTCGTGAGAAGGAATCGTAGCGTAGTAGGGCACTCACGAATGAGTGATGTTATGCCATCCCCTCATCATAACCACATTAGCAACTACAAAATTGAATATAAAACAACATCACTAAGATATACAAATCACCTCATATCATCATGAACAATTACTAATTCACTGCATCACCACCTAATACTGTATCTATATAAAAGCATCACCAATTAAATACAATCATAATGTAATATCATACTCACAAAAATACCATTAGAAGCTCTTGTCCCATCTTCCTCTTCTGATTCCTTAGCCAGACTACCTGCACATCCCAGGTGAGAATGGAGGGGTACTACAGTAGTTTTATGAATGTATTCCTCCTTTATTATTTGCTAATTGTAATTGAATATTAGACCTATTTTTTTTAAATATGGCCACCCCTCTCAATCAATAAAATAAGTCATCTATTTTAGGTGGTGGATATTAATGTTAATTGTTTATTTATTGAACATGTACATAATCAAGACAACTTGGAAAAGTTTCTTATCTTTCTTTTTCATAAAAATAGTTGGAGCATCCCATGACAAGACACTAGAACATATAAATCCTTTCTTTAAAATGTCATTTAGGAAATCCTTTAATTCATGCAAATATGAAGTGTTTGTTCGATAGGGATCTCTAGATATAGGGGCTAATTCATGCATGAACTCTATTAAAAAATAAAACACCCATTTAGGAGGAAACATGAGGAGTTCATTCTAGGAAAGACATCCTAAGACTTTTGTAATGGAGGTTTATTTTCATTTGAATGGTTCTCATTCACTTTTACTAAATAAAAATTAACAACAAACAAGACACACCCTTTTCTTTATTCTCTTTTGAGTTGTAAAATAGAAAATTTAATAATACCTTCATTCCTTCTAATCCTAATAGAACTATTTTATTATACATTTCATTCAAACAATCTAGTTTCTTTCCTCTAAATTTATTCTTCGATTCATACATTTAGAACCAACCATTTTTGGAGTAATGTCATAAGACTCAAAGGAAAAATATGAAGAATTTTATCCAAGTTTCCATTGTATGCACCCTAAGTTATAATTTTAGAATGGTATCATTTATAAACTATCTAAGTTGGGACATGTACACAACTCAACACTACCTCTTTTAACAAGGATTTAGATTTTAAATTGAATTTCTAAACTATCTAAGGTGATACAAAATAGTAAGAAGCACCTAATTATAGTAAGAGTTTAAGATATAAAATATATTTTATTCTACTTCATACCTCTAGGTATGACATTTTCACATCATTATCACCATGCTCCCTAGCTTTCTTTGTTGGTGTCATATCCACCATGAATGAGGCCCATTTTATTAAAGGTCCTATATATAAAAGATAATTAGATAAACCTTCACCAATGTTTTCATTTTAATTCTAATTGATTACCACTTTATACCTTTTACCAATTTATAATTTCATAGTTTACCAATATAAAAACTTGTAGGTGAATAACTATAATTCCCCATTTTTACAAATAGTCTAGATTACGTAAGTTCCAATTGAAGTTTTGTTAGAGTGTTATATAATATGTTTAGTTCTAATCAATGGTTCTAGATTAATTGTTTTAAATCCATAAAAAAATTATACTCATTAGAGAGGTTGTGCATTAATAAATCTTACCAATTAGGGATCATATTCTTATTTATACTTTCATACCACAATCATTACTATAACTTATCAACCTCAATGAGGGAAATAGTGACTATTATGGTTCACATTTTTATTTACCAATAATTAATTATTGTGGGTTGAACAAAATAATCCATCTGATACAAAATTATAAAGATATATGGTTATCAACAATAATTTTAATAACAAATATAACCAAAAAAATTACCATGAACTGTTTGATATAATGCCTCAAATAAATTTGTTTTATGTTCAGGCAAGGCTTTAGAAACATTAAAGAAAATGCAATTGGAGGTGCCCTGGTAGAAATGTATGCAAAATGTGGAAGCATAGACAAGGCATGTTAATTTTTTGAGAGAGTTTTGAAATGAGTTTCTAAAATCTTTCAAGCAATGCAACGCCATTTTTTCAACACTCTCTGCCCGTGCCAAAATTGGAGCTTTGGAATAGGGTATGAACATTCATCAAAGCATGATAGAAATAGTGTTTGTTGAAAAGGATTTAGAAACTTTCAAGCAAATGCAATTTCAAACAAAGAAATGTAGTTTGAAATCTACAAATTTGAAACATTTCGCATTTAGGGTTTAAAAATTTCTCAAACAAATGTGTTTTGAAATCTACAAAATTCAAATTTAACCAATCTGTGAGCTATGGAGGTTGGGTTGATGAACTGTGGCTATGGAGGTCGGATTGATGCATATTTTTCCCATGTTTGGTTCACTACATTCATGTTCGGGTTCACTTTCACCGCATACAGAGCTCAAACAGAGAATACGTAGAATGTGTGACAGTGATAGTTTGTTTTTATTTTTTATGCCCTATTTCAAGGGGTTCGCTCGAACATCCATTTGAGAAAACCCTATAAAATATATTTTTTATTCATATGTTTATGGGTTCGGTCAAACGTATTGTTCGACCAAACTAGTAGTTTTAGTTGAACACTTAAACTAGTTTGACTGAATCATAGAGTTCAACCGAACCCCTTGTCATTGTGGAAACACAAAAAAATCAATTTTCCTTCCTCAAAAAATTTGTAAACCACTATTGTGGCTTAACCCATGAGTGAATGTGTATATATCATTGGGTTCGAGATTGAATGTTCCCTAGCTTTGTCTTGCCTTGTTGAAAGATCATTAAACTGTGGAAATGTGTGTTTTTATTTTAAATTTAATTCCTTAGAATTTGATACTTTGATAAAATCCCATCACTATGTAGAAAGGAAAATAATGTGGATGTTGGAGAAATCCTCACATATGCCTTCTTGCATAGTGATGTGATTGTGTTGTAATGAAGTTATGTTTTCTTTAAGTGCAAAATATTTTGAAATGGTTAGGTGATTTTTGTGATTTATGTGCATGTTATGTTTAGAGTCTTAGAAGACTCACTCACATGGTGTGATTGAGTATATTATCTAATGCACCTTGGGTGTAGTGTAGCTCTTTACTCCTTCAATTGTGGGTGGTTTTAGTCACATAGTTCATGTAGTTGTGCTTTCTAATTTGATGTTGTATTTTGGTTATTGATGAATTTCATAATTTTTTAAGGATTGGTATTAATTTTCTAAGTATCTTTATGAGTAGTCTAGTCACCAATTTTTCCCTTGGTCATCTCAATTTATTGTTTCAATTGATCTCATTTTATTATTTAATATTTAAATTAATAATCTCTTTTGTGCTTTCTTTTATATTTATGGTGGCTATTCCAATTTTTTTTGAAATACTAATCTTGTTCAATGTTAATTTTTGGTTTGTCATGTCCCTTTTTCCAAAAATAACACTGAATAAAAATAGTAAGTTCCCATTGTCCAAAAATAATAAGTCAAAGTTAACAAGACACATTGGAAAATATTATTTATTTAATATTTATACTGTCTTGGTGTGATATTCATCCTTCAAACAAATGAATATTAAATTAATTAATTCTTTAGTGGTGTCAGCATAAGTGGGGCATAGGTACTCCAAGAGTCAACAATGGAAGTTAAATTCTAATTTTAAATTAATATCTATGGGCATATGCAAAAAGATGTGACACAAAAAAGGTGCCACTTTCTTTTTTATGCCCAAAATGAGAATTTGACACTAGCCAGATCTAAAAGGTTATAAAAACAAAAAAAACATTTTTTTTTTCATTTTTCTGCTCTTCAACCTATGACCCATGTATTTTTTTCTTCTTAACCCATGCTTTCCAAAATACATTGCCATTTTTCACCTTGAGGTTGTGAAATCTTCATCAAGATGCCACTAAGATTTCGAGGAGGTCAAAGAGATAAGTATCTCTAATTTTTTAGTTTCAAAATTTTATTAAATTGTAGATTGAATTATATTTTTTTATTAATTGTTTTAATTTCCAAGAAATGATATTCCACCTCCAAATGTTGAAAATCCTCCATTGCCTCCTCATAAATACCCTCATAAGACTCCATTAGCTCGCTCACTTAGAACCTTATAGAGTATGTGAGGCCTCTAGTATAGGGTGATGTGGGTGAGTTGATACGCCCATCGTGCGAACCCCAGAGAACATACATTGAAATCAATTTTGTTTCTTTAAATACAAGGTAAACATGCAACTAACATTAATTCTTATTCTCATTGCACATTAACATTATCATGTCTAGTTCTTTGGGGCACGCGAGGTCACATCGCATAACAATCATTAACAAAAAGGTAAAAGATGACACCGAATAGCTTAATAAAATTACATTCATCATAATATTACAATACCCATTTACATGAGTACACCTATGAAACATAAGTACAATATCATTACATCACATATTAAAATCATAATGAATCTCAAACAATAATATTTACAAAGGTTCCTAAATAATACATCATCATTTAAACATTACATGATCTTGATAAATGAATTACAATAAATCTCCCATGCATGTGGGATCATACATAGTACAGTAACATCTGAATTACAAAGTGAACAACTGGTACATGCTCCAACTAAAGAATGTTGAGAAGAATGGACGTCGATGGGGAACCCAATGGGTACGTAACATGTTCCACCCAACCACATGGGTTATAAATAACCCAACCCCCTATGCTCAGAGGTGACAAGGAATAAATCACAACCATGAATTCCAAAACCAATCCCAATAAAAGACAACATATACAATACTTCCAAAACAACATCAAGGATTACGAAGGACATAAATTACAACATTCATAAGTCAACATAATAAACTTAAAGCCATAAATCTCATCACAATAAAACCAGGCAACAACCATTAACCAAGTAACCAAAGATCAATCATGAGACATTACCAAATGAAACTGAAACAACAAATATAATACAATTCCAGAGGCAATAAGGAAATAAGGTAAACGGGTGTCTAGTGGAGAGTGTCATCGCATAGCCTACATGGGTTATCCTAGCCCCTCCTCCAACCTGAGGCGTCAACCCCCATCTATGGTTATCCTGGCCCTTCCTCCTACTTGAGGTGCCCGCCGCATAGGGTATCTCATGTGGAGCCATCAACCTCTCGTGAGGATGAGGTTATGACTTTTCCGATCACAGCCTTCTCATTCTATCATTAGTCTGTGATAGCCCTAATGCATAGATGAGGTATCCAATAGTATTATCTTATGTGTTTTACTACCCATCCCCCTAAGTTCTATTATTAGGTTTTCACTTGTTACACTACTCTTACGTGGGTTATCCTGAGCTCTTCCTCCTTTCCAGGCGCCGACCCCCACAAAGAGCCACTCTCCCTGAGACCCCAAAACATTAACCAAACAAGGAAAGGGTTGTACCATAAGTATAAAGCATAAATCTCAAAACAAAGACATGAGAGGCATTACCCATCTCATGATAACCCATAATCAAAATCTCAACAATCCCGTACAACCCTTCAAAAAATAATACTAACAAATATCAACTCCAAGAGCACAACAAAATGAGAATAACATTCAATGATTAAATCACACCTCTGGAACTAAGGTTTACAACATCCATAACTAGTTTCACAATTACAACAGGGTTCCCACATCGAAAGAAAAACCAAACCATAATCCATAGAAACTCATAGGACTTAAACTCAGAATACATCATAATATTATGCAACATTAAACAATTCGCTTATTCCACTTACTAATCTTCATTTCCCCTAAAAAAAAGTTTGAATTAAAAATGAAGAATTACTCTAACAAATCTAAATCATTTTTCCCTTTCAATTAACCAATACTATTTAAAATTCATAATTTCACATTCATAACCACAAGAATTCAATATTACCATTTACAATTATCTATATATAAAAATAATTATCTGTATTTATAAATATATATAATATTTATTTGTATTTATAATTATAGACAATATTTATACATTTAATATTTTGTTCAAAACATTTAGTTATAGCTATGCAGCTAATACACAGAGATATATATATATACACATATATATATTAATTTAAATTAAAATCAATTAATAATTAAAAAAATGTGAATAAAAAAGATTTATTTTTATTTTTATTAAGGGGGGAAAACCCCATATGAAAGGCTACGCGCAGTCCAAGGACTGTCGCAGTAGTCCAAGGACTGTTGCAGTAGTCCAAGGACTGTCGCACTTCATAAGGGACAGTTGGGGGTACTTCCCAGTGTGGAAATCAATGTCGACCCTCAAGGGTTGGGCCCAATATAGCCATAAAATATTTTTAAAACATAAAATTAAGTACAGTGTCGACCTCCATAGGTTTGGCCTAGACACTGAGGCAACATGGGTACGTTTTAAAAAAAATAATCAAATAATAAATATATATATCTATTTATATATATATATATATCTGTATATACACGTTTGTACGACAGTATATATATATAGATAAATTTAGTCATATAAAATTTGTCAAAAAGGTAAAATATTTTCATACGAATATTAGCACAGTAGATATTTATATACATGAACATGTTTCTCAAAACAACTTATGTAGGAAATACTATTTATCTAACATAACAGATGTATGTATATATATATATAAGAGTGTATACTCCAATTTATTTCCTTGAGAGGAAATAGCGTGTTTTCTTTCATATCAAATCATAGACAAATTGGGCATCTTCATCAAATGAATATTACTCTCAGTTATTTCCAAAACCACACCTAGTTTCTTTTTCTCACAGAAGATCATATTTATCTAGTTTTATTTTTCTTTGAATCATAAAATTTAAGAATAAGAAATTGGAACCTGGAGTCCTGCGTTGTTGAAATTTTCGATGAAGCTTCGCTTGATCCAAATAGCCCTTTGAAAAGCTTTCATTCCTTCCTTCAGAACTTCATCTCCCAATTTCCTTGCTCAGCTTTCTAATCTACTATTCCATTTAGAAAATCTCTCCAAAATAATGAAAACAAAAGAATGAAATAACTTCCCAGAAAACATCAGAAAATCCAATGATTCAGAACAATTATTTTTGTGCAACTTCTGTCCAAATCTTGCCGTGAATGAAAAGTCTCTCCAAATTTTCATTAAATAGAAGATATTACTCTTCTTTTTCAAAAGCTCTAAAAATCCAACTCAAAAGAAATTTTCTATTTTAAATTCTAGCTTTTCAACCAACACTTAATTCTCATTCGTCATTTTTATCTTTTCTTTCTTTTTTATTTATTTATTTTTTCATTTATCAATACTTTATGTTTTAATTCCAATTTGGCAAGCTTTACTTGCAATGCACATAATTTAATTTATTTATTTCATAATTATCCTCAACAATCTAATCTAATTAAATTAACAAAATACTAATTTAAGTATTTAATTAATTCTTAAATAAAACACATGACCTTTAAAATAAAACTTTTATATTTTATAACAAATTAATCCAACACTTATTATAAATATTTATTACCACCATTTAATTAAATAAATCACAACATATAAAATACCAATATAAAATACATACGAACAAGACACTCACACAAACCACAATAATGAATTACAAAAATGACAAACACAAAGACACACAATACCATTCAATTAGGACGGTTTGAAAGACATGGGACGGGGTGACTTCCTTTTCATCTATGTTTCAACATTATGCCCATTGGGTTATTTGATGCTCACCCTGTCCTACCAAAGCAGGTGGAATCAAGACTTTGTACCTGCAATCCTTGCATACAAACAAGGTCGTGTACATGTATATATATATATAATCAAAGCATTACATTGTGATAAGGAATTGCAGCGTAGCAGGGCACTCATAAATGAGTGGTGCTACACTGTCCTCTCATCAAAACTATACTAACAATTATAATATCAATGATGAAATAACATTTCTAACTAACTGATCACATCATATATAAATTACTAAAACACTGCATCAAAATATATAACTGAAATCAAATTAAACATCACAAACCAATGTCATATGAAATATCCATGTTCACAAATGAAATAGTAGAATCACCAAACAGTCTAACTATCCAATCCACCAAACCAAAAAATAAATAATACTATCAAAGTCATAAACTATCAAGCAAAAAGCATAGAAAGAAAACAAGTCTAAATAGTAACAGGAGGGGTATTACATGAGTCTTATATTCCTCGAGTTCTAGTCCATTTTTTTCAATCTTATGGTGATGTTTGTATGTATGATCTTGAGAGTATTCAAGATGGAGCTATGCAAGATACATAAGTTGTAGAGGGGATGGTTATGATAGAATATTTGTTGAATGAAACATTTGGTATTGATACTCAAGTAAATTTCAAAAATTTCATTTAATTTTGTTTATTAAATTTTATTTTGAAATGTAAGAATAACTAAATTAGGAGAATGATTATAATGAAAATTCAGGGTCAGAGTGTTCATGCTACCTATAGCATTCCCCCAGCCCCCTTTTTCATGACTTTTTCAAGTCCACAAGTATATAATTAGTAAATAAATATAATTATTACATGTGAATAGTTGAACCTTATATTAATGGTTTCTCATAACTCACTTTGGATGTCAAATATTTTGATGGTGAACCTTTGACATTGACACCTCACAATAGTCGTCATTGATGAACTTTTACCTAGATAACCTTTATTCATTAATGGTGTTGTAAAATAATGTTAGATAGTCTGGGTAGTTGAGCAATATTTGTTGTTTCATTTTCAGATTTTGACATCAGATACTCCTCTTGATGCCTATGCCACATTGGACCATAGTGTTGTTGTAGCAATATAAAGTTCTACTCCTTTAACAAAGGTATGAGACAGATTAGTAAATTTTACATTATATTTTTTCTTTAATCAGTTTATTATTGAAAATTTTAATGATACTCATATATAGTTTAATTTTTACCTTGATGCTTGCTATAAGGGCTTGTGACTCCAAATCATGAACATGCCCCTATTGTGGACGAAAATCTTGATTATTTGTATGTAGTAAGTAATTATTTTGTTATGTGTCATTCTATAATTCAATTTCTATATATATTAATGTTTATACTTTGTATTGTATTAGATGGACTTCCAAAGAAGTATAGAGAGGAGGAAAAGTGAGCACAATCAAAATACATCAGCATTAAATGCAACTCCATCCAATCGATGGTCAAATGCATCTCGTGATATATTACCTTACCCTAGTAGGAAATGACTACATTAGGGTCCTTTTTGGTATGCTTATGGGGAATTTTAAACATATATTTTGTATTATAGATATGTGACATTTTATGTCCATATGGATTTTTTGCAAAGCCTATATGACTTTATTGGATATATTTCATACTTTTATCAACATATAAAATTGTATGGCCTTATGGATTTTTGGTTAATGTAAATCTTCTTTACCACCATTATCCATATTTACACTACAAATTATTAATTGAATAAATGAATAATTATACAAATTTCATTGTTAGTAATTGTAAAATTGTTATAAATATCCTAGGCCTCTTTAAGGGGGAAACCCCCTTTAAACAATATTGGTAGCACAAGCATGTGATTTTTTGAAGTCTTTGTTAGATATATTATGGATGAATTTGATATCACAAGCATTTGGTAACATAATGAAACTAAAAATTGTTATAATAAAACCATAAAAGATATATTATTGGGTCTAATTCACTATATCACATGTGTAGAGATCACATTGTCATCCTAACTTATTGCATCATAGTTTTAGAGTTACCCTTACTTTAAGCACATATTGCTCTATATCAATGTACATCAAGCTTCCATTATGTCATCTTTACATTTTAGAGTGAAACACTCTACACCAAGCTTTCATTTTCATATCCTTAAAGTAGTGGTATAATGCACTCCCCCACCCATGGAACTCATCTTTTAATGTCTTTAGAATTTATACCTACATGAAATGTATAATGCCTTCCCCTTACATATTTTTCTATCACTTTTATACCTTTGTATTGGGGACAACATTCTTTCACCTCCTTAATAGTACACTCTTACATTACCTTACTGTCCTTGTACATTTGGGGCACCTTACCTTTCCCCCATGCATTCTACTTTTCTACTAGCATCCACTATGGATCTATATCACCTTACCTACACAATTTTGTGTTCGTAGATGCCATATTAATAGAATGAGCCACTATAGTGACCTATGTCCTTACAAATGTGTTATATATGGTGTCACATACTTATCTTCATGCTCATTATATGTTATATTTTTTGTCATTTCCTTAGCATGATGATTATTTCTACATGTATGCACAAATAAGATAGAGAATTGTTTCATAAAATTCTAGGATTATCATAACTTCATTAGGACTATCTTAGCTTCATTGTTAGTTTTGAATTTTTTTGTTTAATAGGTTCCATTTACTAAATCCAAGTTAAAATCCAATAAAGTTTCTAAAAAAGGGTGAAAAGAAGCTTATATTAGAAAATTTCAAGAAAAAATGAAAAAAGTGAAAAAAACCTTAATCAAGTCTATGTGCCAAAAGTAAAGAAGGAAGAATTTTCAATCTTTGTTTCCTTGAACCATGTAGCAAAGAAAGAATTTAGGTTTTCCTAGAATGTTGAAAGAGTCTCAAAAGAGTTTTAGGGAATCCTAACCATGTTACAAGGTAGAAGCATGGGCTTTATCCGACATTGTAGACCAAAGAGCATATATGAAAGGGATATTATAAAGCAACTACTAGTTTTTGCCACATTGCAAAGTTTGAAATAGAGATAGAGGCACATTTCAAGGAGAATGGAGGGATTTAGGAGCTGAATTTAGGTTGCATCCATATGTGTATTTAATTGTGCTACCACGTAAGCCTCTAAATTTTCCATATTGTTGATGTTTTACCTTTATTCAAGTTCTCTAGTTGTATTGAATTCTAAAGGTTTTAAGGTCCTTTTATGTCTTTCAAAATTTCCTTATGATGATTCCATGGTAGTTGTTAAGAATAATTCATCTTCATAGGAAGATAAGATGACCATTTTACCTTTTAGTCTTGCATTTTTATGCAAACCCTACTGTGTGTCAATGAACAACCTAGGGAAATGCACGTACAATGGTATTTGGTTTTTGAAAATACTCTCTTGACCTTACGAAGAGCAAGATAAACTAAGGGAAGATAACTAGTTCCACTATACAATGGGTCATGATGTTGATAAGGGAGGAATATTTAGGGTATGCCATTAATGATGGTAGAACAAGGTTAGTAAATTTCATTTTTAGGTATATGAAAGAAAACAAGAGTTTCTTATGCAGGATTGGTCAAATGAGAATGTGGTTCTAGTCCCTTCATTTATCTATGATACTAAACTCTTATTCATATCAAAGTAAGGGCCATTCTATGGAATAATTATGCAATATTCATGATATTTCAGATGAATAGAGGCCGCTCTATAGGAAGCTTTCAATTCATAGTAAATAAAGGATAGTAAAATTATTATGGTGAAAGTACGATGCTCTAAAGAACACATGATAGTTTGGAGAGAGTCTAAAACTATAAGAGAGGCCCCATACAATTTTTTGAAGAGAAAAGAGGTCCTACAACCTTATTTTGAATCAAGAAAAGGGTCAAGGTTTTCACATGATGGAAAGGTAATAGATCACTTCCACATGGTATTGTTAGCCTTGTGAATAATTTAACTAGAAATACCATGGTTAAATATTTTTACCTATATCTAGCCAATTCGAGACTAGATATGACCTTGAGTGTGCCTTGTGTGGTGGTCTAAGTGGTGTATTTAGGATAACTACTATAGGTCAATGGTTTCATATATCTTTGTGTTGAGAGGATATTAGAGAATAAATTCAAGGTCTTATTTGAGCCCATTGTAGGGGCTATAATTTCTTTCTAGAAAGAGAAATTTTAGTTTGTAGCATTGTCATTAACAGTCAGGGATGGTAAAATAGTTGTTGAAAATGAAAGTAGGGTTATTTTTTTATTCATCTCTATAATGATTCAATTGATAAGGTGCTCAAAAGGAATCATATAGGGAAATCAACATGATGAAAATATTCATGAATTCAACATGAAAAGTCTATTAGATATGTGAAGATAGTGGCAAATAAAACCAAAATAATAATATATTGTGAAAGTTTCATAATATAGTCACAAGGAAATCTTTCACAGAGGTCACAAATGTTGGTAGTGAGAAGTCAAGGAGGCATTGTATCAATCTTATAGTCATATTTTCCATGTTAGAAACATGACCATCTAGAGAAATCTCTTGTGAACTTGACCATAATAACATGTTTTTCAACATCATGAGTCACATATACCTTATTTTCTTCAAAATATTGTTTGACTATAATTTGTATAGAATGTGGGTCACATACACTTATCAAAGTTGAAGTTTCCTTATCCTTTTCTAGATGGTATTCCAAAATGTTTCTAGCCTGCATAAGGATGTTGTTTTAAAGCTCAAATTTAGCAAGTAGTCTATTGACGATAATTTCATTTCATTAAATCTTGAGAAATACTATTATTAAACTGAGGTTGAGCCAGCTACCCCTAGTTCACTTGAATATATTAAATCATTTATAAGGGATTGTATTGGAAATTCAATTAGTGAGGACAAAATAAATACTTCCAAGGATGTTAATAATTGATGTGAACTATGGTTGAGATTAAAAGTTACTAGTGAATGGTTTTGGTCATTGAGTGTGCCATATTTCATGGGGGGTTCTCCATGCCATAGAAGGATAGACATATATAAGTGACAAAGCAAGGATCCAAAGAATAGTCTCTTTGAATACAATATGAGAAAAAGCTACAAAGGGATAGTCAAAAGGTATAATAAGTCAACTAAAGGGAATATGAGCAATATCCAAATGAATGACATGGACTTGGAGATTCCTATGTTCAAAAGGACAGAGTAGTGATAGTTATTTTGGGTAGTGATTAAAGAACAATGTTATACTTGAGATATTAATACAAGGACCATGAAATTAGGATTGTATGGACAGTCACCCAGAGTTGAAAAGGATAGTCACTTCAAATAAGGCTCAAATTGATAAGGACAATCACCAAGAAAGGAGGTAGACATGTTCAAAATAGTAGGATTGCAAGAGTATTTACATGATCAAGCTCTAGATAGCATGAGAAGCTTGGATATTTCTTTCTATTTGAGTTTCATTAGTTTTTCAAGTTATCTAAGCAATTTTATAATCACCATTGTTGATAGAATTAGCACTAAAGGAGGATAACTTACATAGTACATGAGCTCTCAACTCTATCCTTATCTCCCAATGCCTCATGGAGTGATGCAAACATTGAATAGATCTCTTGAACATCAAGATGAGGCTATTGCACAAGAGGCATTCAAAATTATTATAGACATAATCTCTAGTGAATGTTTTCCTAAACCCAAAAATCTACACAATGAATGTCAAAGACATTGCATATGATGGTGACCAAAAATTATTTGGCTAAGATTATGAAGATAAATTGGTTAGATGCTAATAATTTTTTTGAACTAGGGCAAGGAAAATAGTGACAGTAACCATGAATGGGGATAGGTCAAAAAAATATAATTAGGCTAGCATAGTTGTGAATTAGGCCAACATTTCAAAGCACCAATTTTGAATGATCTCCAAGTTCCTATGGATTTTAAGGGAAACCAATCAAATTTTGAAAAGAAAAACCTATAAGACTATCATAACAATCATTTAGGCTCATTAACCAAGAGTAACATATCAATTAGTCTTACATGAAAGACTATATCAAGATGGAGTGAACATTTCCAATGAACTACCATAAAGAGTCAAAAATAAGGATGCAAGATCATGTCTTAAACAAGAGGAAATATGATAGTCCTGGAGGAACATAGTATAGAGTTTATGTTGGTTTGGAATTGGTTAGGGAATATTATCCTATGATGCATAGGAAGGGTACATTAATATTAAATGAGGGTTATGAATTATGAAGCATGAAAGTCCCTTAAATATGGTGGAAGATCATTTGAAGATTCCAAGAAGGAAATCCTTTCAATAAAACTTCATGATAGACATAGATAAACACTATCATAGTATAATCACATAAGAAAAGGAATTTGGTAGTCTTGGAATCCTCACATAAGAAAATAGTGAAGAGGATAGTCACAAAGTACTAATCAGTATAATCACATAAGAAAAGGACTTTGGTAGTCTTGGAATCTTTGATACAGGTGTAATATCTTCTAGAAAATACACAAAGACAAATGGTCGAATTATAGAGGAAATGGACAATCAATGTTGTGAAAAGGGAAATTACAATCAGTACAAGACTATCATAGACAATGAAGAGGATAGTCATGTTATGCCTTGCATAACCACCCCCATTTTATTCTGGAACAAAATGGGTCCCCCCTTCTCTTTTGGTTTCATTGACTCTATTATTCATTTTGTGTTTGGGGTTCTTCTATTCTTTTTGTTTCATCTTTTGTTCTATCTGATCTAATGTTGGTCCTGTCTTAGCTTGAGTTGATTTTCTTCTTGCTAAGAATTCAATGAAATAATTATGGAAAATAGTGGATTTATTGTAATATGTATATATTTGCTTCTGGGGACTTATGCAGACCTTTCTTTTGCAGGGTTAAATCACACACATGGTGATATTTGCCAAGGGAACTCAGTTGGAAAGCATTCCTCAATCTAGTTGATCATAAATTTCCTCTAAGGAGAAAATCGGCAAGACCTTGCAGTTGTCTTGCTGACTGGCTGTGTGTTCTATCCAAAAGAGGCTCATCAGTCGCCCAAACTTCATGTCACTGAGAGTCTTTATGTGTCTCACTGACCAAAGGAGCCCTCACCAAAAGATTCTGAATTTGGCATAACGTCTTGTTGAAATGGGTTAAGTCTCGGCAATAGGGGTGTGGTGTTGGTAGGAAGTCTTTCCAATCAAACAAGATCTCCCCGAACTCAAATGAACTTTCGGAAAAGCGGGGAGACTTTGGTATAGGGTCTCAGTGAAGGATTAAGTCTCGGCGATAATTTTTCCTTCTGTAGGAGGTCTGGCCAATTAGCGTATCTCTCACTGAAAAGGTAGAAGGAGGCCAGAGAAATTTTGCACTTGGCAAAAGGAAGCTTCAGTCGGTGTAAAGTCTCACCGACCGAAGAGAGTCTCGGCAACACGGAAATGGTATCATCACCATGAGGTATTGGTGAGATATTTATGTCACACCAACAAAATGCCCCTTCGGGGAGAAGAAAGACGTGCTCGACATGAAGTCTCGACGAAGAGGAAAGGTCAAGCCGAAACAAAAGGCTAGAGCTCAAGGAGGATAGGAATAATTTGGGGAGACTCCAAATGAATGAAGGGGCTATGCTATGAGGTCACATCAACAGGCGATGGTCTCACCAAGGGGATTGTTCCCTCGATGTAACATTTTGGATTCGGTGTGAAGTCTCAATGACAGAGCGAGGTTTCCCTGAAGTTCTCTCAGCTCGACAAAGGGAAGCTTCAGTCGGTGAAAGGTCTTGCCAACCGAAGGAACTCTCAGCGACAGTGCGTGAGCTCAGGGTAAGGTTGCCCCAAAATGAAGAAGTCTCCTTGAAGTGGAAGAAGCTTGAGCTTAAAAAAAAAAGGGAAGACATCGCCAAGAGGTCTCGTCGACATAACAGAGTCTTGCCAAGGAAGAAGGAGTTTGAGCTCGGTGAGAAAAGATGAGATCGGTATGAAGTCTAATTGATAGGGTGGACTCTTGCCGATAGGAGCTCTGAGCCAGAAAGAGATAACATCGTTGTGATGTCTCACCGACCCAGCAGGGTCTCATCAAAAGGAAATAAGCTCGAGGAGAATGGAATAAGTTCACCGAGATGTCCCACTGACTAGCGACTGTCTTGCCGATGGTTCTTGTGGTATTGATGTGGCTTTTGTAGCTCACCAAAAGGTCTTGCCGACTGTCTTATGCTACACCAATAGTTGATAAAAGTGACATAACCGCATTGGGGAGACACGATGAGTGTCTCACTAACATGCAATTCAATGCAGACCACTTTTGACCACCTGGGAATCTTGCATGGCCTGTGTTCCTCCAATTAGACAAAGCTAGAGGAATGACCTATCAATCGACTGACCACTCCTGTAGAGAAGACTAACAGGATGTAAATGGCATGGATTCCTTCTGAGATCCCAAGGCAATGGATCAGCTTGGGTGAAGTGTTCAAATCGACAGGGAGGCTTGATGATGCTTCCAGAAGATGGTAAGCGTGCGGAGAAGTCCAGAGCATGAAGAAGGTAGAAGGAAAGAAGCAACCACAAGTTAGGGAGGACAGCTGTGAGGTCTGTTGGCAAAGGGGAAGATTGGTATTAATGGAAAAATGCTTTGGAGCTTTCAAGACATATTTTAGAAAGAGTTCAAGTATGGACACGCAGATAAATGAGTTAATGTTGTAGCTACAAAAGACCTGAAGGCCTCTCCTGAGGTCAAGCCATCATCAACATGGATAGCAAGGCTACATATTGAATGAAGGATTGACTCTCTTCAAAAAATCTGAGCGCTGACTCTCCTGCAATCAGTGGATATTTTGTAAAAACCCTAAAATAGTAGCCAACGCATTCCTTTTAACATTCTATATATAGACCATTTTGGCCTCTTTGTAAGGGTTAGACAGTTAGAGGTAGAGAAAACGAAGGAAGAAAAGGAGAAGATATAGTGTTAGAACAAATAGTTAGAAGAAAAATCTAGGAGTTAGTTAACAAAAGGAGATAGAGTTGCATCTCGATTCTTTGTAATAGGAGCTTCTTTTGTCTTCTTAGTTTGTAGTTAGATTCAGTAGGAACCAATAATGTATCTTTTCAGTTTTCTTAATATAAATGGAACAATTCAGAATCATAGATTTTTTGTACACTAGTGATTGTGCCAGCTTTGTAAGTGTTGCTTATCTGTTTCATTAACAGTAGAAACAACCAGATTAAAATCTGCTTCAGATTATGTTCTAGAATGGTGTTTGTCTTGAGTTAATCATCTGATTTGAGAATCTTTCAAGGATTGAGGTATTATTTTTATTTTTTTTAAATGATAACTTGCAATCTGTTATTGAAATCAACGCTGTAAACGAATGAAACTGTGTGTCAATCACAAGTTAATTTCTTTCTGCAGTTTTAGTTTAGAAAATCCTTGAAAGATAACAAGTCTGGCTAAGATAGGTGAATTATCATTCTTTTCTGTTTTAAAACTCTGGTCTATCTTTTTATGTTTCTTTAAAAACCCCTAGTTAGAGTAGGTTTAAATTCATGGTTGATCTTAGAACAATCTAGAAGCTCAACACCAGCAGGCCCCTTGAATATTACTATTACATTGGCCAATTGAGAAACATTAGCATAGTTGAGAACCAACTACAAATACCTTGGGAGCTAAGACATCCACATGTTGCCTTTCTCTTTCAGGAGAAACAGAGTAGCAATATTTTGTTTAACTGTTGCTATGCCATTTGGAACATCAACAAATCACAAGACTATCATAAAATGTGAAAGAGGTGAGAATCCTAAGTACAATCATAATGTAGTATAGGTGACATTAATTTTTGGTTTCCCTTGCACACACAAATCCTTATGATATTTACATATAATATTTATTAGAACATGGTAAACATTGCAAGGGGGTAGCATATAGAGGTATAAGGACTACGTGAACATTCCATAGCAAAAAGGAGAGTACCATTGTCAAGTTGATATTGGAACCACCCATAAGGTTGCACAAAGATAAGTATCATTACTAGCAATGATTGTATGGTCATAAACCTACAAATGATGAAGACATGTAAAATTTGAGATTAGTGCCAAGTTTTAAGGAAAATATACATGAACACAAAAAATAGGACATTAACCACTAATAGAGGACATAGTTTGAATAGTTGTATGCATAGATGAAGAGGGTAGTGATCTTGACATTATAATGCAAGAAGATAATGCTATAGGAGCATTCATAAGTTAAGAATAAAAAGTGATCAATTTGTGGCTCTTATAATCATTTTGATACCTATTAAATGAAAGGAAGAAAGGTATATGGAAATGCTTCCTAACACTGATCTAAGAGGAGAGATGTACAATTTTAATTCTTTTACAATTACTATGAGAGATGAAAAATAGGAATATTATTAAAATAAGAACACATGCAAGTATCAAAATCTCACAACACAAGATATATGTGGGGAAAACCTTTTGGGAGAAAATACCCACACTCCATTACCTACACAATGTATTATTTAATCAATTGATTACAAATACTTGCAATGCAAGTTCTTCTAGGAGTACACAAATGTTTATTTTTGGAGCTATTATAACAACATAAAAAAACCCTACAAATATACCATACTAAACCCACTCTAATACATCCAATATATAGAGAAATATAAGCATGAAGGTAGCTTCTAGAACAATCTACAAGAGATGGGAGTCCAAATCCATGTGGCACATTTTTCCAACATGTTGTTGACTCCTGTAACACTTTTCTAATGATACCTTACCCCCTTACATGCCTCCATACTTGGGCACCCAAAAATTTCCCCTAATAGGTACAAATTCCTTACAATGTCATAGAATCTGTCATCTATGACAACTCTTACAACTGTAAGAGAATCTATTATAATTGACTAAAAATATAAGATGCCTCTTACATTCTCTTACAACCCATCATAGGTAAAACTTGGGAACCCACTTCCCCATGCAAATATTCCTTCCAACACTTGTCCAACTTGTCATAGAATCTAGCTCTTACGCGTCATAAGATCCTCATGGGAATATGTCATAAGATCTTCATAAAAATCTGTCATAAGATTATCACAAAATCCCTCAAAGATGTCAACACATGTCAAAGAATATGTTCCCAAAATGGGATTCCTACATTTCCTTGTGGGGACCACAACATTCATGTTATTGTTGATTTCACCTTCCAATATGCTAACATCTCACCTTGCCAAGTCATATTAGATGAAAAATTAATATGAGCAAGAAATTCCAACATAAGCATTAATAAATTAATATTTAAGTGCTAGGAAAATGCAAAGGTTGAAAAAACTTAATCCCCAACATTCTCCCACTTTTTGAACACCTTTCAAGAGCCAATATAATTAGGTAATCAACTACTAGGGGTTGACAGGCCCATAGACTGTGAACACCATCTAAACTTCTCTGTGCTCACTGGCGTTGTCAAGGAATTTGCAACATTTGTCAAAGTATCAAAATTTTCAATATGCACCTTACCATCTTCCACCATGCATGGAAAAAATGGAATTGAACATCAAGTTGTTTTGTTCTAGCATGGAAGGTAGGATTATTTGCTAAGAAAATATCACTCTAATTATCACTACAAATATTAATCATCCCTGCATCAATCCCAACATCTAAACACAATATTCAAAGCCAAATGGTTTCCTTACAAGCATGAGTAGCTATCATGTACTCTACTTCTATAGTGGAAAAAGAGACTACAAATTTTCTCTTACTCATCCAACTAATAGCACCACCAAACATGGTAAACATATAGGCAATTGTGGACCTTCTATTGCCAATGTCACCTACCCAATTTGAATTCATGAATACAAACTGAATGCAAAGATCCTATGGGATGTCCATAATAACATAAGAAATACTCAAAATTACCCCACAAATACCTAAATACTATCCTTACCACATCCCAATGTACTCATCTAGGATTAGCCATGAATCGGCTAAGGACTCCCACTACTTAGGAAATATCCGGTCTTGTACAAACCATGGCATACATCAAACTACCAACAACCCTTGCATATGGTACTATCATCATATTCTCCACCTCACTAGGAGATTTTGGAAAATCTAAAATTGATAACTTTGTCCCCATCACAACAAGAACACACAACGGTCTATAATTTTCCATGTTGAATCTCTCCAACACAAAATTCACATACTTACTCTATCTAGAACCAAATTTTTATGCTTTCCCTATCTCTTTTGATTTCCATACTCAGAATGTACTTAGCTACACCTAAATCCTTCATTTCAAACTATGTTGAAAGCTAAGACTTCGAATTAGAAATCAAAGATTTTCTATTCCCAATGAACAACATATCATCAACATACAATACAATAATGAGAATGTGATCATAATTATTTTTGAAATAGATACAATGATCTGATTTCAATCTTATAAATCCCAAACTCAACACAAAGGAATCAAACTTCTAGTGCCACATCCTAGGTGGCTATTTCAAACCATAAAAATATTTCATCAATTTGCAAACGAAATTTTATGTACCTTTCTCAATGTAATGCTCGGGTTGTGACATACATATTTCTTCCTCCAAATCACCATGAAGGAAAGTTGTCTTCACATCCATCTATTCAATCTCTAAATTGTATGCAATAGTAAGTGATAACAAAATCTAATGGATGTTAGCTTTGCTACGGGAGAAAAAATCTCACCATAATCAATTCTCTCAACTTAGGAATAACCCTTCATAATCAATCTTTCCTTATATCTCTCAACACTGCCATCTGAACCAAAAAAATTCTCAAACACCCATTTTGAACCAATGGGTTTACATCCATCAAGAAAGGGCACCAAATCCCCAAAGTGTTATTTATTTTTAATGCAATCATCTCTTCATCCATGGATTTTATCCAAGAATCTGCATCACGCATACCCATAGCGTCCCTTATGGTCCTAGGCTCATCAGTGTTAGAAATCAAAGAAAATATACAACTAAAATCATGCAATGAATATCCAAACCTATTAGGTTGTGACCATATCCATGCGGACCTCCTTAAAGGTTGAGGTTGAGGTTCTTCATCTTCATCTAAAATTTCAAAGCTACTTGATCTCTCCTCATCATCAGGTCTATCAGATGTTTTTTATTATTTCTCAGGGGTAGGAGGAATATGAACCACATCCTCTTTCTTTTCTTCTTTCCTTGGTTGTGACACAACTGTAGGAGTACCAAGTTCCTTAAAAATCACATTTTTGCTGTATAGAACTTTTTCGGCCATAGGGTCCCAAAGCTTGTATCCTTTCACACCATTGCCATAACTTATGGAAATGCATTTTATATTCTTTTTCTCCAACTTAGACCTCTTCTCTTTAGGCACATTAGCATATGCCTCACATCCAAATACTCGAATATGTCTCAATGAGGGCTTTTTACTAGACCATACCTCCATGAGTGTCATATCCACAAGCATTGAAGTAGGAGACCTATTAATTAGGTAGTAGGAAGTGGAAACAGCTTCAGCCCAAAACTTTTGTTCGAGGCTAGCTCCACTAAGAATAATCCTAGCCATCTTCATGAACATCCTATTCATTCTTTCTACAACTTCATTCTACTAAGGGGTGTAGGGAATTGTCTTATGTATTTCAATCCCATGTTCTTTATAGAACATGTTGAAATCTACCAAATAGAACTCATTTCCACTGTTATTCCTCAAAAATTTAATCATTTTATCCTTTTGATTCCCTACAAGAGATTTAAACTCTTTGAATCTATTAAAGACTCCATATTTGCTTCTAAGGAAATAAACCCATGTCCTACTATAATCATCAATGAATGAAATGAATTAAATATATTTTGCAATCAAAGGAATATCAACAAGACCAAATACATTAGAATGAATCAAATTCAACACCTTAGAATATTTATGAGAACTAGAGTAAAACTAAACATGGTTTTTCTTTCCATAAATGTAATGTTTGCAAAAATTAAACTCAAGATTACAATCATTCATCCCCTCAACAATATATTCATTTTTCAGGGTTTTAAGACCCTTCTCACCAATGTGGCCAAGCCTTTGGTGCCATAACATATTTTTCTCTACTAGAATTCTCATCTTCATAAAATGAGAACCCTTGGGTACCTAGAAAGCACGTCCATTAGAAGTAGATGCAACAATCCTCTTTGATGTTGGTTTCGATGGTGAGGATAGTGACTCTAAAAATCTCTTCTTCGCATAAGAACTATTGCACTACATAGCACATACATCAAGCTAAAAGAGAGTTCCAATTTGAACACCCTTGGCAAGCACCATAGCTCCTCTTGTCATCTTGTATCCTCCATTCGAGAAAACTACCTACACACCCACATCATTCAATTTACTTATAGATAACAAGTTTTGTGCCAAACTAGGGATATGCAAAGTGATAAGCCTAATTTTTGGTCCAATTTTGGGTAGAATCTATAGTTTATTTGTTGGGAATTGTCATGGACTTCAATGCTAAATGTTGATATTTTCATAATGTTTCCCTTAAATCATAGACATTGGGCTTAATCCTATTTTTGCAAGTTTTAATGACATTGGAATATTATGTGGATTATCTATATTGATTTTGCATGTGGTTAATAAATTTTCCTTAAGGTGGTTATAGATATGCAGTTATTGTGCATACTAACATTACCATGCAATTTAATTTTAGGATGCTAAGTTGAGGAAGACACTGCCAGTTGGGCATGCACCATAATGTCTAGAAAAGGAATCGCTCAAGGTCAACGAAGGTTGATGGTAGAAGATTCCTCATGCAACCGAATGTAACCTCCTTGTAGTGGACTTTAATGATTGAGTAGACACAGGCATTACTGTTGTGCTAAATATGCATTTGGACCTGCATGTTTGACCAAATTCCATGCACGCATAACCACCATTGCTCCACTTTTTTTTTCCCTAAATGGTCTCCTCCCAGTCATGGATTTGACTACCTTGTCTAGTTAATAGTATAAATAAAGATGTAATGCTCCTTCTTAAGGAGTTGCATGATTGGATATTGTACTTGCACTCTCAAGTTTTTCAGTAATACAGATACATTACTCTTTTGTACTCATGATTTGAAGTGAATAAAATAAAGTTTTGAGTTCGAGCATCTGATTTCTCATTAGTTTTAGAGGATACTTATCCAAAGGGGCCCACTTTGGGTTTCTAGTGCACATACTATGCTAACCCATTTCAAGTTCATGTCCCTAGGTTGGCAAGTTAAATGCACCTTCATGATGATTGAAATAGGTATTTAGGTTAGATGTCTAATCTTTGAATCATGGTTGTAAGGGCTTAGTTATTAAATCATTGTAGGAGGCCAACATTTTTGGTGTCGTTGCTGGGGATGGTGTCAAACTAGGGAGTCTTTTGGATTCATTGGTATTTTTTCTTGTTGTAGTGTTTCTAGAAGTTGTTCTTAGTATATCCTCATTTAGGAAGTAATCACCCCCATATTCTTTACCAATTATTTGTGTGAGCTATCTGATAGTGAGTGATACCGCATGCATAGAGGAAGTAGAAGGGATGCTTATGGGATAATCCTTCCTAACAATCCTAATCCATAGCTAGTTGAATATCAAAACCTACCAAGAGAAGAAGAAGAAGACCCACACCCCTTTGCTGATGCATTTCCTATTTTGAGTAACTCTGAATTCTCCTTTGAAAACCAAAATCATCTTGAGGACCCCTTTTCTATGGAACTACATCAAGCCAACATGGGTGATGTAAATAGGAACAAACCTAACCAACTAGATTTTCCTTTCCCCACTACCCATCAAAATGAAGTTGACAACATCAAGAACATCCATGCTTCAACACTCCCCAAGTTTTATGGACTTGTCACAGAAGATCCCGATACTTTTTTATTTGAGTTTGACATACTCTATAGGAGTTATGATTATAATATTGATTCCCATAGGATTAAGCTATTTCCTACCACTCTGAAAGAGGCTACATTCAGATGGTTCATGAGCCTAGGAAAAGATACTATGGAAACTTGGGAAGAAATGAAGAAAAAATTCCTTGAGAAATACAAGGAATATTGTTGGGACAACGACATGAGAGGAGGTGACATTTTCAAGATGCAACAAAAGGAAGATGAGAGCCTAGAAGATTATATTACAAGGTTTCTATTTTTCCTACAAAAATCTCCACACCATACACTTAATGAAGACTCACAAAAGTTGATTTTCCTGAGAGGAATTAAGGGTAGCTGAACTGATGCCTTGGACCTCATGAAAGGAGGAGATATCTCTCAAGTTCCAAGGGAAGATATCAAGAAAATATGCCAAAACTACTCTAGGGAAACTTCAAAGAAAGGGATAGCTTACCAATCTTCCATGGGTAAGTCAACTACCAGTGGATTTTCAAGAATGGAGATTACTTATTTTCTAGAAGACTTAAAGAAAGATAATATAAATAATCTAGCTACTCAGCTAGAAACACTTCAGGCAAAGAAGAAGCAAGAGGAGGTAGAGGCAATGTTGACAAAGTATTGCTCCCACTATAGACAAAAGAAGAGGAACTACAGATGCAAGATGGTAGTTAATCTTGAAAGAAAGTAGATTCCACCTGAGTTCAAACCAATCCATCTTGAATAAGACCAAATCTACTATGTTACAGAAAGGAAGCCTTGGGCTCCAACAAAAAGTATGCCACCAGATCCACTATCTTATGTTGGGCAATATTTTAATTCCTATTCATCTAGTAACCAATGATAGCCTCCATATCCATCTAGCTATGGAGGATATCCACCACAACCTTGGAATAACCCTCCAAATGCTTGGACCAATCATCAAAACTCTCCACCCCAATGGCAGCAACCTTAGGGGAATTGGAAGCAATTTCAAGGACATTGGCAACCACCTCAAAGAAATTGGTAGCAAACAAATTAGCAGAGGGGAGGAAAACAATGGCCTACCCAGAAAACTAGTTACATGAAACCACCTTCTCAACCCCAAAAAAATGCTATAATGTCTCCATCTGCTAATCCAAGCTCAAATTCACCTAAACCTACCCAGTGACCAACTCATCCCACATCTAATCCAAATAACAAACCACAACAACAGTCTGCATACTTTGTTGATTCAAATCAATTCCTTGCATATGTTGTGAGTGTAAGTGGCATCAACTTGCATTCAGGAACTACTCTACCAGCCCCTTCCAAGCCCATTATCACTAAGCTTCCTATGGAAGAGGAGGATGAACCTTTAAATGATCCCATTCAGCCAAGTGTACCTAAAAATTTTGAACTAGTCCAAGTCAAGCAGATCAAACAAGAACCACCATTTCCTCAAAGATTGGAATTTTCCAAGAAGAAGGAAGAGAAGGAGGATACACATTTTGACATATTGGATTAGATGAAGCACATATGTGTCTAGATACCTCTATTTTAGGCCATAAAGGATGTCCCAATTTATGGCAAGGAAATCAAGGAAGCATCCCTCAAGAAGCCAGGTAGTAAAAATAAAGACCCAACTGTAGTTCATGTGGTGGGACAACTAGTCGACAACATGTTGGGAAAATTAACTATCCCAAAGTATAATGACCCAAGTAGTCCTATGGTAGTAGTTGTTATAAATGGGATCCAAATTAAGAATGCTCTGATTGATTTAGGGGAAACAATAAATGTAATGACCAAGGACATCTACAACAACTAAACATTGCAAGCATGATATCTACTCCTACTGTCCTATAGCTTGCTGATAGCTCTACTATTAAGCTTGATGGTGTAGTGGAGGATCTTGTGGTAGTTTTAGACTCCTGGGAGTACCCAATAGACTCTATGATTATTTCTCCTAAAGCTACACTAGGTAGGTATCCCATTATTCTTGGAAGACCGTGGTTAGCAACTGTAGATACATACATTGGATGTCGATCATGTGACATGACCATTTTAGATGGGAAGAGAATGAAATTTTTTGTTATTTATCCTCTTTCTCAACCATCTCATGATGAAGATAATCTTGTATGGCCATGTGTTGGTGAAGAGGTCGAGGAATTTAATTCAATGCACAACTTATGATGCTAGGAAAAAGATCTTTCATGCAGCTCCAAGATGAGGATGAAGTATTGGATAACATCATTCAGAACCATTGTGAAGTGGAGGAAGCATCATATTCTCATTCTACTACTCTAGTCAAGGCACTTTTGTCTACTCTTCCTGCAACCATTATTCCTGTAGATGTTCTTCCTGCAACCACTGTTCCTACAAACGTTCTTCCTACAATCATTGTTCCTACAAACGTTATTCCTACAACCATTGTTCTTGTAGATAGACTTCCTACAGCAACAGGTATGTCCCATACATTTTTTCCATATGAACTAAAGGTACCATGTGTTAATGAAGTGTCCATGATAGAGTTAACTACACAAGTACAAGTGTCAAAAGGAAAATATTTGAATGTTAATAGTAAATTAAGTGAAGAACAACAATTTTTATCAGCAAATTTATTAAGGACCCATTAGCATGCATTTGTGTGGGATTATCATGATATGAAGGGATTGGACCCTAAACTTTGTACACATAGAATTTACAACAGAGATGATTTCACCCTAGTAAGACAGCCACAAAGAAGAATTAACCCTGCACTAAGAGAAATTGTAAAAGATGAATTGTAGAAATTACTAGATGCAAGATTTATCTACCCAATTTTAGATAGACAATGTGTGTCTCCATTAGTGATTGTGCCTAAGAAAGGAGGGAAATGATGAGTTTGTGTTGATTACAAGGAACTTAATGATGCCACCAAGAAGGACCACTTTCCCTTACCCTTCATTGATCAATTTTTGGACACACTTGTAGGAAAGCACTACTTTTCTTTTCTAGATGGATTCAATGGCTACAACTAGATACAAATTGCACCAAAGGACCAGGAGAAGACCACATTTACCTATCCATGGGGGACCTATGTCTATTTGTTAGGGTTAGAAATGGAAGATATCTAACAATTAAATGCAGATTTAATTAATAAAAAAAGAAACTAAAACACACATAGAATAAATTATGACATAGAGAATTTAACGTGGTTCACCCAATCCGGGCTACATCCACCAAATCGCAGCCATCAAATGATTTTATTATCCACTAAAAAAACCTATTACAATCTTGTGAGTAATTGTGTTTTTCATCATACTATAACACCCATTCGAACCCCTTTTTAACAAGCTTAGAAGCTTCCATATTTTTGGGTTCTACAAAGTCGGATTTTTCTTTTTTCGTGGAGTTTTTCCTTATTTAGTGATGACGCAAAAAAGTAGGAGGAAAATTTTTCTCGGGGATGGCCACCCCCGAACCCCTGCCTGGGGCCCAGCTTGGCCTTGGTCCCCGGTGAGGATACATGTCGGGTTGTACAGTATACCATGGGCTATACAGTATAGCATGATCAGTCATCACATACCAACACTATTCAATACTCCCATTTGGCTTATGCAATGCACTTGCAACCTTTTAGAGGGTAGTCATTAGCATATTCTCAAACATTTCTCATGATTGAATGGAAATTTATATGGATGATTTTACCACTTATGGTGTTGATTTTAATCAAGCCTTGGAAAATCTCAGGAGAGTCCTACAGAGATGTGAAGACCAAAACCTATCCTTAAACAATGAAAAGTGCTTCATGATGATGCAGGAAGGTGTAGTTCTTTTCCATTACATATCCCACAAGGAAATTCAAGTAGATCCTGCAAAGATTGAGGAAATCACAAATCTACCCACACCTGCAAAATAGAAGGATGTTAGGAGTTTCTTGGGTCATACAAGATATTATAGGAATTTCATCAAGTATTTCAACAAGGTAGCAACACCATTATATACTCTTCTCACTAAATACATTGAATTCTAGTGGACTGCAGCTTGTGACAAGGCATTTTCTAACTTGAAGGCAACTTTGATTCATGCTCCTGTACTCAAAGGGCCTAATTGGGAAATTCCTTTCCACATCCATACTGATGCATCAAATTATGCCATAGGAGCATTCTTAGGACAAAAAGAAGGAGCAGTTGAAAATTCCATTTACTTTGTCAGCAAAAATTTACAAGGAGTTGAATTCAATTATATAGTGACAAAGAAAAAAATGTTGGCAATAATTTATGCACTGAATAAATTTGAACATTACATAATGGGTTACCAAATCTTTGTGTACACTTATCATGCAGCCATTAGATATCTCATGAATAAACCTTTGATCATAGGTAGGTTGGAAAGATGGTTATTGTTGATGTAGGAGTTTGATATAACCATTGTGGATAAGCCAGGGAAGACCAATGTTGTTGCAGATTTTATTTTAAGGTTGACTACATTAGAAGACAATCAACTCATAGATGACTCTTTTCCTAATGAGCATCTATTCTCCCTCAATATACAAACCCCCTGGTATGCTAACATAGCCAATTATTTGGTCGTAGGTAGAGTTCCTTCTCACTTCTCTCCAAAAGAGAAAAGGGCACTCATTGGAAAATATTTTCCTTTCTCCTGGATTGTTGGATTTTTTTTAATACTAAACTAGACCATGTCATGAGGAGATGTGTGAGAGAAGATGACACATATGACATTTTGCATGCATGCCACAACAAACCATGTGGAGGACACTTTGCAGCCAACAAGACAACAATGAAGATTTTGAACACAGGATATTACTGGCCAACACTCCACAAGGATGTAGGAAGGTATACCAAAAAATGTGATAGATGTCAAAGAATGGGTAGACCAACCAAATCTGATGAGATGCCACTTTTCCCTCAGATAGTAATCACTCCCTTTGACAAGTGGGGATTGAATTTTGTGGGACCATTAACCCTTCATCAAATGGTAAGTCTTCTATATTGGTATGCACTGATTATGTGACAAAGTGGGTAGAAGTTAAGGCCATGAAGCATGGAAGAGATAACAAGGCTATATAATTTCTTTATGAGGATATTTTCATAAGACATGGAGTTCCAAGAAAAATAGTGACTAATCAAATATCTCAATTCACATCAACCCTTGTTGCAACACTAGTTAATGAGTACAACATAAGGCAAAAGAAGTCTACTCCTTATCATCCCCAGGCTAATGGCCAAGTTGAGGTGACAAACAAAGAAATTGAAGTCATTCTGACCAAAATAGTAGCTATTCATAGAAAGGATTGGTCAAACAGATTACCAAAGGTTGTTTGGGCCTATAGGACAACTTTGAAAATAACTCTAGGCTTCACTCCATTTGAGTTATTGTATGGAAAGACAACCATGATGCCCATTGAATTTGAATATAAGACTCTTCAAACTGTAGTAGATTTGGGGATGGATATTTCTGAGGCACAAAGAGAAAGAATCATGCAACTAAATGCTTTAGATGAGATAAGAAGAGAAACCCTAAATCATACAGAGGTAGTGTAGAATCAAAGAATCAAGTGGCATGAAAATTTTATCAAGGATAAGAAAAGGATAAGAAATTCCAACCAAGAGATTGGGCCTTGCTCTATGACTCAACATAGTAGGACAATGTAGGAAAATTGTACACAAGGTGGCTAGGACCATATGAAGTCACTAAGGTCTTTCCTAATGGAGTTGTTTAGCTTACTACCATTGACCCTGTCAGATTCAAGTTACTTGTCAATGTTCATTGCCTTAGTTTATATCACAAGCCAACTTCCAAAGAAGAGTTCCTACAACAATTCACCTAGCATTCAACACCCGAGCTTCCTACAACCGAAGGAAATGGACCTAGTGTCCCTCCTAGCTAATTAAGGTATGCACTTGTCATAATAAAGACTTCTGCTCTTATGGAAGTCCATTTCTTCATGTAACGCCTTTCCTCAATTACTGTTACAACAAATTGTAAAGAATGAAATTAACCTAACAATTTTTTTTTTAAAAGATATTTAATTACACAACTTCCATAAGGTTTCCAAGACGATGTTACTTAAACCTAATAAATAAACTCGTCACATTATCATAAACATAAGCACAAATTTAATGACATGAATGATCTAGTATAACAAAACTTAATACAATCGAATATCCATATGTCCAGACTACAACATGTGAGATTTCAATAAATCTCATTACATCAAAATGATGATACAATGGGAACACTCTTATACAAGAGGTAAATATTCAAAGCATATAGTGATCACATCACAACCAACATCCATATCCACAAACACGCTCCACATCCATTGTCACGATCATAGTAGTAACTAGAACCAGCTGTGAGCATAGCATCAACTACAAGAAAATCCAAAGAAGGTGTAGCACAGTTTCCTCCCGACCATGTGAAACCTGAAGGTCCACTCCCTCCATGAAAATCCCAGTAACAAATCACATCTAATAGAAATCTAAACACAAGGATTACCATCATGGTATAGACTAAGAGTGTCATCACACTGTCGGGATAGGTTACCCTTGTGAATCTTCCTAGACTACCGGCCCTCTCCAAGAGTTACCCTGGTAGCCTCTATCGATTCTCGGCCCCTATGCAGACTAATGTGGAGTCATTTCATCTTTCAAGAGAACAAGATGGACGACTTGCCATTCCAGGCTTTCTCAGCCTTTTCTCAATCTAAATGAGCATTAAGAAAGTAGGTGAGGCAAACTTATATCTGAGTTAATGTTTAGTTCTACCCAACCCCTAATACATTAGTTAGGTTTTCACTGAATTACACACTTACGATAGGTTACCCAGACAATCTCTTTAGGATTTCAGCCCCTACCACAAGCCACTCTTTCTATAACATGACTCAACATAAAATCAGTCTAGGGGTAGCTTTCAAGTGTAAAGTTTGAAACCACAAAGGTTTACGTATTCCACTAGGAACAGACCATAGTCTTCAAGAGGTCTTAAGATAACAAATTTACAAGCTATACCCCCAAGTAAATCAACATAGCAGTTAGAGCAACATAAATTGAAGTATATTAAACTCGTCAATTTGATTTTCACTTTCCTAGCCTTTAAAGAAATGAAACAAACATCACTAACGTTATGAACATATACACAACTAATATTTTCATTAAATCAATCTCAATGAATTGAAAATTCCTGATAGACAAACTATAGAGATTAACATAAACTAAAGTGTGTTAAATTTATGATATGAATCTCACTTCACTAGTTTTGATGGAATAAAAATAAAAATTTACAACCTTATGTGAATACACACTAAACATTCCCATTTAATCAATTTATATAAATAAAGAATTTACATAATAAATAATCTATAGATATTATTATATTCCTAATATTTTCAAGAATTGAATTCACTAACATTATAACATAAGAACAATACAATCTCTATATATTTTATAATTCAATTACCTTGAAAATAAAATAAAACATTATAACTTATAACTTAAGTTTCTATCTCCTCTTCTTTTCTCATTCTAAGTCTCACACTTCACTCACACTTATGCTTAGTAAGAATCTTAACTAAAAGTTATCTACCAAATAAACCGTCCCAATCAATGCATGCAAAGAGAGAGTTGACAAAAGACAAAATAATAACTTCCGAACTTTTAACACAACTCTGAGTATAAACTGGGACACCATGCATTCAACGCATGAGACAAATTGCAGGAGAGAGTTTTAAGGATCTACCATTAAGAGAACAATAAAGAAGTATTCCTAATGCATATATAAAAAGTTAGGTACAGAAAGGTGTGAATAATTCAATATTGGACGCCTAAAGATATAAATGAATATAACGACATCCCTGTAGTTTTGTCATAGAGACATACACGCCTTTTAACAGATAATACTCTAGTTTGTTGCGAATGAACATGAGATAACATTATTCATCAGAGATCATGGAGAACGCATTATGCTCAAATTCAATGCCAAGCAGAAATAACGCCTTACCTAAAGGAGTACATTGATATTATATGTTAAATTCATACAAAACTAATAATACTACATATAAGGCGCAGAATGTGATCTCAATTAACTCTTTTGTTCAAGTTTATTCAGTAAATATTATTAGAAGAAAACTACGCTAACAGTCGTTGCCATTACATCAACACAGGATTGTCTATAACATTTTTTTTATTAACAAAAGATCATAAGGTAACAAAAGAGGTGTGCTCCAAGATTACTTAATAATCTCTTCACAATCTAAAGAGTCCCTCGGGCAGATTCAATAAGTTCATAGGCATAAATTATTAGTGGCAGACTGATAAACTTACATTACTATAAAAACTTAGACAAAAAGTTTCAAGATGAGATATTTAAGGAGTGTATGGTGCCCTCAATACTTCCAGATATACATGACAAGAGTAAAAATAAATATGATTAAAGATATCAAACTGGAACAAAAATATATATATATTTCCTAACAAATTTTCACAAATTCAATACAGTCGTTTCATAAAGAAAATTTTGTTATGAACTTTGTGCCTCAAACAGAGTTTTATTTTATTCATTAGATTTAATTTACTAATAATCATAAACCTACATTTTCCTTTCATAGACATTTTCATGATTTATTTATTGAAATATTTATTAAAATTAAGTTCAACAAAGTGCATTTCTAGAATATAAAACAATAACACAATCTTTGTCTGCCTAAATCTATTTTTGAAAAGAAAGAGAATCTTTAGCCTTTTCTTGAAATTACAATTTCATGCAAATACAATCATTTCACAGCCAGATCTAAAGATAGTTTTGGATTTGGTATACTCTAATTGCTATTTGTTTGTATTCTTTTCTACTTAAAGTTCATATACTCTTCTAATCAGTTTCTTTGTTATCTATGCAGGTTCAACAAACAATTTCCTAACTGAACAATAAAGTTCAACATTAATTTCCAAAAAATTCAGCATAAGAAATAAAATTATAGAAGAAAACTTGTTTAAACTTCGATAACTGGCGGAAACGATTCTTTGAAAACTTCTGTCAATTCCGCAATTAGTTCACCAAATTTTCAACGGAGAATTTAAAAATCAATCCAGCTTCAAAAATTATGCTTGTAAACAAAATCTTAAGAGAAAAGTTCTTTTTGAAACGATTGCCGTGCAAAATCTGTTAAAAACTGCTGCCATGCAAGTTCTTCCCGTGAATGTAAAATTGCAATTCTTCAAAGATATTCCTTCATGTAATTAACTTTCAATCATAAAACTTAACTAACAGATCATTTCTCCTTGTAAATAGATCAAATAGTTCAACTTTTACTTTAAAATATCCAATCAGATCTTTAACTGCCAATCAAAGATTCGTATCTTGTCAAAAATATATTTCCTTAAAAAATATCTATTTCTCATAACTCAAGTTGCACAAATAAATCAGCAATATTTATATTTTAATTAAAAACATTTACAAAGAAATAACTTTCACTTTTAAATTCGATAACTTATTTAATTTAATTTAATAAATTAAATCACAAACATTTGTTAAACTTAAATATTAATTCACAAGCACAAAACAATATGAACGAACATGACAAAATAAACTAGACAATAACATGGGTAACACATAGATACTCGTTCGAAAAAGAACGATGGTTCAAATAGGACCTATCAATACCTCCAAAAACATAATTTTATTGAATTAGGATACGCTCAGACTTGTCAAGTAGGTGGAGCCATTACTCGGTACCTGAATCTGCAGGAAACATCAACGTTAAAACATATATATACTTATGTTAGAAAACACACCATGAATAAGAATTGCAGCGTAGCAGGGTACTCACGAATGAGTAATGCTACACTATCTTCTTCACCGACACAGATGAGCAAGATAAAACATAAGAAAACATCTCAGGATAATAACCACATGAATAGTCATAAGCAAATAAACCATATCAAGAACATGTCTATCTCAGTATCATAAAACTAACATAACCAGATAACCAGGATGTCAATGTATCATCCACAAAATCAAACCAACATAATATCCATAATCACCTCTGAAAAGAAACAACATAGTATCACAATGAACTAAGCATCTATCAAGCAGAATCAAACTAAACAGTATGTCTAAACTAGAGGGACACTACACTTCACCCATCCATCACCACCTTTTTCTCTCTTCCATCACTTCATTCTTCCTCACCTCATTCCACTTCATTTTCATTAATTGATCAATTTATTTCCTAAAAAGGCGAACGATACTTTCTCCATTATCTTTGCAACAAATCGTCCACACATTCAGCTATGTGTGAATTAATTGCTATCTTTTAATCATATTTCAAGTACAATCATTTAATCATTGTACGTTAGTATAGACGTTCACATAACATTTCATTATTCCCTGTCAATTCGCCACTCCTATATTGCATGTGTGGACACATGTCCAAATTTAGGTTGGGGGAGAAAGAAAAAGATGCAAATATATTTCCCATGTGTCAATTTATGCTAGGCTATGTCAGAAAATTTAAAATGAGCTGATTTGAAATTTGAGTGAAAGTATGACTCGCATTTGTGAAGTGACACTAATTGTAGCCACCATTTCTACCTATCATAATTCTCCTTTATCATTCCTTTCTTGCCATTATTGACCCTGTCATAATCTTGAGTTGGAAGAAAAAAGGTAAAAAAAAAAGAAAGGGAAAATTCAATCGATATTGGCATTGGAAATTTAGTAGGTATTGTAGGAAGGTGTTTGGCTTTCATATAGGAATTGTAAGAAAGAAATTTTGTAGATAGATAGTTGATTGCAGACAATGGGAGGAGGCCTAATTCGAAATGAGCCCTTGGTTCATGATGTTTTATTGTAGAATGCACAATGCCTAGCCGAATTTAGAAACTGTGGATGGTTAGATCACTTCCTGAAGCTAGATGAATTTGATGAAAGCATTGCACTAGAATTCTCCCAGACATTTTCTAAAGGAAAATCCATAGTAAAAGGGTTTGAGGTTGTGGCAACTAAGGAAAGAATTGCAGAGGTTATAGCCTACTGATGGCGAACATTAACCTACCTCTAGAGACGCTAGGTCAACTAGGGCCTAATTTACAATACATGGTGACCCTCCAATCAACGTGGATAAATAGGGTGCAAAAAGAACATAACTGCTAGAACCATGGAAGCAGGCAATCATTTGCATTATAAGGTATCTCACCTGTGAAGGTTGTCTGTCAAACTTGCATTCAATACATTTCAAACTCTTGAGTCACATGAGGCACATAAGGAGGATGAATGTGCCTAACATGCTATATAATATTCTCTCAATCATGGTGGACGAGACCCAAAAAGGTAGGGACAATTATGTTTCCCACCATTTTATGGTTAAATTGCTAGTTGAAAAGTCTTTGCATGATGTGTCTAGAATGACCTGGGAAGAATTTATAAATGTTGATCAAATTAGACCTGAGCACTTGCAACCTAGAGTTTTTCCTCAACCTCGTAGGTCTAGCAGGAGATTGAGCACAGCTAAATTCACTCTTGGTGCTTCAAACTTTGGTGCAGGCCCTAGTGTAAACCCTCCTACAATAGAAGAAACCATAGAAATTAGTTCTTCTAGAATAGAGCACTTAGAAAAAGAAAGCTCCTCCTCTGACTCTAATGACAACATTCCACTTGGCACCCTGATGAAAAATAGGGCATAGAAAAGAGAAGTAGAAATGAGAAAGGGAAAGGCCAAAAGGTAGCTGACAAAAAGAAAGGTGCCTAGTTTTAAGAATAGGAAGGCTAACACTATTTATCCTGTAGCCAAAGAAAAATGTGAGAGACCTCCCAAGAAATCAAGACCAGTTGGGCTAGTAATTGGTATGCCTCCATAGGAAAGCCCTAAGCCTAGCGAGACATCACATGAGGACCCTAAAGCTCCAATGGGGTAGGATAATTTTGAAGAAGACATATTTGAGAGAGCAACAAATATAACACTGGCCAATCTTGCTAACATTACAGAAGAGTTTGAGGAAAATCAAAATTTCCTACAACATGAGCAAGAGTTCCTGTAGCCACAACAAGAACAATAACAGGAGATCCTGCAAAAAGAAGTGGGAGAAGAAACAATACCCCCACAGCCAGAGAAAATTGGATAACTTGAGTCCATGTAGATAGTACTATATGAGGAGAAACCATCAACAAAAATATTGGTAGGAATTCATAATTCTCCTAATTTTATAGTACATACAAAAATTTTGAATTTATGGAAAGAAATACAAAGGAGGGAGGAAGAATGGAAAAAGGAAAAACAAAATTTGAAAAAGGAGATACAAAAGAGGGATGAGGAGATTGAAGATAAGGATGCAGAAATTGCCACCCTAAAGAAGAGGGTGGATGATATGGCAACCTTGGTACCATAGATTTTGTAATTTAGGACCCCTCCAAGGGTCTCTGCTATGCACCTGAAAGAGAAATATCTCTCTTTTAAAGTGTCAAGGATTGTCTTAGGTTTGAATCCTTCTATTGACACTCCTAATGAATTTTTCAATGCTTATCAAATTGCCTCCTCTAAAATGAAGAATTTGTTGTATGAGTTTTATTTGCATAATTATGATGTAACTCAAGACCATGATTGGAATCTATTGTTGTATGTTGGGGATGTACAATTAAGGGAATTTATGTATTGGGTACAAAATGAGATTATTTGGGGACAACAACATGGGGCTTATAAGCAATTGGAGTCTAACATCCCTTTTCCTATTAGGGTTGAATCAAGCAACCCAAAGGATATTTACAGAGAATGGCTCAGAATGCTTCTCACACCTAGTTATGGCAATAGGATTATGCCTTGGATTGAGGCAATTTACAATGAGTATGAGGTAAAGGCAGCAACAAAGGAGTAAACTATGAGAAGATACCTATCACAACGATGGAATAACCTAACTGATGAGCTAAAATTGGTTGAACCTCATTTCATCCACAATTATGCTACAACACTAAAAATGATTGATAGGTATATTCAGATTGGGAGAACAAAGGGGTGATTTTGGCTTCCCCTGACTTTCCAGCCACCCATTCTCATGTGGCATGTTCCAAAATTTAGGTTCTACCAGTATGACATTGTTGTAGAAAAACATAGATGAAGCAGATTGGACAAATTGGGAGGATTCTATTGGGACCCTAATTCACGCTCAATAGCCACTGATATTGGACAACTATTAGTTGTAAATTTTAGAGCTTTGACCAAGTAGAAGAACAACCTTTCTCTGCTAGAGGACCAAAAAAATGTTAGGTTGGGGGGAGTGATGAGCCTAGTTTTTGGTCCAATTTTGGGTAGAATCTATAGTTTATTTGTTGGCAATTGTCATGGAATTTGATGTTAAATGTTGATATTTTCATAATGTTTCCCTCAAACCATATACATTAGGCTTAATCCTATTTATGCAAGTTTTAATGTCATTGGCATATAATATGGATTATCTATATTGATTTTGCATGTGGTTAATAAATGTTCCTTAAGGTGGTTATAGATATGCAGTTATTGTGCATACTGACATTACCATGAAGATTTAATTTGAGGATGCTAAGTTGAGGAAGACATTTCCAACTGGTCATGCACCATAATATCTAGCAAAGGAATTGCTCAAGGTCAAAGGAGGTCAACGGAAAAAGATTCATCATGCAACCGAATGTAACCTCCTTGTAGTGGACTTTAATGATTGAGTAGATGCAAGCATTACTGTTGTGCTAAATCTGCATTTGGACATGCATGTCTGACCAAATTCCATGCATGTGTAATCATCGCTGCTCCACTTTGTTTGTTTTCCCTAAATGGTCTCCTCCTAGTTGTGGAGTTGGCTGCCTTTTCTAGTTGATAATATAAATAAATATTTTATGCTCCTTCTTAAGGAGTTGCACAATTGGATATTGTACTTGCACTCTCAAATTTTTGGTAATACAGATACATTACTCTTTTTTACTCATGATTTACAGTGAATAAAATAAAGTTTAGAGTTCGAGCATCTGAGTTCTCATTAGTTTTAGAAGATACTTATCCAAGGGGGCCCACTTGGTGAGTAATATGTCCTCTTAGTTTAGTATTAGTTTAGTATTACTTTTTCTTTAGTAATTAGTTAGAATTCTAGCACTGACTGTTCCTACAACCACTAGAATTCCATTTTGTGACTGTTCCTGTAGCCAACGCAGATAAAGTAGTGCCCTGTTTGTTGCTCAAATTTTCATTCCTGCTATGCATTTTAGTTTGATGTAGTTGTTGATTGATGATTGGAATTTATGATATTCCCTTCTAAGCAATTTACTTTTAGTATTGTGAGTTCTTTAGCTCTAGAATGAAAATGGCTACTTTTGGTTCCTAGTACACATACAATGCTGACCCATTTCAAGTTCACATCCCTAGGTTGACAAGTTAAATGCACCTTCATGATGATTGAAATAGTTATTCAGGTTAGATGTCCAATCTCTAAATCATGGTTGTAAGGGCCTAGTTATTAAATCATTAGAGGCCAACACAATACACAATTGATCCCCTTCACTCTACCATCAGGGACTTGAATTAGAACTCTTCCACAACCAAAAAATTTTGGTTAGAGTCATCACCCAAGTACACCTTCCCACCATCAAACTATTCAAATAATAATGAAGAATCCACCTCATCCATCTTGAATGCAGTTTTTGTACTTCCAATAGCCATTACCAAGTGATCCCATGAGTCTAGAAAAGAACATAACAGGAGCATGCAATGGTCTTGTTCATCAATCTTGTCTCTAATGGAACCTAGTTGAGCAATCAACATGTTGAATGTAATAAAGTGATCCATGGATCCTCCATCTTCCATCTTCAAAGAGTACAAATTATTTCTCAGGAATAACCTATTCACCAAGGATTTAACTTGATAAACATCTCCAAGTTTCTTCTAGAGGTTCTTTGCAGTTTTCTCTTCATGGAAATTCAAGAGAACATAGTCAAAAAATAGATTCTTATTATTCCCTTGGATTTCTGATCCAATAGATCTCAATCTGGCTGGGTTGTTGTAGTTGGTTTGGTTCTTGATATGACAACCCACATATCTCTGTCTACGAGCATATCCTCCATTTTCATCTTCCAAGGTTCAAAATTTTCTCCATTAAACTTCTCCATATCAATTCTTCCAAATGTGTTGGCCTCTCTCTTGCAACAAATATTTCAAACTCACTATATAGGCTCCCACTCAAATGAAGATCAGTATTAAAAAAACCCCTACCCAACAACTAGAATCAAAGGTGATCAAGCTTTGATACCAATTGAAAAGAAGCAAGGTATGTGAAAACACTTCCTAACATTGATCTAAGAGGAGAGATGTATAGATTTAATTCTTTTACAGTTACTGTGAGAGATGCATAGTAGGAATATTATTAAAATAACAACACATGAAAGTATCAAAATCTCACAACACAAGATATACGTGGGGAAAACCCTTTTAGGAGAAAAACCCCACACTCCAAAACCTACACAATGTATTATTTAATCAACTAATTACAAAACACTTGCAATTTAAGTTCTTCCAAGAGTACAAAAATGTTCATCTCTAGAGCTATTTCGATAGCATAATGATACCTACAAATACAACATACTAAACCCACTCCAAGACATATAATATATAGTGAAATACAAGCACGAAGGTAGCTTCTAGAGCAAGATACAAGAAATGGGTGTCTAAATCCATGTGGCACATTTTTCCAACACATAGTCGACTCTTGTGACACTTTTCCAATGATTCCTTACCCTCCTTACATTCCTCCATACTTGGATGCCCCAAAATTTCACCTAATAGGTATGGAAAATTCCTTATAATGTCATAGAATATGTCATATATGACAACTCTTACTACTATAAGAGAATTTGTCATAACTAACTAAAAATAGAAGATGCCTCTTACATTCTCTTACAGCCTATCATAGGTCAAACTTGGGCACCCACTTTCCCCATGAAAATATTCCTTCCAACACTTGTTCAACCTTTCATAGAATTTGACTCTTACGTGTCATAAGACTGTCATAGGAATTTGTCATAAGATCTTCATAAGAATCTGTCATGGTCTTCATAGAGTCCCTCAAAGATGCTAACACATGTCAAATAATATCTTCCCAAAGTGAAACACCTACATCTCCTTGTACATACCACAACATCCATGTCACCTCCTAATATGTCAACAACTCACCATGCCAAGTCATATTAAATGACAAATTAATATGAGGAATAAATTATAACATAATCATTAATAAATTAATATTTAAATGATAGGAAATTGCAAAGGTTGAGACACCTTAATTCCCAACATTAAAGAGCCTACATGGCTATGAATGAAGTTGGATGAAGTTTGAAGGCACAAGCAATCAACTAGGGGCAGTTTTGATCACTAAAAAGAAGGATTTTTTACTTTGCATGACCAAGAATCATAAAACCTCTTGCAAAAGGATGATAAGGACAGAAAGTAGATCTTTTCAATGGGTACTTTAGACAATCATGAAGAAGGTTGGGTAGTTTGATAGTCTTTATAAGAAATCAATGGAATCATGCAAGCATCTAGGAGGGGATTATGGAGCAATCAAAGTAGTTTAGTAGCAGTTGGAGCATTAATGAGAAGTTTGAGCTTCCTAAGGGTAGTTTAAGAGCATCTAGGAGCAGTTTAAACACCTTCCAAGGATCTAGGGGCCTCATCACCAGCTGGAGCACATTTCAAGGAATTTGAAGAGACCAAGTCAAATAAGAAATTCTTGGGCGTTTAAAAGAGGTTGGCCTATTTTCAAGCCATGTAACTTAGTCAAATTGAGTTCCTATATGCTCTCCTATTCTTTGGATGAGATATAGGACCGTTAGGATAGTTTTTTCAATTAATTTTATTTTTTATTTTTGAGCTATAGAAGCAAAAAAACACAATATTATAACTCAATTTTGTTCAGTCACAACATTGAGAAAACATATTTTGTAACACATTTTCAAGCAAAGGATTCATATTTCAAACTTATTTTTTTCTATAAGAACACCTTTCCATCAATAAAATTCAATGATTTTGAAAAGTCAAATAAAAAGGAAAGATTTCACCATCATTATGTTGGTTATGCTACATGTTGGTTATTTTCATGCATTTTTCCTATTTATATATCAAAACCTCTAAATTTTTCATACTTAAAACCCCTGAAAAACCTATAGCTTCTTCTTTATATGATGGTTACTAGCTAAAAGACACTTATATGAGTTGATGTAGCTATAAAAATAGACTCATTTTTCCTCCTAAATATAAAAGATAGGTCATATTTTAATAAATAACTTAAATCATGAGGCAAAAAAACAAGGTTGTGTGATACAAAATACCACTTTTTCTTTTGTATTGTATGCAAACTAGTTTTCAAACACTTAGCCTTCAATAGTTTGGTGCATCACCCTCATAGTTAGATTCATTTCATGCCATCTTTCTACCACTTTTCATTAGTAGCAACGATATTATAAGTTAGGATAGGTGAATACCAAGGGAGCCAACCCTCTCTAGAGGTTCTTTTCTTCCATAGGTGACCCATAAACCTGGAAAAGTTCCCATGTATCACAAGGTAGTTGGGTTTTACACTCAACAAGGGTGCATACTTCACTGATAATATCCTTTGACACACCCAATGGGATTGTTTAAACTAAAAATAGTAAAAATAAATAGATCGTTACTTGTTGGTTTTGATATGTTTACCATAAATTTACAAAAAAAGAAGAAGTATTTTTTAACATATCTGGTGAATCTAACTTCCATTTTTGAAGAAGAAAGTGCATAAACAACATATGAGAAGAGTGAAAACTCAGGGAAGTTCAAATCCTTTAAATATTTTTAACCTTCTCCAACCTAGGAGAAAAGGGAGAACATTGAAAAGGAGCCCAAATTTCACAAGAAGAGTCCATTCTACACCACCCATAGTAAGGGTATCTTCTCACACTCTAGTAAATCAATCACCTTTGGTTCATATGGTTGCACTTGGGAATAATGGATTTTTCCCTTTCAATCAAGACAACCTACTCAATTTGTAGCAACATGAGGAAATTACCATGGAAGCCTTGAAAAGTGTTACATTTTACACTAGTGAAGATCATACTAAGCCCAATGAGCATATAAAGGATGTGGCTACACTTTGTGTAGTCCATCGTATCATTGAAGAGAATGTTGCAATTATATTACCAACAACATATTTCAAAGACAAGGCATTGCAATGGTTCAGAGGGTTAAGATTGAACTCAATAAATACTTGGGATCAGCTTGGAGACCATGTTTGCAAACAATTTGAAGACAAATCAAACCATTTGTCTTTGGTAGAGTAGTTGACCACAATCAAGAGGGCTCCTCATTAGCACATGATAGAATTCAACATTCATTTCCAAAGGACTTGGGATAGAATCCCACAGTTGGTAAGACCCTCAACTCAGCATATTTTTCTATATTTTTTGAGGTCTTTTAGTAGTTTCATCTTTGTATTGATTCAAATATGGGTGAAAACACACTCCTTGATGCATATGAGATGGCTATAAGGGCTAAAAATAGCTTCATCAAAGCTGGAAATATTTCCCCAAGACCTCCAATGTCTATTTTTCTTGAAATGAAGCCAACCATGTCTATACAAAATTTACCAGCTACTCCTATTCAAGAAAAAGTTGTCCCAACCCAATCCCTTAAGCTTCAAGAGATAAAGGGGCCACTTCAAACATTTGGGAATGAATTGGTGAATCTTAAAAATAGAAATTCCAAAATTAAAAACCTTACCAAACCCCAAATCAAGCACATGGCTAGAAAAATCAAGAAAATAGGTTTCCCTACCATGCAAATAATCAAGTCCCAAGTCAATCCCTTAACCCAAGGCATTTTCAAGCATACAACCCAAATGTGGCAAGCATATCTAGAGAGCTAGTTTCTATCCAAAACAACCTTGAATTATGAATGGTTTTACCTTGAAATTTTCCTCATAATCAATCTACTTGTTCAAATGGTGTGATTAACCAAACCTTGATGATGTAAAATATATATATCTTGCAGCCAAATGCACCTAATGAAACACACCTATATAGCAGCAAGAACCTCCCCAAAGTGACACTACACTTCTAAATTGGCAAGGAGAAGAGTTTTGTGAGGTTAACTAGAACCATACATCTATAGCAGCTAACACAAGAAGCAAGAAGAGGGTTGTTGAAATGGGAAAAACAGAAAATAAGGATCCTTATCAAGCTCCTAGAGTGAACCAAGATGTTACTAGCCCATTTGAATCTCATGTATCACAAGTCCTAGAAATAAAATAGGAAAGGACCACCAAAGAACAACTCAGGAATCAATCCTAACTAGGACACTTGAAAGGAGATGTTGTTATGAAGGCTCATCAATTTAAGGTAAACATTACTCCTTTTAACATACTTGAACACATGAAGAAGTCTAATGTTAGTATATCTATGTGGGACTCTTTATCTATCTCAAGAAATGGATTTTTTATAAGCTACCCTATCAAATATAAGTGTGTCCAATGAGCACCTTGATAACCAAGATCAGGTTGTACTTACCAACACACCCCAAAACATAAATGGGAACCCAAATAAATAAATCAATCCACCACCTTTTTATGTGTCTTTAATCATAAGAGATAACCTTGTTCATAATTTCATGATTGTCTTAAGGTCTTGTTGGAAGAATAAGAAGTTTATCTTTAATGCATTTTTTGGCAACATGAGCTTGAGGGATAAGTGCATTGCATTACAGTGTTGTCATTGATGTCAACATTATATTTTGGTATGAAGACCATCATGCAAATTAGTTTGTATAGCTTGAGCATGTTTGAAGGTGGTAATCCAGTGAAGGAAGTTGACATGAAAATTGTAACACCCCACCACAAAACCCTAGAGGACAACACTTAACATGACTAAATAATGGAAGATTTTTTTTAATGAAGTACACATTTTATTGCATTACATATGATAACATATAATCTAAACCTAAGTCCTCTAAGGTTCCATGACTAGGCTACCATCATATCCATCATCCAAGCTAACAAGAATCATTACATTGACTACAAGGATAACATGAGTTAACTACAAGCTAAATTCATTTAAATCACCTCATTAAAAGGTCCTACATTAAACATTTCCTTAACATGTCATCAAATAAGTAACATTAGAGATCATTTCAATTAACTATCATATGAAAGATACATCATTTACATTATCCAATACAAGAGAGTTTATCAAATCAATTACAATATTACAAATTTTACAACAATGCTTCCTTGAGATCAATTGGGAAGAATATACACTTGAATTACAATATATGGTACAACCAATTTATAGAACAATACAAGTACATAGAAGATAGTCCACTCAAATAGAAACATGTATAGGAGTCCACAACATCATGAGTTTTTGCCATGCACATGAACAAGCAACAAGGATGCCCAATGGAGGAAAAAAAATAGCCTCTAGGGACCATGTGGAACCCTAAGGTCCACCCCATGTGCTAGGAGATAACACAAGGTCCCACTACAACAAACAGTCAAATATGAAGACAATAGGATAACATAAACAAGGACTCCAACACAACACTGCTAACAATACCAACATCACATGCAACACATACATCACTTCCAGAGGGAATCACATACCAAAAGGAGAAATCACAATGAGGGAATGCTAGTCTACACAAGGGAGAGTGTCATCGCATGGTCCTAGCATGGGTTACCCTGATAGTCTCTCACTAGACACCAACCCCATAGGGTGACACATGTGGAACCAATCTTGATTTCGTGAGGACATGGAAGTTGATCTTGCCAACTAGGCCTTCTCAACCCATCCTTAGACTAAACAAGCACTACATGCATGGGTGAGGCATCCAATTATCTTATGTTAATGTGAAATCTACCGAACCCTCTAATTTATTAATTAGGTTATCACTGGATTAAGGAACTCTCAAATGGGTTACCCTGGACACCACTTTGGGTTTTGTACCCCATTTAGAGCCACTCCCCCTACATGCAACTAGAGACCCAAAACAACAAAGAACCACCATCTTACACACTAAACATAATCATATGAATCCAAACACTATGCAAGGCATATACCCTCTTGCACACATAACATAATCATTAGAATTAGTGTAACACCTAACCTTTCCCAAACACTTTTAAGTGAAACAATCAAGATCCATACATGCAAGATACTCTCTCCCAAACCTCTGGAAGCCAACTTTACCACTAGCACAATAACTCCTACTTAAAACAATCTCCAAAATCACTCCATTACCAAACATCAACACAATATTCATTACAAGCAACCAAACCCATAATAACCACAAAATACATTGTTTCCCTAATAACATTTGTTCCCAATAACTAATGACATTGTAATTTATAATTCAACTAAAAAACATTATAAAAGAAATCAAAACCCTCATTTATCTTCATAAGAGTAAATAAAATTCCCCACTTATTCTTTTCTATAGCTATGATACACATACATGTATACATATATATATATATATATATATATATATATATATATATATATATATATATATATATATATATATATATACATATTTTAGTATTTATATATATACATATTAAAATCATAATGTTGTTTGAGAATACATCTCAAAATGTAATAAGATGACATATATTTTCACACATATAAAAACAACATATGAAAGCGCACACACACACATATATATATATGCAATGATATAAATGAAGGTTATCATAATAGCTATCAAAAAACACATATATGTCACAATCCACACATTATGTATATCCATTGAATTACATAGAAATATCAAATGCAAGGCATAGGAATCAAATTTCAAACATATTGAACTTCCAGAGAATACTAAATACAACACATATTAGTCGATTTCAAGGTGCATGATAAATGCCAAATTCAATGAATCCAAGGTTAATCACAACAATCAGTCTCAAGAATCAAACAACATACAAGGAAAGGCCATCAAATAAAATTCGAATGCACTAGGCAATATCTATCAAGTACCAAGTTTATAGTAGATGCATCAAATTTTTCCTTCATAAACATATGCTTCAAAAGCTAACCATATAACATAAGGCTTATTGAAATGGGAAACCAAACACATTGATTTCTTGGCATAAAATATAACTTTCAATATGAAATCAAAAGAAACATAAAGTGGTGGATATGAAAACGTGGAGAGGGGCTAACACAATGCATAATACTCGAATACCAAGTAGAAATGTACTCAACGCATACCAACAACTTGGAGACAAATGTAAAACGCCTTACAAATTTAGAATACCAACAAATGAAAGCCACGGCAAGATATCGAATTCCAAAAATAAATATTTAACCACTGAAGTGAAAATGACATATTTAGCATTGCATGTAAGGTGCAGAGAATAGGATCATGGTGGCATCCTCAAGGAAACATTGGCTTAAAATGTTTTCATCAAAAACCACACTCATAGTTTATCCATCGACTACCAAAGATGAGGCAAGGAAAAGGAAATCACATCTTAAATCAAGGCATAAAGCATTAAATTCCAAATGGAATTTGCATTACCCTAAATCAAGATTCAACACAGGAAGAGGTAGGACATCGTAAGCAATATTAAATAAAGGGAAAACACATAAAATGAATGCAAGGAATGGTATCATAGGAATCAACCAAACAAAATAGGTCACCACTGAGGAAAGAAGGTCATGCTACCACAACCTTGCAAAGGCTTAATAACTTCCAAAAAATGTAAATGGCAGGTGAAAATCGATGCTATCTCAGGGAATGCATTGGTTGCAGGAGATACAAAAAATGATTTGCTAGAAAAACTAAATAATTCTTTAAAATTTTCATTTATTAATTATTTCAATTTGAAATTAAATAGAGGTAATATTTAGAAACTAATGGAACCCGATTTCTCTCACTTAAAAGACTGAAGATTTGTTGTTGAGCTCCCAACTCCCAACTTCCAACCCCAATCTCTTAAAAAATCCCCACACAATCTTCCTAGAATTCCAATTCAAGAATCCATCACACTTGAAATTTTACAATCAATTTACTCTTTCAGCTCCAAGAAACTAGATGAAAACTTCCAAATAATGAAAAATACTCATGGGAAGCAAAAACAAGATTAGTTCAAAGATTTAATTCCCATCCCCTTATCTTTTGCAAAGATAACCAATTTTATTAACTACTCTTGAGTGCATGTTGTTGCATGCAACCTTTTAATTTGATCATTTTATTTATATTAATTATCCACTACAGTTATCTTAGATATTTATTTTTATATTCATTCAACTAAATATATTCTCATTTGTTTAAACTAAATAATCACCTTTAATATTTTATATTTATTAACTCAACTTCATATTATAATTTTATTTTGTCATAACTTATAATTATATACAAGTATTTATTTATTTTTATTTATCAAAAATACCTTTTAACATAAAAACTTTATTTTAATATGATAATTAATCATAACATTAATTGACTAAATTTAAATAAAATGGACTAAATACCAATCAATATCTGACCACAAGTTGAAGTCAAAAAGCAAGACCACAACAACAATGACAGACCAAACCAACATATGGACAACACTGACAAGGTGTGAAAATTGGATACTCATCCTCATCAAGGATGATGCCTAAAACAAGGGACCAAGTGCTATCTCCATTCAAAAATTTCCATTGGGTTTAAGGCATGCTCAGACCTATCAATTCAGGTGAAGTTGATGCTTGGTACCTACAACCTGCAACAAACAAACAATCGAGCATATACATAGTCATACAGTGAGGAACACTGTGAAAGGAAAATCGGAGCATCGTAGTGCACTCACAAGTTAGTGATGCAACACTATTCCCCTTCACCAAAACACATCAATGCACAATAATCAGTTGCTAGCAGCAAGATAAGAACAATCATTAGATAATTGTATGATGAACATAACAAGATTAAACCACATAATCAATTAAGTCCATATACTAGTCATAACATAAGCATAAAACACCAATAATAGAAGTTCCATCAAACTATCATCATAGCAGAGAGTCCAACATCAAAAAAAGTATCATAATGTCTCAATCCAAACAAACAATTGTCAGTATAACAAAGAACAAAATGAGGGTCACTACAAAAATTGACTAAGTGTCAACACATGTAACTTTGTGTACATGACATCTAGTATGTTGGTCTGCATTGGTTTGTTGTGTAAGATATTTCTTTACACTTTTGATATAATTTTATTGGATGATATAGGAACCTAATTCTAGAGTTTCATATTGTTTGATCCAGTGAAGGAAGTTGACATGAAAATTGACTAAGTGTCAACATATGTAATTTTGTGTATAGGACATCTAGTTTTTTAGTCTGCATTGGTCCATTGTGTAAAATCTTGCTCTAGCATTTTGATCTAATTTTTTTGGATGATAGAGGAACCTAATTCTATATTTTCATATTGTTTTACTTCCGGTGAAGAAGTTATGAGTGACATTATATCAATCTGGTAGTAATAGGTGTTTTCCAGTTCAAGGCATATGTTTTGGTGAATTTGCACTTCTCTGCAGATTGGGATCTGGCATTGTGGATTTTTGGAGATGTTGAAAGGTTTCAATACAGATTTTATTTCAAATGGAATAGATTTTTAAGGTCCGCATATCTGTTTGTGGTTGTACAGTTGGAAAATTTTGTTATTAGGTCATTATTGGTGTTGACCTAATGAGTTTTTTCTATTACAAAATTTGAATATGTATTGATCCATTATGTGGGCGTTATTTTGGGTCCATGCTGACCTTATTTTGAATTATTATAATTTTTGAATCTTGGCACAAAGTGTGTATGTATTTATGTTGAGTTGAAAAGGTATAATTGATATGATACATCTAATTAGGCCAACCTAATTGATGTTGTAAGTGTTTGTGGATAAAGTGAATATATATGTGAGTTCTTTTTTGATGCTTTGGTAAGAGATGTATGTATGTGATGTGTAGTTGATGTGAATTGTGTGAGTGTGATTGGAATGTAGAGCATAGCAGAGTATTAGTGCAAATCAATATGAAGTGTGTTATGTCGATATTTTGAGCTTTAAAGGAATTATAATTCATGCATATGTTAGATGCAATTGTAACAATTCAAACTAGGTTGTGAGCCACAATTCTCTTCTATCTTTTCTTCTTTTAGTGGGAAGTGAGTCCACTTGGACAGTGATTCCAGATGTAGTGAGCACTTCTGTAATATACTATAACCGGTTATACTTTATTGTGAGCTAATCCTCGCCATGGTTTTTCCCATTTTTGGCTTTCCACATAAAAAATCTGGTGTTCATGTGTTATGTGATGTTGTTGGATGTTTTCATGCTTTCTTTCATTATTGCAAATTGAACATGCTATGTGGAATGAATTTTTAAATGTTTAAGTGGATTAAATGAATATTGATTCATCCCCCTCTTAGTATTTCAAGTGTTCAACAATTGGTATTAGAGCTTGGTTCCTTGGAATCAACTTTACCGCTTGGGAAAGATCTTGGAGGTTGAACACATGGTTGTTAGAAGATTTTCTACTCCTCTAGAAGAGATGCTTGTTGTTAGGTTTATAAAAGAAGAATGCATGGTTGACCTAAATGGAGAACTCAGAGTAGCCCTTGGAGATCTAGAAAGGAATGAAAGTGGGAACAAAGATCTAAAATAAAATTTCAAAGAAGCAAATGAATATATCAAAAAATTGAGAGAGAAAATCAAGAAGTTCAAAGAAAGACAAAAGGAAGTTAATGAGTAGTTGAAGCAAGACAATGAGATAATTACCAATTTGAAGGTGCAAGTTGAAGAAGTAAAGAGAGTTGAAGAATTTCTAAATGTAAAAAATGAAAATAAAATTTGAAGAATGTTCAAAACTTGAAGAAGAGGTTGTGACCTTAAGATCAAATTTGGTGAAAGTAAGGAGTCATGAAGACAAATTCAAGATGATTTCTACAAATCCTAATGAAAAGACTACAAATTATAAATGATCTAAAGACAAAGGTGGATTAGGGTTTTAGATAGGAGAAATCTCAAAGATGGATCAAACTTCAAATCAGGTTAAAAAGAAGACCAAAGACAAGAAGAGCAATGGCAAGTAGATTTGAAATCAAATGAATCAAGTCAGAATACCACCTATAAGTGATTTCACCTAATCAAAATTCATTTGTAAATGAGTATTCAAGGAGTGAAGAGAAGATGAAGAGAAAATCAGTGTGATTGAAGCATTTGAGACCCTAATCAAAAAGCAATTTAAAAGGTATATACGGTATACATTTTCCCTATTTTTTCAAAAAGTGTTTTGAATCAGTTGAAATGGCTACTCCAAGATTTGTTGAGGTCTTAGAATGACCCCAACCAAAATTTAAGAAAAATCATAATAAATCTATAGAGGTCGACCTGAACGATGCATTCTTGAGGGTCCCATATGGTGTCTTGCACAATGAATACATAAGGATTTATATTCATGAGAAATTGGAAGAGTATGACCACTCAAAGTTGGGTGATGTGTGGGTGAAAGAACTCACCAATGATGATTTTGAATTAAAACCTAAATATCAAAATTTGGTAATGAAGAAACTTGATGTATGGCAAGGGTTTCCCAAATTTTTCCATGATGATGCTTGGGTGATAATTGCATTAAGTTGTATTCAGGACAAATTTGTGTGGATAGAGATGTTTGGTATGATTACGAAGGATGTAATTATGGAAGTTATAGGATTGTGCTCAACCGGACCCATTTTGTTGCTTAATTCAGTGAAGAATGAGGCTGTAACAGAGATTATCAGTGTGTAGTATGATAGGAGAGCCTTGACCATCAAGGACATCAAAAATCATGTAGTCAAGTAGGCCACAATGATGATTAGTTACAAGATCTACTTCTCTAACAAAGAGAATTTAGTTTTGGCCACTGTAATTAACACAACATATGAAATGGTGGTGAATGGTGCAAACTTTGATTTATGTGAGCTATTGAGAGAAAAAATAATGGATAATTTTCAAAAGACAAAGGATTCCAAATGTCCTTTGAAATATGGTACATTGATCATATGTTTGTTGTTTTACTTCTTAAGAGAACTCCCTGAAACAAAGAGTGTGGTGTAATTAAAAGGAAGACCAATTGCACAACAAATTAAAGACTTTCTAAGAGGAATTGGTGATGTATGAACACAAGATGAGGCTCTTTTGGGATTCTTCATAACCTTCCAGAAGAGAATTAAGGAAAGAGAAATAATTCCCTAGAAAATGGTTGAAAAGACCAAGAATGAAATTACAATATTAGTGACAAAGGATGAATACATCATATAGGCTGTTGATCCTAGAACAGTATGGATCCCAAAAATGGGATATAAATTCACTGAAGAAGATATTTTGGGGTCTACATACTATTAAGCCAACCTAAGGACACCTCTAAAGAGAGGTATGGAATTGATGAAGAGAATTCCATGAAAGTGCACATGGACCAAAGACAAACAAATAAGAAAAACTATGGAGAGAATGATTTCACAAGTTGTAGAGATGTTTGGTCTTAAGAAAGAGGATATAGAGAAACCTAAAGGATTGGTTGATGCTTCAAAAGGATCATCAAGCATTAGGAGATCTGGTAGAATAGCTACCACTCCTATGGTTTTCTCTAAGTCCTCTAGGACTAAGACTACTATAGAAGAGAAGATGAAATAACCTATAAGTACTCCAATGAAGGAGAAAACCTCTCTAGTTAAATTGTAAAAGAGGCCTAAAAAGGAAAAGGTTACTATAGCAACACAACAAAATAGCCCTACAAGAAGGAGAGTGAAGAAAAAGGCCATAAGGGTTGTAGTAGGTGGGAGTGAATGTTAGAGGTGAAGAAGAAGAAAGACCAAAATTGGTCCAGAAAAGAAAAATAGAATCTTCATAAGGAGAAGCTAGTGTGAAGAAAAAAAAATGATATCATTGATATGGAGAGTGAAGCAAGGTCAAGAAAGAGAAAGAAGGATTTATAATAGAAATGAGAGAAAAGAAAGTAGAATCTAGCAAGAAGAAGACACCGAAAGATAAGAGAAAGCAAAAGAAGAAGACTCTGACAAGGGAACATAGCCCTATGAAACTTGATGCTATATTTAATGGGATTGTGGAGAATGAGATGTTAGAAGAAACTACCATGTTAACACTGATGTTGATGAGGTGGAAAAAGTCACCATTATAGAAGCAATTATCAAATATATATATTTTTTAAGTTAATATGCAAAATATTGAGAAGCAGTTGCCTAAAGACCTATGGAATGTATTACTTGCAAGGAGAAAAGAGGTTATAGAGGAAGATGAAGAGATAAAATATTTTTCTTTGGAAAATATTCTTTCACCTCTCTCTAAAGATAATAAAGCCACACTAGCTAAATTATATAGTAAGGAGTTCAGAACAAAGCAACAGGTGACCACCCTCATGAGAAAAAATCAAAATGATCTTGAGAGGCTCTAGAAAGAGACTATAGAGAAGGTTGCAGAACTGACACAAAGATTAGGGATGACTCCAAAGGGCATATAATAAATGCATGTTGATATGACTGCTTTGGATGTGAACATTGAAGAGGAAGCACAATATGATGATGCTCAACATGAGCATGAAACTAAAGAAGGTAATGTGCAAGGTAATGTTCTTTAGGAAGTGGAAGAAATTATAGAAAATAATTTTGATGAAAATATTTTGCAAGTAAAGGTGATAGAGGAATATATTACAGAAGAAAATATTGTAGGAGAAGAGAATGTTGATGAATAAGGAGTTATTGGAGAAGACATTGCAAAGGAAAATACTTCAAAGGAGGATAATAATATAAAACATCAAATACCTCCTCCAATATTTGAGACAAATATTGAGAAAACTCAAGGAAACATAGAGAATCATTCCTCTAGATGATAAAGAACTATCTATTGGTGAATAAATGCTTGAAAGGAGGGATGAGCAGAGGTCTAAGGAGAAGAAGAGTGAGGATGCATCTGGTGATGTAGAAAAGAAGGACGTGGAGACACCAGTTAACACTAGTGATAAAGAAAAGAATTTGAAATTGAGAAAGTTGCAGATGAGGAAGTAAAGACTATTGGTGAATCTTTTAGTTCCTCTAGAGATTCCTTAAAGAATTTGTTAAGTATGCGGTTACAATTCTAACCTATAGTGTTTGCTCAATTATTGCAACTTCCAATGTAGAAAGGTTATGTGGACATGAACAAGATTTCACCTCTTCACAAGCTTCAATTGGGTGACGTATTGCATGAATTTTTCTAGAAATAAATCATAAAGACACATTAGAAGAGTGGAGAAATGATTCATGAGGTTGTAAATTTTTTTTAGGAGGCCATACCCAATGTAATTATTGACAATTCTCTATCTAGTGTGGAAAATTTAAAGGTTTTACTTGATTCATTTAAGGAGTATGCTAGCAGATTGAAAGGAAAGTTAGAGAAAGGAATGGAGAAAAAGAAAAATGACAAGAAACTAATGGATGTAATGGAGAAGTGTGTCAATGCACACAAAAATTTTCAGGAGAATCTCAAAGGTGTGTAGGATTGTTTGGTGGAAGCCAAGGTTTTATTTCAATTTTGTATGAAGTGGCTAGGATTCAAAAAAAGCATTAGAGATGATATGGACTCAATTGAGTCCCAAATTGATAAAGCTTTTAGTGCCTATGATCTGGCACATGATCTGGATGGAAGTACAAGTTCAACAATTGATAATTTACATGAGCAGTACTTCCAACTGTAAGCTTAGAAGGTAAAGATCATAATGTAGTTTGGTAATCTCAAGGATCTGATGAATGCCAAGTTCATATTTTTTTCTAGTGCCCTATTGAGTGTTGATAGAACTTCAAAGCTAAATAAAGTACCCAACACTCTAGATGATCATGAAGAACTCTTGATGGAGTTGAAGACCCAGAGCAAAATGCTTGGCATTTCCAAGAATATTTGGAAAGAAGGAAAGCAAGTATGGAAAGCCCATCTTGAAAAGTTGCAAGAGTCAAATTTTTCCTCTAGGTAAATGTATTTCTTTTTTTATACATTTTAGTTATTGTTTCAAAATTTTGTGTACATATGCAGATGATATAAGGAAATTTTCCAGTACAAATTATTGTTGGATTGCACCCTTAGGGGGGGTCAGTTAAGCTTTTGGCTTGTATATATGTACATATCTATAAGGGGGAGTTTTGGTATATGAGAAAAACTTATGTTTTGTTCCCTTTTCCCTTGATGTCAAAGTGGGAGAATAGTTTTGGGAGATAGTTAAGGCATGTTATCATCAATGACAAAGGGGGAGATTTTTGGAAGAATAAGGACTTTTTCATTGATGCATTTGTTTGCAACATGAGCATGAGGGATAAGTGTGTTACATTATAGTGTTTTAATTGATGTCAACATTGTATTTTGGTATGAAGACCATCATGCATATCATTTTGTACAGATTCAACATGTTTGAAGGTGGTAACCTAGTGGGCATTTTGAAAGAAGGTTTGATCCAGTGAAGACAGTTGTCATTAAAATTGATTGTGTTGACACAGGTAATTTTGTGTATAGGGCATCCTGTATTTTGGTCCACATTGGTCTGTTGTGTAATATCTTACTCTACACTTTTGATGTAATTTTTTTAGATGATAGAGAAACCAAATTATAGAGTTTCATATTATTTTGGCTTCTAATGAAGAAGTTATGAGTGACAGTATATTAGTCTAGTAGTAACAGGTGTTTTCTAGTTCAAGGCATATTTTTTGGTGAATCCGCACTTCTCTACAGATTAGGATCTAGCTTTGTAGATTTGTGGAGATTTTGAGAGGTGTCATTAGAATGTGTAATCCAAATGGCATAGAGTTTGGAGGTCTACATATCTATTTTTGGTTGTACAATTGGAAAAAAATTTATTATCATTACTAGTGCAAACCTAATGAGTTTTGTGTATTGCAGAATTTGAATATGTATTGATCAATTATGTAGGTGCTATTTTGGGTCCATTCTGACCTATTTTTGAATTATTATTAGTTTTGAATCTTAGCGTGAAGTTTGTATGTATGTATGTTAAGTTGATAAGGTATAATTGGTATGATACATCTAATTAGGCTGACCTAATTGATGTTGTAAGTGTTTGTGGATAAAATGAATATATATGTGAGTTATTTTTCATTGTTTTGATAAGAGATGTATGGATGTGATGTATAGTTGATGTGAATTTTTCAAGTGTGATTGGAATTTAGAGCAAGGAAAAGTGTTATTGCAGATCAATATGAAGTGTATTAAGTCATTATTTTGTGCTTTAAAGGAAATATAATTCATGCATATGTTAGATGCAATTACAATAGTTCAAACTAGGATGTGATCCAAAATTCTCTTCTATATTTTCTTCTTTCAGTGGGTAGTGAATCCACTTGCACTGAGCACTTCTGTAATATACTATAACTGGTTATACTATATTGTGAGCTAATCCTCACCGTGGTTTTTCCCTTTTTGGGTTTCCACATAAAAATTCCGATGTTCATGTGTTATGTGATTTTGTTTGATTTTTTCATGATTTCTTTCATTACTAAAAATTGAACATGTTATGTGGAATGAATGTTTAAATGTTCAAGTGGTTTAAAGGAATATTGATTCACCACCCCCTCTCAGTATTCCAGGTATTCAATAGGTCTAGTAGTTCTATTGTTCCCAAACAAATTGTAGATAAGTTGGGTATTGAATACCGATCTCTTGAAAATGGGGTGGTTCAACTAGATGGGACAACTATCAATATTGTAGGGGTTATTAATAATTTGAGTCTTACCTTGTATGCATGTCCTAAATTTTTCATTCCATAATATATTTATGTGATTGACCTACCACTTTACTTTACTCTTTGTATTTCAAGGGATTTCACTAATAAAATAGGTGGCTATCTATCCTTATATTGGTCACTCATGCTATTTAGAATAAGATATAGAACCAAAGTGACCATAAAATCCGAACCCATAGCAAATAATCACATAGAACCATATGTACCCTATGTTGTTAATGCTAACTATACTATTTTTGACGATGATGAGCATACTACTATCTAAGAGCAAAGAACCTAAATTGAGAGTATTCCAAACATTCTATTAGATGAATGGGCTATTAAAAAATTGAGGTTGACTTCAAAAAGAATCTAGAAGTAAGAATAGGTGTTTATATGATCCATGAACAAGATCCTAAAATTCCTAACCTTCAAAAGGATGATGAACTACCACATGAACAACATCAAAATAAAGTTTGGAAGATGTTTTTCTTTGGTTCAAGAAGTAAACATGGATTTGGTGAGGGTGCTATGCTTGTATCCCCACAAGGTGAAAATTACTACTATATTTTTTATTTTTCTTTTAGGTGTACTAACAATACAATTAAATGAGGGTCTTATATAGGGTTTGAAGTGGGAAAGGAAAACAAAAATAAGTTGCCTACAAGTTTTTGGTGAGGGTATGTGCAAGATCATCATGGAAAAAATAGGCCCTTAAGTGGCAAAAAATTCAAAAAAATCAAAGTTAGGCAACTTGACGTAAAAATTTGAATAACTTATCTATATTATTTCAAAAATATGTAAGAATAGAATCTATAAAAAATTGGATGTAGTTTCTAACGTACTAGTTTTTTTCTTTTAAAAAGAAATCTATTCGGTGAAATTTTGAAATTTCAATGTAGTGGTACTTAAATTTCAAGGAAAAATAAGTAGGTGTCTCGACCACCCTAACCACAATGAAATGATAATATTTTAGATATAAGTAGAGGAATCATGCCTGATGTGATGCATATTTTTTGTAATTTTTTTCCAAGTAAATAATTAATTATGAATTTTTTATTACAAATTTTTAAAAATATAAAAACTCGTATGTTTGACCACCTTAACTTGGTCAAAACTTCATGAAATTCAATTTTTCTTTTTTTAATCTTATTTTATGCAAAGAATAGAATGTGATGCATGTTTTGGATTCAAAAAATGTGATACTATTTGAAAGTTATAGATTTTTTTCAATCAGCCTATCAATTAGGACTTTAGTCGTAATTTGAATAGAAAATGAATAATAATTAATTATTAAATCCAAAGTAAAGCATAATTTATATCAGTAGAAAGCTGAGAATCTCCTTTAAAAACCCTTTTCGTTTCATCAATTTTGGGTTAAAAAATAGTCATCAACCACATACCCATCATATTGCCACTTTTTGGCCCATCATGATCCTACACATACCCGTGATAGTGAATTGATTGTGAACTAGGTAAGGGGTTTCATGTGACCAAAAATTATTTTCTCAATTTCTATAAGCATAGGGTATGGGATATTATATAATATTTTGATGCTTTTAATCTATTGTCCATACCTAGAAATCAAAATAAACATGTTGATAGGTTGGCTTCTATAGGTACCCAATTTGATATTCTAAATGAGATTAAAAAGGATAGGGTGTAGCAGTATGTTATGGTGGAAGGGAGGCAATCTATTCCTAATAATAATGTCCATTGGTAGGTTTTCTGACAGTGATTAATAGGTGCTCAATTTTTTTCTTGAAGAACCTAAGTTTCCAACTAGAAATGACAAAAGTTACAACAATATGGTGATCAAATTATACAACTAAGAACAAACAAGTTACCAAAGGGTTTGGTCACTTTGGAGTCCATTTTCAATTTTGATGATCAACCAAAAAGGGGAAAAACCAACATGCATGTTAAGAGAGATCACTATGAAGAAGTGGAAATCTTCAAAGGTAAGCTTCTTAATATTGGTAAGTTTTATTCTCAAGAGGATTAAGAAGCTTTTGTTTCACTTTGTCAAGAGTTCCATGACATTTTTTCTTGAGAATATTTTGATTTAAATGCTTTGGCCCCAATATTTCCCAATATACCATTGAGCCTAAACCAAATGCAAAACCAGAAGGAAAAATAAATAGCCTTTGAACCCCAAGCTTGAGCCACTCATGAAAAAAGAACTAAATAAGTTGATTGAAGGATATATCATTTTCCCAATCAAACACACCTCATGGGTTTCCAACCTTGTTCCTACTAGGAAGAAAAGTGGGGGAATAAGACTTTATGTTGACTTTAGGGACTTGAAAAAGTCCTCACTCAAAGATCATTACTTGATGGCCTCTATGGAGTAGATTTTACAATTTATTGCAAGTTCAGAGAGGTTTCCCTTACTTGACAGTTATTTTGGGTATAACTAAGTGTTAGTGAAAGACAAAGATTAGTATAATACAACCTTCACCATCGAGTGGGGAACAATGAAATACAAGAAAATTCCTTTTCATTTGTCCAATGTTGGTGCAAATTTTTAAAGGGAAATGGACATGGCTTTCCAAGGGTTAATTAACAAATTTGTGCTAATTTATCTTGATGATACTACTATGTTTTCAAAGGATTCCAATGAACACCTTTTCCATTTGAGGCAAGTGTTTGACATGTGTAGGGAGTATGGAATATCTCTTACCCCCAAAATTTTTATCTTTGGTGTTCATAAAGGTAAAATCCTTGGACATGTGGTTTCAAAATATGGGGTTACCATTGATCTTGAAAGAGTAAGTGTCATTATTGCTTTGCCTTTGCCTAGTCACAAAGGGGTTGCAAAGATTCCTTTGTGGGATTAGTTTTGTAAGGAGGTTTATACCTAATGTAGAAAATATTTTGAAGCCTCTAACTATCATGTTGAAGAAAAATATGATTTTCAGTTGGTTAAGAGAAGGAAAGGACATATCTAGGGCCATTAAATAAGCCATATCAATAACACCTACATTGGTAAATCCTAACTTTGACAAATATTTCACTTTATGATTTTGGTAGCATAGATATCATCTCTGCTATGTTGATATAGTTGAATGATGATGGTTTGGAGAATCTAATAGCATTTTCAGTCAAGGCATAGAAAGTTATGAGAAAAGGTATTCCTTTGTTGAGAAACATGTACTTGTTGTGATTAGAAGCCTTAATAAATTTCTCCATTTGGTTTCCAATGATAAGATTCAATTGATGGTTGCTCACCCAATTGTTAAATAATTCTTGTTGAGTAAAGATTTAAGTGACAAGAGGGTTAGTTGTATCACCAAAGTGATGGAATATGATGTGGAAATAAAAGTCACAAATATGGTAAGAGGTAAAGGACTATGTGAACAACTAGTTTTTGGGTTAGAAAATGAAAAAGAAACTCAAGAATAAGTTGTACTCATGACAAGTAATGAGCCAAAAGTTTTTGCACCATCAATAGATACTAGTTGGACATATGAAATGGTCTATTATATTCAAACTAATGAGTGTCCCCAAGAGCTAAACAGTGCCAAAAGGAGGTATTTCAAACTTCAAGCAATCCCTTATGTCCTTTTGAAAATGGTGTTTCATTTAGGAAATATTATAATGGTGTTCTTTTGAGATCTGTAGAATCATATCAAATTGATAAAATCTTGCATGAGTTTAGTGGTCATTTTACACCAAGGACAACCTTGAAAGCCATGAGGGTTGGTTATTATTGGCCTTCACTCTTCAAGGATGCACATGAATAGGTAAGAAAGCGTAGAAAATGTGCTATTTTTATAGGAAAACAAAGGTTAGCAACCTTACCTTTGCATCTAATATCAGTAGATCGTCCTTTCATAAAGCAAGAGCTTGACTTCATTGGAGTCATTAATCCACTGTCTAGTTTTGGACACAAAATGGGTGTTAATAGCTATGAACTATTTCACCAAATGGATGGAAGTTGTAGCACTAAAAGAGGATAATGAAAGTGTAGTCCTAAATTTTAATGAGGACTTGGTCACAAGGTTTGGTGTGTTCCTGATTCAATCATCTTAGATAATGATTTGGATTTTGTAGGTATAAGAGTAACTGATTGGTCTATTAAATATGGAATTTATTTGAGTACTTCATCTAACTACTATCCACAAGGCAATGGGAAAGTTGAGTCCACTAATAAGAATTTTATCAAGATCATTAAAGGGACCATTGTAGATAACCAAAGAACTAGTCAAAGAAAATTGAAATTAGCTTTATGGGATAATAGGATTACTCCTAAAAGTTCCATTGGAAACTCTCCTTTTATGCTTGTGTATATAAGGGAGGTAAAGTTACCTATTTCAATTGAGTTTCCAACTTTGAGCCTCATAAAATAGCTAGAAGTGTTGGAAGAAGGACCTATGGAAGTGAGGCTTGATGATATTGAAATTCAGATTGCAAATTGTTACACACAAATAATATTATATTCTTCTTCACAATCCATTCAATAATGTAGTACATATATATCATATTTTCATATCCTATTTTATAGGAAACTCCCTAAACAACTTTTCTAAATATATTGAGTTGTTTTAACAACTCAAAAACAAACTCTCACTATAATATAATATTAAGTTATTTCTCAACAACTTAATATTAATGTACATAAGTCTATTTTATTAATCATGCTAATCTAAACACCCATGTGAATAGTAATATGATTTCTAACACCCCCCTTAGTGTGAACATGGTAGAAAAACATTCACACACTCCTCTATAGTGTGCTCACCATTGTGGCATGTCCAACTATGTGACTCTTGACCTTCATGCAAACAAAAGGATCTCTCCTTCCATGATTTTAAATAGGCTTTCCACAAACCTTGATGTGACAGGAACCCATCAACTATCCATCTTGCGTGGTTTTTTGGATCCTCCCACAAACCCTTTCAATATCCATGAATAGACTTAATCTAGTGCTTTTGTTCACCACTATGCTTGTACATCAGGGAAGTTATATAGGAATCAACATACATATCACAAATCTAAAAAATCCATACTAGAAAAGGTTTCACATTACATTCCATAAGAGCACAATATTCTTAATTGTAGTCGTTATCGATCACTGCCACTCGATCTTGAATAGCATAGACAACCACCACTACCACTAGAAGCTACCCTTTACTTTAGTCATTTTGGCATGAAATGGGGATGGAACATTGGTTATTATTCCCCCCCACAATGTGAAATTTTCACTTATTCACACATCCAAGGACACTAAAAATCCAATCATATCATGCTACATACTACTATCTGGATCTTGATATCTAGATCTTGTTGCACATGATAAAAATTTCCAATGAACATATTCACTAACCGATCATCTTCCAATGAAGTATGATAGCTAGAGGATCACTACAATCAGAGGATATATATAGTTATCTGCCATCCTACACAATTTCTCTTCCAGCAACCACCACACAAAGCAACAGGAACATTGAAAACAAGTACACACCTCACTGCACACAACAAAAAACACACCAAAAAAATGCCACCATAGCTCTATGTAGTCCCATCATTGGTGACTGATGAGAGATTTCTAATTGACCTCCAACCTCCTATGCCTCCATCCTACAATTAATTTTCTACTTAGCAAATTTGACATTGAAACTCAATTTTTTGAATTCCCCCCAAAAGATGGATGTTGCGTACAAGCAATAATGTGTCCTATTACAATTGAAGAAATTTTTATTTTTTATAAATTTTGGACACTTTTATATTATTACATGACAATAGACAAAAAAAATTAAGCCCTCATGTGTTGGAAATAATAGGTGAAAATAATCCCATATGACAATGGAGTGTGCCCCTTTTCTCCAACGAAATTCACGCCCATCAAATATTTTGTCTAATTTTGAATCCCTCAACGGCACAAAATTTTCATGCCTTCTTTGTAGCTCATGATCTAGCCCTTATCTGATTATATTGCACCTCTAGTCTCTCTATTTGAGTCACCCCATTCAAAAAAAAATGCCACCTCTAATACTACATACACAAGCTTACATGGGCTTGATGTAAATGTTGCATGCAATGGGAAAATCATTGGTTGAGGAATTCAAATGTGCCCTTCAAATTGAGAATCATGCCTCTAGATGAAATTCACCACCACCAAAAAAGTTATCACATGCTTCTAGAATAGGAATTGATCCTTCAATGGAAATTGCAACATCCAAATGCAATACACAATAACAGATTTAGCAAGTCGATTCCATGAACAAGCATAGAGATTAACGCCAAGATGGGTCCCTCTTCAACAAGAAAAAATGACCTTCTTCAATAGATAATGAGGCTTAAATCGCCCCTTCAATAGATATTCATGCTTGTAATGGGAATATCACACCTCTTAAATAGCGGATCTAGCCTCTTAACATGCCTGTAGATTTCTCGCGTGACCTCCAAATAGGTTTCACGCAGGAACAGAGGATTACACTGCATGCAAACAATGGATCGTTCCTTTGGTTGATGATAATAGACTTTCTAATGTCACCTCACAATAGATGAATTGAAGAGAGCCAAAACACATTCACCTTCAACTTGAAAGTATCTTTGACGACTCTTATCATCCATAGGAAGAAGATTCCAAGCATTCACCAAAGAATCATACGCATCTCTGATATCATATTGAAATTTAGATTGCAAATTGTTACACATAAATAATATTATATTCTTCTTCACAATCTGTTCAATAATGTATTACATATATATCATATTTTCATATCCTATTTTATAGGAAACTCCCTAAACAACTTTCCTAAATATATTGAGTTGTTTTAACAACTCACAAACAAACTCTCACAATAATATAATATTAAGTTGTTTCTCAACAACTTAATATTAATGTACATAAATCTATTTTTTAATCATGCTAATCTAAACACCCATGTGAACACTAATATTATTTCTAACAGATGAGTTGATGGAGTTGGAAGAAACTACAAAGCAAGCATTACAACAACTAGAAATACACCAAACAAAATGAAGAAGACCTTTGATAAATGAGAAAAAACTAGAGACTTCAAAGAAGGGGACCTTGTCCTCAAGTGGGATGATTTAAAGAGTAGACCTAGGAAGCATACCGATTTTGATTCCATGTGGAGTGGTCCATTCATAATCACAAGTTACAAACAACACAATGATTTCTAGCTCTCCAATATGGAAGGTGAAATTTTACCTATCCCATTCAATGGGATGTACCTTAAACATTGTTTTTGAAGAGAAAAGGGATTATTGTACATATTATTCTAGTTCCTTTGAGTCAATAAGTGTTGTTGCACATAGCTTTTAGGTGTATTTCCATTCCTCCAAGTGTTGATACGCATTTTGGTTAGTTTATTTTAGTCATATTTTAATTTTCCTTAGGTTGTTTGGGTAAGTTGGTATGTGTCAAACACTAATTTTTGGAGTGCTACAACAGTGTTTATTGTCTAAATTTTCAATATTATTTCAAGTTCTCTCATGAATCTATGCCCAATTAATAGTATAAGGTAGCTAGTTCTATGAGTTTAAGCAAGAAAAACACCATCATAAATCACCAAAAATGATGTTTTTTTTGTTTAATAGGTGCCATTTACTAAAGCCAAATTAAAATCCAATAAAGTTTCTAAAATAAAAGGTGAAAATGAGCTTATATCAGAAAATTTCAAGAAAAAATTAAAAAACTAAAAAAACCTTGATCAAGTCTAGGCACCAAAAGTAAAGAATGAAGAATTCTCAGTTTTTATTTTCTTGAACCACGTAGTAGAGAAAGACTATAGGGTTTCCAAGAACATTGAAGGAGTCACAAATAGAGTTTTAGGGAATCCTAACCTTGTTACAAGGAATAATCATGGGCTTTATCCCAAGATAACTTCCAAACCCCCCCCCCCTCGGTAAAGGTGTAAAATCTTGGTGAATCTTGTAGACTTCCTGATAAATTATTAATTTTATTAGCAAATTTTTTTCATTTTTTGGGAAAAAAATTTCAATTGGTGAATCTTTTGTAATCATTAGAAATCTATGGAAAATCCTAGCAAATTGCAATTTTTTTAAAACCAATTAAATATTTTCATTAGCGATTAAAACCTATTTTCAAACCAATAAAATATTTCCATTGGCGAATTAAACATGTTTTCAAATGAAAAAAATATTTATATTGATGAATTAAACCTGTACTCGAATAAATAAAATTATTTTGTTGGCCATTCAAAAATATTTTCAAACCTGTAGATAGGGAAAATCAATCAGTTTAATATTGAAAACAATAAACTAATTAAATCCTATCAAGCACAATAGAGTACGAAACAACACAAAAATCACAATAAGAAGCACAAATACAAACCGATCTCCATGCTAACTCGATTTATCTCCATTGCTCTTCTCGACATGCATAAGAATGCAAGATTTTGAAGGGTTGACAATGGAGGAATGTTGGATGCTCATTCATGTAGCATAATGACTTGATGACGAAAATGACAAATGGAGAGAATGATAGATATAGATGGAAGACTGATTTTGATAGAGTCTAGATGCTAGATGAATCAACCTCCTAAATGGATTATGAGAGGTCGTATTTATAGAGTTGTGATATTGACGAAGATAAGATTTGACAAGATTCGACAAGGATTTAATTTTTGACAAAAGAGGAAATACAACGAGATGAGATAAGATATCAAAAAGATAGAAATATTTTGATTTTCTCTTTTAAAGGAAATAAATCCTAAAAAAGATGAGAAGGATAATTGATGAATTATCTAATTAAATAAATTAATTAGATACACATGAGTTCATATTTTGGAAAGAAAGCGAGAATATCCTTTTTAGATTTTATTAATTAAATAAATATTTGATTTATTTAATTAATGTTAAATTTATGATTTCATTAATTAAATAATATAAATTATTTAATTAACATTAGAAGAATAAATATAAAGGATTTAATTAATTAAATAATATAAATTATTTAATTAACATTAGAGGAATGGATGGATTATGCATAGGAAGGGAATAAAAGAAATTAGTCAAATAAATAAGATTTATTTAACTAATTAGATGATGACATGGGTACCTAGGGAAAAACATGCCACAAGATGCCTAAATGACATAATATTGGGATAGGTGTTGTAAGAGGACATTTTTGGGTGTCTACAAAACCAAAAAAAAAAATCATTGGCGAATCAAACCTATTTTCAAATGAATAAAAAAAACATTGAAAAATCAAACATAATCTCAAACCAATAAAAAAATTCATTGGTGAAATAAATTGGCATGCTAATAAAAAATCATAGCGTGGGTGACAAAAATATCAAATGCTAAAATTACATGTTGTTTTTTGAGACAAATTTTCCACACATTCAAATTCCTTCATAAAGTGTCTAGAATGAGGAAAAGTGTGAACGTATTATTATATTTGAAGCCAAATGTCAGCACAAATTAATATAACCCACGACCATTCGATGAATTTTCGTTGGACGGTTGTAGTTGCATTCCGAAAGAAAATTTCTGAAGCACTAGACTTGTGTATTCAAACCTTTGAAATAACACTAGAATCGTTAGATTTCCAAAAATCAGTGGTTGATGTTTTATTACTTATTAAATCACTTAAAGTCATGGCACCCAAAATAATATTTTATCATTGACTCGCTACCGATAGTTGAAGATCGCTTAAGTTATGACTTAAGCCTTTGGATTCATTGTGGGGATCGGCCCCTTGACCTATGTGTTTACCAGTTTCATGGAGTATCAAAGACTTTAATATCTCCTAAGTTAGGTGACAAATATTTTCTCACAAAAATCGGTGATTGAGATTGACGATAAAAATTCAGGTGGCTCTTGCACGCTTGCGCTGCTGAGAAGGTGATGCCATCAATTTTTTGTGATAATGCGAGATTGTGACATCTGTCCTTGGTGAGACTAAGCTTCAACTCATGGTTAATGGTCTAAAAGGAATCAACGGTCAATGCTAAGTTCATCAAAGATCAACGGTTATCGCAAGATGTATGACTGTAGTTGTGTTCTATAAGAAAATGTTTGAAGCACTAGACTTGTGAATTCAAACCTCTTGAATAATGCTTGAATTGTTAGATTTTAAAATATGAATGGTTGAAATTTTTTAATTTTTTATCACTTAAATTCATGACTCATTTTTTTTTAATAATATTGTCACATCAAGTGGTGAATTAAATGTTCAAGTGTTGAGTATTTGATGAGTTCATTCTATATATACTTCACCAACTCGATGTTCTTCATATCATTTATAATATATTTGGCTTTTCTTTCTTTCTTCTATATTCTCAATTTAACTATGATATGGAGTCTTCATGGCATGTCATGCTACCTAATTTTTTTGGGAGAAAAGAAGCGACAATACATATGACAAACGAAAGTTGGTTATGGTTTTTACAATTCCTTGTGTGCAGGTTGAGGATGCTATAAGAATAATTGTGGGTAGGGAATGGCTTTAGGACAACCCTCATGCTCTATTTTATGAGGTAGCTTCAGCTTTCTTTTCTAATTACATGGAAATTTTTCTCAATAAAGATTTGGTGAAGATGTTGGTAATATGCTATTTGCAACCTTTCATTTACTCTATTTCTTCATTGGAATTGGCACTGGAGCATTACAATTTTGAAAGTGGGTTAGTGCCTATTGGTCGAATCTTCCACAAAGTGGAATTGCATGCTTCTACAACATAGGCTCTTGCCCTAGTTAATATGAGGTGTGGTCTACTGTGATACAAAATGAATCATTAAAGAGTCTGGAGTTTTGGAGGAAGGATTTGGGTGATTCCCTTTCTTCTCTATTGTTACTTTGTTAAATTAAATTCACCTTCTTCTCAAACACCTGTTTGAGGACCTCTACTATTGTTACAAAAAAATTTAGTAATAAATTGTGTCTATATTTTATTGTACAACTCTTGTAATATGTATTTTATGTCTAGTTTTTTGTCATAGTTAGTGCTTTTTGGCCAAGTTGACTATGTAGTATGTACTTTTCTCTCTAGCTACTTAAATTAAAATAATTTTTGTGGCTCCATTCTTGTAAATCATTTTTGCTTTGTTCAATATAAAAATGTGGCTTTTAAAAATAATAGTAATTATCAACATATAGTTCTGATCATAAATGGGAAAAATTTATTTTGACTTATTAGTGGATATTAATAATGATTAAGCTACAACAAGCCATTTAATTCTATTTTTAATGCTTTGAAGTACTCTACCTACCATTTAATTCTCAATCTTTTTATCGATTTCTACATATCAACCAAATTGTCTTTCATTAAAGAAAATGTGGTTGCAGTATCGTGGATTAACACCATATGTACATCTAAAGTAAGTGAAATGTTTGATTTGATCATATACTTCTGATCATAGGTGAGAAAAATTTATTGTGAATTATTAGTGGACATTGATAATGATTAAGCTACAACAAGCCTTTTAATTCTTCTTTTCAATGCCTTGAAGTACTATACCTTTCATTTAATTCTCAATATTTTTATCAATTTCTGCATATCCTCCAGATAATCTTTCATTGAAGAAAATGTGGATACAGTACTGTGGATTAATGCAATATGTACCTAGGAAATCTTTAAAAGATTCAAAATTAAGTTGCTCTTCTAATCCAAAGCAAGCAAAATGTTTGATTTGATAACTTGATACTAATAATGGTAGAAAGTATTGCACATGGCATGTGCTTTCTTTTTATCGATTTCCACATATCCATCAGATTGTCTTTCTCTGAAGAAAATGTGGTTATGGTACTGTGGATTAATGCTATATGTACATTGGAAGTGATTGATTGGATAGCTTGATATTGAAAACTGCACGATGTATTGTAGATGATGATTTCATTAATCTAGTGATGAATTGAAATAAGATTTGTAATGATTTCATATCATTTGTGTGGAAATTTTGATAGCTTTTCATTTTGAGGTATAGTTTGCATGTAGCCAGACGTTAATCAAAACAGACATTATAAATATAAGACTTAAGTTACATGATTAATTTTATTTTTTGGTTTGTGTGATTATCATTATACCCAAACTCACATGACTCATGAGTAAACATGGACCAGGTTGGTAGTGGTGGCCAATAAATAGGGATAGTGAGCACAACTAAAATCATTTGTAGAAGGCTAAAGGCTTTACTACAGAGTGTAATTTTTGAATTGTCATAAGGATTTTCATTTTGTGAGGTTAATAAGGAAGAAGATGATGTGGTATTATTGGGGATACTCTAACTTCTCCTACCTCCATTTATGTAGTTATAGAGTAAAGACCAATTTCCTTCAAGTTCAAAATAGGTGGAATTGGAAAGAAGTTAATCTAGTTCACCTAACTTCTAAGACAAGTTTTGAACTAGGATGAGGAGCTCTGATGGAGATAAGTGCTTTCATGGAGAGTACACCCACAATTATTTTAATCGTGTTTGTATTTAAATCCAATGACTTCTCATACTCCATTTTGATAGAGGCCCTTGAAGAGGAACTATGGACTTTTAGACTTATTATGTGCTATCCTGATGCATGGAAGCTGCATGCAGAAGGTGGGAGTAGATTTACTACCCCTCATCTTCTGCATGACTCTAGTTCTCAAATAGGATAGCTACATTTTGTATCTTCATAGCTCCCATTTCCCCAACATGGTAGGCAAGCCCTATGGATTGTCAAAGTCATTTGTTTAATAATAAGGTCTGGATCCCATAGCCACCACTACAACTTGGAATCAATTGTGTCATTTTGGGTTGTTCTAGTGCATTAGATTGAGCATATTATAAATGCAGAACCATATTTGAGATACCAAGATCCAAACCATGGTTGGAAAGCCTAGTGGTTTGAGAATATGGTTTGTATTGTCACCAACAATAGAAGCAGCCAACGGTCCAGTAGCTTGGAATCAATTATGTCTGATGTAAAGTGACATGTGCCATTTATACAAAACAAGAGCTTGCATGCTCTACTCATCTTTAAAATGTATGTAATAATGTAACATTGTAATTCAGTAGTAATACAATAAATGGTTGTGTTATTCTTCGATATTCATTTATAGTAAACAAATATTTTGTGTTTATAGTGTCTATTCAAACTATATGAGTAATGTAAATGGAATAAAATAATGGAATGAAATATTTAATAAACTTAGAAAAATCAAATTTGTTCCCTTTAAGAGATTAAGTATTATCTATTTATGAAATATTTGCATGCATATTTAAAACATAAAGCAATACAAATGAAAAAAGAAATTTTCCATCAAATTGACAAAAAACTCTAAAAACACTTAAAGTTGTCACTCTTGCTAGTTTTTTCCAAAATGTTATTGATTTCTTATTTGTCGCTGACCTACTCCCCCAGTTCCCAATATCATTAATCATTTTATTAATTCCTTTGCAATGTTAACTTACCGACCCCCTTGCCTTGATGTCAATCAACGTCTTGCTTTTAAAGGGATTCAACGAGTTTGCAGGATGCTCCTAGTGGATCTATATGTGACTCATAGAACCATGGAATGGACACATGGACTCATCTCGATGACTCCATTAGGATTGTGTATCCTATCACCACTAAAGTTTGAAACAACTTTAAAACACATGTTTATTTCTTGTCATAAATTACTCAACCGTTTGATGAATATTTGATGGATAGTTATAGTTGCATTCTAGAATGAAATGCACACAGTGCTAGGCTTGCAAAATCAAACATCTGGAATCACCCTATAACTATTATATTTACAAAGATCAACGATTGAGAATTTTTTTGAGAATTTATTTCTAAGTTTCATTATAGAAATGTAATTTAGTAATTGTGTAGTTCAATAGCAACACGTTGACGTTTCATTCACTTTAATATTTGAGAAAAATAAGTGAACTTTTTACTACTAAGTGATTTTATTTTTAAGTGAGAGAGTCAACACACAAGGAGAATTCAGATTGCTCATTGCAATGTAGCTGCACTAGGGAGATTTTGGGTTCTGACAAATCCAGTACAAACTTGTCAGTATTAACCTTTTCAAGAATCAAAATCTAGGTAACTAAAAGACATAATTCCTATGGCTACATTTGATCGTTTCTTAAAATCTAATTTTGTCAAACTTTAAAGTTTGGGTTTAGGGTTGAGAGACTTAAGAAAAATTAAGGAGCACTAAGAGGGAATTCATAATTTCACATTGTATAAGAATGTCTACCACCACTAGCAAACCAAAGAATTTTTTTTGGAAAGGCAAAGCAAAATTGGATAAAAAAATACATTATGATGGATTGCTTAAAACCCCGGGTTTCATTGATCAATACCATGATATTTATGATCCTAAAATATATGGTAGGCTTACCTCAGAACTTATATTTTCATCTAAGAATAAGGCTACAAACCAAATGCTAAATAATAGTTTTAGTGCATTGTGGGTAAGTGGATTAGGGTGCATGATGTTACATGAGGTTTTCCCTTGCCCATAATTTATCATGGTCTATCCCCACAATTATGATGATAACAAAAGAGTAATTGTTAATAAAGATAACAAAGAAGAATTTTTATCCATTAATGTAGAAGAAATTGGAAAATTGTTTGGGTTTACAACTGAATAATTTAGAAACATTAATAGTGACCTATAAAAGCTTGCCAGTGATTATGAAGTAGTGGATAAAAGAGAGAAAAATTCTTTCCTAAATAAAATAGTTCAGGATACCAAAGAAGTTAGAAAAAAATTGAAAGGTAATCATAAGCCTCCTTATGATTTTAATATTTTTAGACCATGGCTTCAAGATAGTGCTTCCATGCTAGAATTTTTTCTTGAACTGGATAGCAATTGGGCAGTGGGTGCAAGCCTCCTTGAAATGGTATATAATATCCATTATGTTGTTCCACCTTAGCCTGTCAAATATAACTTTATTGAGTACATTGTAGAATCCATGCATGAATTTTTTTTAATGATTAAAGGAGGTCCACACTCAAATTCCACTAAGACATTTAGGTTCACAACCTACTTGTGCTATTTTTTTCTATTCAATTTTAGTGGAATGTTTTAGACCAACAAGCTTCAGATTCAGCCCTATAGGAATGTTGAGTAAAATAAAATGGCTCCAGTATATGATTAGACCACTAAGATAATGATGCATAATTCTTGAAGGAACTACAATAATTTTGAAGACTACTTTTTGTATCCATTGCAACAAGCAATTACAAATACTCCAATGCCTAGATTAAATATGTCATGTAGAAATTGCATTCAACTAGGAAAAGAAATAGAATTGGTTAAATGGTACTTAATGGAAGAATATAATCTGCTAAGAGTTTATGGATTAGGAGTAGAGCCATACAAACTTCCAATACATATGACAGAAAGGATTTTTCAATTGGAATATGTAAGATAGATGTAGAGTATTGTTAAACTACACTTTGTCAATCAGTAGAAGACCTTATTTCCTTCTTTACATTTTTCATGTGGAGGGTTCACATTCGAGAGAAAAATAATTTAAGGTGGTACATGATCTTTTGAAAATAAAATAATTTTGATGTTGTCTGTCACTGGCAGTATCATCCATGTGGCACCATTAAATCAATGATTGTGGCCAATAGGAATGCTACAAATACAATTCAACATTAAAGTAAACCCTTGCTTGAAAACTTGAGAAACAAGGATTCTTGGGATGGGTCAAAATAGAAATGGAGAAAAGTGTGGTTGGGAAAGGTATTTCTTTTGAATAATTGTCAGCAAAAATTATGGCATTGCACCAAAAGACAATCAGAAGGTTTAACATTTTTTATGAAAAAAGTGATAAACCATCTAGTAGAGTAAAAATGCAAGATTCTCTAGATAAGGAAGTTACAGATAAAAATTGGTCATGATAAAAAATTACTACCTTTTGTTCTATGAGGAAGGAGCTAGGTGAATCAAGAACTCTTGCATACTTTGGAGATAACGAAGAAGATTACAAGTTTAGAAAATTGTGAAATATAGGGCATCCCAATGAACCGAAAAATCAAGAAATTGATGATGAATATAATGATGATAGGGAAGAACAAATATATTCCAAAATTGGTTTAAGTGAGGCCACCAAAGAATCAGATACTTTAGGAGTAGCCATAGCCAAAAAAATGGGTTATGAAGGTGGTCCTTTGGGGTCCCAAGGACAAGGGCCTTTGATAGGAGCAGATGTATAGCATAGAAAACCAAGTGATAAACAAGGCCTTGGAGATGATAAATAGACCAAGGGAATATAAGTATAGCTAAAAAAAATCATTTTGTTAAAGCCTCAAATCCTAATCCTCAAGGTCATACACAATTACAACTAGGACATGCTCATGGTGGAGAAAGTGCAAATGGCACTGCCACTAGTGGCGATGCTATGGTAGTAGTACCAGTAGTGGTCAAAATTTTCTATAACAAAAAATTACACATAAGAGTGTTGAATAGGACAACTAAGAAGGGGGTTAATCAATTGTCATAGAATTAGACCTTTAATTCAACCATCAAAACTAATACTTAAAACTGCTTAAATGATTAATCATCAAATGCCAATGCAGAAACTCAAATACAAGACATAAACACAATAACACTAGATTTACGTGGAAAACCAAATGAGGGAAAACCATGGTGAGGATTAACTCACACTATAGAGAATATCAAAACCAATTACAAAAAGGCTCACTACCTGAAATAAGGACTCATTGTTTGAAACAAGGACTCACTATCTAAAACAAGGACTCGCTATCCAACACGGCTAAAACCTGAAGGGCTCACTTCTAGAGAGATGCAAAGAAGACAAAGAAGACTTGTTATAGAGAGACTATAATCCCAATGTAACAAAGGATTCCACTATAGTCACTCAATCAACTTGCATGAATGATAGAGTTCATCTTCTACTCATTGGATCTGGAAACTCAACATTAAGTTTTGCACTAATCTCCCGCAATCGTAACACACATGCTTACTGAATAGAATCAATTTTGCACCAAACTAGACTTCCTCTTTTCTCTTATAGATCTTCTTCTTTTCTCTTGTATATTTTTGATCATTAACTCATCTTGTATTTATATCATCTTCAACTATGAAACATATCAAAAGTCAACCATCCAAATCCAAATTCAAATTAGGTTAGTGCCAAAACATCCTAGGCTGGAATTAGAATGATGGTGACCTAAACACATGCTTCATAGGGATCCAAATAGATCTAAGATGTTTCATCATTCTTGAAAGTATTATTTCACACAAGGTTGGAAAAACCAATGTAAAACATATAGAACCATTAAGCACGAACTTTCCAAATGTTGAAATTAACTTCAATACAATCAAGGAAAATCAACTCTAGAACTACAAGTCATAAGACTTCATCCAATAGAAATCCCAAATGACAAAATTTCTCTCAGACCTCAACTAGAAACACAGAAAACCATAGTTCACAACTGGTGAACACAACTTGCACTGTACAACAAACCAACAATCAAAAATTTGAAGATAGCACCTTCTAACAACCATGAACAACATATTTGAATTGCACAACCACAAGCACAAATCCAGACCAAAATCCAAAGAAACCACTGAACACATGCAACATCTCTTTATTACAATTTTCTCAATATCCTCAACATATATAGGCAACAACAACTAGTGGATAACTAGTTGACCAGTTGACATCAATGACAACACCTTCAATCTCTTCATTCATGGAACAATCTCCCCCTTTTTCATTGATGGAAACACATGATGTGAAGACTCATCAAAGACAACATACAAGCTCTCAATACACTTCTATGTTTCTCCCCCTTAGAAGAGAATTTCTTATACGCTTCTTCTCCCAATATTCCTTTCCTTTTTCACATTCTTCTTCTCCCCCTTTGAAATCAATGGAAAAGGAAAAATAATATTTTACATTGATTTCTCCTTTGACATGAAAATAGAATACTCATAATGACAACACCAAATACTACCTGCTCTCCCTAAGAGGTAGCCACCAAAACAGCATCCCAGAAGAAAGATAGATCCATAGATCCACTAGACTGATTCATCTCCATATGCATCTAGTTCAAGAAAGGAGGGGAAATAACCCCTAACGTCTCTTGGAGATACCCAAAAGTATCTTTAGGAAGAGCCTTTATGAAAATATTAGCAACCTGATCCTTTGTTGGAACATACTCAAGCTTCATTTCATTCTCCATGACTTTTTCTCTAAAGAAATGATATATGATAGATATATGCTTCGTCCTCAAGTGCATCATAGGATTTTTTGAAATTTTTATTACACTTGTATTATCACATAAAATAGAAATGGGATCATCATATACCACTGTGATATATTTCAATGTTTGTTTCATCCATAGAACTTGTGTACAACAAGATGCAGCAACATTATACTCAGCTTCAATAGGAGACAAGCAAACTAAATCTTGCTTCTTAATCAACCATGCCACCAATCTGCATCTAAGAAAGAATGCACCACCACTTGTACTTTTCCTATCATCTAAACATCTAGCCAAATCTACATCTATTTAGGCACTAAGTGTAAAATAAATATCTTTAGGATACCACAATCCATAATACATAGTACCATTCAAATATGTGAAAATTCTTTTGACAGTAGCAACATGAGTTTCCTTAGGGTCTTCTTAAAATCTAGCCACAAGACAGTCAACATGAATGCTATCTAGTCTAGTAGCAGTCAAATACAATAATCTGCCAATCATAGATCTATACTTGCTCTAATCAGCCTTAGGTGAATCATCATCTTTTCCCAATTTGTAGCTAGTCACCATAGGAGTACCTACTAGTTTGGAACCATCCATCCCAAATTTCTTTAACACCTCTCTCACATACTTAGACTATGAAATGAAAATTCCCTTCTCTATTTGATTAATTTTTAGCCCAAGAAAGAAATTCATTTCCCCAAACATAGACATTTCAAATTCTTTCTACATTTCTTCCGTAAACCTCTTGCACATACTTTCATTTCATCCAAAGATAATGTCATCAACATACACAACTACAATCAAGATTCTATCATGTTCAATATTAAAGTACAAATTACTATCTATCGTACCTTTGTTAAAACCTTACTGAATCAAACATTTGTCTAACCTTTCATACCATGCTCTAGGAGCTTGCTTCAACCCATATAAAGCTTTCTTCAATCTACACACCATATTTTCCTGATCTATCAATGAAATCCTTCTAGTTGTTCCATATAAACTTCTTCTAGTTCACCATTCAAAAATGTTGACTTGAAATCCATTTGATAGACCTTAAAGTGTTTATGAGCATAAAATGCCAAGAACATCCTTATAGCTTCCATTCTTTCTACCATAGAAATTTTTTCCTAAAAAATCTATACCTTCTACTTGTGAGTAGCCTTTACACACAAGCCTCACTTTGTTTCTAACAACTTCTCCTTTCTCATTCAACTTATTTTTGAATACCCACTTTGATCTAAAGATGTTTTTATATGCCGACCTTGGGACCAATTCCCAATTTTTATTCTTCTCAACTTGCAAAAGTTCTTCCTTCACTACTTCCTTCCAATGATCATCTTTTCAAACTTCACATATAGTCTTTGGTTCAATCTTTAAAATTAGACATAAATTCACTTCAGTAGCAGCTCCACTTCTAGTCAACACACTTTTTGTCTTGTATCTAATAATCTCACTTTCAAAATGATTCTTTCGCACATATTTTGGTGTCTTAGGGGACATCATCTAAACATCTTCTTCTCTTTCATTATGTTCATCCTGTTTCTCTTGCTCATTTTTTTTCCTATTCTTCCACAATCTCTTCTATTCTTACATAATCAGGTTCATTAGATAAATATCCATCAATGTCAATAGGATTCTTCATTTTCTCATCCACCTTCACATTCAAGATCTCTTCAATATTTCTCATTATTTTAATGAAAAATTTGTATGCCTTGCTATTAGTAGAATATCCAAGAAAAATTCCTTCATCACTTCTTGCATCAAATTTACCCAAAGTTTCCTCATCTTTTATGATATAGCACTTGCTTCCGAATACCTTGAAATATTTAACAGTAGGAATTCTTCCATGCCATAGCTCATAGGGAGTCTTTGTACTACTTTCTCTTGCTTGAAATTAATTTAATACATTAACAATAGTGTGAATGGCTTCTTTCCATTAAACTTCTGGTAAACCAACCTTAGTAATCTTTAATATAGCAACCTCTTGAATTGTTCTATTTTTCCTTTCAACAACTCCATTCTGCTAAGGAGTTCTCAGAGCAGATAACTATATTTTTATTCCATGCACTTCACAAAACATTTTAAACTCATGGGAGATGAATTATCCACCTCTATCATATCTTAAGCATTTTATCTTCAAATTCACTTCATTTTCAACCATAGCTTTGAATGCCTTGAATCTATCTAATGCATCTGATTTCTCTCTAAGAAATGTAACCCATGTATATCTAGAATAATCATCAAATAAAAGCATAAAGTACCTTTCACCAAGTAGACTTCTCACTCTTATAGGACCATAAAGATATGTATGAACTAAATCTAGTAGTTTGGTAGTGGACTATTCCTTTGATCTGTAATGATTTCTTTCTTGCTTTCCAAACTGACAATTCCTACAACTAGCATTAAAAGGATTTGTAATTCTTAGTAAATCTCTCATGGCCTAAAGAAAAATAATCCTTTCCAAGTTATCAAAATTCATGTGACACATTCTCCTATGCCATAACCAACTATCATTAATCTGAGTCATAAAACATCATCCATCAACACCCTTAATTTGATAGATATTTCCTTCATATTTCTTTCCTAAAGCAATCAAAGTTTTGAATCCTTTCTGTATCTCACATTTCTCATCCTTAAACACAAGATAATATCATTTTCTACACATTTGACCAACATTCAACAAATTATTCCTTAAACCCTTAACATAGTAGACATCATTAGTATGATGCTTTCCATCAAAACTTACTAAACCTATCCCACAAATTTTAGCATCAATATCATCTCCAAACATAACCAAGCCTCCATCATATTTTTTCAAGCTTAACAAACTTACTTTTATCACTAGTCATGTGATGTGAACAACCACTATCAACTACCCAAAAATTCTTCTCTTGTTTAGCATGTAGGGTAGAGATAATCGTACCTTCATTTTTCTCATTCTCCACAGGGCTTTCTTTTACCTATTTTAAAGAATTAGAAGAAGTATGTTCATCCTTAATCACCAAGAAGAAGCATTCATTGTCATCAGAATCTTCATATTCTAAATCCTCATCATATATACTAGCATTCTCATTCACATAATAAGCTTTGTTAATCTTATTTCCTTTCTTTTCCTTCTCATATCTTTGATTATTTCTTTTAGTTCTTTTTGAACACTTTGCAGCATAATGACCTATTTCTCCAAAACCAAAGCATTTAAAGGGAAACTTACCTTCATACTTACTAGAGCCTTTCCTCATTCTTCTCATGGAGTTAGCTTCTATTTCATCAAAATTTTCTTCATTTAGATCTTCAAAGTTTGTAGATTTAAAAGAAGTCTTTGATTTGCACCCATTCCTTAGACTCAACTTTCTCATCTCATAATATGTCAAAAATCCCAATAGCAGATCCTTAGTACAGGTCTTATAATCTATAGTCTACTCAATAGAACTCACCTTCTCACTATAAGCATCAGGAAGAGTTTTGAGAATCTTTTTTAAAATCTTGGTTTCATCTATAATAGCACCAATTCCTCTCATTTTAGCCACTATCTCATCCAATCTCTGTACATAACCTTTAATATTCTCATCTTCAGACATGTGTAAAATATCAATTTTTTTTCCAAGTTCTATAATTTCACCTCTTTGAATCATTCATCACCATCATGCACTCTTTCCAAAGAATCCCATACTTAGTTGTTTTCAAATTTTGAACCTTAATCAACTCAGAATGTACCAAACTATTCTTTTAGATAAACTTTGCCCTATTGTTCACTTCATGTGCTTTGATCTCTTCACATGTACTTGTAGCATTAACAACAGGATTGTAAGGATTTTTGTAGGCTTTCTCCACATCTTATTCATAATACTCTAGATATTCTTCCATCAATACTTTCTAGAAACCATAATTAGTTCCATCAAACCTCAGATAATCAAAGACTACTTTGCTAGCCATCCTAGACCTTCCTCAAGCAGTTAAGCTCTTCACCAAGGAACCTTGATCTTATACCAATTGTTGAATAAGACAATTGAGAGGGGGGTGAATCAGTTGTCATAGAATTATACCTTTAATTCAATCACTAGAACTAATACTTAAAACTATTTAAATGATTAATCATCAAATGCCAATGTAGAAACTCAAATCCAACACATAAACACAATAACATTAGATTTATGTGGAAAACCCAATGAAGGGAAAACCACGGTGAGGATTTACTCACACTATAGAGAATATTGAAACCAAATACAAAAAGGATCACTTCATTAAATAAGGACTCACTATCTGAAACAAGGACTAACTATCCAAAACAAGGACTCACTATCCAACAGGGCTACAACCCAGAGGGCTCACTTCCACAGAGATACAAAGAATACAAAGAAGACTTGTTACATAGAGACTGCAATCCAAATGCAACAAATTATTCCACCATAGTCACTCGATCAACTTGTATGAATGATAAAGTTCACCTTCTACTCACTACATCTAGAAAATCAACATTAAGCTTCACACTATTCTGCCACACTCGCAACACATGCACTTACTGAATAGAATCAATGTCACACCAAACTACAATTCCTATTTTCTCTTATCGCTCTTCTTCTTTTCTCTTGTATATTTTCCATCAATAACTTATCTTGTATTTATATTATCTTCAACTTTGAAACATATCCAAAGTCGGCCATCCAAATCTAAATTCAAATTAGGTTGGTGCCAAAAAATCCTAGGGTGGAATTAGAATGAGGGTGACCCAAACACATGCTTCATAGAGACTCAAATAGATCCAACATGCTTCATCATTCTTGAAAGTAGTATTTCACACAAGGTTAGCCAAACTAGTGTTAAAAACATAGAACCATTAAGCATAAACTTTCCAAATACTGAAATTAACTTCAATACAATTAGGGAAACTCAACTCTAGAACCACAAGTCATAAGACTTCATCAAAGAGAAGTCTAGACCAACAACATTTCTCCTAGACCTCAATCGGAAACATAGAAAACCACAGTTCACAACTAGTGCAAACACCTTGCACTATACAACAAACCAATAGTCAAAAATCTGAATATAGCACCTTCTAACAACCATAAACAACATATCTGAACTGCACAACCATAGGATAAAATTCAAACCGAAACCTAGAGCAACCACTGAACACATGCAACATCTCTTTATTACAATTTTCTCAATATCCTTGACATATACACCCAACAACAACTATTGGATAACCAATTGATCACATGACATCAATGACAACACCTTCACTCTCTTCATTCTTGCAACAAAGAGGACAACAATACAAGATACCACACAAACACCAAGTGATCAAGGCATACATAAGAGGGCAAGGATTTTTATATGTCCAAGTCCAACTACCATTTCCACCACAAAGGATTTATTTCTAGGAACTCCCCCATTTATTGTGGCTGCAATAACAATTGCAAGTACTTCTAGTCCTTTTCCATTCAAACATTCCATTTTTCCTTCTTCTCCAAGTTTTGATTACATTGATGAGTCTAAAAAGAAATCATAATTGTATAAAAAAAGAAAGGAAGCAACTAATGCAAAGTGTGTCTACTATAACTTCAAAGCCTACAACAACCATGGTATTACCCATATTTGACTCAATTAAAGAAATCATGGAGTACATGTTTGTTGTTCCCATAGTTCAAAATAAACTAGCAAATCAGATGGATCGATCTGAATTTTAGGTGAGCAATTTCCAATTGGATTTTTTTGGATTCAAAAATACAAACAAAATTAATGTATCAAAGAAAGAAAATGAATCAGTGTACACATCATTGCTAAATTAAGAGAGAAACAAAGGTTGCAAACTCAAATAGAAAAGTTATAGGAAGACCTAGAAAATGAGAAAACAAAAAGGCAAGCAGGAGATAACAAGAGAAATGAATTAGAAAAAAGAATAAAAAAATCTACCTCTACATCAACAAGCAAAGAGGATAACCAAAATGAGAGAGAAGTGAATGAACTGAAACAAAGGTAAGATGAGAGCAAAAATAAATATGATGAGGAAAAATACACTTCAGAAAAATTAAGACAAAGCATTGGGAAAGGAAATGAATGGTGGGTGTTGCAAGAATGAAAAGATTGAAGGTGTTGTCATTGATGTCAACTAGTCAATTGGTTATAAACTGATTGTTATTTTCATTAGTGTCATAGATATAGGTTATTGGTTGTATATTTCAAGGATATTAAGAAAAATTTAATGAAGATATGTTACAGATGTTCAGTGGTTGCCCCGATTTTTTCTCTGGATTTTCTCCTATATTTGTAAGATTTAGATATGTTGATCATGGTTGTTGGAAGCTGCTATATCCTAATTTTTGGTTGTTGATTCATTGTATAGTGCAAGTTATGTTCACCAATTGTGAACTGTGGTTTTTCTATGTTTCTAGTTGAGGTCCAGGAAGAAATAATGTTGGTCCAGATTTCTCTTTGATGAAGTCTTATGACTAGTGGTTCTAGAGTTGAGTTGTTTTGATTGTATTGAAGATAATTTTGGCATCTGGAAAGTTCATGCTTAATTGTTCAATGTGTTTTACATTGGTTTGGTTGACCTTGTTTGGAATACTACTTTTGAAGTTAGTGAAGCATGTTGGATCTATTTGGGTCCTTATGAAGCATGTGTTTCGGTCGCCCTCATTCTAATTCCACCCTAGGATGTTTTGGAACCAACCTAATTTGAATTTGAATTTGGATGGCCGAATTTTGATATGTTTCAAAGTTGAAGATGGTATAAATGTAAAATGAGTTAGGGAAGAAGAAGAGTAAGAGAACAAAGGAAATAGAGACAAGAGAACAAAGAAAATAGAGATAAGTGTGAATCAGTGTGTGTGTATGATGGAAGTATGGTAGATCAATGTGAATCCTAAATGTTGAGTTTATGGAAGCAGTGAGTTGAAGGTGCACTCTATCATTCATGCATGTCTACAAGTGGATTGATCGAATTGTGGTGGATTTTTATGTTACATTGAGATTGTCTTCTCTTTGTAACAATTCTTCTTTATCTTCTTTGTATCTCTATGGTAGTGAGACCTTCGAGTTGTTAGCCCTGTTAGACAGTCAGCCCTTGTTCTGGACAGTGATCCTTGTTTCTTAGGTAGTGAGCCTCTTGTAATTGGTTTTGATATTCTATATAGTGTGATTTAATTCTCATTGTGGTTTTTCCTTTATTGTATTTTCCACGTAAATATGGTGTTACTGTGTTTATGTGATGGTTTTCAATTTTTGCACTAGTATTTAATGTATAATCTGCTAAGCAATGTTAAGGATTAGTTCTAGTGAATGAATTAAAGTTTAAATATGTGACAACTAATTCAACCCCCTCCTCTCAATTTTCTTGTTCAAAAATACTTGGTTCCTTGGTGAAGAGCTTAACTACTTGAGAAAGATCCAAGATGGTTGGCAAGATGACTTATGATTATCCGAGGTTAGATGGAACTAACTAGGCTATCTAGAAAATATTGATGGAAGAATATCTAGAGTATTATGGATATGATGTGGAGAAAGCTTACAAGAATCCTTACACTCCTACTAATGGTTTGAGTACGACTGACGAGATCAAAGAAAATGAAGCGAACAATAAGGTGAAGTACATTTTGAAGAATAGTTTGGTACATTATGAGTTGATTAAGTTTCAAAATCTAAAGACTACTAAGGAAGTCTAGGATGCTTTGGAAAGGGCACATGAAGGTGATGAGAGAGTTAAAGAGGAACATTACATAATTTGGAGACACAGTTTGATCTTCTACATATGTCTAAAGTTGAGAATGTTAAAGATTATGTACAGAGATTAGATGAGATACTAGCAAAAATGCAAGGACTTGATGCTACTTTAGATGAAACAAAAATTGTAAAGAAGATTTTGAGAACTCTCCCTGATGCTTACAATGAGAAAGTGTGTGCTATTGAACAGAGTATAGATTACAATACTTGCCCTAAAGATCTATTGTTGGGATTTTTGACATCTTATGAGATGAGGAAGCCAAGTCTGAGAAATGAATGCAAATTAGAAACTACTTTTAAGGCTACAAAATTTGAAGATCCAGATGAAGAAAATTTTAATGAAATAGAAGCTAACTTTGTGAGAAGGATGAAGAAAGGCTCTGGTAAGTATGAAGGTAAGTTACCCTTTAAATTACTTGTGGAGAAATAGGTCATTATGCTGCAAAGTGTCTAGAAAGAGCTAAGAGGAATAAGCAAAGATATGAGAAAGAAAAGAAAGTAAAGAAGATTAACAAAGAATATTATGTGAATGAGAATGCTAGTATATCTAATCAAGATTTTGAGTATGAGGATCCTGATGATAATGAATGCTTGTTCTTGGCTATAAAGGATTAACCTACTTTTGTTAATTTTGAAAAATAGGTGAAGGAAAACCCTCTAGAGAAGGAGAAAAATGAAGGTACTGTTATCTCTAACCTACATGCTAAACAAGAAAAGAAATATTGGGTCATTGATAGTGGTTTTTCACATCACATGATTGGTGATAAAAGAAAGCTTGTTAAACTTGAAAAATATGATGGAGGCTTGGTTATGTTTGGAGATGACACTGGTGCTAAGATTTGTGGGATAGGTTTAGTAAGTTTTGATGGCAAGCATAATACTAATGATGTCTACTATGTTAAGGGATTAAGGCATAATATTTTGAGTTTTGGTCAGATGTGCAGTAAAGGATATCATATTTTGTTTAAGGATGAGAGGTGTGAGATATAGAAGGGATCTGGAACATTGGTTGTTGTAGGAAAGAAATATAAAGGAAATATCAATCAACTTAAGGGTGCTAATGGACAATGCTTTATGACTTAGATTAATGGAAGTTGGTTATGGAATAGAAGAATGTATCACATGAATTTTGATAACTTGGAAAGGATTAGTGCAATTCAATCCATGAGAGATTTACCAAGAATTACAAAGCTTGTTAATGTTATCTGCAAGAATTTTTAGTTTGGAAAGCAAGAAAGAAGTCACTACATATCAAATGAACAACCTACTACTGGTCTAATGGATTTAGTTCATACAGATCTCTATGGACCTACAAGAGTGAGAATTATACAAGGTAAAAGGTACTTTATGCTTTTGATTGTTGATTATTCTAGATATACGCAGGTTACATTTCTTAGAGAGAAATTAGATGCATTAGATAGATTTAAGACATTCAAAACTATGGTTGAAAATGAAGTAAACTTGAAGATAAAATTATTAAGGTATGACAAAGGTGGATAATTCACCTCCCATGAGTGTAATATGTTTTGTGAAGTGCATGGAATAAAGAGATAGTTATCTGCTCTAAGAACTCCTCAACAGAATGAAGTTGTTGAAAGGAAAAACACAACAGCTCAAAAGGTTGCTAAATCAATGATCACTAAGGCTAGTTTACTGAAGTTTACTGGAGAGAAGCTATTCATACTAATATTTGTGTATTCAATTGAGTTCAATCAAGAGAAAATAGTACAAAGACCCCCTATGAGCTATGGTTTGGAAGAATTCCTACTGTTAAGTATTTCAAGGTATTCAAAAGCAAATGTTATATCAGAAGAGATGAAGAAACTTAAGGTAATTTTGATGCCTGATGTGATGAAGGAATTTTTCTTGGATATTAAAAGCATACAAATGTTTCAATAAAAGACTGAGAAAGATTGTAGAAAGTGAAAATGTCAAGGTTAATGAGACAATGAAGAATTCAATTGACATTGATGGATATGTATCTAATGAACCTGATTGTGTAAGAATTGAAGAGATTGTGGAAGAATAGGAAAAAAAGAGCAAGAGAAGCATAATGAATAGAATGAAAGAGAAGAAGATGCTCTAGAGGTTTCACCTAAGACACCTAGATATGTATAGAAGAATCATTTAGAAATTCAGATTATTGGAGATAAGACTAAAGGAGTATTAACTAGAAGCAGAGCTATTGTTGAAGTTAATTTGTGTTTACTCTTTGAGATTGAATTGAAGACTACAAGTGAATCATGTAAAGATGAATATTGGATGGAAGCTATGAAAGAACTTATGCAGATTGAGAATAATCAAACTTGGGAATTGGTCCCATGACTGAAAAATAAAAACATTATTATAATGAATTGAGTATTCAAAAATAAGTTGAATGAGAATAGAGAAGTGGTTAGAAACAAATCAAGGCTTGTGTGTAAAGGTTACTCACAAGTGGAAGGCGTAGATTTTTAAGAAACTTTTTCTCCAGTAGCAAGAATGGAAGCTATAAGGATGTTCTTTGTATTTTATGCTCATAAAGACTTTAAGGTCTATCAGATGGATGTCAAGTCATCATTTTTGAATGGTGAGCTAGAAGAAGAGGTCTACTTGGAAAAACCAGAAGGATTTCAGTTGTCAGATCAACCAAATATGGTGTGTAGATTGAAGAATGCTTTATATGGATTGAAGCAAGCTCCTATAGCTTGATATGTGAGGGTGGACATGTATTTGATTCAACAAGGTTTCAAAAAAGGTAAGACAGATAGTAATCTATATTTTAAGATTAAAAAATAACAAAATATTGATTGTAGTTGTATATGTTGATGACATTATCTTTGGAGGAAATAAAAATATGTGGAAGATGTTTGCAGAAGAGATGCAGAAAGAATTTGAAATGTCTATGTTTGGTGAGATGAATTTCTTTCTTGGGCTACAAATCAATCAAACAGAGAAAGGATTTTGTATTTTATAGTTTAAGTATGTGAAAGAGATGTTGAAGATGTTTGGGATGGATGGCTCCAAACCGGTATGTACTCCTATGGTGACTGGTTGCAAATTGGGTAAAGATGATGATTCACCTAAGGCTGATCAAAGCAATTATAGATCTATGATTGGTGGACTATTGTATTTGACTGCTACTAGACTAGATAATATGTATGATGTCTATCTTGTGGCTATATTTCAAGAAGATCCTAAGGAAACAAATGTTGCTGCTATTAAAAGAATATTCAGATATTTGAATGGCACTCTAAATGATGGATTATGGTATCCTATAGATACTAAGTTTAATTTAAGTGCTTATATAAATGGAGATTGGGTTGGATGTGTAGATGACAAAAAGAGTACAAATGGTGGTGCATTCTTTCTTGGTTCTAGATTGGTGGTATGGTTGAGTAAAAAGCAAGATTCAGAATCCATGTCTACTGCTTAAGATGAATATATTGTTGTTGCATCTTGTTGTACACAAGTTCTATGGATGAAATAGACATTGAAATATATCACAGTGGTGTATCATGATCCTATTTCTATATTTTGTGATAATACAAGTGTAATTAACATTTCAAATAAGCTTGTGATCTACTCAAGGAGGAAGCATATATCTATTAGATATCATTTGTTTAGAGAGAAGGTCTTGGAGAATGAAGTAAAGCTTGATTATGTTCCAACAAAGGATTAGGTGGTTGATATATTTATGAAATATCTTCCTAAAGATACTTTTGAGTATCTTCAGGAGAAGTTAGGGGTCATTTCCCCTCCTTTATTGAACTAGATTCATATTGAGATGCATTATTTTTATGGATCTATGTATCTATCTTTCTTTTGCACTGATGTTTTGGTGGCCACCTCTCATGGAGAGCAGGTAGTATTAGGTATTTTCATTGTAAGTATTATGTTTTCTATGTCAAAGGGGAAGTCAATGTAAAATATCTTTTTCCTTTGTCATTGGTGTCAAAGGGGGAGAGGAAGCATGTGGAAAATAAGAGGAAGAATATAAAAGACTATCTACTAAGGGGGAGAAACAAAAGGGAATAGAAAGAAAAATCTTGAGAAGTGTATTCAAAGCTAGTATGGTGTCTTTGATGGTTTTTCACATCATGTGTTTCCATCAATGACAAAGGGGGAGATTGTTGCAAGAATGGAAAGATTGAAGGTGTTGCCATTGATTTCAAATAGTCAATTGATTATCAACTGATTATTGTTGTCATTAGTGTCATGGATATAGGTTATTGGTTGTATATTTCAAGGATATTGAGAAAATTGTAATGAAGATATGTTGTAGATGTTTAGTGGTTGCTCTAGGTTTTGCTTTGGATTTTCTCCTATATTTGTATGGTTCTGATATGTTGATCATGGTTGTTGGAAGATGACATATCCTAATTTTTGGTTATTGATTTATTGTAAAGTGTGAGTTATGTTCACCAGTTGTGAACTATGGTTTCTCTATGTTTCTAGTTGAGGTCTAAGAAGAAATATTGTTGGTCCAAATTTATCTTCAATGAAGTTGTAATGCCCTGTCGTGTGAACCCCAAAGGACAACTAACAAAAAATACCGCACAATTTTTTTTTATAAAGTAAATCTAAACATACATGAGATGCACATTGAGTTATGACATGATAATTTATTTAAACAAATCCACTATCACTTACATCCCTTAGGGTACACGAGGATACATTACGAAACTTAATTCCATACATCAATGATAAAGAATGAAAGCCAAATTTAATCCATGACAAAGAATTCATATAAAACCATCAATAAGAAACCATTCACTTAAATAAATACAACACATTGAATAGCATCTGATATAGATCCATATCCACACAAGGTTTACCAATGATAAAATATTACATCACATCTTTTTCATTACTTTACACTGTTCAAGTCTTACAATGATACAAACATGTTTCCCAATATGGACGGGAACCACATGACAAGATAGAATGATACAACTTTGGAGTCGCCACAAATGACACCAATACGCACCTCTCGATCCTCGATTGGGGACCCAATGGGGTGCTTAGCACATTCCACCTAACCACGTGGGTCCGAAGGCCCACCCCTCGTGCTAAGGAGCTGACAAGAAAGAGACCTCAACTAAGAACATCCAAACAAGGAACCACAAGACTCAACGTCATACAAAAGTATCAAAAAACTCAAGGATTACAATGACATAATCAACAACATTGATGAGTCAACATAATAACTTAAAGTCATAAATCTCATCACATACATCAAAGCAATAACAAGTAAACAAGTAACCAAAGGATGATCATGAAACTCTTCTAGATCAAACAAGAATAATAAACAGAATACAATTCTAGAGGCAATAAGGAAACAAGGCAAATGGGTGACAAGTGGAGAGTGTCATCGCATAGCTCTCATGGGATCTCTTGTCTCTTCCTCCAACTTGAGGCATTGGCACCCATCTATGGATCTACTGGCCCTTCCTCCTACTTAAGGCACTGGCACCATAGGGTAGCTCATGCAGGGCCAATAATCTCTCATGAAGACGAGATTACGACTTTGCCGACCACGGCCTTCTCTATCTATCATTAGTCTATGATAGCCCTAATGCATAGATGAGGTATCCAATGTTTATTATCTTGTTATGTGATTACCACCCATCCCTCCTAAATTCATTTATTATGTTTTCACTTTATTAAAAAAATCATTCATGGGTTCTCCTGTGCACTTCCTCCTATCCGAGGCGCCGGCCCCCACGAAGAGCCACTCTCCCTTGAGACCCAAAAAACATCTAAACCAAAATCCAAGGGTTGTACAAACAAAGAAACATAATACCCATTCTCAAATGAAATACATGTGAGGCACTACCCACCCCGCCAAAATCACAATCCAAAATTCCCATTTACATGGTAAAACCCAAGCATAAGCCCAAAATCACCATTACGATCATAATCTCAACAAAATCAAATCAATGAAGTTCTTACAACACAACTTTACTCAATGCCTTTGGAATTCCAATGACCAAATGACCTCAACTCCTAATGGAGGATAACATAACACTGAGGGTTCCCATAAAACTAAATATCAAGGTTCATCAATGGAGTATAAAATTCAAAGGAGAAAAGAATGTGTTCAACAAAGGAGCACAATTTATCATAGTCAAGCATTACACAAGGATCATACTGCACCACCAAAAATTAACTAATAAGAGCTCCATAAAAAAAAACAACAGGAAGATGTAATAAAAGAAACGAAACCATCAAAACCAAGCAACTTAAGCACCACGAGCACACACATCATTACAAGGAAACAATCAACTTTGAAATCATGACCTACACCAATTAAAAGAAAAGTAATTAAAGTCCAAATAATAACAAATTGTCTTCATTGTACTAATAAGCAATTTAAATTAACTAGAGAAACTATGTAGTTGCATTTCACAAACATATCTAGACACACTTTCCATATACTTAACAAAATCACATCAGTAATTAAACCTCTTCACCAAGACAATATAATATGAAGAATTCCTAAAGAATTACTCTTATTTTCACCTTTCATATTATTCCTCTCCTAATTAAATTTTAAGACCATTTCCTTTGAATAATAACTTTTGAGGAAAACGTAATTTAATTACAATAATCTATAATTTAGTCAAATATTATCTACTCTATGTGTCCCCTTTACGTACCACTATCAACTCTTTCTAAAGTTGCATCCTTTAAACTCTAAAATGATAACAAGAAGATACTATTTATAATTTATTTATCTATTTATTCATTTATTTGTTTATTTATTTATTTATGCGCTCACGATGTAGTTATATAAAATATTTAAAGGGAACATGATCTAACCTTTCATTTATATTTTACATCATTATAAAATCTTTTAATATAATTAATGAACTTATAGGGACACATTTTATTAGTATCACACTTTGCCAATTAAAAACACAAGATATTATAAAAGTTAAAAAAATAAATTTAACAAAACATGATTACAATTAAAAATTAAAATGTATTTATATGAATCCTCAACGTGATATATATACAAAACAAGGGAAGCTATCTATATACGTATATTCCATCTTATTTTAAGAATATCATAAATACATAGAAGTCTAAGACTTTAAGGAAACCCCACGATATCTTTTATTTTTACTTAATACTTAAGAACTTTTATTCTAAGGAACTGTGTATTTTAGTGTGACTAGATCTTTAAAGAGCTTATATTTTATTCTAAAGAGTATATTCTAATGAGAATGGATTTTATATTTTTGACTCCTTCCTCCTAAATTCTTTTTTTTTTTTTAAAGCAATACAAAACGTGGAAATCAGTTTCAGTCTATGGTAATTTAGTTGCCCAACCCACCATGGAAAGAATAATGAATGGGTAGTGGCACGTTTATTAGTGAGGATTAATTTAAATGAGGATCCAAACCATTAACTGTGCTACGCAAGGAAGAAAAGCATGCTAAAAAATGATGGAGAAAGATGACAGCAGGGTATTTCCAACAATACTACTTTTAGTTGGATTCAGAAAATGTTGCAACTACGATAATTTGTCAGGTGAATCAATCAAGTTATTTAGACCTTCAAACTTCCTATCATGTTCAAGTGCCGCAGCTAAGACAAGTTAACAATGAAATTAGAGAGATTATTTAATCCTCTACAACATTATGTTTTCGAGTGCTGAAGAAGTGATAGGTTGCCGACGGAATCGAGGAGGCTTTCACACCTCTACAGTCTTCTACACTCAAGTGTTGAATGCACAGACATTCATAGAAGATTTGGTCTGCATAAGATCTGAAGAATAAACGTTCCCTTGAGATTTTGTCTTAACTGAATATGCGAGTACAAAGATGGGTTTATCTATTGGAAGGGATGATGTTACACTTACGCCATAAGAATGTGGTCTCATTGAGTACAATAATCACAAGATAAGCACAAGATGAACTTATTAAAAGTGATTTAGTAATTTTTGGGAAAATGCAATAAGCAAGTGTAATGCCAAACTCTCCAACCTTTCTAACGTCCACTCTGCCTACGCCAGAAAGAGAGTTTTTTTTTTCTCTTTGAAATAAGGTAAGGACATCAGCCATAGCTTTTAGGTGGGGTTAGTTTTGGAGATGTCATAGCTGCAACTACCTCGGTGGACATGGATACAAAATGTGGAAGAACAAACAAGGCACTAGAACTGTTTGAAAAAAACACATATGAGAAACACTACCCCAAGGAGACATGTAAGCAAAGGTAAAGCATAGACATGGCCTGCGAACTGTTTGAAAGAGTGCTTTGAATAATTATGAACACAGACCAAGCACAATTAGATCAATAACCAATTACCGACCCAATAGATAGAATGCCAACTACAGATGCTTAAATGACTCAAAAAAAAATAAGAGGTAGAAACCCTCTATAACGCAAGACATCTTCGGTACCAAACATGTAACTATCAAGAAAATTCATCTAACAGGTATAAGCCGATACTAAGGCATGAAGAATCATGACACAATGAAAAGTTTTCTTCTAAAAATAGGGATGGACAAAATAAATTCTCTATTCCCTTAAGGAACGCACACCAGGATGAAGACCAAAGGGAGTTTTTTTTTTTTTTCTTAACGAGAAATTGCAGTGCAAATAATTATCGAATATAGGAGGTAGACCTTACTGACCTTTTATTCGACAAACATGGGCATGGGCTCCCTTAACAACTAAATATGGTCGTTGAATAACTGATTCCTTATGCGTATTATATCCTCCTCAAGCCGAACAGATAGAACATCAAACTGGCCTTTGACAGAATGTTCATTGGAATAGGGAGTGTTATCTAGATTTGTTCATAGGCGTAGATACGCTTATGGGTCTCTGGAATGACTCTCTCTATATTCTCCTCAATAACCATCATCATGGTTTGTAGGTTCGGCTTCCCATATTTTCACTTCTACCCCCATGACACCCTCGCCTCCCTTCTTTAAATCGTCCAGCTCTAGAATGCATGCACTTTGGTTTATGCTGAATGGTCTTCGCCATCTCCTCCCCTCCAACAGTTTTCGGTTCCAAGATTATAATCCCTGATCCACTTCGAACATCCTCCCTCCAATTTCTCCAAAAAGATCCTTTTAAAGCAAGAATCCCTCACAAAACAAGTGAAAATCTCCAATCACCTTCGAGTTTTTTTTTTAGTGATCTCTTCACAGCTAGGAAAGATCTTGCATGTGAAATTTTCTATTCATTGTTTTCTTTTCTTTCACTTCATCATCTATCCTTATTGATTTTTAATATTTTATTTATTTTTATTTCCATTTTCAATTAGAATCTAATTTATCTTTAGTTAGTAACAAGCTATCTACTTTATGTCCAATCAATTAAAATCTATTGGCAATTAATATTTACCCTTCACGTCATTGGGATAATTATCTTTGAACAACTAATAAATTATTAATTATTATCAAATATCATTAAAAGAATACTTTTTACAAAACAATTAATTTATTTATTTAATAATAACTCTTTACTTAATTTTTTATAAAACTAATTTATTTAATTTTCATCTTAATTTCTAGTTTTATTTACTTAATGCTAATTTAATAAATTGAGTAAACAATTCCATCAAATATTATGTTAACTGCATAAACTAATCACACACAAAACAACAATAACACAATTAAACACTTACACAAAATCCGGAAAGGTCACAATGGAGGGGCACTACAGAAGTCTTATGGATTGTGGTTCTATAGCTGAGTTGCTTTGATTGTATTAATAATTTTGGTATCTAGAAAGTTCATGGTAAATCATTCAATGTGTTTTACACTGTTTTGGCTGACCTTGTGTGGAATACTACTTTCAAAGTTAGTGAAGCATTTAGGATTTATTTGGGTCCTTATGAAGAATGTGTTTTGGTCTCCGTCATTCTAATTCTACCCTAGGATGTTTTGGCACTTACCTAATTTGAATTTGAATTTGGATGGCTGAATTTGGATATGTTTCAAAGTTGAAGATGGTATAAATGAAGAATGAGTTAGGGAAGAAGAAGAGTAAGAGAACAGAGGAAAGAAAGACAAGAGGGAAAAGAAAATAGAGATAAGTGTGAATTAGTGTGTGTATAATGTGAATATGGAAGATCAATTCAAAGCCTAAATGTTGAGTTTTTGAAAGAAGTGAGTTGAATGTGCACTCTATCATTCTTGCATGTCTGCAAGTGGGTTAAGTGCATTGTGGTGGATTTATCTATTGCATTGAGATTGTCTTCTCTTTGTAAGAATTCTTCTTTATCTTTTGTGTATCTTTGTGGTAGTGTTCCCTCTAGGTTGTTAGCCTTGTTGGACAGTGAGTCCTTGTTTTGGATAGTGAGACCTTGTTTGCCAATGAGCCTTGTTTCTGTAACACCAAGAAAATGCACAAGACAAGATTAAGAGAAAGCATGCAATACAAATCTAAATGCAATCTAATGCTAAGCAACAAAGAACAAAGGAAGTCAAACCATAAATAAAAACTTGAACAATCTCACCAAATTTGTACGTATTTCCATGATTCATCTCGATTGCCCTTCTCCATTTTGTTGTTGTAGTATAATTGCCCTCATATTTTTCATAAGTTCGTGTAAGTATAGCCTAAGATAGTGATTTAGAATAGCATCAAAGATTCAAGATAAGTGCTCTCAAAAGTCATAGGATTTCGTGAGTTTTTGAGAGAGATTGGAATGAAGAATGACAAATCAATTTATAGAAAATTGATTATTCGAACAACAGGCCAAGATCGAAAGATCAACAGATGGTTGAGATTGACTGATTAGACATGCATTTTGGTAAGTGTCAGTGATGACATGAGTGATATAAATTAGAAATAGAATTAAATATTAAATAAATGATTTAATCTTCCAGTTTGGTATTCGAAAACAAAAGAATTATCTTTGCATGACAAAGATGAAGATGGATTAAAGCAACTCTTGTTTGAATGCACGCACAAGGTTTAATTAATTAAATATGAATATTTAATTAATACGCATGTACACACAATTGAGTTAGTACTGGACGATTGAATGATTTGACGAAGAGATTACTCAAGAACGCCACTCAGACATTAAATCAAGAGTTAACTGAGTGATTTGAATAGATCTTTGAGTCGAGTAAAAGTGAATACTTAGATAACTCACACAATTATCTAAATATAGAGGAATGCGTTAAAATAGAATTCATGAATTAAATAATTCATTTAATTCAAGATTTGATATTTGAAGAATAATTAAATAAATAAGATTTATTTAATTAAGTGATGAAGGGATTTAAATAAATAAAGAATTTATTTAATTATAGTTGATGTATGATAAAGAGTAAATTAAATAAGAATTTATTTAATTTGACAAGAAGGATAAGGTTAATTAGTAAGATAATTAAATAAAAAGTGTTTATTTAATTAATAGAAGAATTAAAGTTAAAGTGAATAATTAATGTTAAGATGAATTAATTAAATAATTAAGATTATTTAATCAATAGAAGAATTAATTTTAAGGTGAATTAATTAAATAATTAAGATTATTTAATTAATAGAAGAATTACTGTTAAGATGAATTAATTAAATAATTAAGATTATTTAATCATGACCATGAAGAATAGGAATTATGAAGAATATTGAAGTAGCGGGCTTAGACCAAATTTCGGTGTCTACATTTGCCCCTCTTTGATACAATGTCATTTTGGTGCTGTGTCAAAGAAAAATGATAACAAATATGCCCCAGTGTAAAATAAGTGAAGGTATGCCCCCTCGGGAGGACAGGCGGGTTCAAAGAACATGAGTGTGGAGGATTGGAAGGGATTATTGGATGGTTGGTTTCCCTTTTCAAGGTTAGGATAGGTATGACTAATAGATGTTTGTTGTGGATTCATGGCATGGATTATGCTAAGGGACTCTTGATAATGAGGGTAGATGGATGGAGGACTAGGACTTATGGATTGTTGGTAGGAAGGGTATGTAGATAGTTGACCATGGGTTGACATTGGTTGGAATTTGGATTGGATATATTGTCTTTTGAAGTCTATGGCTTGTTGGAATTGACCATTACAAAGTAATTGGTATTCAACTTGACTAGCACGCATATCAAGGTAAACTACAAACATGGTGGTGAGGTTATGATGAAAGATGGAGTATGAATAAGGTATGTGATATGAGGGCTAAGGTATGACAATGCAAAGAGTGACTTAATTCTAAGGTATGCAACCTAAGCTATGTTTTTGGGATTTTCTAGGTGCAAATAAGGAATGAATGTAGCTATTTTTTGGTATTTTATGTGCAAGTAAAATATGTCTAATATGACGCTAGTCTAGGATGACAATATCTAAGTATGCAAATTCTAAGCAAGCTTCTAAGGTAATCAATTTTTTGAACCTAAGACGAGGTTACCAACTACCTAAATTCTAACCAAGGTGTCAATTTAGTTATGTCAAGGAACCAGTGTAGGACTAGGATCAAAGATAAGGTAAGTCTCCTAACTAGACTGATGAGCTAGGAGAACTCTCTATAGGACAAAGGATAAGATGATAAGACTAGGTTCAATGATAGATTTCGTTGATGCTATGATTTTTCTAGAGTGTAGATGGTAGACCTATCCTAAAGTTTAGAAAAATGACCCTCCTAGAAGTTTACTCTAAAGGAAAAAAGTATGCCAAGATGAGACTAAATTCTGAATTAGGGCAACTAAGGAAATGACTAAATGAACCTAAAGGATGCAAAATTGAGCAAATTGTTTCAGGTTTATGTTTAAGGACTATTTGTGGAAAGACAACTAAAATTGGTATAACCGTGTTGACTGGACATTGACTCTGAATTCTGGTTTTCTAATAATCAGGAAAATGTGTCGTGGGATTTCACAGATGCAGTTCAAGTTAATAGTTGTGGTTTCCTGATAAAGTTTAATATTTGACTCTGATAGATGTGGTTAACCTTCTAACAGATGTGACTCGTAATGATAGTTACAACTCAGAATATAACATATGTAGTTTTTTTTAAAGAGTTAATTTGGTAGATGCAACTCTACGCTAAACAAATTTGACTGAAAATGACAGATGCGACTCGAAGTTAAACAGATGCGACTCTAAAACTCAATTGCAAACTTCTAGTGAATAGTTGTGACTCTCTATGTGTTTTCAGTGATTTGAGATTTAAACTGACTCCATTTTCCGTGATTCAATTCTGACAAACTGTTTTTAGTTTAATTTGGACTCAAAAGAAAATTTAAGTTGACAACAGACAAGCACATCCTAATAGGCCATAAGGCCTAGGGTTTGTATATTTGGTATCCTTCTCGAGAGCGGATAGCTTAAAAATTTGGTGGCATTGGCTCCCCTCCACGGCTCATTAATGTCTTTCGAGCACACCAATTTTGAATTCTTTAGGCAATGACCTCCCAAGAACTACTATCTCTACTCAAGGGGATTAGTAGTGAGTGTCTTTGGGCATGATACTGTACCCTGCACTATACCAAGCAACTTCCAATAGAACGGTTGGACACTAAAACAAAAGGTGTTTAATACAAGCATTCCATTTGTGGGGCATGATCCATGCAACGAGAGTCCCCTTTTGGATGCATCTCGTCAAAACCACACTCATGATTCTTTGGTTTTTCCCAAGAACCCACTTTTATATATCGACTAGAAGTCCCTCGGGTTCAAGGTGCTACCAGTCTGAGTTGTCCTAGGGTGAGTACTTTTTCCTACTAGAACAGGCCCAAGTTCTAGAGTTGGTAACCATTTCTCTTACACCCAGGATCGCACGGATGCACAAGGGGAGAGGATACTTCGATGTACCAAATCGTGAGGGTAATACACAGATGTGCTTTCACACCAAACATTGTAAACACTTGTTAATTTTAATCCAAACGAAAGATTTGCTACACTGCCAAACCGTTTGTTTCAAGAAAATTAACTAAGGTTTTTGACATGTGTTCTATAGAATGATTCATTAGTAGTTTTCAGTATTTTCTTCGTCATTCGTCCTACAAAAACTTGTTAACTCCAAAAACAAAAAGCCCACACGTTGAAAATCCGATATTAGTAACACACAAATCAATTGAAAACTTCAAATTTTTCGAAACCAAAAAGTTACCAGTCAGATGTGCTGATTTTCTGTGCAATTGCGGTCAATAAAGTCAATTGTGTCATTTCATCAAACTGATGCATTGTTCCATACAAAACCTGTGAAATTAAAAATCAATTGCGTCATTATGTCACGCAAATGCATCACTTTAATTCAAATGTGTCACTTTAATTCACAAATGTATCATTCAGGCTCAAACGCATCACAGAAAGTCAAATGTGTCATTCTACCTGTCAAATGCATCACTTTAATTCACAAATGCATCATTTTGGCTTGCAAATGCGTCACTTCAGCTCGCAGCCGCAAAGAAATCGTGTTTTTCTTGTAAAAAATGCTTCCCTTAACGAAAATATGCAGTATAATATATGAATCTTCATCTTTCAACCCTTCTAGACACAACCATGCTATGTATTTGACTTCAAAAGACTCCCAAAAGTGTGATTTTCATGATTCTTCAAAATTACCTACACCCTTCAAGACAAAAAAACCAAAAACTTCCAAACAAAGAATGCCAATCAAGAGGGTTAGTAGTTCACATCGGGTTCACCAAATGTAACACCAAGAAAATGTACAAGACAAGATTAAGAGAAAGCATGCAATAAAAATCTAAATGCAATCTAATGCTAAGCAACAAAGAACAAAGGAAGTCAAAATGTAAATAAAATTGAACAATCTCACCAAATTGTTGCGTATTTCCATGATTCATCTCTATTTCCCTTCTCCATTTTGCTGTTGTAGTATAATTGCCCTCAAATTTTTTGTAAGTTCGTGCAAGTATAGCCTAAGATAGTGATTTAGCAAAACATCAAAGATTCAAGATACGTGCTCTCAAAATTCATAGGATTTCATGAGTTTTCGAGAGAGATTGGAATGAAGAATCACAAATCAATTTATAGAAAATTGATTATTCGATCGACAAGCCAAGATCAAAAGATCAATGGACGGTTGAGATTGACTAATTAGACATGCATTTTGATAAGTGTCAGTGATGACATGAGTGATATAAATTAGAAATAGAATTAAATATTAAATAAATGATTTAATCTTCCAATTTGGTATTCGAAAATAGAAGAATTATCTTTGTATGACAAAGATGAAGATGGATTAAAGCAACTCTTGTTTGAATGCACGCACAAGGTTTAATTAATTAAATATAAATATTTAATTAATACGCATGTACACGCAATTGAGTTAGCACTGGATGATTGAATGATTTGACGAAGAGATTACTCAAGAACGCCACTCAGACATTAAATCAAGAGTTAACTGAGTGATTTGAATAGATCTTTGAGTCGAGTAAAAGTGAATACTTAGATAACTCACACAATTATCTAAATATAGAGGAATGCGTTAAAATAGAATTCAGGAATTAAATAATTCATTTAATTCAAGATTTGATATTTGAAGAATAATTAAATAAATAAGATTTATTTAATTAAGTGATGAAGGGATTTAAATGAATAATTAAATAAATAAATAATTTATTTAATTATAGTTGAAGTATGATAAAGAGTAAATTAAATAAGAATTTATTTAATTTGATAAGAAGGATAAGGTTAATTAGTAACATAATTAAATAAAAAGCGTTTATTTAATTAATCGATAGAATAAAGAAAGTGAATTAATTAAATAATTAAGATTATTTAATTAATAGAAAAATAAAGTTAAAGTGAATAATTAATGTTAAGATGAATTAAGTAAATAATTAAGATTATTTAATCAATAGAAGAATTAATGTTAAGGTGAATTAATTAAATAATTAAGATTATTTAATTAATAGAAGAATTAATGTTAAGATGAATTAATTAAATAATTAAGATTATTTAATCATGACCATGAAGAATAAGAATTATGAAGAATATTGAAGTCACGGGCTTAGACCAAATTTCGGTGTCTATAGTTTCTCAGGAAGTGAGCCTCTTGTAATCAATTTTTATATTCTCTATAGTTTGAGTTAATCCTCACTGTGGCTTTTCCCTTATTGGTTTTTCCACATAAATCTGGAGGTTTTTAGTTTCTACACTAGTATTTAATGTTTAATCTGCTAAGTAGTGTTAAGGATTAGTTCTGGTGAATGAATTAAAGTTTAAATATATGAAAACCAATTCACCCCCCCTCTCAGTTTTCTTATTCAACAGTGGGAACAAAATTTGGAGAAAGATAGAAAAAGAAATGAAAGATTGGCCACAAAGCTGATGGAAGAAAAAAATGAAATAAACTCTTGTCAAAATAAGTTAACTATATTTTGTAGAGAAACAATGAGGCATATGAAATAAAAGATTTAGGAGGGAATAACATGCAGAGGATTGATCATTTGTGTGAATTTTTTAAATTGATTGATGCCATCATACTACATTATAAGAAGCTCAACAAATATTTAATAGACAACAAAAATGTGTTGGCATTAGAGAAATCTACAAATCAAGTTCAACAAATTATCTACAAAGCTAGCGACAATGAATTGAAATCAAAAGGGATTAATAATAGACTTGTTGCCTCAATGATGTTATCATATATCATTCAAAAGTGTTTGAATATGTGAAATAGTGGAATTTGTCCATCTAGTTGCAAAAGAGATGAATAAGCTGGATGAAAAGGTAAGGATCTTGACAAAGCTTAGTTTTCCAGAGGATTTTAACACAAATGAGTGATTCATTTTTAAAGGATGATTTCAGAAAGAAGATGGAGGATGCAACGAAGATTGATTTGGAACAGCTTTCTCAAAACTCATATGAGGTGAACTATTTGGATTCCATCAAATCAGTGATAACCTTGAATGTAATTTTGACTAAAACATTTAAGTTAGGTTCCAATTTCAATCATGAATTGTTAACAAATTTTTAAGTCAAACATCAGTAAGAACAAATAATAATTCCACCACATGAACTTTGAAAGTTGCTACAAAAGGTGATAGAGTGATTTGATATTGATAATATGAGTTTCCAAGTTCCAACTTAGCTTTGTGCAGAGTTGTCTTTGAGCAAGATTTTGCATTGCCTCTATGTATTCCTTCATTTGAAAATCAATTAAAAAATTCATATTTTGTAATGTGTGGATGTTCAATTATTTATATTATTTATTTTATCATTTGAAGAAAAACTCTAGTTTCAACTACTAGATACACATTAAATGATTGTCAATGTTCATTGTTGTATATGCTACTATTTTTAATATGTTATTAAGCATTAATTTGAGTGATGAATCACTAAGTACATTTTTAAAACAATTAAAATATGAAATTATTAATAATATGTTAATTTATTCAATCTGATGCATTATTTCAAGGAATACAATATAAATTATCAAATACAATCTAAAATATTAATTATAGTTTGAAATATAAAATTCTTGGTAATCCTCAACTGGTTAAAGTAGGGTCATTAGGTCTACAACCTATGGATTTCTAAAACCCTATTATCCTAAAACCATGGTGTAAAATTCTTGGTAATCCTCAACTAGTTAAATTAGGGTAGCTAGGTGTACAACCTAGAGCTTTCTAAAACCCTATTATCCTATAACCCTGGTGTAAATTTCTTAGCAATCCTCAACTAGTTAAATTAGGGTTGTTAGGTCTGCAACCTGTGGCTTTCTCAAACCCTATTATCCTAAAACCCTAGCACTCTTATGTTTTGTTGTTGACATCATTCACTTTTTTACTAGTCTTTAAGTTATGACTTATGGGTATTGATGTTGTGAGTTCTACATCCCCTTTTTCTAGGAAATTCCCCTTTAATATCAAATCAAAATAAAAATCAAAACATTTACTTTTTTGTAATTTTATTGTTTTATGTATGTTATGTGGCAAAAGATAAAGGATTCCACAAGTTTGCAATCTCATAGCGAAATGTCCTTTTCTTGGTTGTGGAACCATGGAAGGACACTGTGTGATGATATTCTCACATGGGACGTGGGGGAATTATATTGGAAAGAGGGGATGATTGTGCCCTTTTTAAGAAAATCAAGGCTTTACTCATCATTGAAATTGTAGATTTGTATGTCACTTTCTAGATGGACAACCCATGTTGAAAATTGATAAATGGGTAGATGAATGAACTCCATTCACGCGAACAAGAAGTAATGCCACATGTGATGGATGATGGTTCATAATTTCCTTCATAAATTTTTAGTTCATTTGTTTTTTCTTGCATAGTAGCAAAAACTACGTAGGTGCACCCATTTCGTGTCAACTTAAGCTAAACTAAAAAATAGGTATTCCCTTGGAAAAATTCACCATTGTTATTCTTGAAGCTCATAATCAAGTCTGCAAACTCTCTTACAAAATATTGTAGAAATTATTTTTAAATCATTTTGGAATTATGATTTAGTCAAACACCCAACCCTCTAGCTCTACATCTAAAAGACCCTTTGAGGATTATATTTTGGCCCAATTGTTGGGTTCATTAAAAAATCCTCAATGTCAACGTAACCTCAGGCCTAATGCAGTAGAGGGGATGGTAGACATAGCCATAAATTACAAAGATGCTAAGCTAAATTACCAAGATGACACAGTCACTAGGTGGGAATTGTTCCTACACTTGTATGGAAAAATAAACTACCATTCCCCTATATCCAATGCATGGACCTATGATTTGGGGAAGTTGGTTGTTCCTAATTTCTTTATAAATGTGGAACCCATCAGACACCTTACTTTTGGGTATGATGAAAATATTAGAGTAATTAGGGCATTGGATGGAAGTGTTGTAATGGATATAACCAAGGAGTTTACTTTTGAGTATTTTATACTCAATGTGGTTACAAATAAGGTTATAGACCTTTCTTCTTTCAAAAGAAAATATAAGCAAGACATAAATAGCTTTAGAGTGAAATGACTCCCTAGGTTTAGACACAAAAGCTTCTATGGAAAGTCATTGAGAATCCCTGATATCAAACATGAGCCTTTTGATGTCAAGTCTTTTGAAGACTATTTCAGAAGAACATATTGGGCATTATACCAAGTGTTGGGACAAGATGCAGGCTAAAAAATGGAGACACCTCTTATGTATATGGTTGTTGATGTACATCATCCTTTTGTCAATAGTGACTTTGACTATGCCAGCTTTTTAGCTGATGTTATTCACAATTAGTTGATGGACATTAAGAGAAATAAAAGTGGTAAGGAGCTAGAGGTGAATTTCACATGGTATTCTCTCCTTTTCTATATGCTTTTGTACAAAGGGAAAGATCATTTCAGCAAATTTTTACAATTGAACGTGAAAGATAAAGTGGGAAAAAATCTCCCAGTGCAATGTTGGACCTATATTTTGGACAAATATTATAATGATTCTAACTATATTTTTTTTATAATTTCTTTGTAAGACAACTCAATGCAAGGTTGGGTGAGAGTCTACCTAGAGTTAGTTTGCATATGGAAATTTTGGATTTCCTTAGGCCCAAAAAGAGGAGGCCAAATTTGAGGTATAGCATAACTGGAGATATTTTTACCTCAATGAAAACTCAATTGTTATTAGAATATATGGGTTCTCTAAATGCCCCCATTTGCTAGCTAGATATGTATCACCCAGGTAGGAATTCATGGAAATTATGTAGCAATTGAATGATATTGATCACTGTCACTTAGGAAAACAAAATAAAGGGTATTTTTTCCCTTATGTTTTTGATTAGTTAAGAAGGGAAAGGCCCTAATCCCATGGTTACAAAGCCAAAAAAAAATTAAAAAAGGAAACAAGCTAGGGAGAACAACACTAGCTAGTAGCAAGAAACAACATGTCCAGGGTGGCACATAGGCCAATTACCAAAACAGTAACCACAAAACCACAATAATTAATCAAAAACTGAATACTACTACTAAAGAAGTTAATACTATGACGACCATGAATAAGGTCCACCAGAGTCCAATAGGTTCTCAACCATAACAAAGCTATATTAAAATAGTAGTTTGGAATGTTAAAACAAAACACCAAAAAAAGAAAGGAAGCCATAACTAGAAGAAAGAAATAAAAGCCATTATTTGGCTTTAGCAATCAAGTCCCAGGATTCTCCTATATGGGAGACATACTCTCTCCAATCATGTTACTCATTGTCATCATGGTCCTTCATTTAATCACTCTTTCCCATCTTCTTCAACTTTCTAATAATCTTGGTTTGGCCTGAGACTACACCAACCATTTCCCTACGCATGAGGCTATTCATCACCTTCATCAAAGTGAAAATGGATTTTTCCATGTCATCCATTTAGACCTTCATGTAATTCAACCTGGTTTTCAGATATTCAATACTAGAATCATCAACAATATTAGTACAATTAGCAATGTTCTTGGTTTCAGGAGCTTACAGAGTTTCATTCCTTGGCTCTTCAATTTCAACCTCTTCTTCCTCATTTTCTTCTTTCTCCTCTTTCGTTTCCTCCTTCCCCATATCATAGGCCATCTCTTCAAATTCTCCATCAATTTATTCATTGACCTATTCCTCAAACTCTTCCACCTCCAAATATTCTTCCTCTTGAGAAATGGCTTTTTCTCTCCCTTTCTTGTCCTAGAAGGTAGCCTCTGCAAGTTGAGAAAATCTTTGGCCTCCATTGCCTTGAATCAACTTCCTATCCTCCCAATCCTCAGTTTGAATGCACTCTTTTCCTTCACTTATACTGATGACCTCATTCTATATTTCCAACTCTTTTTTTTTAGTTTCTTTGACTTGGGTGGTTCTAGAAGAAGTAGAGAATGTTTGTGTTTCTCAAGGGTAGCTTTAACCAACTCGAGCTTGAGGGAGCCTTTAGCAAGAATTTTCTTACCCACATGGGTAGAAGGGTTGGAGCTTTTAGTAGTAGAGGAAGAGGAATTAGAAGGGGAATTCACATTTTTGTCAACAATAATGGGAGGGGGTCGAGGGTTAGGCTCCTAAATGGGGTTAGCCTCGGCTAAAGGTTCAACATTTTCCCCAACATTTTGATTCTCAATTTCCTATCTAGCAACCAATGGATTACCATGTGGGTTCAAAGCTAAGAAATTTTAATAAAGAGAAAGAATTAACCCTTGATGGAGGGGAGGATTCATGCCCTTTTCAATGTTAATTTGTAGAGAGGAGAGCAGATAAATTGGAAAATTAATATGCTCATTGTGATGGATATGATTCAACAGAGGGAAGTGATATGCATGAAGTCATATATCTACCTTCAAGGGTAAAATATCACATCACAAACATACTAACTAGAGCATAGGGAGATAAGAGTTCGAGCCATGCATACCCATTTTGAAACATGTTAATATTTTTTCCATCATGGAGGAAATTGTCAATAAAGGACTAGTAATCTGCTTCGCTCTTCTTCGCCGCCTTAATTCCCTGGTTTTGCAGACTAATAGCCTCTGCTATGAACTAAGTTGTCACCTCAAATATTACTGTTCCAATTAACACATTCGCCTTTCTCCATGAGTTTGTGAATTTCTCTGTTAGGCTCTCATTGTAATCTTTCATGGCTTCAGAAAAAGGAACCATCCCCGCTCTGTGAAAAAGTCTCCAAAAGTTTACATTTTGTCTTAGATCCTAGCAATTCAGAGGTTCAGTTCACTTTTGATGCTCGCCCATTTTTAGAAATATAATCTTTTAGGATTTTGTGATCTTTTCCTCATAACCCCACTCCACCCTAGCATCCTTCCAAACTTGCAGAACACACTATTTCTTTCATTTTGGAAATAAACGTTTTCAAAAAAGAAGTTTGAGAATTTTCTCAAAGAGATGGCCAAAATCACATTTCCCTGGGCTAAGACTTCATAATTATTATCAAAAATAATTAATGACTCTTGATTGTTTGTGGCAAGCTAATCTTCACATTGGCAAGTAGATTTTACATAAGGCACATAACTACACTTGGATTTGACACTATCCTTTGCTTTGATAAAATCCATGTGATCCATTATAATCTCAAGAATGAAATAATAATTGCCACTTTCACCTAAGGAGATCTTCATACTCAATGTCATACCACTTTTTTCATTATTATTCTGAGATCCCTTCATAACATGAGATCACATAAGCCTCCTATGTCAATCCCTTTTGTCAACTTTGTAAGTTGAACACATATTCATATTTTATTTGAACACTTTTTCCTTCAATGACAAAGGAAAATAATTGTTATTCCAGTGGGTCCACTTGTTGCACTTAAGTGCTTCATTGGCTACATAATTAGCTGAGATATTTCCTTCTCTAAACACATGTTGCACATGGAAGTGAGTAAAGAAAATCATTAGGGACTTGAATTTTTCAATGATGTCTTTTAATTCCCATGGGGTCGTAGCACCTCCATTCAATATGTCCATAATTAATTTGGTATCACCTTCCAAAATTACCTTCTTCAAACCATATTCTCATAGTTTCTTTAAACCTCGCCAAACAACCATAGCCTTGACTTTATTGTTAGTACAAACTTCAAGGTTTATACCATAGCTCATGATATAGTCTCCCAGATGTTTTCTTAGTAGTCCTCCCACCCCTGCCATGCTTGGATTACCTTTTGAGCATCCATAAAATTTTCATTTAATCCATTATCTTTCAGGAGGGACCAAATAGTAGTCTTTCTAGCAGACATTGTGGCCCAATTTAGATTATTAAGTTCCATCTTTAGACCCCAGACCTACTTAATTCTCATTTCTTTATAGGTCATCCAGACTTTTGAGAAGCTATATCCTCCCACTTCCATGTTTTCCTATATTTGGGATTTTATAGTCATACAAACCTCACAGCTACTTCTCTTTTCCTCCTTGAAAATCCTATTATTCCTTTCCTTCAAAATTCCCTAGGTTAAGAAGGGTGGGAGTTGATTCCAAAGATCCACTATGACCTTATAGGAAAAAGGATAGTTGGACCAGCTTTTAGCAAATGCCTTCATAGTCGAGGGGAACACCCAATTAGTGAACAAAAAAGGAAGGAAGAGTGACCACACTTCTCTAGAGAACTGAAAATGGAAGAAAATATGCATTACTAACTCTTCATCCTGCTTGTAGAGAATGCATCTATTGACAAGCTAAAAAAATCTCCTTATCAAATTATAAATTGTTAGAATTCTTTCATGTGAAGCAGCCCACCAGAAACAGTTAACTTTTGGACTAAGGTTACTGATCCACACTTTGTCCCAATGAGCGTCTCTATAGTTAATTATGGGTTTCACTAGTTCATTATAAGCATGTTTAACTAAAAATAAGCCTAAAGAGTTCCCCTTCCACAACCATTCATCTTCCCTTTCATTGGAGAACTAGTTCACCTCCTCTATGAGGCTATGTAACCTTTGTAGAAGAGAATCCCAGTTAATCTATCTCTGACCTCTCAAGTTAGCACTCCCTAGTAGACCATTAAATTCCTTCCATTTAGGTTCTTTGAACTCCCAATTGATATAATTTTCCAACTTTTTACTACATATTCTTTTCAATCTTTTTTAAGAGGGTTGAAGCCTTCTAAGGAAGAGAGAGGGAAATCCTCAGCCGAAGGGTCTCTCAAAAAATTAGTGTCTTTTCCATTACCAATACTCTTTCTCACCCCCAATTTCAACATATTTTTTAATTTGATTAGGTGGTTCTATAGAACTGACCCATTAGGTAGATCAATAGTAGAAAGGAAGCAGCCAAGATCTCTATTCTTTAGGTATTCAGCTTGGAAAATATTCACCCAATCCTTAGACCCTTCCAAGAGATTCCATCCCAACTTAGCAGTGAGGGCTTTGTTAAGCAATTTAATTCTCATTATCCCTAGACCTCCAACATTTTTAGTACACACTTTCTCCTAGCTAACCAACACTACTCTTCTTTTCTCTTATGTTCCAAACCACATGAATCTTCTTTGAATCTATTCTATTTTTTCCCCAATGAAAGCTGAAATTTTAAAGAGGGACAAATAGTAGACTGAGATATTCTATAAAGAGGCTTTTAGGAGTTGTATCTTCCCAACTAAACTTATAATTTTACCTTTCCAATTTTCCAGCTTCTTTTGCACTCTCTCAATTAGATGATTCTAGTAATTATTTTCTAATTTTCTTGATATCAAAGGTAGCCCAAGGTAAGCTATAGGTAAAATAGATTCTTGATAGCCTAAGATTCTCACAACTCTTTCCTTCACTACTTGGTCAACATTGAAGAAGTATATCTTTCTTTTATCATAGTTAATATGTTGACTAGAAATAGAAGCATAATCATTTAAAACAACTTTCCATAAATATGTTGACTAGAAATAGAAGCATAATCATTTAAAACAACTTTCCATAGGCTATCTTCCCCTACCGAGGCTTCACCAAATAGGATGGTATCATCAAAAAACTATTGGTGAGAGTTAGGAAGGAGTGACGAAGTAGCTTTAACTCCTTTAAGGGCCTTAGAGTCAAATACCTTTTGGATATTCCTTCCAAGGACCTCAACAACTATTATAAAGAGATAGGTGGAGAGGGGGTTTCCTTCTTTAAGGCCACAACCTGATCTAGGTGGATCCTAAGAACTTGAAAATTCAACTATTTTGGATGCCCTTGAAATTGGCACCATGTCGAAGTGCTCTAAAAATAGAATCTGACACAACTTGAACGGGAAAAAAAGGTGTTCATACTTCCAAGTTATGGCCAGTCAAAGTTCGGTCAAACCAGGCATAGGGGCTCATCAAAAGGTGAAAAATTCCTACTTTTCTCACCATAAGATAAATCATTAAAATTTGATGATAGGTGACAAAGTTTAAAATAAATGATAATGCTTCAAATGGGTTGAAAGAAAACTCATGTGTTATTCATTTAAAATTGAAAAAAATGATTAATACTTGAAATGAGTATGGGAAGATCATGTATTATTCATTTAAATTGGAAAAAATGATTAATACTTGAAGTGAGTGGAATTCTCGTGTATTATTCATTTAATTTGTAAAAAGGGAAATTAGTTTTGTGTGAGAATCCACCTCAACTATTTTCCTATTCTCAAGGAGGAGTTGAGAGATTCATGGGATTTTCTCTTATCTTATCCCTTGAGTTGTTGTAAACCCTCTTTTCATGGAGTTATCCTCTCCATAGGTTGTGGATTTAGGAGAATTACAAATATCCTTTTAATGGTTATTAGGTGAGATTAGAATTAAATAAAAACAAAAACCCCAAACAAAAAAAACTTATAATAGCTCGAATGAAATATTTTCAAGGGCTTAAATAATATTTTAAAATATGTAAATAACCTTAAGTGTTTATTAGTTGAACATTAAATGAAACAAAATAAAAACAACCCACAACCAAATAGCCCGAATAAAAAATAAATCAAGGGGCTCAAAACAAATTTAAATGTTTTATTAAAGGGTTGTTAATTGTTTATCAAAAATGGGGAGATATAGTTGATATTGTAAATCATATGGTTATCTACCATATTGAGTAAACTTTATGTATAAAAAGGAGTGCTATGAGGAATTCCATCATCATCACATTCTTAGATGAAATTATCAAGCATCCAAGTGAGAAGAGTTGTAGCATTAGTTCAAGGCTCAAATCTTGTAGTAGTTTTGAGATGAGTTATGTAAAGCTTGCATTGCAATTAGTTTTTCCTTCTGATGTCTCGAGTAAGGTCATTAGTGTAAGGTACATTCTTGAATCCTTGGTTAAGGAGAAGTTAGTTCTTTATGTAAACACTTGTGAGAAGGTCCAAGCATCTTGCATAAGAAGGAATAAATGGTTCATGTTCAAATGGATCTGGAGACATAGCCAAAGTCTAGTGAACTCTGTTATCAATTCTCTCTCTCTTTTCATATGGTTTTACTAGCTTCTATGATGTTCATGTGTTCTATATGTTCATTGTTTTTACTAATTCACTTGCAAAACATCAGTAAAAGATCTTGTTATAAATCTGATTCAAGGTGTAGTTAGAAAATTCTAAACATTGATTTCAGATCATGACCATAAGAGAAGAAACCATGGGGGACACTATTAACAAGAACCAAGCACATAGAGGAGGTAACACATTGGTGAGAATCTTAAGGAATCTACCCTCAAACCCAAATTTCCTAACAACAACAAAGACAAAACACCTAGGAAACTCTATCATAAGCCTTAGAGATATCAATTTTCAAGGCCATCCCAGGGTTTTTATTGAGTTCCATAGAGTGGAGGATTTCATGGGTAGTAATAACATCTAAAATGTTTCTTCCTTGGACAAAACCTTTCTGGTTTGGGGTTATCATTTTGCATAAAATAGCTTTAAGCTTATACATAAGGAGATTTGAAACAAAATTATAGACGGTGTTGCAGAGGCTAATGGGTCTAAAATCCTTGGTAGGAAAGGCTTCTTCACTCTTGGGAATATGGAAAAAAGGTGGTATTCAATTGGTTTAGGAACCTTCCCGATCTAAAATAATCTCTAGCAGCATTGAATAACTTAGATTTAACAATATCCTAGTAGCTCTAAAAAAATGTAGGAGGGGACCCATCAGGTCTTGGGGCTTTATAAGCCCCAAAGGAGAAAATGACATGTTTGAATTCCTCCATAGAAACAACATTAGACATAATCTTTAAGTATTGTTCAGATATAACTTTAGGAATCACTTCAAGGAAATCAACATTTACCTAATTAGCATCACCTTGGGCATTCTAGAAGGAAGAAAATAATTTAACAACTTCCTCAACAATTTATTTTTTAGTCGATACCATGGAACCATCTTTGTTGAGCAATCTGATCATGTTCCTTCTTTTGTGTTTCATGGTAGATTGGTGAAAGAATTTAGTGTTGTAGTCTTCTTCAGTAAGCCATTGGACCCAAGGCTTTTGTTTCCAAAAAATATCCTCCTTTTTGTTGACCTTAAACCATTGAGATCTAAGATCGCGTTCTTTAATGCAAATCTCTTCATCCATAAGGTCAACTTCCATTTTATCTTGCACTTCCTTTAAGCTATTTCCTAGGGATTTTTTAATTTCAAAAATATTACCAAAGGTCACTTTTTTCAATCCTTTCACTCTCTTCTTGATTCTTCTCAGCTACTCCACCAAGCAGAACATGGGGGTACCTCCCATGGGTTCAACCCACGAATTTTTAATTAAGGAAGCAAAAATAGAATGAAGGCTCCACATTATTTCAAATCTAAAAGGAAAAGGATCTTTATTGTGATCATCATTTCTTTTGAGCACAATAGCTTTATGGTCAAATATAGATCTTGGGAGAGTTGAGAGAGATATTGGGATATGTTCCAATTAGATGAGATGAGAAACCTATCCATCTTTACTTGAATCAATTGGTTACCAAGCCTTCTATTAGACCATGTGAATTTGGAGCCCTGTAGAGTAATATCAAAAAGCCTAGTAGAATTGAAGAATCTAGCCAAATCCATCATACTATTAGTATAGTCATCCAACCCCCTGACTTTTCAAAAGATAGAAGAGGGGAGTTGAAGTTACCTCCCAACATCCAATAGTCATCCTATTTACTTTTACTAACATCATTCGGAGAATCCCAAAGTTTCACTTTATCCCTGCTCGAATTGGAGGCATAGATATTGATTAAGTTTCATTTCTGCCACTTCCCATGAGTCCTTTCGCTGCTTCATAGACTGGGCCTTTGTATAACATTCCCCCATTATCCCCATTAACAATCTCTCTTCTGAAGGAGAAATTGGTCAAAACCACTACTCTCTCATTCCCTTTTTCTCTTCCTCCCACTGTACCTTTCATAGGTGAGCCGATTAGATCACTAGCATAATTTATGTTGAAGGGTGATAAAACAAGAGAAACACAGGCTCTCAGGCTCCAAAAGAAAATGAACAAGGATGCTAAAAATTTGGCAGAGCGAAAGGTGTAGACCCTCTTCAATGAGGCTCAACAGTTGTTGCATTTTGCAACCATGCATCTGAACATCATCAAACCGCAAGGGGAGATGCGACCCAAAAATTACACCATCCATGCTATGGGACTCAATCCGCGTGCAGCCCGGCTACAAGATAAAGTTGAGCTAATGGAGAAAACCCAGCATTTGGTGACCACTTAATTTCTCAAGTTCATTTTCCAACAAAAGAAAAAGGAAGATGAGATCAAAAATTTCAAGGAAAGGATAGAGGTCCTACTAAAGAAGGACAAGGTGAGGGATGCCAAATTTGCACACTTGTCTCAGCAAGCATAGGAGGAACATGCTAGACTCCAAGTGGAACTTGCAAAGTTCCAATCCCAAGATCCCAACCTAGTCACTGAACTACAGTAGAAAAACTAGGAATTGCAGGACCATTTGGCATAGGTAGAGGGAGAACTACAACAAAATACTAAAGAGCTATGGTAGTAGGGTATGCGTAGGATCATGATGGGCCAAAAAGTGGCAATATGATGGGTATGCGGCTGACGAATTTTTTTTCCCAAAATTGTTGAAATGAAAAGGGTTTTTAAAGGATATTCTCAGCTTTCCACCAATATAAAATATGCCTTACTTTGAATTTAATAAGTAATTATTATTCATTTTCTATTTGAATTATGACTAAAGTCCTGATTGATAGGCTAATTGAAAAATATCTATAGCTTTCAAACGGTATCACACTTTTTGAATCCAAAACATGCATCACATTCTATGCTTCACATACTATAGGATTAAAAAAAGAAAAATTGAATTTCATAAATTTTTGACCAAGTTAAGGTGGTCGACATACGAGTTTTTTATATTTTTTAAAAGTTGTAATAAAAAATTCATAATTAATTATTTACTTGGAAAAAAATTACAAAAAATATGCATCACATCGGGACATGAGTCCTCTACTTATATCTAAAATCTTATAAAAAAATATTATCATTTTATTGTGGATAGGGTGGTCAGACAGACACCTTCTTATGTTTTCCCTAAAATTTAAATACTACTGTATTGAAGTTTCAAATTTTCACCAAATAGATTTTCTTTTTTTTTAAACAAACCTAGTAGTTTAGAAACTACATTCATTTTTTTATAGATTCTATTCTTACATATTTTTGAAATAATATAGATAACTTATTCAAATTTTTACATCAAGTTGTCTAACTCTGATTTTTCTAAATTTTTTGCCACTTAAGGGCCTATTTTTTCCATAATGATCCTGCACTTACCTACTAGTGAGCTCAATTGGAGCAAGAAATGTAGCAAAAGGACACAAACTTCTAGGGCCAATAGGCTCAATTCAAGAAGGAAATCCAGGAGGTAGAGCTTTCCCTAGAAAGAGAATCTACAACAAGAGGCTAGGCTAAGGAAAAATTGCTTGCTGAGTTGAAAACTTTACAGGAACAACTCTCCATTGCGGACAAAAGGATTGCAAAACTGACTCGGGATGTTGGATCGAAGGATGCAAAAATTGGTCTTTTGAATAATCCTCCCCAACCCCCTACTACCTAGTTGGACCTCCTTCTAGTATCCCAACAACTATATATTTCATACTAGGAAAAAGTCAAGGCCTTCTATCTAACTCTTCAGCCAACACTTCAGTTCATGGTGGAGGCACAAGTTTGAGCAGGGAGGTCCGAAGAATAATTGAATAAATTCCCTAGTTCATTGCGGAGTGAGTACTGGAGGAAAAAAATTTGCTTGGTAAAATGTAGATAGTGGTAAATGAGGATTTAGTAAGTGCAAGGATTGAAAACCAGAGGTTAACTACCAAGAAAGTAAAGGAATTCATCTAATACAATGCAACCATCCTCCATGCTAGAAATTGCTTGACAATATTGAGTCGAACCATGAACAATATGCAAATGAAGTTCTCCCAACTGACTCAAATGGGTTTGCCTTCTCCTTTTCTTTCTAATAATTTGGTAGCCACAACAAAGCACATTGCAACAAATATTGAGGAGAAGCAACAAGATTTATCTGCTTTCTAGAGTTTCAATCAACCCCTTACTACCATAGATATTGAAGGCATTACCCATTAGATAGCGCGGCTACTTTTTCAGCTCGAATCTAAGACTAGGATATCGATGGAGCTGCCCTTCAAGGAAGTAATCGATCTACATGAAGTGAAAGATAATTTGTGCTCCATATCAATTCCATTCGAGCCCGACTAGCTTCCTTTGTAGACCACACTCTCAAAGCTTTGACTCCATCATTAAATAAGGCTCTAGTCTTCAAACCAAAAAATTTTGGATTCCCCATTTTGTAGGAAAAACACCCCTAGTAGTCACCAAAATCTATGGGTATAAAATCCCTCAATCTCCCTTTGGGTTGATGATAAATTAATTTGCTTGGCCTCCACCCATGCCCTATATATTTGAATATCCCCATACCCCTTTTTTGAAGAGCTTTGTCTACTATTGCCATGTGTCTATCACATGCTCCTCGCAAGGGTTTTTTCCCTTGCTTCTCTACTGAACCCCACCATGCTTCCATGTGTCAGCATCATGGGTCTTTGAATGCTTGCTTCCCTTCACTTCTCTACCAAGCTCCACCCACGTGCCACATAGCATCATTCCACGGGCACTTTTTGGCAGACCCCACAGTTAGTACTGGTAGCAAAGACTTCTCCACGTGTCTTCTCTATGAGGGTTTTCATCACAAGGAAGGAAGAATGAACAACATGCCCCGACCTATTGCCATGTATCCTAACCAACTTTTTGGGTGAGCAACACATGTTTGCATGGGAATTTGTTGCTTTTGCACTGGGACCACTGCCATCATTTGTAGGGGATGCATCTAGCTCGAAGGTGACTGCATTTCATGATTCATAATATTTTCCATTGCAATGGCCTTGGGAAATCATTTTTATAGACATCATTGCTCATGCTGAAGGAATCTTTTATGCTACCGGCTTTCAGGTGATGGGATGTTTCTTTATAAATACTACTTCTTTCCAAAAATGAGTTCGGAACATATACAGAAAATTTGTGAAAAGACACCAGGCATTTTGTATTATTTTTTATTATTGTATTGAGACTCCCAGACTATTCCATTGTTGTTTGGCCTTTCTATTTCTTAGCTATTTGACAAAACATTATACTGCACCATTATTGTATTGAGTAGCTTATTTGCAGAACTTCTACAATTTCAATATAAGTTTGCTGATTTGGACCATGTATTGGACTCTTCTTTTTAGTAAATATGTATGGGAGTTATTTTATGTTATTGAATAGATTATTTAGGTTTTCATGTATGATTTTTGTTATTTTGGGACATGCAAATTGTTGAACAATCCCTTAAATCCCATCCTAAATGGAGATTTACCGTGCCCACACCTACACCTTAGTGCATCACACTACGTTAGATATTTATTTTTTATATCTTCTTCTATTTCTCATTCCAAACCCCCCAGCTATAGAAGGAGTCAGATTCTTTAAAAACCTGAAGGTCACTCAGTCTAGTGCAATTGGTCCCCCATTAACTGAGTTTCTCATAAGGTTGTTGCTTGTCAATTTTAGGCATCAACAATTTCTTTTTTTGGAACACCCAGTGGGACTGTTTTAAATGTACCTAAATTCAAAGTGGGTGTATGAGCCATTAGCCTGTTACTAGACCCTCAACAACAAATAACCCTAGCCTACTAGTGCCACCACTAGTAACAATACAGACTAGAACCTGTTTGTGGAAGATTCCGATCTCTCCACCAGCCATGTTGCCAATTGTTAAGAGAATTTATGTGGCATGGGATGCTGGAAGCCCCCTTATAGCACCAGTAGCACCTACCATTTGGGCCCTTATCCTAGCCTCTACTTTAAAAGTTGTACAAAAATTCATTGGGGAAGGCTCGAAAACACCATCTGAATACCTACAAGATGTGGTAGATACATGTTTGGTGCATGGTGTTACTGACCAAAATTTCACACTAAGGTTGCTCGCATCCTCCTTTAAAGTCAGAGTGCTAGATTGGTATCACACTTTGGGAGCCAACACCATCAGTACCTAAGATCAGCTTGGAGACCCTTTTTATGAGAGATTTTCAAATAATGGAGATTGGTCTTTGCTATACCATCAACTGGACACCATAAAGCGGGCCCCATATGAAAGCATGACTAACTTGAACACCCGGTTCCACACAACTTGGTAGAGGATCTAGGTTGCTATACCTCTGTTAACCAAGCTAGCATTCATGTTCTATTTGAAATCCATCAATGTTGACATCTCGATGATGATACAGTCTCTTGGTGGGACCACTCTACCAAATGCATATAACATCACTATTAAAGTAGAGAACAACCTAATTGATGCTGGAAAGCTGCCACCTCAACCCACTATGCCTATATTTCTTGAGATATTGGCTCTTGCCTAAGACATGACATCTAACAGTGTGCCTGCTCCTCCCCAATCTATGCATACATATCTGAGCATGCCACAGAACGTTGCTTCCATGTTTGGCTCTTCAAAAGATGAGATGAAAAACATCAAGGAGCTATTGTGGGCCATCTCAAATGAAATAACTACCATCAAGTGGAACCAGTTCGTGCCTTCGAATCCAACCTACTAAAATTATCAAGGCGAAATATCTACCTACCAACAAAATCAGTTCCAAGGAGGCCCGTGCACAAATCTGCAAACTCAAACAACTAATCAAATGGTGCCAATCCCTACTCCACTACAAAATGCCCACCCAAGCTCAAGTAGAGAACTAATGGCAAGGAAAAATAATCTCATCAATGACATCAATCCCTAGTGCTTCCCCTGCGATGACTTACATATGCCCTGAAATTTCCTGTATGGCAACCTACAACAAAAGGTGGAGGAATAGTGCAACCAAGGCATGGTGTTAGACCCTAGAGGTTTTGTATACACCTCTCCCTAGATGGAAAATGTGGTTCTAACTGTGAAAATGCAAGGGGTGTCCCTAGAGCAAGAAACTAATATAGCTCCTGACCACATACTCTTCCCATGGATGGAAGAAGAAGAGGTAGTGTTTGCAAACAATGCATCCACATTGAAAGCCCTACAAGTGCAGTACAATTACAACACTCACTCTAAAAGGAGATTCACAGATGAACCAGTCATCCCAGAGCCCAAAAGCGTTCCCAACCAAACTCCTAGCACCTCCGCAATTGCACAACAATTTCAGCCATGAAGGAAAATTGTTATAACAAGGGCTAAGGAATAGAAGCTTTTGAATTTGCCACCATTCAATGTGGTAGAGAAATTGAAAAAATCCTTTGCTAATGTGTCCCTTTGGGATATCTTAAGTATTCCAAAGTAGAATTCATTGCTGAAAAACGCCCTCCGAGAAGATGCAATCATTGAGCCAACAAAGCAATCACTCAAGGGAAAGGTCATTGATTCATCACCCACAACCAAAGTTCTCACAAATAGTATAAGGGAAGCCTCTATGAAAGTTAGAGATAAGCCAAACCAAAGAAATTTTTCCTAACTCTTATTGTGGGTAATTTTTTTGCATAATTACATGATTGACTCTAGTGCTAGCACCACACTCATTCCCAAGCATATAGTTGAAACCTTAGGCCTTAGCTATGAACCTTTAAATAGAGGAGTTATGTAGCTTCATGGGAACAAGGTTGAAACTGTAGATATCATTAAGGACATCCCCTTGACTCTATTCTCCTGCCCTAACATCATAGTTCCACAAGATATCATGATCATAGATGTTCCCCAATGTTTGGTCTTTGCATATCCTAGGAATTCACTTCCAAGATAGGTGGATATCTTTCCTTGGATAGGTCACATTTAATCCTTAGGACCAAGCATGGAGCTAAAATGAAAATAATATCTAAACCTCTACATTCAAAACATGTAGCAAATGAAGTAATGATCAACTTTGAGGCTGCTCATACCTTTATCACCAAAGAGGAAATGTATTGTACTAAGCTATTAGAGAATGAAAAAGTGACTAGGGACTGGATTGATTTAGATGTGGTCCTCTTGAGAAAATATATAGGCAATGATCCTTTCGGCAACTATCATGCTACTGGATTGGGTACCTATGTCATATATGATGAAGATCAAGTGATTTGGAAGGTCATAAAGGGATCTAAGAGTTGGCAAGCCTCAAAGCTATGGACGTTGCATTTTGATGGAGTGATATACAAAATTGGCATAGGAGCTGGGATATGTTTGACATCTCCATCCAATGAAAAGACACGCAGGTCTTTTCGCTTCCAATTTTCCTATTCAAATAGTGAAGTTGAATATGAAGGCCAGTGCAAGGTTTAAGCCTTGTAGAGCGGATGGGCATTAAGCAAATAATGGTGTTTGAAGACTTCAAGCTAGTGGTAAATCAAGTCTGGGGGCTTTCCATAGCAAAGAATGTCTAAATGAGATCCTATAGACATATATTTTGGGACCTGATTGAAAGCTTTGAGGCCTTCAATATCCAGACAATACCTAGAGAGAAAAATGTAGATGCAGATCACATGGAAGCAATCAGATCTTAGTTTGATCCTACTTCTGACTTAATTCATAACATACACTCTATACAAGTGATTGTCTAACTAACAATCCCAAATAATGATCAAAGTTTACAAGTGTTCAAAAGTGATGAACACATCACCTCATTCATCCAATGGTTGGGAGAGTTTGTTGAGAAAATCCAATCGTGTATTGCCAAGGCCTTTGAAGGGAAAAATATTTAGTTAAGGTCCAACAAGCTTCTAAAAGGATTGGTCACTCTCAAAAACCTATTTTACTGTGATGATACAAGGAATGACAAGAGCAAGTTTTTAGTGGACAAAAGCGACTATGTAGGTCTGCAGGTCAGAGATAGAAGGAAGCTCAAGGTCAAAAAAGATGTCTCACAGCATGATAAAGAAAGACTCATCCATTTTTGTGAGAAATATGGAGTAGTGGCCTGGTCATATGATGACCTCAAGGGATATGATCCTGAAATCATCTAGTGTACTATAGAACTAATGGAAGGAGCAAATCATGTCTGCCAAAAGTAGAGGCTAGTAAATCTGAAGATTGAGGCACTGATGGCTCAAGAGATGAAAAAGATAATTTAGCCCCAGATCATCTTCTTGATCAAGCACAACACATGAGTATCCAACCTAGTTCCAGTCTGAAAGAAGAATGAAGAAATCCACCTATGTGTTTTTTGACCTGAATAGAGCATCCCTGAAGGACCACTACCCCTTGCCCTCCATGGAGTCTATCTTACAAACAGTGGTAGGATTAGAGATGTTTTCTCTACTAGATGGTTTCTCCGGTTATAACCAGATCCAAGTAAAAGAGGAGAACTGAAACAAAACAATGTTCACTACCAAGTGGGGGATGTTTGCATATGCAAAAATTCCTTTCGACCTCTCAAATGTGGGAGCTACCTTCCAGCGGGCAATGGATATTGCTTTCAGGGAATTGATCAATAAAATCATCTTGATCTACGTGAATGATCTTACAGTATTCTCCAAGCATAAGGATGATCATTTTGATCATCTAGAAATGGTTTTTAGAAAATTCCAAGAGTTTGGGATATCCCTAAACTCAAAAAAATGTGTTTTCAGAGTGTTGCAATGCAAACTATTGGGAAATGTAGTGTCCAAAGATGGAATTGCAATCGATATAGAGTAGGTGAAGGAAATTAGAGAGATCCCCATACCAGTCAATAAGAAGGGAGTTTAGTCCTTTCTAGGAAAGGTAAATTTTGTGAGAAAATTCATTTCTAATTTTGTAGGAATAATTAGACCTATCACCCTAATTCTCAAAAAGGATTAGTTATTCAAATGGACAAAAGAAGCTAGATAAGCCTTTGAAAAGGTTAAGGATGCTATTTCTTCAAATCCTATGCTGGTGAAACCATACTTATCAGAGGACTTCATAATGTATGTATTTAGTAGAAAATTCAACATCACTACTATTTTGACCCAAAGGGATGATGAAGGAAAGGGAGAACATCTGATAGCATTTCACTCTCAGAATTTAAAGGATTATGAGATGAACTATAACTTCATTGAAAGGAAATAATTTTCCATTGTTAAGGAACTCAAGAATTTCCAACACCTCATATCTTGCAACAAGATGATAGCATACGTCATGCATTCTAGTGTGCATGAGTACATCATGGAAGGAGAGATCACCAAAAAAAGGTACAATTGGATCACTAAGATCCTTGAATATGATATTGAGGTCAAACCCACAAAAACTATTAGAGGAAGAGGATTGTGCAATTATTTGGCACATGATGAAGAAATGGCAGTTGAGGAGGAGCAACCTGAGCTTTTCCTAACAAATGAATCTAATTTTGAAGGCTATTGGCTAGCAGACAAAGTGAGATTCATGCATACCAAAAAATATTTGTCAGTCCTTCCTTCTCAGAAGAGAAGATTCTATAGATTGTAGAACAATGGATATACACTTATTGAAGGGGTCCTTTTCAAAAAGAAATTTAATGGTGTTCTACTATGGTACATTAGGATAGAATAGGTGAAGAGAATTCTTGACATTTTCCACAACAGTCTCGTGGGTGAACATTTTTATACAAAGACCACCGCCATCAAAATTATGTGTGCCAGATATTTCTAGGCTACACTATTCAATGACTTGCACTCTTTGGTTAAAGCCTGCAAGGAATGCCAATTCTTCACTAGAAGAAGGAAAAACTCAACAATGCCCCTAAATTCAATAGTTTTGAGGAACCTATTGCACAATGGGGCCTCAATTTTGTTGGGATGGTTAATCCCACCTCTAGTGTTGCACAAAAATGGATCCTCACAACTACAAACTACTTTACCAGATGGACTGAGGCCATGCCCTTGAAGAATGAAACAAAGGTAGAGATTGTGAACTTCCTCAAGGAATTGGTAATGAGATTCGACTCACTAAAGACCATCATCTCTAAGAATGCTAAGGCTTTCTTGGGCTCAAAGGTAGGCCAAATTGCACTCAATCATGACATATTCCTATAAACATCTTCAAACTACTACCTATAAGGGAATGGCCTAGTTGAGTTGACTAATAAAAATTTAGTCCAACTCATTGAAAGAATCGGGTCAAAACATCAAAGAGGGTGGCATAAGAACTTTTGGGCAGTACTTTGGGAAAATCGTATAACTCCTAATCAAGTCCTCAATACTTCACCATATGAGTTAGTATATGGGAAGGAAGTGCTATTACCCATCTCCATGGAAATTCCTACATTACAACTACTCAAGTCTCTAGAGGTGGAAAAAAATAGAGCCATGGAGGTCTGGTTGGCTAAGTTATTGGAAGTACATGAAAAAAGAGAAAATGCCCTAACAACCATGTTTGACCACCAACAAGTGGTTAAAAGGTGGCTTGACAAAAAAACCTCAGACCAAGATCTTAAATGCGGAGACTTGGTGCTAAAGTTCAATGAGAGGGCTACAAAGCCTGGCCAACATGAAAAATTTGATAGTCTATGGGAAGACCCTTTTAGAATAATTCAATGCAAGCAACATAACACATTCAAATTAGAAAATATGGAGAAAGAAGCATTGCAGATTACAGTTAATGGAATCCACCTCAATTTGTTCAATTAAGCTTTATTAATTGTTCTGCATGTGTAAATATGTAATTATTGTAATTTTTCTTTTGTTCTTTTGTTCAGCTGGTATTTTTGAAATAAACCCATATGAAAAAATCAAAAAGGAACTCAAAGAAGCAGAGAAATAAAACCCATAATGCAAGAAGCAGAAAGAAAAAGAGATAGGAATTTAATAAAAGTTGTATATTCATTAGATGGTATCATATACTTCGATATTACACTTCCAAAATGGCTCTAGGGCCATGCTTTAATGTATATATATATACTATAGAGTTTTTTCAATATATACGAAAAATTCTTCTCTAGGAATATATACAAAAAATAGATGAAAAGTGTTGATTCTTAAACGATAGCAGGGGCATCATCAATAGTGGCATCTATAACAACTTCATTAGCAAGATCATTAACAACAACACGAGCATAAATAGTAGCAATTTCCAATGGTGAAGGATACACCAGGTCCCTGAAATCAATATACCACTCCACGTTGTAGAACAACACCATGTTGTAGCAGCATAGCAAGAAGTGGCAGGCACGAGTAACCCTCTAGCGGTGCTCTTCATGTGTCATAATGTGGAATCCACTTAGAAACAATACCCTTAGCACCACTACATCTTCTTCAATGTGTTTGTGAAGGTCGCTCACCATAGGAAGACCCAGGCCATACACCACATTTGCCACAATTTCTCCAAGGATTCCAAGGTAGCGCTTCAGGAAGATTTTAAATATAAGTCGTAGGATCATTAGCTTAGGGACCTATATATTAAGCAAGGATGCAACACAGTGAGAGAAAATGTTGGTATTGACCCTATTCTTGTCTTCATACTCTATACAGTCCCTATACAATACCCACTTCATTGCTATGATATCTAATTAATGTTTGTTCTTAGTCATTCACTTCAAATGCCTATTAGAAATTTCACCTAAAAAAGTTTTCTATGACTTATTGCTAGTGAGCCTAATTGGAGTATTCATGACTCCTAATTCTACCCAACTACCAAATGCTAATTCTTCCCAATTACTAAGTGCAATTTTGTTATTTTCTTAGGATCTATTTATTGAAATATCTGAGGTACCTGTGTGCCATAAGCATGATACTAATTGAGTATTAACTCAAAAATCAAACCAAGAGACAACTTGAATTTCCCACCCAGTTGTGCTTGTCATGTACAAATTTTTGGGTGTGAGATTAAGAAGTAATTAATTAGCACAAATCGGTGCCAGTCCCAAGTGATCATCCATAAGGTCAGGTGCTAATGTGTCACACTACAAGCATGTTTCAGTCTCCAAGGAGGAACTCAAATATTTTTGAGTACTCATTGCATCTTTGGCTTAATCATTCTTTTTAGGATATTAATTAAAAGTCATGTGAAATTTTTTATACGCCTTCAATCGTTGGCTCAATTTCCTAAGAAATCACACCGTAGGACATGAAGACTAAATTTCATTATGAATTCTTGTATTTTCAAAAGGGAAAGAAATTTTGTTCGCATGAGCAAAGGAGTTGGTGGTACATGTTGAATTTAATACAAAAAGAAAAATATTGTCTACAACTCGAAGATGAGAAAAAGCTAAGTGTTTCATGTGAAGGAATAACATTGTGAAAATTTTCCTAAGTACGCTATCCAATGCAAAGAGTTTTGAGTGCAAAATTGCTAAAGAACACAAGTGAATTATAGTAAGTTTAAGCACCATAAAAATCCACAGAATGTTGAGATGGCCTAGAATCCTCAGATGAAAGTGCAAGGTGAGGTGACCCAAAGCTTGTTTGATGGCATGCGTGTGGCACCCATAGCCAATATTTTTAGTGATACCTCTTACACTTTGTCTAGGATACCAGAGAAGCCAAAGTGGATTCACACATGGACCACAGAAAAGCAAAAAAATCATAGAGACTAGAACCAGATAATGGAAGAATGGGATAACATCTATGATCCCACCCTCAAAACTAACCCTAAGAGTCTTAGAGAAGCAACTTGTGAAAGAATGTAAGTGGCCACTAATGAACATCAGTTGGCATACAAGCTATGGTTCAGCGGTCTCCCACAATATATGGTCCCTTTTGTGCATTATTTCTTGGAGCTAGTTCATGAGGGCATTCAACATTTCAACCCATATACTAGTGTCATTGAAGGTTGGGAGCTGAGCGTTATAATCAACAAGGACACAATTAGGGACATGTTGTGCATCCCAAAAAGGGGCTCTAGAGCAGAAAGGATGGAGTCTTTTACTCCAAATAAAGGCAATGATTTATGGAGAACTAGAGATTTTTCTCTAGATTTTTATAACAAAGAAACCCAAAGGCCTCATGAAGATTTGGAAAATATATCATAAATTCTAGTCACACACAACGCTTTTAACACAGATATGCAGGAGGCCTTCTCTATGATGGATTTTGTTTGTGGCATGGACGAGGACAAGTTTGTGCAAGAATTTCAATTGGATCTAGGTTTTTAGTTGAGAAAACAACATTTCTTATTCTGGTATGACTTCATAGAAGTCATCATCTAGGAAATGCTGAGCCAAATCAAGGAATACAAAACACAACATAAGTTTAGGTTTCCTTCTCTCCTTGTTCATATGTTTTTACACCAGAACCTTGACTTCTTTAAACAACATATGATGTTAGCTAGTTTTGATGAGAAGACAGCCAAAATGCTAATTTTTGTATGGACTCCCCTCCTTTCTGCAACATATAATTATTATGCATTCTTAGATTGTTTCTTGACTCTGATTTTTCAAGACCTTAGCAAAGATGGCAATCTTTATCAGCTTTCTACTAACCAAATGGGGTGGATGCAGAGTTTCACTCCTAGATGAGACTGGTTTTTTGAAGAGGATTTCACATTCATTGGGATGTGTGGATTTATCGAGGAGACATTCCAATGCCTAGAATGCGTCATAGAAAAAGTGTTGGCCCTTGAGATGTTCCAAAAAGTATCAGTTATTGATAATGACTTTTGTGGAGGGAAAAACAAAAAAGGTTTTTTCTTCTGCCCTTTGACTTTCAAAATCATGGTAATGGCAAGGAAGTAGACACATAAGCTACTAGAACCAAAGCTAGCTCATCTAGGGCTAGTATTGATTTGTGACAAATGTCAATATAACCCTGAAAATGACATAGCAAACATAAATGTTCAGGTAACTCACAGCCCCCAACCTTATTGGGAAAAGTGGTGGAATCCCTTGTCAGAATAGGATGATCTATTTGTAGACCTAGTTCATATTCCTATAGAGGATAGGAGGTCGACATGGCTCAATTTCTATTTCCCTTCAGTGAAGTTTAATGAGAAGTACCAATTGGGGGCCACCCTTGGCAATGAATTGGTCAAGAAGTGGTTGTGGAGTGAGAAAAATATTAGAGATTTTTGGATTTATCATCAAGAGATCCAATGCCTTGATGCCTCATTCCAAGAGGTAGAAAAGGATGAAAGATTTGATAATCTTTGGAATAGAGCACATGGTGATACTAACATAAGTGATGATGAGGATATTGACCCAAATGAGGCTAAAAAATATACAAGGAAGGGGAAGGAGGTGAAGACAACCCCAACACAGAAAACCACAAAAGTGGTGAAACAACCTAGCATAACTACTCTGAGGGTACAAATGAATATAGCATGTTTGAGAGCCTCATAGACACACAAATGGGACACAAAAAGACCTAGAGTAACCCAAAAACACCCATCATAGGTCATAGAGGTGGAAAATTCCCCACTTGACAAAAGGTAATGCACAGATGCAACTTTTTGAAAGGGTTCATAAGAACCTGTAATAAGCCAAGGATCAAAGTCCTCTGTAGCTCAGGTATCTTTCTCTCCCACTCTTCTTGATTAAAAATATTTGGTTTCTCCTACTATCTCTGCATCATTCGTCACTTCAAGTGTTAGCCTTTCTTTCTTTGCTTCTGTTGTAATGGTCGTGGGAGGTTTCTTCCAATTCTCCCAAGTTGGGAAATTTACTTTTACTCCCCTCGGGTTACTCCACCTTTTTTCAGAGCATAGTTTACAACTACTATAGCCACCCATTTTTCTACAATTGCATCGACTCTAACCCAGCTAGCCCAACAAATGGAGTCTATTTTACCTCTGTTACCACCACCACTTCCCATAAGTCCTTCCGCCGCTTCATAGACTAGGCCTTGGTATAACATTTCCCCATTCTCCCCATTAATAGTCTCTCTTCTAAAGAAGAAATTGGCTGGAAACATTACTCTCTCATTCCCTTTTACTCTTCCTCTTGGTGCACCCTTTGTAGGTGAGCTAATTAGATCACTAGCAAAATTTATGTTGGAGGGAAATAAAACAAGAGTAGCATGGGCTCTCAGGCTCTACAAGCAAAGGGATGATGATGCTAAAAAGTCAATAGAGCCACAGGTGCAGACCCTCTTTAATGAGGTTCAACAATCGTTTTATTTTGCAACCATGCATCCAAATGTCATCAAATCGCAAGGGGAAATGTGACCTAAGAATTACACCATCCATGCTATGGGACTTGACCTACACGTGGCTCGACCACAAGATAAAGTTGAGCTAATGGAGGAAACCTAGTGTGTGGTGACCAACAAATTTCTCAAGTCTGGTCACCAACTAAAGAAAAAGGAAGATGAGCTCAAAAATTTCAAGGAGAGGATAGAGGTCCTACTAAAGAAGGACAAGGTGATGGACACCAAATTTACACGCTTGTCTTAGCAAGCATAGGCGAAACATGTTAGACTCCAAGGGGAACTTGCAAAGTTCTAATCCCAAGATCCCAACCTGGTTACTGAACTATGAAAGAAAAACCATGAATTACAGGACCAGTTGGTGCAAGTAGAGGGAGAATTGAAACAAAAGACAGAAGAGCTATGCTAGCATCAAGTTCAATTGGATCAAGAAATGTAGCAAAAGGACATGGACTTTCAGGGCCGATAGGCTCAATTCAAGAAGGAAATTCATGAGGTAAATATTTCCCTGGAAAGAGAATTTGCAACCATAGGCCAAGCTAAGGAAAAATTATTTTCCAAGTTGAAAACTCTGCAAGAACAACTCTCTATTTTAGACAAAAGGATTGCAAAACTAATGTAGGATGTTGGGTCAACAGATGTGGAAATTGGTCTTTTGAATAATCTTCCCTAACCCCCTACTACCTAGTCAGATCTCCTTCTAGTAGCCCAACAACTATATATTTCATAATGGGAAAAGGTCAAGGCCTTCTATGTGACTCTTTAGTCAATTCTTTAGTTCATGATAGAGGCAGAAAGTTTATGTAGGGAGGTTCACAAAATGATTGAACAAATTCCCCAGTTCATTGCGAAGAGGGTACCTAAAGCTGAAAAGTTTCTTGATAAATTATACACGGTGGAGAATAGGATTTAGTAAGTGTGGGGATTGAAGACTGGAGGTTTACAACCAAGAAAGTAAAGGAATTCATTCAATGTAATGCAGCCATCCTCCATGCTAGAAATTTCTCAACAAATTGAGTTTGACCATGAACAATATGCAGATGAAGTTCTCCCAGCTGAATCAAATGGGTTTTCCTTTGCCTTTCCTTTCTGATGATTCGGTAGCCACAACAAAGAAAATTGAAACAAACATTGAGGAGAATCAATAGGATTTATCCACTTTCTTGAGTTTCAATCAACCCCTTACTATCACAGATATTGAAGGAGTTACTCATCAAATAGCGCAACTACTTTTTCAGCTCAAGTCTGAGACTGGGATATCGATGGAGCTTCCCTTCAAGGAAGTAATCATTCTACATGAAGTGCAAGAGAATCTACACTCCATATTGATGCCATATGAGGCTGAATGGCTTCCTCTGTAGACTACACTCTCAAAGCTCTAACTCCATTGAATAAGGCTCTCATCTTCAAACCAAAAATTTTGGGTTCCTCGTTCTACAGGAGAAATACCCATGGTAGTTGCTAAAAGCTATGGATATAAAATCCCTCGAGCTCCCTTTAGGTTGATAATATTATTTTTCTTGGCCTTCGCCCACACCCCATATATTTGAATATCCTCGAGCCCCTTTTTTGAAGAGCTTCACCTGCTATTGCCACGTGTCTGTCATATGCTCCTCGCAAGGATTGCTTCCCTTACTTCTCTACGGAGCCCCTCCATGCTTCCACATGTCAACAGTGTAGACCTTTGAATTCCTAATTCCCTTCACTTCTCTATTGAGCTCTACCTATGGCCACGTAGCATGATTCCATGGGAAATTTTTGGTAGACCCCATAGTCAGAAATGGTAGCAAAGACTTCTCCATGTGTCTTCTCTATGGGTTTTCATCGCAAGAAAGGAAGAAAGAACAATAGGCCCCAACCTATCACCATGTATCCTAACCAACTTTGTGGGTGAGCGACACATGTTTGCATGGGAATTTTTTCTTTTGCATTGGGACCACTACCATCATTTACAAGAGATGCATCTAGCTCAAAGGAAATTGCATTCCATGACTCAAAATCTTTTCTATTGCAGTAGCCTTGGGAAATCATTGCTATAGACATCATTGCTCATGTTGAAGGAATATTTTCTATTACTGGCTTTCACGCAATGGGATGTTGCTTTATAAATATTGCTTCTTCTTTCCAAAAATGAGTTTGAAACATATACAAAATTTTTTTGAAAAGACACCAAGCCTTTTGTATTGTTTTCTATTACTGTATTGAGACTAACAGACTATGCCATTATTGTTCTTCCTTTCTATTTCTTAGCTATTTGAAAAAACATTATACCATGTCTTTATTGTACTGGGCAGTTTATTTGTAGAACTTCTATAATTTCAATATTAATTTGTTGATTTAGACCATGTATTGGACTCTTATTTTCAGTAAATTTGTATGGGAGTTATTTTTGTTATTGAATAGATTATTTAGGTTTTCATCTATGATTTTTGTTATTCTGGGACATGCAGATTGTTGAATGGGCCCTTAAAGTGATATTTACCGTGCCCACACCTACATCTTAATGCATTGCCTTAGGTTAGGTCTTTAATTTTAATATCTACTTTGGTTTCCCATTCCAAACCCCCCAACTATAGAAGGAGTTGACTTCTTTAAAAACCCAAAGGTCATTCAATTTAGTGCAATTGGTCCCCCATTAACTAAGTTTCCCATAAGGTTGCTTCTTGTCAATTTTAGGCATCAATAGTTTGTATGGGATATTAAGGCCCCTAATATTCTAGGAGACAAACTTCATTAAGGAAACAAAACAAGAACAACACACCAAAAGACCAGAAAGAAAAAAGTTAAGATTATTTCTTTTTGGACATCGATCCCATGATTGAGTCCAAGGTTCTTTGTTTACCAATAGCCAAATCTCTCACAATATATTTGTTCCTAGATTCCTTTTGGGATAGTATACCAACCTTGTTTCACCCATCCACATCCAACTTCTTTTTCTTTTTATACTTATTTGGAGCTTGTATCCAATCATCCTCATCTTCTCTATCATTGGGATGTGGGGGAAAACCCAACATGGCCAAGGATTTTCTCAAGTTTCTAGCCTCCTTCTAAGATAGAAATGACATGTCCCCCAAGGATAATGCAAGAGTTCAAGACATAATTTTTGCTTCCTCCATGTCTTCCCCTTCATTAACAAGAACATCTTCCTTAGGAGTCAGAATATTGGCCTTCTTATGGGGGATTCCCTTTTCTTCAACTAGATTACCTATTGGCCTTTCCTCCACTTTTTGGTTCCAATCCTTCTGAAAACCTAGGATTGGGATACTTTCATCAAGGGATACTTCCTTGAAGTTCAAACTATCCATATCTTTGGAAACAACAAGAGACTCAATGGGGACAACAACCAAACCACTAGAAGGAGCAACCTTCTTAGGGGGACAACTTCCATTAGGACCAAAGTTACCTTAAGATGGAAATCAACTGAGGAAACCTTAGGGATCTTAGGAACCTACTCAGAAAGAGATTGTGAGACATTGTTGGGCACATTGAAAAACAATTTACCATAAGAACCATATTTCTTACAAAGCTAGCAAAATTGGTGAGCATTTTCATATTCAAGGGGTTGTGACCAATTTCTAAATTTTGACTTAAGAAGAATAGAGGTTGGAAGAACCATGTTAACAACAACATTAACACAAATATGGGAATAGGATAGTCTAGACTTATCTTGAGTAATATTTTCAATCAACAAGAGGTTACGAAAATTATTAGAAATCCCTTTCAAGATACCCATCTCTGAAAACTCAAGGGGTAACCTATGGAGGTGAACCCAAGTTGGAGTCATAGCCCCCAGGTCAGTAGAAGGGTCAAAACCTAGTTTTCATTTACACAGGGAAAGGAAGTTCTTAAAGCCAACATCAAAGTCCCAAGGACCACCCATTAACACCTTTAACATCTCTTCATAAACCATAAAGGATAACAAGAAGATGTCTTTTGGCATATCATTAATAGAGACACTACCTTTTAGGTTCCATTTCGATGCAGCCTAGAGATGTAACTATTCAATATTCAATTGATAAGCGATAAAATTTCCAACTAACTCCAGCTTTAGGCCATGCATTTCCTTCAACATCAAAGCTTCAAGGACATCGACTTCCCAACCAATAATAGAGTAGGAAGCAGAATCCAAAAACCTTTTACCTATAGTTGGCGAGCTAACACCCACTAGTTTTTCCACAAATGTTGTCGGTTCTTCTTCAAAGAAGAAAGATTCTAGCCTAAGAGGAGGGGACAAAGATGAATTTCCATAAATTCCCCTAATCCTTCCCCCAAGAGAAAGTACAGAGGTATGAGGAGAGGACTTCACATGGGGAATAACAAATCTGGTCGGTACCAAAGTAGACACAACTCTAGACAAAGGGACAACATCCCTAGATTGGGAAGCCTTGCTAGGCCCGCCACCCGACTAACCCATGAGGTAGTCAAATTAGAGTAGGAAAAAAAAGATTCAAATCAGCAAGAGTGGGAAAGTTGCAGAGTGAGAGTTGAGAGTAAACAAAGAACCTTGGACTCGATCACTAGATCAAAGTCCAAAAATAAATAGTCCTAACTATTTTATTTCTAGTCTTTTGGTGTGTTGTTCCTATTTTTTTCCTTAATGAAGTTTCTTTCCTAGAATATTAGGGGCCTTAACAACCCATACAAATAATTTCTGGTTAAAACCTGTATTCTAGACAATAAAGTGGATGTTTTCCTTCTTCAAGAAACCAAAATGAAGAAAGAGACCTTTTACAAGGTGATCTTGAAGATTTGGTATGGTGCGAATTACTTTGTCAGTGAGGCTAAAGGAGCCTCGGGGGGTATAGTTACTCTTTGGAATCCTTCTAAATTCAAAGGAAATTTTGGTTTTGCTGGAAGGAATAGTCTAATGGTTTCTCTAGAAGATCTCTCTTCTCAAGAGAAATGGAACTTAATTAATATCTATGCCTCCAATTTGAGTGGGGATATAGTGCAACATTTGGATTCTTTGAATGATGTTATTAAAAGTAAACAAGATGATTATTGGATGTTGGGAGGTTACTTCAACTCCCCTCTTCTACCCTCTGAAAATTTGGGGGGTTGGATGACTATACTAATAGTATGATGGAGTTGGAAAGATTCTTCAATTTTGCTAAGCTTTTTGATATTCCTCTACAAGGCTCCAAATTCACATGGTCTAATAGAAGGCTTGGCAACCAATTGATTCAAGTAAAGTTGGATAGGTTTCTCATCTTGACCAATTGGAACATATCCCAATATCTCTCTCTTAGCTCTCCCAAGATCTAGATCTGACCAATGCTATTGTGCTTAAAAGAAATGTTTAAATAATGTGGAGCCTTCATCTTGATTTTTCTACCTTAAAAATTGGTGAGTCGAACCCACGGGAGGTACCCCCATATTCTACTTGAAGAATAAGCTAAGAAGAATTAAGAAAAGAGTGAAAGGATGGAACAAAGTTACCTTTGGTAATATTTTTGAAATTGAAAAATCCTTGGGAAATAGCTTAAAGGAAGTGAAAAATAAAATGGAATTCGGCCTTGTGGATAATGAGATTTGCATTAAAGAACGTGATCTTAGATCTCAAGGGTTTAAGGTCAACAAAAGGGAGGATATTTTCTAGAAACAAAATTCTCTAGTCCAATGGCTTATTGAAGGAGATTGCAACACTAAATTATTTCACCAATCTACCATGAAACACATAAGCAGGAACAAGATCAGATCACTCAAGAAAGAAGATGGTTCCATGGTATCAACTAAAAAAGAAATTGTTGAGGAAGTTGTTAACTTCTTTTCTTCCTTCCAAAATGCCCAAGGTGATGCTACTCGGGTAAATGATGATTTCCTTGAAGTGATTCCTAAAGTTATATCTGAACAAGACTTAAAGATTATGTCTAATGTTGTTTCTATGAAGTTAAATAGGTTGGCTTCTCCTTTGGGGCTTACAAAGCCTTAGCACCTAATGGGTTCTCTCCTGCCTTTTTTTAGACCTACTAGGATATTATTAAATCTGGCTTATTCAATGCTTCTCGAGATTTCTTTAGATTGGGAAGGCTCCTAAACCAATTGAATACCACCTTCTTTTCCCTTATTCCCAAGAGTGAAGAAACCTCTTCTATCAAGGATTTTAGACCCATTAGCCTCTACAATACTATCTATAAAAAAAATTGAAAGCTCCTTGTGTATAGAATTAAAGTTGTTTTATGCAAAATGATAGCCCCGAACTAGAAAGGTTTTGTCCAAGGAAGAAACATTTTAGATGTTATTATTACTACCCATGAAATCCTTCACTCTATACATCTTAGTAAAAACCCTGGGATGGCATTGAAAATTGATATCTCTAAGGCTTATGATAGAGTTTCCTAGTCATTTCTCTTTGTTTTTATTAGGAAATTTGGGTTTGAGGGAAGATTCCTTAAGATGCTCACTGCTTGTGTTACCTCCCCTATGTGCTCAGTTCTTGTTAATGGTGTCCCCCAGGGTTTCTTCTCATGTGGTCATGGCCTTAGACAAGGAGACCCCCTCCCTCCCTATCTATTTATAATAGTTGTTGAGGTCCTTGGAAGGAATATCCAAAAGCTAATTGACTCTAATGCCCTTAAAGGAGTTAAAGTTGCTTCGTCACTCCTACCTGACTCTCACCAACAGTTTGTTGAAGATACCATCCTGTTTGGTGAAGCCTTGGTAGGGGAAGATAGCATGTGTAAAGTTGTTTTAAATGATTATGCTTTTGTTTTTGGTTAGCATATTAACTATGATAAAAGCAAGATATACGTCTTCTATACTAACCAAGTAGTGAAGGAAAGAGTGGTGATAATCTTGGGCTGTTAAGAAGTTTTTTTACTTGCACCCTACCTTGGGCTACCTCTGATATCAAGAAAAATGGAAAATAATTACTAGAATCATCTGATTGAGAGAGTGCAAAAGAAGTTGTATTTTGGAAAGGTAAACTTCTAAGTTTAGCTGGGAAGATACAATTACTAAAAGCCTCTTTATAGAACATCTCGGTCTACTATTTGTTCCTCTTTAAAATTTTGGCCTTCATTGGGGAAAAAATATAATAGATTCAGAGAAGATTCATGTGGTCTAGAACAAAAGAGAAAAAAAAACTAGCGTTGATTAGCTAGGAGAAAGTGTGTACTCCTAAAAATGTTGGAGGTCTGGGGATAAGGAGAATTAAACTACTTAAAAAATCCCTCACTGCTAAGTTGGGATCGAATCTCTTGAAATGGTCTAAGGATTGGGTGAATATTTTCCAAGCTAAATACCTAAAGAATAGAGATCCTAGCTACTTCCTCTCTGCTATTGATCTACCTAATGGGTCAATTCTCTGGAACCATCTTATCAAATTAAAAAATGTGTTGAAATTGGGGGTGAGAAAGAGGATTGGCAATGGAAAAGACACTAATTTTTGGAAAAACCCTTGGACTGAGGATTCCCTTCTCTCTTCCTTAGAAGGCTTCAACCCTCTTAAACAAATCTTGACAAGAATATGTGGTAAAAAGGTGGAAAATTATATCAATTGGGAGTTCAAAGAACCTAAATGGAAAGAATTTAATGGGCCACTAAGGAGTGCTAACTTGAGAGGTCAAAGATAAATTAATTAGGAGCCACTTCTATAAAGGTTACACAACCTCATAGGGGAGGAAAACTGGTTCTTCAATGAGAGGAAATATTAATGGTTTTGGAAGGGGAACTCTTCAAACTAATTTTTAATTAAACATGTTTATAATAAACTGATGAAACCCCTAATTGATTGTAGAGACGCTCATTGGGACAAAATGTGGATCAAAAACTTTACTTTGAAAGTTAATTATTTTTGGTGGGCTACTTCACATTGAAGAATTCTAACAATTGATAATCTAGTTAGGAGAGGTTTTCAGCTTGTCAATAGATGCATTCTCTGCAAGTAGGATGAAGAGTCAGTAATGCATCTTTTCTTCCATTTTCAGTTCTCTAGAGAAGTGTGGTCATTCTTCCTTCCTTTATTCTTCACTAACTGGGTGTTCCCCCCAATGTTGAAGACATTTGTTGAAAATTGGTCCAACTATCCTTTTCCCCACGAGGTCATAGTGGGTCTCTGGAATCAATTCGCTCGTTCTTAACTTGGGGAATTTGGAAGGAAATGAATCATAGTATTTTTAGGGAGGTAGAGAGAAGCAACTATGAGTTTTGTATGATTATAAAAGCCTAGATACATGAAAACATGGAAATGAGAGGATACAACTTCTCAAAAGTCTAGCCAACCTATAAAGAAATGAGAATTAAGTAGGTCTGGGGTCTAAAGAAGGACCTTACTAATCTAAATTGGGCCATGATGTTAGATAGGAAGGCTATTTTTTGGGTCCCTCTTGAAAGAGAATGGATTAAATGAAATTTGGATGGATGCTCAAAAGGTAATCCAGGCATGGCAAGGGTGGGAGGACTATTGAAAAACCATCTAGGAGACTATATCATGAGCTATGGTATAAACCTGGGAGTTTCTACTAACAATAAAGTTGAGGCCATGGCTATCTGGGGAGGTTTAAAGACACTAAGAGAATATGGTTTTAAGAAGGTAATTGTGGAAGGCGATTCCAAATTAATTATGGATATATTGAATGGAGGTGTTGGACCCCATGGGAATTAAAAGATATCATTGAAAAATGCAAGTCCCTAATGAGTTTCTTTACTTACTACCATGTGCAACACGTGTTTAGAGAAGGAAATATCTTAGTTGATTGTGTAGAAAATGAGGTGCTTAAGTGCAACAGGTGGACCTGCTGGGATAACAATCATTTTCCTTTATCATTGAAGGACAAAGTTTTCAAAGAAAAATATGAATATGTGTACAACTTACAAAGTTGAGAGAAGGGATTGGCATAGGAGGCTTATGTGATCTCATGTTATAAAGGGATCTCAAAATAATGATGAAAAAAGTGGTACAACATTGAGTATGAAGATATCCTTAGGTGAAAGTGGTAATTATTATTTCATTCTGGAGATTATAATGGATCACATGAATTTTATCAAAGAAAAGGATAGTGTCAAATCCAAGTGTAGGGATGTACCTTACTCAAATCTATTTGCCAATGTGAAGATTAGCTTGTTATGAACAATCAAGATTCATTAATTATTTGTGATAGTAATTATGAAGTTTTAGCACAAGAAATATGATTTTGGGCATCTCTTTAAGAAAGTTCTCGAACTTATTTTTTGAAAGCATTTATTTTCAAAACGAAAGCAATAGTGTGTTCTACAGGTTTGGAAGGTTTCCAAGGTGGAGTGGGGTTATGAGGAAATCCTAACAGAATCCTAAAAGCTTACAGTGCTCAAAAATAGATGGGCCTCAAAAGTGAATTGAACCTTTGAATTTCCAGGCTCTAAGAAAAAATGCGGACCTTTGGAGACTTTTTAGTATAGTGGGGATGGTTCTTTTTTTTAAAGCCATGAAAGGTCATAATGAGAGCCTAATGAAAAAATTCACCAACTCTTGGAGAAATGGGAATGTGGCAATTGGAGTAGTAATATTTGAGGTAACAAATTAGTTCATAGCAGAGGCTACTAGTTTGCAAAACTAGGGAATTAAGGTGGCAAAGAAGAGCGAAGTAGATTACCAGTCCTTTGTTGACAAGTTCCTCCATGATGGTGAGAATATTACTAGGTTTCAAAATGGGTATGTGTGGCTCAGACCTTTGTCTCCCTATGCTCTGGTTAGTATGTTTGTGATGTGTTATTTTACTCTTGAAGGTAGATATATGGTTGTTTATGCATATCACTTCCCTCTATTGAATCATATCTATCACAATGAACGTATTAATTTGTCATTTTATCTACTCTCCTCTCTACAATTTAACATTGAAAAGGGTACAAATCCTACCTTGCATCAAGGGTTAATGCTTTCTCTTTATAAACATGCCTTAGCTTTGAACCTGCATGGTAATCCATTTGTTGCTAGATAGGAAATTGAGAATCAAAATGTTGGGGAAAATGTTGAACCATTAGCATAGGCTAACCCCATTTAGGAGCCTAATCCTAGACCCCCTCCCATTATTGTTGACAAAAATGTGAATTCCCCTACTAATACCTCTTCCTCTACTACTAAAAGATCCAACCCTTCTACCCCTGTGGGTAAGAAGATTCTTTCTAAAATATCCCTCAAGCTCAAGTTGGTTAAAGCTACCCCTAAGAAATGCAAGCATTCTTCACTTCTTCTAGAACCGCTTAAGTCAAAGAAATTGAAAAAAGAGTTGAAAATCCAAAATGAGGTCATCACTATAAGTGAGGAAAAAGAGGGCATTCAAACTAAGGATTTGGAGGGTAGGAATTTGATTCAATGCAACAAAGGTCAAAGATCTACTTGACTTGCAAAGGCTTCCTCCCACAATAAGAAGGGGAAACAGAAAGTCATTTCTCAAAGGAAGAAGATTTGGAGGTGGAATATTTTGAGGCATAGGTCAATGAAGAATGTGATGGATACTTTGAAGATATGACCTATGATATGGGGGAGGAAGAAACAAAAGAGGAGAAATAAGAAAATGAGGAAGAAGAGGTTGAAATTGAAGAATAGCCAAGGAATAAAACTCTACAAGCTCTTGGAACCAATAACATTGCTAATGATACTAATATTATTGATGATTCTAGTACTAACTATCTAAAAAGTAGGTTAACTTACATGCAGGTCCAAATGGATGACATGCAAAAATACATTATCACTCTGATGAAGGTGACGAATGCCCTCATGCACAGGGAAATGGTTGGTGCAGTCTTAGGCCAAACCAAGATTACTAGAAAGCTAAAGAAGATTAGAAAGACTAATGAAATGAGGGACCAAGATGAGGATGAGGGACCTAATTGGAGAGAGTATGTATCCCATATAGGAGAATACTGGGATTTGATTGCTAAATCCAAATAATGGTTGTTTTTCTTTCTTCCGGTTATGGTTGCCTTGCTTTTTTTGGTGTTCAATTTTAACATTATGGATTGCTATTTTAATATAGCTCTGTTATGGTTGAGAACCTGCTGGACTCTAGTGGACCTTATTAATGGTCTTTGTAGTAATAACTAATTTAGTAGTATTATTTATTTTTTGATTAAGTATTGTGGTTCTATGGTTACTATTTTGATAATTGGCCTACATGCCACCCTAGACATGTTTTTTGTTGCTGGTTAGTGTTGTTCTCCCTAGCTTGTTTCATTTTTTTTATTTTTGGCTTTGTAACCATAGGATCAGGGCCCTTCCCTTGCTTAACTAATCAAAAGCTCTTAATTGATTCATATTATTATTATATTGTTATTTAGTTAATTAGGTCATCATAGGTCTTATATAGGGTTATCTAAGTCATCTTGGGTGATATCCTAGGTATAAATAAGGTATAAATAGGACATAGTGAGTTTTATTTCATCATGATATTGTGAATTGTGTTCTCATTGGAGATATTTGGAGGTTTCCCCTCTCCAAAGTGGCTTGTTATTACCATTTCTTATCAATTATTTGCAACATATTTTCTATCACATTCTTTTATTGTGCAAGTAATTTCATTACAAGTGGTATTAGAGCATGATCTTGGCACCATAGAGGCAAGGCATTTTCTTAATACTAGAGGTCATTTTGGGAAGAGCATATCTCTCATATTTTAGCTATTTTTTCTTTGATTTTTAAAGGGTTTTTGAATAATATATTTAGGAATATAAATCGTATCTCAAAGGAAGGGAAAAAAAAAATTACTATAAAAAGAGTGATGTCTCATGTAACTTTTGTATACACCTAAAAATGGTCTAGAGAATATAATTAATTAAATATGATTTATTTGTTTAATTAACCTTAAATTCATCTACTTAATAAATAAATAGAAATATTTATTTATATTAAGTTCACTTTTAATTCTTCTATTACTTTCCTCTTAATTAAATAAAGATATCCTAAAGTCTTATTTGATTATCTTATCCTTTTTTAAGCAAATATCAAATATTTCTTTCATTTAATTAAATATCTTCTTACTTTGCTAAATTTGAATAAATCAAAAATATTCAAATAAAGGAAAATTTCCTCTATTCACTCACCTACCAAATTAGACATCAAATATCCAATTTAATTCAACCAGCATTTAGGGAAAGCTTTGGAGACAAATTGGAATCAATCTCTCAATTTCCTTCCTCTGATTCTTCCTATCATTTGGCTTGATGCTTTCATGGGGAGAAACCATTCCCTTCATCAGCTCAAGCTTCTTCATCTCTGACCATTCAATTCTTTAGATTGAATCTAGTTCTTTGTTGTGCTGCCCCATCACAAATTGTTGTCATAAATCTATATATACAACCTTTCTTCATGGGAAATGGGACCCTGAATCTTTATGCAAACCTACTCTATAGCATTCATAGAAATCAAGCAATCATATCAGAAGCAATAGCAATAGTATCTTAGCATCATAGCAATCATAAGCATCAGTAGAATTTACATCATGACAACATCATAGTTTTATTGTAGCTTTCATCCATCAGGTTTCATGTTAGAATAGATTATAGTAGTATCATATCTTTTTAGTTTCATTATCAATCATTAGATCATTGCATTTAGCATCACTCCATTCTCTAGATTGGCATTTTAAATAGTCACACTACTTCCCAAATCTTAGAGCCTTTTGTGACTTGCTAAATCTTTGGAGATAGAAAACAATGAGACACTTTCAAGTTTTCTATGCTTTAAATTAGTTTAATTCATGTTCAATCTTGATATAATGTTTCATTAAGAATTGTTTTAGTTGTTTTACTTATTTACTTATTCCACACTTACATTTTAGCACCTCTACCCCTTATTTTAACAATTTTTCTGTAAAGTGTTCATATAGGATATAGGCATGTTTTCTTTTAGCCCAATCAAGGGATTTTGTAACACTTATGTGGTCTGTTTTAGCACTGCTGACTATTTCAGTGCATCCACTGAAAGTTTTAGTGCTTCTGACTATTTTAGCACATCTAACAAAAGTTTTAGCACTTATGTCTATTTTAGTGCTTCTGATAAATTTTGTAGCACTTTTGTAGCCTGTTTTAGCCCTTTTGCAACTTGTTTTAGCGCTTCTAGTAAATTCTATAGTGCTATAGCGCTTCTAACCTCTATTTTAGCTCTTTGACAGCTAATCTTAAAATGGCCATATCTTGGTCATACAGAGGTCTTTTTCAAAAAAAAAATTAAAATGGGGTAGAATTTCATAAGCTATGAAATGGTGTAGGTATTTCTCACTTTTTGTAGAGTTAAAAGTTTCAATTTTACATTTAAATTCAAATCACATTGTAACTTGGTCTAAGTTTTAGGGTTTTTATGCTTAATCATTCATCTAACCCTTATATCTTCTTATTTCTTAATCTCATCTAACATTTTGAGCATTTATTGAAGGTTTTAAGATGAACATGGAGCATTGAAGTGAAAGAAAAAAAATCTAATATCCATTGTAATAGTGTTTTCAAACACTCATGGGAAAATAACCCATCATATGTTATTTTTCATTCATGCTTTAGGACCAACTAGCATTACTTTGGGCTTAAAATTAACCATTTGAACAAGCTTTGTCAAAGTTGGTTAAAAAGAACATTAGAAACTCACTGGTTTTTGGATTTGGATTAAAATGAACCAATCCTAGGGTGGCCATTCGCATTAAAATGAACCAATCCTAGGGTAGTCATTTGGATTAAAATACACCAACCCTAGGGTAGTCATCATACATTGATATCCTGGTTAAAATAAACATCATGTCTTTTGTGAAGCAATATCTTCACGTAGAATAAAAAACAATCATTTGGGCTTTAAAACTGAACATTATTTACTGTGATTGTGAGGTGATAGACCTATGCTCTCCCCTTAACTTGGTGATCAAAATGCTAGATTCATCTTTTAATTTCATGCACTTTATGCTTTGTTAAATCCTTTAGAAGGCCTATCATAGTGGGAAAAATTACTCCCCCTATGGGAACAACCTAAGTGGGAATGCCTAAAGCCAAGGATTCCAACCCACTATAATCAAAAGCAAGTTGTTGATGAAAGTCCAACTCGATGGTAGTGTGCAAGATAACCATCCCCAAAGCCTTTGTTCTAAAGGTTGGGAGGTCTCCTGAGGGAGTTTATCATTTTTCGCACTGAACAAAAACCCTATCTATGAACCATAGTGTAGAATCTAGTTGAATCAGTAACTAGACATTGTAATACTCACACCGCAAGGGGAGGAAAAAATTTTCCCCCAAGACACTCACCATATAATTTCCAAGGACCATTTTCTCAAGGGATCAAGAAATCTAACTTTGAGTACACACCTAGAAAAGACAAAAACGCAGGTGCCCTCTAGGGGGTGACACGGTTGTGTGATTCAATGCAATTTTAAGATGTGGGATTTTTGAGTATAACGATGACCTTTTTTACCTCAAAAGTGAGTCTACCTAAAGTGTGTTCTTTGTTAAAAAACCAATGGAAATCAAGAAGGATCATGTTTGATTCTTGAACATACACTTATTGTTTAGATTCTAGGACTTAGAAACAATTTTTTTACAATTGCTTGTTGTGTTTTCAAAACATTAATTTAGATAAGATCATCCTAAAAAACACGAAGAAAAAAAGAAAACAAAAAGCTATTGGAAACCCCTATCAGACAGTTAACATCAAAATTTGGATTTTTATCATAACATAAACTTTCCTAAATGAAAACAGAGTCTTAAACTTGCATAAAATGGAGTTTGCAATTGAATTTGTTTAAATCAAACCAAGATCTGCCATCTAAAAGTGTATCAATCAAACACATTTGATTAGTAAGTTAAGTTTCAAGATCAATCATCCTAAATCAAAGAAACGAAACCATATAATCAAACTTATCAACTTAGTCTAATCAATAGAATCTATCGTTCTATTTGACTTGAGTTAATATCCTTGACACTATACCAAACTAAGATCAAAATTTTATTGAAAACAATAACATTTGTATGTCCATTTTAACAAGGTCATGAAGACTAAAAATCCAAAGAACTGTAAATTGAAACTAAAACCACCATGGCTGAAATAGATGAGGATCAATTGAATGCTTTAACTTAGCAGATGGAAAACCTTCAACAAAAATTCCAAGACATACAAAGAGAAACCATAGAAAGATATCTCCTGCTAGACATCTACCCATATCCTCTTGACCAAACAATGAACATGATACCTTCTTCACCAAAAACTACATCATCCAAGTTCAATGTCTTTGAATTTTTACGAAATTTAAATAAGCCCAAATCTAAGTCCTCAAATGAAAATGATATTGAGCAATCCTACCATGTCATGCATTTATCTCCATCCACCATAAGCCAAAATAAAATTCAAGATTCTTTCACTCAAGTTAGTAATTCCATCCAATCATCCTCTTCTATCATATCTTCAACATCCAATGATTCATGTCAATCTCTCAAACCAAAGCATGCTAGAATAGACTCCTCTACACATCAAGATATTCTTTCCACTCCATCCAATGATATCAAAATTCCACAAATTCTTCCAATATTTGATCAAGATCCCATTTCTCAAGAATCTTATGATTATCCCCTCCTTTCACTTTTCATCCAAAATAATTCCCTTCCATCTCAAGAGACAAGTATCCTTCCAAGTTCTTCTTCCACATCATCTAATCAATCCATACCATATCATGATTCTATTGCATCACAAGAGCATGAAATTTCTTCCATCATATCTTATGATTTCTTACCAACTGATGATCAAGACATGCTTTCTACAAAATCTCATGATTCCCTTCCTCATCAAGATCAATATATGCTTCCATTCAAGGATTCCCTTTCATCCCATGAAGATGTTTATCCTTCTCATCATCAAGCTACTTCCTCTCCTACACCTCATGATCCTTTTCCAAGTCAAGATCAAAACACCCCATGATCCCCATGTCAAGAGCCTATCACACCTATCCAATCTATCCATGAACCCCACACCTATAAATTAGGATCCTCCAAATTTATCCATTCCAATTTACTTCCAACACCTATCCTCCCATCCATATCATATCCTCCCCAAAATGGACTTTCATCTTGTTTCACAAAAAATACATATCCCATTGGTAAATGAATGTGTCAAAGTATGAATTACAAAGGAAAAGGATTAGTCCTTCACGAAAAATGTATCTTAGAACCCATTTCTATTCAAAGAAACCCATATCACCATGACTTTGATTATATGCCTAAGTGTCCTAGTTCATCAAACCTTCCATCTATCCTAGGTCCTCATTCTAGTTCATCAAACATTCCATCTATCCTAGGTCCTCATCCTAGTACATCAAACCTTCCCTCTATCCTAGGTCCATATCCTATTTCTCAAGAACAACAAAGGAAAACATCCTTGATTCCCTTTCAAAATTATACCCACATTAACTCATCCATAATAGCTCCATATCATTCATCTCAATCCACCCCTCCCATTGCTCTTGGAAGCAATTTGGATTCCAAATATCAAAAGCTTCTATATCAAAATCCACATGTATCAAAGGATCAATATATCTCCTTGAAGAGACATGCAAAAATAAAAGAAAATTTGATCCAAAATCAAAAGAAATTTTCAAAAGGTCACAAAGGCCCATCAAAGAAAAAAGGAAATTTTCAAAGACCACAAAGGTCCATAAATCAAAAAGAAAAATGTCAAAGGCCACAAAGTCCCACAAAGAAAAAATCAAAGTCAAAATTCATGTGGATTCCTAAAAATTTCATAGAAGCAATAAAATCTAAATTGGCATCCAAATTTTCTAATCCAAAAGCTTCCTCCAATTTTCCATCTAATAACTAGTCACCTTCCAAATCATTTTTTCCTCCATCAATCCACCACCCTTCAAGGTGTGTGCCAATGTTGATCTTTCCATCCTTTCCATCTGTCCATCAACAGGCCTTCCAACCTCCTATCCATTATCCAATATTCATCCCCCATCATTATCCTTTAATCCAAACCTTCACATAAGTCCTTAGATTCTTCCATCATATCATTAATCTACCAACATTTAGGAGTATAATCCCATTTCCATGGTTTATTAGAGGGATATTTGGTTGTGAAACTTGATGATTAAGTCCTTCCTCCATCTCCCTATCATTCATATCTTATCTTCCATATTCCTCTTTCACTCTACACTTCGGGAAAAGTTTCATCCATCTTATCATTCATGGTCCTTATCCTTTCTATGTTCATTCCATACATTTACACCTTTGATCTTAACAAGGTTAAGGATCTTCTTGAACATCACCTATCTTATCCTATACACATTATCCATATCTTCCATACCATATCTTTCATCTTATCCATATTCCATCATTCTTACTAAATACATCCTTTCTTCCTTTCCTTGGTCTTGATGAGGAATAGGGGAAAAATACTTGGGCCTTGTGTTTGTATCTAATCTAGTTGATCTTGATCATCCCATTCATTATTTTCATCCTTGATTTCTTCCATTCCATATCTCCTAGCTTATCAAAATACATGTCACCATGTCCCTTTGCAACCTTGAATCTTATCATACAAATCATATTTGAGCCTAACTATAAAACATTATCCAATCCTCATATCTTTTGTCAATAAATCATCAACAATCATCAATCTTATCATACTTAGAGGAAATTAGTGATCCTAAGTACTTATCAAAATCCATGTCACCATGTCCCTTTGCAACCATGAATCTTATCATGCAAATCATATTTGAGCCTAACTATAAAACATTATCCAATCCTCATATCTTTTGTCAATCACTCATCAACAATCATCAATATTATCATACTTAGAGGAAATTAGTGATCCTAAGTACTTATCATCATCATTCCTTATGGAATCAATCATTCCTAGCATCTTAATCAATCAACCATTATCATCTTTTGACAAGAGATATGTTGCTTGTGTGAGATGTTTTGCAGTGAATCTTTCATGTTGATCTATCAATTATCCATGGTTGCATTACCCCTATTGTGGGGCATCTTTTTCCTTCAATTAGTCATATCATCTCATTTCATCTTAAATATCCTAAAAAATCCAAAAAAAACAAAAAAAAAATCTGCAAAATCCAAAAAAATCAAAAATTAGAAAAACAAAAATACAAAAAAAAAATTAGAAAAACAAAAAAATCAAGAAGACTGAAAAAGTGCAATAAAAACTAGTGAAAACTTGGAAACAGGCATTTTTTTGTGATTTTAAACCATTTTTTCTATCTATTAGACGCATTTCATGTTCATTACTTCCACCATCATTTTACATCCATTATCATATCATTGTGAGTGGTCATGTCTCACCCTAGCTTGGGGGAAAAATCTAGACCTCACTGGAGGCAATAAACATCAAGCTTAAAAAAATGGAAAAACACAACAACAAAAAATGATTGAAAAACAACCCAACATGGAACATCAATCAACATCGAAAACACATTGGACATCCATATCACAATAGAAAATCCAAAAAAACAACTCAAAAAGTTGGTCTCAAAAAGTCAAAAACATGAGTGTGTCAATCAAACTACATGGTCTTTTGTGTGTATAATGTAGGCAAGCCTAATCTTTGATCAACCCCCGAGGAGCCTAGGATAGGTCTTTAGGTTAGGTTTGATCCAAAATCTCAAAAAATCACAAAACATCATAAAATCAAAATCAAGATGGATGATCTAATCTGAATAATGATTGAAATACTTTAAGTAAAAGTTGGATAGATGTACTTTGATCATTGTTATCATTTCTTTGGAGCAACTCAATGATGTATTGAACTAGAGAAGCAAGGAAGGAGAATGGTATTTTTCTTTATTTGTTGTCTATGAATTAGCCATTATTATTGTGTAAATTGTCATGAGACGTTCTCTACAAAGTATCATTGATGGCATTCCAATTCACATAGGAAAGTGATTGATTCTTGTTTGTTTATGCAAGAAATGCTCAGGTCATCTCGGTTTAATTATACCTTGATGCTTGTTTTCACTTGCAATATCAAAAATCATGAAATTAATACTCAATTCATCATTGGTTTACATTACACCATTGATGCTTATACTCACTTTCAACATTTTAAAAGCTCAATGATGATAAAAAGCATGATAAATGGACTGTTAAGATGCCAATGTTTGCATGTAGTATTTCATTATTAAATTAGATCGCACTTATGATTAGTTTTGCATCTCTAGAGTAGTTTGTTCCAAAGGTTGGTGAATCAGATAGAGTAATCATAAAATCTTTGACTGAATAAGTGTACATCATCAAGTTTTAGTACATTAATCAATCCTATACTAGGGCATATCAATCAAAGTTGATAAACCACATCGACTAATGATATCTATATCGGCCTACACTAGATGTGGAATCATGTCCCACATCTTTAGGAAGAACTCTAAAATCCTCCTATGATCATAACATATTACAAATCAACAATATTATCAATCAATCAAAAATCAATCAACCTATTAATCTAATAAGCTCTTGGTGAGACTTTTGATTAAATCTCATGAGCGAACATCATTGAACCTTGCCTATCATGAGGTAAATCAAACATCAATCTATCAACAAACCTCACATATCATGAGGTCAATCATCAATCTATCATTGATCCTCACATATCATGAGATCAATCATTAAATCAATCAATCATTGAATCTCACCTATCATGAGATCAATAATCATCAATCTATCATTGATCCTCACCTATCATGAGGTCAATCATCATCATCCTATCATTTATTTCTTGCCTATCATGAGTTCAATCATCATCCAATCAACAAATCAAACAATTGGCTGAAGTGATTATCAAACATCAAACACAAGGAGGAAAAGCAGGGAAACATTTAATCATATGGAAAAATCAGTATTCTTTATTGGGAGATAAATTATTTCAACATCGAATCTACATCAAATCATCATAAAATCATAAAAATTGCAAAATTCTGAAAAATCAAAAATTCATTAATTTATCTCCCAAGGGGGCATATATCCATCATCAGCTAAAATCAATGTCTGGGGAAAATCTGGGGCATACTGAAATTTTTTCGTCGATACTATCAGCAGTAGAAAAAATTTATTTGAAACAATGTGTAAACACATCACTTCAAAGAGGGGAAAAATGTATACACCTAAAAATGGTCTGGAGAATATAATTAATTAAATATGATTTATTTGATTAATTAACCTTAAATTCATCTACTTAATAAATAAATAGAAATATTTATTTATATTAAGTTCACTTTTAATTCTTCTATTATTTTCCTCTTTATTTGATTATCATATCCTTTTTTAAGCAAATATCAAATTATTTTTTCATTTAATTAAATATCTTCTTACTTTGCTAAATTTGAATAAATAAAAAATATTCAAATAAAGACAAATTTTCTCTATTCCCTCACCTACCAAATTAGACATCAAATATCCAATTTAATTCAACTGGCATTTAGGGAAAGCTTTGGAGACAAACTGGAATCAATCTCCCAATTTCCTTCCTTTGATTCTTCCTATCATTTGGCTTGATGTTTTCATGAGGAGAAACCATTCCCTTCATCAACTCAAGCTTCTTCATCTCTCACCATTCAATTCTTCAAATTGAATCAAGGCCTTTGTTGTGTTGCCCCGTCACAAACTGTTGTCGTAAATCTATATATACAACCTTTCTTCACAGGAAATGGGACCCTGAATCTTTGTGCAAACTTACTCTGCGACATTTATAGCAATCAAGCAATCATATCAATAGCAATAGCAATAGTATCTTAGCATCATAGCAATCATAAGCATCAATAGAATTTACATCACAACAACATCATAGTTTTATTGTAGCTTTCATCCATCAGGTTTCATGTCAAAATAGATTACAATAGTATCATATATTTTTAGTTTCATTATCAATCATTAGATCACTACATTTAGCATCACTCCATTCTCTAGATTGGCATTTTAAACAGTCACACTGCTTACCAAATTTGAGAGCCTTATGTGACTTGATAAATCTTTGGAGATAGGAAACAATGAGATTCTTTCAAGTTTTTTGTGCTTTAAATTAGTTTAATTCATGTTAAATCTTGATATAATGTTTCATTAAAAATTGTTTTAGTTGTTTTACTTATTTACTTATTCCACACTTACAACTTTAATTTTTAGCATTTTATCAACAACTAAATTAAAGTGTCAATTAATAAAAACTATATTCAAATTATTTTTTAATTTTTCAATAAAATACAAACATAAAATAACTAAAAAATACACATTTTATTAGTTTACACCATTTCAAAATTAAAAATATATGTCACTTTTAATTATTCAACTTTAAAATTTGGATCATTGTTGATTGTTTCCTTTATAAAAGTGTGACACAAATTTGTACTTTTACCCATGGAACCAAACCTATATCACTACATAGTTCTTGGAGAGAGCTTTCTTTCAACTCTTGGAAGTCAAAAATTTGACATCCTAAGAGAAAGTTATGTTCATTTGAAAAAAAATCCCCATTAGGCTTATGGGTGGCAAGGTAGTAGCCCCACTAGTAGTGACAACACGCTAGTGGTTCTTGGGAAACACACCATTGGCAATGTGGATAGGGTGAGTGATGAACTCCAAGTAGCTTGAATTTTCTTAAAATTCTAGTGATAAAAAAATCATCCTTGCAGGTAGCTCCAATTTTTTCTTGTGAGTGACTAGGAGGCTAAGCCCCACTAGTAATGAGACCCATTAGCAGTGGTGATACCTATCGATGTTGAAAATGTATGCACTTCCTATGTAGGACATATGAGGTATGCAAACCCCATCCAACCTAGTAATTAATTTTTTTAATTTAAATTTTTTAATTAATTTCTTTTTAATTTTTTAGGATTTTTAAATTTTTATGATGCCTTTGTAGACTCATAAGACTGTATGTTGTGCTAGGAGGGGAAATTATATGTTTTGATAGTGTCCAAAACATGATAGATTTTATATGAATCTTTATTTCTCTTCATTCTAGATCCAATGGTGAGATTTGTTTCATCTCAAGGGTTCATATATGAAACTTCCCCTAAAAACCCTCATATAAAAGCACACTTTAGGAAACCCTTTTGACTCAATTTTAAAAAAATAACAATTAACCCAACAAATATTTAAACCCCAAAATCCTAAATTCATAAAACAACACATGCACATGTGTTTCATATCTTGTAATGCCTCAGATATTTCCTACATTGCCATGGATTCAAATTTGTACCATATCTACTCAAGCAATGGTTATAAAAAAACTAGGGAGCTCACACCTCCCACAACCATGAAAAATCTCATACCACTTGTTAGGAAATAATGCATCAATATCCAATTCATATAATCTATTTCCTACATAATTCCATGAGAGAAAAGCATGCATGCAAGCTCAAAAAATTAACATAATGTATAGATAAAATAGATAAGCCAGAAGATAACACAAGATATACCCTAGGAAAATCCCCAAGAGGGAAAAACCTAGCCTCAAAAAGCATCTATACTCCATTTATTATTCAAAAATAAAGTAATACATATATTTACAAAGATACAATGAATATTTTTGAAACATGAATCCTCTCCAATGCATCCTCCATGTGTCCAAGCATGAATCCACACATCCCATGTCATTATTCACATATGCACTCCTCATAAAGACTCAATACTGACAACCCACTCGCCCAATCAACCTTAACCACTAAACATGTGTTTTCTTATATAGACTAAATCTCACACAAATAAAACCAAGTGGTAAGATAAAACCATGTGAACACAAAACCATTGACCCTCATTTAATATTGGGTACTAAGTTTTCACATTATTATATACCTTTCCCCAAACATTAAATAATTATCCTATGTCTCCCACAAATAAAATAATTAACCCAATTTTACAATATAACTTATGAGTGGTCACAAATAATTATCTAGTGTAGCTAAACACACCTCCTAGGTACACAACACTAAATAGCTATTTAATTACAACATTATTAAATTGTTTTATGCAATGGTGTTAAACACCAAATCCTAACAGCCCTACCATCCCGCCATTGATCCACCATCAAGGGGCTAGCTAGACCTAGCCATCTGGCCATAAATGAGCTATTTTTTAAAAAAATAGCATAGCTTGGGCATACAAAATTATTTTTTTTATAAATGAATATTCATCAAAAATTTGGTTCTAGTATTCTTTTTTTCACCAATTTTATCACCTATAGAAGTTAGATCATTTTTTACTTTTCAGCTCGTAACATTTTTCCTAGATCTCTATTTTTTTTATTCTCATGGCATTACAAAACAATTTTAGAGATCTTCATATCCATCCTTAGATATTTAGTTTATCATTATTTAACATTTTAGTTGATTACTAGTTTTTTCTAATGGTGATAGTATTTTTTCTATATATTTTTTTTCACCAATTTTATCACTTATAGAAGTTAGATCATCATTCTTGATTTTCAAGCTCATAATTTTTTTCTCGTATTTCTAATTTTGGTGATTCTTTTAGCATTGGAAATTTATTTCAAAGATCTACATATCCATCTATGAAATTTTCTAGAATCTACCCTAGATATCTTTTACTTAGCTTATCATTATTTAATATTATGAATGATTACTTAGAAATCTTGGAACCTAAAAATGTTATGTTTACATAAGATGACTTCATTTCAGCTAATTCATATGTATTAAAATTATGTCTCTTATTTTTTCATTTGAGGATTGTGTCATATGTTTGTTTGTTCATCCTTTTGTGGTAATCTAGGATAAGGATAATTTTGAGTCTTGGAAGAACCACATTTTGACACATCTCAAGTGGCTTAATATTTTTCCTTATCTTTATGGGCTCGTAATTGAACCAAACACACCAATAAGAAGATTATTGTTAGCAATAAAATGGGGGAACATAGATCAAAATTTTGAGCCCCAAGTAATTTCTATGCATTATATTTATACCTCAGACTTAGTCGTACAAGAGGAGTAAAGATTTAGTTCGTACAATGCACAAACTAGTTAGTGGAATGATACATATATATATATATATGTATAATTGATTACCATAAATTATAACACATAAAAAATATAGGCCCAAATATATATAGATATATTATTACTTTTTCATCATGTACAAATGCTAGGGGTCTTACCCTCTTTACAATTCCTTCTTATTATCCTTCTATTTATTTCTTATTCTATTTGTGTCTCTTCTTCTCTCTCTCTTACATTATATATTTTCCTATATAAATTTCTACTTGGTGGAATGTGTCAAGCTTACATTCTACTACTATCTTGTAGGGTGTCCTTTCAACTAGAAGCTCTACAACTTCTTTGCAAAGGTTTACAATAGGATATGAGTGACTATTATGGACATCATCATCCCCCCTTTTAAAAGATTGTGGTAACCTCAAGAAAACTCTACTTATACTGGTATCGGATAATAGATTTGTTTCTCTTTGAGGTTAAAAAAATTAGTATACAATTATACATTATCCTTTTAGAATAGGTGAATTTTCACACTGATCTGCATGAGGAAGCATTCTACTTTTGGAAGTGATGAGGATATTTGAATCTGTTGGGCTAAATTTTATGTATCCCTAAGAAACTTGGTGGCATGCGTTGACTACAAAATGACTACATCCCTTATTTTTTACAACTTATGTCTCATTTTCTCCCTCTAATCTTGCAATTTTTGGAAATGTACATGCAAGGCCTCTATTTATGCTTGGTTCTTTCCATCAATGTTTTCCAATGTATCATAAGAAGTATCCACGTAAAGGATGTGTGCCCCAATCTATTCCATTTGTGTTTTGATTGTTGTGGTGACTATGTTCCATTAAAGTAAAAATTGATACAATGTATTTATATGGTTTTCTAGTGCAGAGTGGATAGTAGCACATTTTCTTTCCTCATCCATTTTAGCCTTGTTATTATCTATAAGTAACCTCTTTTTCATAATGATATTTTGTTGTTGTGCATCTTAAAGTAATGCATCAACCAAGATCTTCATTTTTGTTGCAAGGGATTAGGAGGAGTCCACTTGGATCTGAGGACATTTATGTTGTATGTCCTTAATTATAGTTTCCAATCTCTCTACATGATCTACATGTCATTTTAGGATATATTTTCTTGCTTTCTAATGCAATAGGTCTCCCAATTGGAATTTTTGTAGAGGGGAAACAATTGAAAGGTTGACTTGGGAGCCAACTAGTGGTAACTAGAGTAATTTTGGAGAGGCTATTGGTTGGATTTATCTTTGGTTGGCCAAAAATTCCTTAATGAACTACATGAGAGAAGTAGCAAAGGAGTAAGGTGTATCAAAGGTATGTAGGGGAGAGGGTACTTGTTGGTCTATGGGTTATGTGTTTGAAGAGGGTACTTCTTTATATTTTTCTTCTTCCTTGCAAATATATTTGTATTCTTTTATAATAGCCTCTTTGATCTCTACTTGCAACTATTTGATGGTCTCTAGTTTTCTAGGCATAAGTTTATACAACCTCTATTTTGACTAAAAATACCTTATTTGTATTTGAATTATCTTCTTTTTTTGAGCCTAAGTGATTGAGGGGACTATCTTCACAATTGTTTCCTCTTGTTTTGTAGCTTTCTCTCTTCTTTATTTCAATTTTGTGACTAGTGTGGCTGATAGTTTGTCCATAAGAGCTTCTAATGTGATATCAGAGGCTATTATGTATCTTATTAGCACATGTTAATTTGTTTCTTTTTTGGTGTTTTCATTTCTTCATAAATCTCAAAGTTATTTTCTAAAACCTCCTTCTGACATAGCCCACTATATAGTTTATCTTAATTCATCATTGGTTTCACTTGTTCTTTGGTATGTGTGTGCTTTTCCTTGGTCTCTTCTTTTGTCAGAGAGGTATATTTTTGTGCTTTTTGTTTCTTCTTCTTTTTTTCTCTCTGCACTCATCTAAAGGAGCCCCTATGAATCTTCTTTCATTGAGGGCTTCCTTTGTGGTGGTGTCGTTGGTAATTTTATTTTTTTTCTTTGTGAACTCCCTTCAAATTGAGTAGATTTTGTTGGTGATGCCTTACATGCAATCTTCTAGATTGCCTTTGTGTAGAGGTTATTTTTTCTTCTAGTTATTTCTTAGGTATACCCTATTTCTCCTTAATTTTCTCTAAGTTTTTCTCTATATGCTCATTAGACTTCTTCTTAGAAACAGTATCCATATGCTCCTAGTAAGTAGAAAAATTTTCTACTTGTGGGTGTTTTGGAAGGCTAAGAAGGGTTGTCATATATGAGTCAATCTTTTCCTTTAAAACTTCATATTGGAGCTTTGGAATATAGGACATGCGAAGTTCAATTTCCTCCATTAATTTGAAATATTTTTCCACAAAAATACAATATCTTTGATGCATTTGTGGACCACCTTGTAGGAGTGTCATTCTTTATTTTTTAGCTTCTACTAAAGGGATTTGAAGGACCCTGAATATGTGGTTTTATAAGAGGTTTTGTCTAAATTCTTGCTCCTATTTTTTTGTAGCTACCATTCATGATATGTCTCATGTCTTACCCAAAAATGTTGGAAATTCATTAAAAAAGTAGAATGCCAGGAATATAATTAGGGTCACATACCTAACTAATAGTGTGATTACTTTATACGTTCCATATTCTTTAGGAGTTCTTTTGTAAGGTCTCACAAAGGTATACATATTTTCCTTCCACCACCTCTTGGTAGTCTACATGAATGGAAGTTGTGGTGGTTGATTCCTCTCTATTTGTGTAGTAAAATTTGTAAACAATCCCCATTGTGGCATATTTTATTGCAAGGTTGGTGATTTGATATGCAAGCTCTAACCATCATATGTGACCCTCATTAGCTTATTTACCTCTAAATTTTATATTTCCCTTTTAGGCTTGACCTCCCCTTTTACATATAGGCTATTTATTACTTGAATGGCCCTCTTCATGATCCTATAGGGCTTGTCCAAGAAAAATTATTCATCATGGACCTAGCTAAGGATGATCCTAACACACCCCTCCTCTTGTGTGGAATTTGGGAAGTCCTTACACATGTATAACTTATTTTATGTGATGCAACTATATTGAGGAAGTTATCACTATGTTCCAAGTTGTGGGAGAGTCTTCTATAGGGTTTCAAAGTTAGTGTGATCATTTTTTATAGCAAGGCATGGATATACTTCATTATGCCTTTTTTGTACATATTACTTTTGAGGGTACTTTAGACAATGCCCCCTTCTTATCCATCTCCATATATTTGTAAGAAAATTTATTATCCTTGGTTTGAGGTTTTTGTGAAATTTCTATGAGGTAGGAGCAGCCATTATCATGTTATAGCTAAGAAAATTTCAATTTTGAGCTTTTTATTTGTTGCTAAGGTTTCACAGTGGAGGAGTATGAGTGTGTGGGAGTAGAAAAGTTGGTGTTTTTTGATAGATTCCTATTATTTTTATAGGATTATAAATAGGGAAGTGCATTAAATATTATATCCATTTTCTCACCTTCCCATGTATTTTTTCCATTAACTTTTGCTACGGCTCTATTTTCACAAGTGAGATTATAATCTTCTTATGATACACTTTATAGTGAAACTATTATACAAATATAATTATGATTTTATGATTTTAAAACTATAGGTTTACTATCAATCACTTTTCCAATACCCTCTTTAGTGTCTTTAGGGTTTAGGTTAGGTCGAGGAAATGTAATTTCAAACTTGATCCTAACTATCATTCTCATCTTTTACAATTAATCACATAATTTTGAATCTTTTTGGATTCTACTTGATCCTTTTTTTGTATTCTTTTATATATTGTTAAAAATATTTTTGATTAACGATAAACAAGTTTTGAAGGGTACCTAAAACCTTGTATAAAAAGGAACAGTGGCAAAAAATATGAAACAATGGATTGCTCACCCAACACACCAAAAACAAGCTGACTACCAAAACATCAGTAGACCATCAAAGAAAACAATAGAAAACAATAAAAAATAGTAGAGAAAAACAAACAACCATTAGAGAAGTTATTTGAGCATCTTTGTCACTTCCATATCCTTAGACGCCAGCATCTCATGCATCTCCATAATATCATCAACATCTTGCCCAAGGACCATTTTGCACTTATTGGTTTTACTCCAAGTACACACACTCATTCCAATACCCAAATCCATGGTATGAATTTCCATGAAAGCACTCTCCCCTCTATCCTTGCTCACATTCTCTTCAAACAGTCATCTGCCCATCCATTCTTTTTCCTTTTGGTTGTGGAAGACCATACCTTCTGTCGATGCCTCCAACTTCTCCTTTCTAATATTAATAATTATGTCCATGTCCTTATAAAGCTTCCTATTATGCTTTTCCAGTAGTACCATCCTCAGCCCATAATCTTTCTTTAGATTTTCTAGCTTGTCCACCACACAACTGACATTGGAATTTAATGACTTGGCCAACCCAAAGATGGAGTCCTTCTCTTTATGATTGCACAAAGTGGAAATATTGCAACAAGAAATAGTGTCATGCTTATTGTGGAGGTTCTGTACCTCTTGAACTAGCCATATCAATAAATTAAAAGAAATATCAATCCCTTCTTTCACCATACTAGATGCCTGTGAAAAATCCATAGCCCCCTAAAACAATCCCTTGCCTTGTTGTGAGCCAATAAGAGGATCCTCATCTTGAGACACATCAAGGATAAACTTGTCATTGCCCCTATCCTTGGATGCTAAAATTTGAGTAGACTCATCCACATTGACCATAGAATTCACCTTACCAGCAAAAGGGGACCCACCGTCACCATCAAAAGTAGGGTTTGAGTTCCCCAAATTCCCCTTCCCATCACCTTGGAAATCCTCTACCACATCCTAAAATTTATCCTCCACATCCTTAGAATGGCCCTTGGCCTTCTTACCACTACACAACTCCTCCTTTGCGCCCTCCACAAAATCCTCCTTGAGTTTGCATTTAACACATGAGAGGGAAGATTTGGCCTTGGAAGTTGAGGGTTTCTTCCCTCCAGATGAGGGTGTATAATCAAGGTCAGTGTCATATCCATTAGACCAACCCTCTAATTCCTCATCAATTTCCATTCCCTCACTCTTTGAAATCTCCTCAATTCGACAATTCCCACTCCCTTTCCTCTTCTTTTTTGAAATAGGGGACCAAGGAGCTTCAACAATGTAGTCAGCTTTAATAAAATATACAATGAGCAACATCAAAACCCTCATTCAAAAAATGGTTTCTAAGGTTCTTCCTGAAACTCAAGATTCCTTGCTCCAAAGACATCAAAAAGTAAAACAAGGACACAAGCTTACCATGTCAAAAACAACACAAAATGGTGACCATAAAGCATCGTGTATCTGTCATCGAGGGTAAAGTACTCCATCAATGCCACTACCACATCCTACCAGATAGGTTTAATGTTGGTCCTATCATACCCACCACAGTCCAATCTAACCATTTTAGCCCATTCTTTGTCCTAGTGAAAAAATTTCCTAGCCGACTACGAGAGATTCTTGTCCCTTTAGAATTTCCTACCTTTCATCGACATACCCATCACTTCCATAATGAAATCTTCATTGATTATGGTATCCCTTTTAAAAATTTTGAGCACTCAGCCATGCCAAGCATCAACAAACTCTTTGGAAACATTGGCCTTAAATCCATGTAATCTTTCCATGAAAGGGGTCATGGCACCGCACTATAGAATAGCCCAAACATTGGCATTGGCTTTGATGTCTTCACAAGAAAGAGGTTTTTTTATGCACCTATCCCCACCCATCATCAAAATATTTTCACTTGCAGAGAGATACCACACACAAAGATAGAAAAACAATGAGGCGAGAGGGAGATGAACACCTAGAAAGCGTCTGCATCTGCTAGGGACAGTACCAAGAGAAATTATAAACAAGAGGCTCATAAAACTCAAATTTGAATGTCCAAAAATTCCAATAAGCATCATCTGCACGATGAGTCTAATCAATCAAAAAACTCCATAATTCCCATGCATTCCAAAAGTTGAGGAGGTGGCCAACACCAACGTGTTAAGATATGTCATTATGAATTAGAGTGCTTAATTAAATAGGGAGGACATCAATCACTTGAAAAACCTTGCTGAAGTCATCCCAAAGTTCACCGACCAATTAGCCACAGAATTTTCCTTTCTATAAGCATGATAAATATAAATTTCATCAAATTCACAGATTAGAGCAAGGGCATCCAATATGAAATTTTGAATATTCCAAGAGGGTGGGACCCTTTCCTTAGAAAATTAACAATATTTAGGAAATCACCTTCAATCCAGAGCTTAGAGATCCCCTTGTCTATGGCCAACTTAATGCTACAATAGGCTGCAGTAGCTTCAACAAAGTGGTTTGTTTGGATTCCCAAAGGGAGCACCACCATTGAAACTAACCTACCATTGTGATCTCTCAACACTCCCCCACAACTAGTAGGACCCAAATTACCTTTAGCTAAACCATTAAAGTTGTTTTTGTGCCAACCAAGAGGAGGAGGAAACCAAACAACCCCTTCCCTATCCAAATTAGCATTCTTCAAGGGTTTAGAAATATCACAAGAAAGTTTCCAATGGATAGCCACCACAACATCATAATCTGAAACCCTCACCCTTTCGGGAATATCAATTTTCTCAACCACCAACAAAAAATTCTCCCTAATTGATGATGCAATTTTGAAAAAAATGGGAGAGAGGAGAAAGGGAAGCATCCCTAAAATTTATGGTGTTCCTCTCCTTCCATAAACCCCAGATAATATGAGGGAGCATAAGAGACCAAATCAATCTCAAGTAGGGATTAGAAGAAGGAGCATGCCATTGGAGCCAAAGCTCCTAAACCAAAGAAGGGAAAATCCAATCCAATCTCCAAGGGTTGAGAAAGAGAGACCAGACTTCTCGAGCATAGTTGCAACCAATAAACAAATGAGAATTTTCCTCCACATCCATCTTACACAAGTAACATCTGTTGGGAATGGACAACCCCATTTTCCATATATTTTTAATAGTTAAGATCTTGTCTTGCACTATTAATCATAAAAACATGTTGATTTTGGGAATCAACTTTGAAGACCACACTAATCCCCATGATGGCCTAGGACCCACAATATCATTACTAGAATTAAATGCAGACACCGCCAAAAATAGCCCATTTTGGAGTCTTCTCCAAATCACCTTTTCCCTATGGGGGGAAACATGGATATGAATTTTAGACACCTCATTGAATAGATCCACCAACTCAAGAAACACCTCATGGATCCTCCTCCACTCCCCATTCACAATATATTTACCAACATGACTCTCAAATTCTCTAATACACAAGTCCCTCCAGGGAGCCACCCAAACAAAATCTCATAGTGGACCATGCTCGAACCACTAATCATCCCAGAAAATAATATCTCTTCCATTCCTGACCGACCATTGGATGCCAGCAAAAATAATGCATCTTGATTTTATCAACAAATTCCAGAAGTACGAATCCAAGGGAGGAAAGAAATCTTCACTCAAAAACTCTCAAAATTTATCCACCTAAGCAAGATATTTTGAAGTCAAGATCTCCAACCAATCCTTCTCACCATGAAGGAAATTCCAAAGTTGTTTGGCCACAAGGGCCAAATTGAAAGATTTTATCCTACATAGGCCAAGACCATCTTGGCATTTTGAATGACAAACATCCTCCCATGACACCAAACTCAATCTCTTGTTGTCCTCCACACTAGACCAAAGAAATTTTTTTTGCATACTTCCAATCTTCTCTCAAAATTTTTTGAGGAATCTAAAAGAGGCTAAGAGCGTACATCAGGAGATTCTACAAAGTAGACTTGATGAGCACCAATTTACTAGCCTAAATAAGCAAAGTACCTTTCCAACCTGCCAAATTAGCATTTCATTTATCAATCAAGCCATTCAAAAAAGACTCATGAGCCGAATTAGCTCCAAGGGACAAACCAAGGTGGGTTGAAGGGAGAGATCCCACTGAACATTGAAGGATACCTACAATTCTATGCATTCTTCTTTTTGAAGTGATGAGGAAGAAGATTGTGCTCTTGGGGAGGCTCACCAATTGTCTAGACGCTACCTCATAATTCTAAAGAGTCAACTTAATAGTCCTAGCTTCCACAATAGAAGTCTCACCCAAGATCAAAGTTTCATCAACAAACTATTGATGCAAACAGGTGGGTGAGAAGGAAGAGGGTCTCAGGCCCCTCAAGGCTCCCGAATAAAGATTCAACTGCAATGATATGCCTAGAGTTTTAGCCAAAATGATGAAGAGGAAGCGTGAAATTATATCACCCTATCACACCCCCAAGAGCTCCTAAAGAAATCTAAGGGAGATCCATTCACTAGCACAGAAAAGGAAATTTTTGAAGTGAGGCTTTGAACCAACTAAACAAAGATGTCAAAAAAACTAAAAGCATAGTGGAATTTAAATAAGAAAGACCAATTAACTTGGTCATAAGCTTTAACCAAATCTAGTTTTAACAAGAAGCCAACCCTTTTGTTAACCATCAATGAATGAATGTTTTCATGCATAGTAATAATAGGGTCAATAACTTTCCTACCCACAACAAAGCCACTTTGGTGCAGAGAAATAATCAAAGGAAGAACCCTCTACAACCTTACCACCAGAACCTTGGAGAAAATCTTATAAATTGAATTACACAATCTAATAGGTCTAAACTCATTAAAGGCTCGCCAAAGATTTTTGCAATCAACACCAAAAAAGTAGCATTCAGTTCCTTAAGAAAATTATGGATGCCAAAAAAATATTTAGTCGCATCCACCACATCCTTGGAAATAATAGTCTAGAATTATTGGAAGAAGAACATGGGGAACTCATCAAGGCTAGGGGCCTTGTTCTTAACAAAGGAGAAAATTGCATTCTTGACTTCCTCTGCAGAGGGGATACCAGAGAGCATATAGTTAAGATCATCCATAACCAAACAAGGAATAACCTCCAACAACTAATCCTAAGAATCCAAGGAAGGAGAAAAATCATCCGTAAGGATATTAGAAAAGAAAGCAATGGCCGCTCACCTGATCCCCTCCTCATTCTCAATCACCCTATCATCCTGATGAATGCACTTGATTTGATTGGAGGTACGATATGATTTAGCATGGTGAGATGAAAGAATTTAGTGTTCTTGTCACCACAGTTAAGCCACAATTCCCGCAACCTCTATTTCCAAAATTCCTCCTCCCTAGCCACTATATTATGGAGATGAGATAAAAGCACACTCTCTTCATTCGCCAGATTAGCATTATAACCCCCATCTTGAATATTCTATTGAACAAGATCAAGATCTGTAAGGCAAGACTCTATTGTGAAAATTGACAAGAGAATAATGTAGTACTTTTAATTTCAAACTATAGAGCATTAAGATTCACACATACAAGAATAGACAATAATATCAATAGAGAATAGACACCAAATTTACGTGGGAAAACCCTTTCGAGAGGAAAACCCACAACCAAAGAGAAGTCACTTTATTCACAATAAAAAAAAAATTACAATAAAGTTATAGATCCCTCCTTCACAGGTAGTAGTTCTCTGATATTACACAGCAGCAATACAATCAACCAACCATAGTCAATCGCAGCACTGTTACAATGTTCTCTCAACATACAATCTGCTCAACTCTCAATACCAATTGATCTTCTATTATTCTTGCTATACTCACTTCAACCCTTCAATTTCTAGTAATCTACTGTCCAAACCAATTCGGTTCGCTCAACTTCCAAGAAGCTCAACCATCAACATTATCCCACATTGGCATGGAATATTAATAGTCCTTAGTTTATAAAAAAAAGCTTGAATACTTTAGGTATGCATGAGTTATCCCTTTTGATTACCAACTCACTCATACACCCACGATCAAACCAACCATTGGCATGGCCTAACAAAAGTGAACACCCATCAGCGCATCACTCAAAATGTTAACTTCATAACTATCGCAACAAGGTTACAAGTTATAGAAATCACTGATGTCATGACAACAAAGGAGATCAGTTAGTCAGGAAGTTATGAAACTTCCAAACTCCACAACAAGGTTACAAAATCTCCAAACTCCATGACAAGAAGTTACAAAACTTCCAAACTCTGTGACAATGTTACAAAACCTCCAAACTCTAAGACAAGAAGTTACGAAACTTCCAAACTCTGCGACAAGGTTACGAAACCTCCAAACTCCATGACAAGAAGTTACAAAAATTTTAAACTCCATGACAAGGTTATTGTTCACGCCAAAATTTGACGAGGTAATAGTGTCTTATTTGAAACTCAGTTTATGGGGGACCTTTTGCGCTAAACTGAGTGACCTTCGGGTTTTAGAGAAGCTGACTTCTTCTGTAATGGGGGTTTGAAAGGGAAAAGGAAACAGATATAATAAAATAAAGTCTAACCTAAGGAAATGCACCAAGACGTAATGATAGGCATGATAAATCATAGATCTAAGGGTCTGAATGGTGTTTGTAGTGCTCTAGAAAATTAGAAACTAAAAATTTCAGTATAGACAATCCATTTATTGACATAAAATAATATTGCATACATCCCTACTACCAGGAAGAGTCATTAGACAGGGTCTAGGTCAGCAAAGTTGCATTTAAAATATATAGAAGTTCTCAAATGAAATTTCTAGACAATAAAAGGCACAATTTACAGTTTGATTAAATAGCATGAAAAAATAGAAAGGTCAAACAATTGGCATAGTTTGAGAGTCTTTGCAATAGAATAAAATAGAAAAAAAAAGTTCTAACATCTTTAACCAAAAACTAGTGTTTCTCCCAAATTCTGGACCCTTTTCTCACAACAGAGAAAAGTATATATAGTAGGAAAAAACCCCCACCACTTTGGAGAGTAGAAATAGAAAAGATTTCGCAATCCCCTGGCAATGATGCAAGAATCAAAATATTCCCAAAGTCGTTGCAATAGAATCGATCTGGAACCAAGCATTCGGTCACTCCAAGCACAAGTGCATCCTCTGCAAATGATGGTGGTGGTCCCAGAAAGGCCTAATCAGATAAGTGTCACCATCCTATGTGAATGATTTTGACACCCAGTGGCCAATAGCATCATTAGGCTCATCTGGTTTATCGCCCGAATATGAGATCTGCTAGCTAGAAATGTGATAGCCTTTCACTACCTGTATGAACCTCTCTCTTTCGCCATTGAGAACTTGCATTAATGCTACACGTGTCGAATGGGTGGAACACTTCATCAATAAAAGAGGGAACGATCACCAGCCAGGCACAAAAGAGACACATGGAAGCATTTCGCTACCCGCAGTTGTTACTTTATCTCCATTTTGAAAAATTTATGAATAGTAGACACATAGCAAGAGTACACCGCAAATAGCAACTATGGGGCCCACCAAAACCTTTTGGGAATAAGGGCTTTGTGGCACCTAAGTGGAGCCCAATGAGAGAAAAAAAGCATGATCAAAAAAATCTCGCAGCCACGACATGTGGAAGCATAGCAGAGCTCTCTAGGATGCAAAAGGAATGTTGAGACTTAGATTTGCAAGGAGTAGACACATGGAGTGGGAGAGAATAACCTAGATAAAACACCGAGTTGATTACTTGTGATGCATGGGCTGAAGCATAGAAGAAAATACACAAGGGAGCTAGTTAATTATTTATTAACAGCTTTTGGCGACTATCAGGGGTGCTTCGACTAAGGAATGGAGAACCTAAAATTTCTCTGGTTTATAGGCCAGAGTGCCATTTCATTAGATAATGGAGTTAGAGATTGGAATGAGCCCCCTGTAGAGGCGACCATTCATCTTCAGATGGCTTCACCATGTTGTGCAAATTCTCCTACACTCCACTTAGATCAATAATTTCTTTGTGAGGCAGTGCATTTGGTAAACTGGCCCCTGCTTCATAATGAAATAGTAGTTGTGCAAGCGGATGTATCACTCCCTCAATGTTAGTTGCATTGGGAGGATGACTAAAATCCCTGAAGGCCTCTAGATCATTTTCCTTCTTTTCTATCTCTTCCACAATTTGCTCGACCGTGGCAATAGAACCATTCTCAAGGAACAGGGATGGCAAACCCATCATGTTTAACTTGGAGAAACTCCCCCATATGTTGTCCAGTGTCTTGCTCAGAGTAGCCACAACTACTTTAGTGCGCTAGAAGGTAGAGTGGCAATGGATGAACTTATTTTCCATTTGAGCAACAGCATCCCGATCTTCAATACCCGCTCTAGCGAGGTTTTCATCAGAGACCAAGTATAGCTTGGTGAGCAAATCTTTTTCTTCTAGAACCTTCTCCAAGATGAACCATGGGAACTGCTCAATCGTATCATGAGCCTCATGGCTCAGCTTCAATGCCTTGGCAATGAATCGGAGGGTAGGTTGCAGTGTTAGGCAAAAGGATTTAATCTTTTCCCAATGAGAGATATACAACTACCTAACCAACGGAATGATGTTTGGTTGTGTATGGGAAGATAGGAGAGAGCTTTTAAGAGAAGTAATCCTTGCATCCTTTGAAATAATGGCCTCAGCCAATTCTACCCTCTTCTTTTTCTTGGATGCTAGCTATTCTATAGAGCTTCTCATTTCTTTATTCCAATTCTCCTCGGCTCGGGAGTGATTTGCTAAGTGTATGTCCAAAGAAGACTTTGTCCCTTGGATTTCTTCTATTTGATCTTTTAGGCCTTTAAATTTAGCATCTTTTTCTTTTATTTTTTGCTCATATTGAGCCTGTTGGTGCTCCAAAGCTTCATTCCTCTGCACCATTTCTTGACTATACTCAAGGTGAAGTTGCTCCAGCTCTTCATTCTTCAGTCACAGATTCTTTTTCGTCTCTTGATTCTTAGACTGTAGCTCTTTTACCATGGCAGGGTCCAAGGTCTAAATATTTGCAAGTTCACTCTAAAGTCTATTCCTTTTGGCTTCCGCTTCCAGTGCCCTCTTTGTCAAACATGTGACATCCACCTCCAAGGATTTCTCTTTTTTCTCCAAAAAACTAACCCTCTCCATTACCACTTTGAGCTACTCATCCTTCTTTTTTAGCTGGCGGCCAATTTTAAGGAAGTCAAAGGTGACCACCCATTGTGTTTCCTCCATGATTTCAACCTTATCCTATAGTCGGGCCACCTTCATGTCGAGCCCTACCATATATATCTCATAATCTTCTTAGTGCATTTCCCCTTGAGGCTTGGTTACTCTCGAGTACATGGTTGCAAACTTCAATTCCTGTTGGGCCTCATCATAAAGAGTTTGTATTTTTGGCTCAGCCGAAGCACTGTCATCTTTTTCCTTGTGCTTTTGCATTCTACTTGTGCGTGCCTCCTTTCCGCAATCAATCTATGCTATAAATTTGGCTGGCGACGAAACTAGTCCACTTACAAAAGGAGCACCAGAAGGTAGGGCATAGGGATAAGTAATCGTCATATGTGCGAGCATTTTTTTCTTTTGGAGAGTGACAGTTTGTGGGGAGAAGTGGGGGATGTTCCAAAGCTTGGTTTGAGGCCCAACAGAAGGGCTAGTCACTTGTAATGACTGAATTGGTGAATTAGTTGTAAGACTCATAGGCTGGGACGGTAGAGAGGTTGTCAATATGGTGTCAATATGTTGCGATGGAAGAGGATCCGCAGTAATAGCAGAAGAAGTGGTACCCACAGGGGGTACATTTTCAAAAAATGAGGCAAGGAGAGCTTGAGCGGTAGTAGTGGGTGGAAGGGTCCACAGAGGAGTAAGGCCAAGTGGAGTGGTCTGCAAAAAATTTGGTGAAACCTTTCAAATATGTTGGATTAAAAGTGGAAGGTAGAGGGCCAATACTCATGGTAGGGATCGCCATTGAGGCAGGGGCAGATACCAAGGAATGAGAAGCAAGGGAAGAAGGAGCGAATTTTACCTGTTGACTGGACAATGGCAGCTCCAAAATCATTGGCGACTCTTCCTCAGCCTTAGGCTCTTGGCTAGCTGCAAGCACTTTTCTTCCAGTGGGTTCTTGCAAACCCTCTCCAATAATGCTCTCTGTGCACTGTCATTTTGTAGGGGGTTCTCCCGAGCTTCGACAACTATTGTTGTTTGTTGTTGTGATAACCTAGCACTGATACATTTTGATCAATTTTTTGATGAATGCCGGGCTGAAATTTCGATAGGCCATCATTGAAAAATTGATCAAAATGTACCAGTGTGGCTGGCTTAGTGGCTCAAGTGAGTTTATGTGAGGCCCTTGATATATTAAAGCGCACATTCATGGCCACATTGGCAGGTTGTCTGAGGCCTTTCTCCTTCAGCACAGAGGAGGTCGATGTCACCGCTTCCTCTTCTTGCTCTTCAGACTCGTCCCCTAGGTCCCTTCTCTTATTAATACTATAGCTCACGTTGGGGTGGCCCTCCTTCCACCATCTTTCAAATTCTTTGTCATCCTTTAGACTATCATAAGGGGCATCCAATTGCTTTGTCTCTTGACGATATTTCTAGAAAGCTTTTATTTTTTTAGCAGTCTACTCCTCATCCTTCTTCAACTTATTGTACATAGCATGTCTAATGTGGACATTATCTTTGGCTACCACCACAGCAAATTAGAACTTGTGCCATGGCCATCTAGTATCTTGCATAGGAATATGAGCCAATTCAACAAAATTTTCATCCTTGTCTGCCTACAGATTACATTGCTTCTCCCAATAAGGTCGGGGAACATGTGTAACCTTCGTGTACGGCTCTGACAAGTCATTGAAAGGGTTATAATCCCACTTATCATTTACCAGAACCAACCCTAAATAAGCTAATTTATCCTACAATAACTGGTCTGATTGTTTCTTTACCAGATTCATCGACTTGAAATTCTTCAGACAAGTGAAGAATCCCTTTTTCTTGACACTTTTGCTACTGTAGAAGGTAAAATAAATGATACACACCTTCCTATACATTTCAAGTGCGAGCATCCTATCTATGACATAGGTTGGGAGAAGGAAAGGTTGACCAGTGAAACCCCGCATCCAAAGAATCATGAAATATGTTCCTAAGAACTAGTCATAGGCGGGAGTGAAACTTTGTATATATCTGGTCAGATCCCTATCGAGCTGAATTATGTCACCTTCTTCGATTAAATCATGCAAGACCGAAGTTATGAAATAGTCCAAAAATGCATAATAATCATATGATATGGAAAGAAAAGGTGTCCACGTGGACACTAGTTTTCTCTTACCCCATTCATCAAAAATTGATAATTCAAAATACCGGGCAAAGAAATTAGGGTTTTGATGTAGAAAAATGTGAACCAGGAAAGAAAGAAATTTAAACTTTCCCTCTTCTAAGGAATTCCTTATTTTCCATATCATTTCATCTATCATGAACTTAACAAAATCATACCAAAAGGTATTGTGCTACTTGTGGAATTGGAAGGCTAGTCTCAGTTGAAAAGTTTCCACCATCTCATTGCAGTCTCGACCGCACACAAAAGCTATCATCGACATGGCATCCTACAAATCCTTGTGTAATGCACTGCATGGCAACAAAATACTTGGCAGTTTAGCACCTAGCATGCCTTTCTTACCAGTCTCCTCCAACAAGAAATCTGAGTTCTTTTTCATTGCCCTCCATGTTTTTTCTCCTTTGCCAAGTTAAATGACTCAATGTTATCTCTTCTTTTACTTGCGTCTAGGATGCATAGCATATGCCAAATGTCCTATGGGGTGATGTGAACTCTTAAGTTTTGGCCCTCGATGTAGTGAGTGTTAGGGTTATAACACTAGATGGCAGCGTCATCTATCTCTGGGTAGTAGTGTACCAGTGGTACCATGTATTGTGGAAGACCATTATACCATACCTTCCTTGTTGTAGATGTGTCCACCTTTGGTGCTGTCAACCTTGTGCAGGCTACTTCCCTTAAGGATTTAGGGTTTTTTGTGAGCCATGGGTCATAGATATTATCCCATTTCTCTTCAACCCTTTTCTTGTTTCTACAATCCTTGGGCCTTTTTAGCTCTTCTGTATATGCCCTCTTTGGCTTGCTTGGTATACCAGGCACAACATAAGCCAAATCCTCATATATATACACATCTTTAGATGACCATATGGCTGTAAACAACTCCTGTCCAATTTCCTCTTCCATTGGTTGAGATGAACTCTCTGACATTTCTCTTTAGACGAAGACCCCTGTGAGTTCTGGACTCTACAATCTTTCTCGGCTCTGGATACGCTAAAAAAAACTTCTCTACACCTTGAGCTTTGGCATTTGTGAAAAGGATTTGAATCAATAAGCCTTTTCATGCAATATTTGGCTATCTTTTCTTAAGGTGGTAGAGGAAAGCATTCCTTTTGCATTCAATTTGGCATGTACCATTAATTTCTCAATTCGTGCAAAATGAACTAGCCATTTTGAAGCAGCAAGAGTTTATTATTGCGTTTGGAAATCGTGTGATATGTTATGATTCCCTTGAAACTTGAGCCAGCAATTTTCCTTCTAACCTTGCATCAGTATGTGCTAGTAATTAATATCCTAGCCAGAATGATTACACCAAAGCAAATGATCATGGCTTGAAAAGATATGGATATTACCTCAAGTTCTGGAAAATGCCTGCGAGATGACACAATAGCCTACAACCATGTAGCTTACTGTTGATGAGTGCCACCTTTTTAAAGCTAATTAATTAGCTCCTATTAATCTAGCATGCATTGAACCATACCTATGTAGATGCAACTGGTCCAAAAATGTGAGCAAGCATAGGCACTCTTTTCAAGTTGGCATCCAGTTATCATCACGTTTTTCTCAAAATGGATTAGCATGCCCTTGTCATTTTTTCTATAAATAGGCCGGTAAGTAGTGAGGAAATCATACTTAGCATTTGAGCAATGATAGGTTGTTAGCAAATTTTTAAGCAAGTTTTCTCATAGGCTAGGTGATAGGTAAGTTTCAGCATTGGTTAGAAGGTGTAAGCATAGTGTCAGAATCATGGATACTCTAGTTTGGCTAACCTCTTATAAGTCACAGATAGCATTTCTAGGAGAGGTTTCTACTAGGTGACTGAAAAGAATGACTAAGAATAAGCATTCCCTAGTCTTGGTAGCCATAAAATGGGTTTTGGGTAAGGACTTCATAGAATATGAGGACAAGCATTGTGTGAATACTGATATATGTTCCCACTTCGTAGCATCTATAGTAGACACTGGCATCCCTAGGCCCCTCATCCTGAAGCTAGTCAAGGAAATGTTTCCCAAAAAGTACTTGAATGGCCTTGGTGAAGTTGTTGTTCACACTGCATATGGGGTAGGTCTGTCGTCAACTAGTGACCTCCATCACTATATCGAGGAAGAAGCGGTAGTTGTATGGCTATCGTTTCTTAGTGGATTCTGCCTCCAGACACATGATGAGCATCGGTAGAGGGTTACTAAGGCCTTGCACTTCCTATTCTGTAGTTACAACGTGATACCATTCTACGACGTAGATTGGCATACCAACTTCAAGAACCTGGTGTTTCCCCCACTAATGGCGATTGTGTCGAATGATGTTTCTTTTGTTGCCGAAGAACCTACTGATGAGGAAGAGGTAGATGCTACCATTGATGCATCAATTTCTTCCTCTCATTCCCTTGGATGAAAACCCTCTCTGCTCCTAAAAATGCCTCTCAGTTTTCTTTATTTCCTGTTGTTACATAGACCACCTGCCCTACAGTTTTGTATATAAGCCTGAAAAAGGCTATCATTTTTGCATACATAAAAGAATAGCTCGAACAGTTGTATACTTTTTGGATTATGGCTTCCCTAGCCATTTTTCAATGCAAAAACCAAAGAATATATATAAATAGATATATATCTTTATAATAAAAAAATCCATGGCTCTTTCTTTCATTCTGTATTTTAGTTTTATGGGCTCTTTTATAGCATGTGTTTATTTCTTTGCACATGGGTATGTTTTATGTAAATCAATCCCACTATTCCACCATATATAATAATGGGTTACTTCCATAGAGGCACAAATCAATTTTAAAAAAGACCGACCAAAGAAAGGGAAATAAAATAAAAGCCCTATTCACATATGTACAAAAATAGAACTCAACACCTAATGGAACAACTTAAGATGAATCCCATTAACCTGGATTCCTAAGGGTTCCTGTTCCATATTTTCTAACTCAAAAGCGTTATGCTCCTTGCACCGAATTATTTTAAAGGGGCCCTCCCATAGGCTATCAAATTTACCATGTTGACCTGGCTTAGCAGCCCTTTTAGCATACTTCAGTACTAAGTCTCCGCACTTTAGGCCTTGGTCGGAAGCCTTCTTTTCAAACCATCACTTGACCACTTGTTTTTCGGTTTGTAATCGCTATTAAGAAATTCTCCCTTTTTTCCTACACTTCTAACAGTTTGGAAAGATCAACTTCCATGGCACCATTTTGTTCTATCTCAAGGGATTTCAACAATTAGAGTGTCAGAATCTCCATAGATATAGATAACATCGCCTCTTTCCCATATACCAACTCATAAGGTGAAGTCTTAAGGCCTTGCTTAGGAGTTACGTGGCTTGCCCAAAGTGCTGCTCGAAGGTTTTAATGTCATTCCCTCTGGTGTTTTGAACCAATTATTTTGAGGAGCTATACTAGGCTCTTGTTTGTTGACTCCGCTAGGTTGTTTCCCTGCGGGTAATAATTTGATGATGTCTTGAATAATATGTCATTCATTAATGCAAAGTGACATACCTTTGTTCCTAGGAAAGCTTTGGCATTATCAGAAATGATAGTCTTCGGAGGACCGAACCTTGTCACCAGCTCTTCGAAGAAATCTACAATCTTTGTTTCTATTACGCTTTTAAGCAGAACAACCTCCATCCATCTGGTGAAGTAATATGTGGTAGTCAGAATCCACTTGTTTCTTGCACTAGAAGCTAGGTTAATCATCCTGATGAAGTCTAGGCCCCATTACACAAATGGTTCATCTGCCACTATGGGTTTGAGAGGCATTACATAATTCTTCCTTTTGTCAGTAAAGAACTGGCATTTTTTGCAAGATTTTACCAAAGAGTGGAAGTCACTAAAAAGTGTAGGCCAATAGTAACCAGCGCACATGATTTTAATGGTAGTGGTCTTAGTAGAGAAGTGTCTGCCCACAGCGCTATTGTGGAACATGTCAAGAATCCTCTTTGCTTGCTCTAAAGTAAGGCATCACAGGAGAAGACCATTAAAATGTCTTTTGAAAAGGACTCCCTCTACTAGAATATATCCACAATTTTGTAGCCGATAGTATCTCCTTTTTTGTGATGAGAGACCTAGAAAATACACTCCTGTTTGCATAAACCTCACTCTATTAGTCAGTCCGCAACCCTCCTATTCTGGTTCGTTTATCATGACAAGATTTGGTTGCTCCCCTCCGGCGGGTATCTCCTCGTTCTGCACTATGTATTCACATAGTCCTCTTCCTCTAATAGTGTTAGTAGGTTTGACCTCAATGTCATATTCAAGGATCTTGGTGATCTAATTAGCTCTTTTTTCTGTGATCTCCCCTTCCATGATATATTTGCGCACACTGGAATGTGCGACATAAATGAACACCTTGTTGCAGGAAATTAAATGGCAGAACTTTTTAAGTCCCTTTACTATTTCAAAGGCCTGTCTTTCGAGGAAATTATAATTCACCTCATATTCCTTCAGGGTCTAGGAGTAGAACACCACTAGATGTTCTCCTTTTCCTTCATCATCTTTCTGGGTTAGGACAATAGCGATACTAGACTTGCTACTGAACGCATACATCAAAAAATCCTTAGATAGATCTGAATTAACCAATACCAAAGCTATGGAAATAGATTCCTTAACTTTTTCAAAGGCATCTCGAGCTTTGGTCATCCAATTAAATGCCTGATCCTTCTTAAGCATTAGGGTGATCAGCTTAATTATTCCCGCAAAGTCAGAAATAAACTTGTTAACAAAATTTACTTTTCCCAGGAAAGATTGAACACCTTTCTTATTCACTAGAAAGGGGAGTTCCTTGATAGCTTTTACCCATTCGGGAAAGATTGAAATTCCTTATTTAGACACCACATGTCCTAATAGCTTGCCTTGCGATACTCTGAATATGCATTTTTTCAGATTTAGGGAAACCCTGAACTCCTGGCACTTTTAAAAACTATTTCTAAGTGGTCAAAATGATCATCCTTAGATTTAGAAAACACAGTAAGATCATCTAAGTAAATTAGAATAAACTTATTGATTAGTTCACTGAATGCAATGTCCATCGCCCACTAGAATGTTGCCCCTATATTGGATAAACCAAAAGGAATTTTAGCATATGCAAATGTTCCCCACTTTGTGGTGAACATAGTTTTGTGTTGATCCTCTTCCTTAACTCGGATCTGATTGTAGCCGGAGAAACCATCCAGTAGAGAAAACATTTCCAATCCTACAACTGTTTGTAGGATTGACTCCATTGAAGGCAGTGGATAATGGTCCTTCAAGGATGCTCTGTTTAGGTCTCAGAAGTCCACACACAAATGGATATCTCCATTCTTCTTTCAGACCAGGACCAAATTTGATACCCAAGTACTATGCTTGATTGGGAAGACAATGCGTGACTCAATAAGCTTAGTTAGCTCTTGTGTCATTAGGGCTTCAATTTTAGGGTTTACTGGCCTTTTTTTTTGTCAGACTAGTTTTGCACCTTCTGTTAACTCGATAGTGTGTTGAATGATATCATGATCATACCCTTCCAAATCATCATAGGACCAAGCCACTACTCCATATTTTTTGCAGAAACTGATGAGTCTTTCTTTATCATGGTGTGGGACATTTTTCCTGACTCAAAGATTCCTGCCATCTATGAACCGAAGGTTCACATAATCACTTGTGTCTGCTATGAACTTTTGTCTATCATTTCTTGCATCATCACAATCAAAAAAAATTTGAGAGTAACCAATCATGGCCATGGGATCTGCATCGCTATGTTTTCCTCGAGGAATAGTCTGGATGTTGAAGGCTTCAAAACCCTCAACCAGGTCCCAGACTTGGTGCTGATAAGATCTCATGCAGACATTCTTTTCTGCAGAAATTCCTCAAACTTGGTTGACTACTAGTTCAGAATCTCTGAACACCATTAATTGCTTTATGCCCATTCTTTCTACAAGGCTTAAACCTTGAACTAATCCTTCATATTCAGCCTCATTGTTTGAGCAAGCGAAATGAAAATGGAAAGACCTTAACAATTTTTTATTTTGTGGGGATATTAGATATATCCCCGCTCTGGCACCCACTTTGCTTCTTACTCCATCAAAGTACAGTGTCCATAGCTCACTTTCTTGGCTACCTTCAGATTCTTTAGCAACCTTTGGGAATACTTGGTCTTCATCATAAATTACATAGGTGCCCAATCCTATAGCATGATAATTTTTGAAAGGATCATTGTCCATGCATTCACTCAACAGAGCATCTTCTTTGTCATTCCATTCTCTGCTCACCTTATCTTCCTCTAGTAATTCAATGCAATACATTTCTTTCTTGGTGATAGAGGTATGTGCAGCTTTAAAATTGATCAAGGCTTCATCCACTACATGTTCAAAATACAAAGACTCTAATTCTATCTTCATTTTTGTGCCATGCTTGGTTCTGAGTATCAGATGTGACCAATCCAAGGACAGCTATTCACCCACCTTTGAAGTAAATTCTTAGGATTGACAAAGACCAAACATAGGAGGAACATCTATGATCACAGTGTCTTCCAGCACCATGATACTAGGGCAAGCAAATAGAGTTAAAGGAAGTGCTCTGATGACACCTATGGTTTCAAATTTGTTCCCATCAAGCTACATTACCCCCCTTTTCATAGGTTCATAGCTGAGTCCCAAAGCTTTAGCTATCTATTTAGGCATAACCATGGTACTAGTTCCAAAATCAATCATAGCATTATGCAATAACTTCTTTCCTATAATGAGAGTCAAGAAGAAGGGTTGGGGTTTTAACTTATCCCTAACCTCGACAGAGAATTCCTTTGTATTTTTTTTAAAGACTTTAGCTGGCGGTATTTGATTGACAACCTTTACACTGGAAAACTGCTCTGTTGGAACTGTATTGACCTCTTCTTGAAGCACCTTCTATAATAGTGTCTTCTACTCTAGGATAGCTAGAATGTCCCATAGAGATACATTAGCGGGTGACTTCTTCAATTGTTTGACCACATTAAAAGGTGACAAACTCGAAGATTTCTACTGCTTGACTCTTAGTGTAATACTTTCCTTCCATGGTTGGGATGGTAGTGGGGCGGTAGAAGTACCAGGAATCTGATCAGAAACACCTTTGAGTTGCAGACTAGCTAGATGTGAAACAACTGACTCACCGATAAATCTCCTCTTTGAGCGCATGTTATAATCTTATTGCACTTGCAGTGTTTTAGGTATGAACGTGTCATTAGCAAACACCATTTCTTCTTCCTCCATCCAGAAGAAAAGCACATGATCAAGAGCAATATTAGATTATTGTTCTAAATACATTTCTTGCATTTGCGCAGTAAGAACCACACTCTCTATTTGTGGTGAGGCATATATATAACCTCTATGATCTATTGTCATGCCTTGGCTATGTTGTTCTGCCACCTTTTGTTGCAAGTTACCATGCAAATAGTTCCAAGGCATATGTGTATTGCTGCAAAGGAAGCACCACAAATTGATATCATCAATAAGGTTGTTCTGCCCTACGGTTAATTCCCTACTCGAGCTTTGCGATGCGCTCATCAGTGGAGTAGGAACCGACACCATTTGTTTTGTGATCGGAGCTAGTGGATTAGTGCGAGACGTGCACTGGTACTGATTTTGTTGATATGAGGACCGCCTGCTTTGATAATTTTGATATGCAGGTTTCGGAGGTGTTGATTGGTTCCGCTTAAGAGTGGTTATATCATTTTTCATGGTTCACAACATCTCTTTGAGGTCACTCATTTCATCCTTGGAAGAACTTGATGTAGAGGCTACATTTTGTAGGGTTGCCACATATGTGTACATCAACTGGGCAGTTGCGGGCATGCTAGTTGATGCAACTTCTATGAAATCAACTAGCATGCCTGTAATTACCTAGTCAATGTACACATATGCAGCAACTAGCATGCCCGCAACTACCAATTTGTGTGAAATCAGGCATTAAAGTATTTCAAAGCCTCCTGGGGGGATCGTTTTATTACAAATAGTTGATAATATAGTGAAGAACGATCTCTGTCATTTGATAACCTCTCATAGAACAGATATCTAAGCTTGTCCTAGGTACAAGTAGTATTAGGTGACAGTTTTCAGTACCAATACGTGATGAAAAGACTCAGAGCTACATTCTATGTTGTAATCTCATGTACCAGACACACATCTACCACATCCTACAAATATTTTGTTGGTGTTCTTGAGCCATCTCTGATAAACTTGGGTATAGCTTTCATGGCTAAAACTAGGATAACAACCTAGACAGTGTGTGCTACCAGGGCTACTAGGGGACTTTCGGCATCCCATGCCACGTAATTTATGTTGGTAGCTAGCAACATGGTGAGAGGAAAGGGTGGTAGGAATGGAACGGTTACCAATTGATTTGTGACTCTCACTATTCCCAGTGGAGGTACTATTAAACTAGGGTTGCCTATGGTTTGGGATCTAGTTATAGGCCAATGGCTCATACACCATTCTAAAATGAAAATTTATTTAAGCTTGGTCCCACCGGGTGTGCCAGAAAAAGAACAAACTGTTGATGTCAAAATTTGGTGAGGTAACAGTGTCTTATGGGAAACTCAATTTATGGGGGACCTTTTGCACTAAACTGAGTGACCTCCAAGTTTTAGAGAAGCCAGCTTCTTCTGTAATGGGGGTTTGAAGGGGAAAAGGAAATAGATATAATAAAATAAATTCTAACCTAAGGCGATGCACCAAGACTTAATGATAGGCATGATAAATCATAGATCTAAGAGCCTGAATGGTGTTTGTAGTGTTCCAAAAAAATAGAAACTAAAAATTTCAGCATAGATAATCCATTTATTGACATAAAATAATATTGCATACATCTCTACTACTAGGAAGAGTCATTAGACATGGTCTAGGTCAGCAAAGTTGCATTTAACATATATAGAAGTTCTCAAATGAAATGTCCAGACAATAAAAGGCACAGTTTACACTTTGATTAAATAAAATGAAAAAATAGAAAGGCTGAACAATTGGCACAGTTTGAGAGTCTTTGCAATAAAATAAAATAGAAAAAAAAAGGCCTAGCATCTTTAACCGAAAACCAATGTTTCTCCCAAATCTAATGTGAATGATCCACACATACACCACATGTTTACATAGAGAATAATTGGTAGCATTAAACTGGAAGTAGTATGCTATATGCATCATGCCACTACATAGTTTATTAACACATAAGCCATTAGGAAGATCTCAACATAAGGAATTTCAATGCATCCCATAATTCATTATGAGTCCCATATTTTTTCTAATCTACTACAATCTATTATGATAATCAATTAGCACAAAATGTGAGGCCATTTATGCAAGTAAATAGAGAGTGAATAATATATACATAGTGATTGACTCACACAACTTCAATGAGTGATTAAGACCTACAACTTTAGTGAATCTCAAATAGAAAATAAATGTAGTGCATCACGCACTACACCATGGTTCATATTCTTTTCTCCAATTTTATGAACCAACTATGATGATGGAGAGCATCCCATACTACTTGTGATCATTAGTAGATAAGGAGTAAGTGTAACAATCACATATCATAGGAAGCAAACACAAATTATCCTAATACACCAATGTAATATTAAACTACTAAGATAGGTAGATTTTGACATCCATTGCCTATATGTTGTTGGCCTTAAGGACCACATATCATTGGAAAAAATCATCCAAGCCTCTAGAATATTAATAGACATCCATCACATGCATGCTAATAGTCATAAGGCCCACATTCCATTGACATAAGTCATATAGGCCTTTAAAGGATAGCATGGAACATCCATCACCTACATATTGCTTGACCTAAGATATGCATACCACTAGTAGAAATGTAACATATTGCTACGCAACCCCGAAGGGTAAGAGCCAAAAGAAGACAAGATAATTTTTTTTTTTATAACATAAAGAATAACTTACACAAAAGTAGATTACAATATGATATAACAATCACAAACATAGTCAAGCATGGCCAAACATAACCCCAAGGAGAGGACTAAACCACCCTCCAGAGAAAAATCCAAACAGAACAAATATATGAGCTCCAGGAAAGATGCTCTGGAACCTTAGCAGCGCTACTCCGAAACCTTAACAGCGCTACTCTGGAACTTGCAGAGCTACTTTGAAACTTCAATCTTTGGTGCCGGAACTTCCAGCTCATTGTTGGAACTTTCCAGCTCAGCTCTAGAACTTCAAGCTCTGCTCTGGAACTTGAACAACACTACTCCAGAACTTGGAGTTCTACATTGAAACCTTAACAGCGCTGCTCCAAAACTAATGCAACAACAACATAGACCAAAAATTGAAAGCGATGATGATCTGAAACTTGTACAACCACAACACAAGACATTAAAAAAAGGCGGCAATGCTCCAAAACTTTAGCAAATAGTAAATAAAAAGGAAAAATACAACCAAAGCCTAGATTTTTGCATGGAAAAAGATGAAGAAGGGCCATTATGATAATCAAAGTACAAGCAATTCCGATACCAACACTGGAACTCATAAATTAAATAGATAACATCACATTTCTTCTCATTAATTTATAAATTTACTTCTTTTCTTTCAAGAGAGTACAATATACATAAATGAATGCACGTAGATACAAAGGCATAACCAAAAATAAGATACATCATCTGATAAATCATGAACAAGAGGGAAAATGTTAATTTTTTATTAATTTTGATGAATGGATAGTGTGGTTGTTTCGAGTTAGGAAGTAAAGTACTAGGGAAGGTCTCTTTTTGTTTACCAAGTCACCTAATCATTCTGGAGTGCTCTTTTTGAGGTAGTCTCTTGAGAGCCCTCAAAGCCAAAAACTATTAAACTTTGACGAAGTCATTCTAGGAGCTGACGACACATTAGAATTATTTTTTTGGACCTATAGGTGGATATTGAATCCCTTCAAACTAACCTCTCTCTATTTGGGTCAACTCAACACCATTTGTGTGTTCCAGAGTCAAATGCATTCTTGCAAAAATTGTCAATAGAAAGTAGTGCAAAAAATGGAAAGAAGCTCTTTTTAGACCCTTTTCTCACAACAAATAAAAGTATATATAGTAGGAAAAAACCCCCACCGCTTAGGAGAGTAGTAATAGAAAAGATTTCGCAATCCCCTGGCAATGATGCAAGGATCAAAATATTCCCAAAGTCGTTGCAATAGAATCAATCTGGAACCAAGCACCCGGTCACTCCTGGTACAAGTGCATCCTCTGCAAATGATGTTGGTGGTCGCAGCAAGGCCTAATCAGACAAGTGTCACCATCAAGTGTGAATGATTATGACTCATAGTGGCCAATAGCATCATTAAGCTCATATGGTTTATCGCTCAAATATGAGATCCACTGGCTAGGCATCTAGTAGACTTTTGCTGACTATATGAACCTCTCTCTTTTGCCGCTAAGGACTTGTGTTAATACTACACATGTCAAATGGGTGGAGCACTTCATCACTAAAGGACGGAACGATCACCAAACGGGCACAAAAGAGACACATAGCAGCATTTTGTTGCTCACGGTTGTTACTTCATCTCCATGCTAAATGATTTGTGAATAGAAAACACTTAGCAAGAGTACACCTCAAATAGAAACTATGGAGCCCACCAAAACCTTTTGGGAATAAGGGCTTTGTGGCACGTAAGCGGAGCCTGATGAGATAGCAAGAAAGCATGATCAAAAGAATCCCATAGTCGTGACATTTGGAAGCATAGTGGAGCTTTCTAGGATGCAAAAGGAATGCTAAGACTCAAAGTTGTGAGGAGTAGACATGTGGAGCGAGAGAGAAGAACCTACATAAAATGCTGAGTTGATTACTTGCGATGCACGGGTCGAAGCATAGAGGAAAATACACTCGAAGGGAGCTAGTTAATTATTTATTAAAAGTTACAAAACCTCCAAACTCTGCGACAAGAATTTAAGAAACTTCCAAACTCCATGACAAGGTTACAAAACCTCCAAACTCCGTGACAAGGTTACAAACTTAGGAACTTTAGTGATCGGCCGACAATGAAGACTGGAACAGAGTTACAAGCCAGCAAGTAGAGGCACAATTTCCAACAATTTCCCACTAGATGAAGACTTGCTCTCTCCAAACTCAAAGTTAATGAAGGTCATGGGATCCAAGGCCCATCGAACTGGCACACCACCTATACATTTCCATGCTCACAGGCTTTGTCAATGCATCTGCAACATTTTCTAGAGTATCCACCTTTTCTAAACAAACCTCTCCATCCTCCACCATATCTCATACAAAATGATATTGCACATCAATATGTTTCATCCTGGCATGGAAAGTTGGATTTTTTGCCAAACAAATAGCACTCTAACTATCACAGAAAATTTTAATTTTCCCTGCATTAAACCCAATGTCAGAACACAAATGCTTTAACAAAATTGCTTCCTTACAGGCATGTGTTGTAGCCATATATTTAGCCTCCATAGTGGAAAAAGTGACTACAGCCTTCCGCTTGCTCATCCAACATGAAAATATATCCACTAGTGGATCTTCTACTATCAACATCCCCTATCCAATTAGAATCCACATAGCCTCGAATGCTGAAAGGTCTATTTTAAATAGATGAGTTACCATGATAACACAAAGCATACTAAGAAGTACCTTTTAAATATATAAACACTCTTTTCATAGCATCCCAATGTGACCTTCCTAGATTCGCCATAAACTGGCTAAGAACTCCCACTGCTTGGGAAATGTCTAGCCTTGTACAAACCATTGCATACATTAAGCTTCCAATTGCACTTGCATAAGGCACTCTAATCATTTCCTCCATCTCAATAGGAGATTTTGGACAATCTTCAATAGATAGTTTTGTTCCCTGCAAAACTGGAACAACTAGTTGCTTGCAATAAATCATACCAAATCTCTCTAGAATAGTGTTAATATACTTACTCTGCCTAAGCCAAATTTTTTTGCTCTTTCCATCCCTGGTTATTTCCATCCCTAGAATATACCTGGTTGCACCAAGATCTTTCATTTCAAACTTTGCAGACAACTAAGTTTTTAGACAAGAAATCATAAGCTTGCTATTCCCAATAAACATGTCATCCACATACAAGGCAATAACTAAGACACGATCATTTTTCAGATTTGAAATACACACGATGATCAGATTTTGATCTTACAAATCCCAATGACAAAACAAATGTGTCAAAATTTTGGTACCACATTCTAGGAGATTGTTTTAATCCATACAAATATTTTTTCAACTTGCATACCAGATGTTCTTTACCTTTTTTCACATAGTGCTCAAGTTGGGACATATAAATTTCTTCTTCAAGATCACCATGAAGAAATGTTGTCTTCACATCCATCCATTCAATCTCTAAGCCATACGTTGTTGCAAGTGACAAAAGAAATCTGATAGATTTCAGCTTAGCTATAGGAGAAAATATTTCTCCATAATCAATTCCCTCTACCTGGGAATAACCTTTCGTAACCAACCTCACCTTATACTTTTCAACACTACCATCCAGACCTTTTTTTATTTAAATACCTATTTACAGCCAATAGCTTTTCTGCCTTCAAGCAAGGGCACCAAACTCCAAGTTTCATTCTTTTCTAATGATGCCATTTCTTCATCCATGGCTTCCAACCAAGAGTCTGCATCAAGCATATTAATTTCCTCTTTAATAGTCCTATCTAGCCTCATCAGTTCTAGTAATCAAAGCATAGGCACAAGTAGAATCTCACATAGAAAATCCATACCTATTAGGTTGTTTTTTTTCACATGCTAACCTCCTCAACAGTTGAGGTTGACGTTGTTCTTCTTCTTCAGAACTCTCAGAACTACTCGAGCTCTCCTCATTTTCAAGTACATTTTGAATTTTTAATTCCTCTTTATCTAGTGTCAGAGGAATTTCAACTACATCCTTTTTATTTTTCAATTTTATCTCTAGCTACAAATCCAAAGTAGAAGGCTTCAACTCATGAAAAATAACATTTCTATTGTACAAAACCTTCTCAGTCATAGGGTTCCAAAGTTTGTATCCTTTTATGTCAGCAATATAGCCAATAAATATACATTTAACAACTTTGTTCTCCAACTTAGATCTTTTTTCATTCGACACATATGCATATGCCTCGCAGCCAAAAACTCTAATGTGTCTAAGAGAGTTCTTCTTACTAGACCATGCTTCCAAAGGTGTCTTCTCAACAAGAGTAGAATTAGGAGAACAATTTAATAAATAACATGTTGCAACTACCTCAGCCTAGAACTTCTCCTCCAAGCCATCACTACTCAACATACTTCATGCTCTTTCCATCATTTTCCTACTGAACCTTTCAGCAACTCCATTTTGTTGTGGAGTATAGGGTGTAGTCTTATGTCTTTTGATTCCATGATCTTTACAATACCTTTCGACCTCATCAGAACAAAACTTACCACCATTGTTAGCACTTAAACATTTTATTTTCCTTCCAATCTGATTTTCCATAAGGTTTTTAAATTTCTTAAAATGACTGAACACTTTTGATTTACTCTTTAAAAAATACACAAATTCCCTTCTCGAATAGTCATCAATAAAATAAACATAATATTTAGAATTCGATAATGAAGGAACATTTACTAGACCAAACACATTAGAATGAACATAATCAAGTATACTACAAGATTTATGAGGACTGGAATAAAATGAAACACGATGTTGTTTACCATATATACAATGTTCACAAAATTTGAATTCAAGGTTACAATCATCAAGCCCTTCAACTAGGTTTTTATTCTTCAAGATTTGTAAACATCTTTCTCCAATGTGGCCTACCCTGTGATGCCACAACATTGTTTTCTCAATTGGAAGCTTCATCTCCAAAGAATTATCTCATGCTGAAACAATCACCTCTTTCCCTATAGATTTACATGGTTTTTCAAAAGCACTGTTGCATTGAACTGCATTTGTGTCCAACTTATACAGAGTACCAATTCAAGCACCCTTTTCCAACAATATAGAGCCTCTTGTAATCTTGCAAACACCATTAGAGAAAGATACATGTACACTAGCATCATTCAGCTTACTAACAAAAAGTAAGTTACGAGCCAGACTTGGTCTATGCATAACATCATTGATTCCCTTCACCCTTCCATTAGGGAACTGAATTCTAACTCTTCCACAGCCAACTATATCTAGGGATGAATCGCTTGCCAAGTACACCTTTCCACAATCGTATTTTTAATACTTTGTAAACCAATCTCTATGAGATGTCATATGGAAATATGCTCCAAAATCAATCAGATAGACATCATCTGATGCTTGAGTTTCCAAGGCTGCAATGAAGGCATCCATTTCACTCTAAGAAGAATCATTGTTAGAAGATTTCTTCTTCTTCTTCTTTTTCTCCTCTTTGCAATCCTTTTGGACATGACCAGGTTGCCCATAGTTCCAACACTTCACCTTGGAATTTTTTCTAGGAGACTTTGTTCTCCCTTTGATTTTGATTTGGATTTCATGTCGTTTCCTTTTTCTTTCGATTGGCCTCGAACAACAAGAGCCTCCTTCGCCATCTCAAAATATTTTCTTCTCATTTATTCTGATAACAAATAAGCAACAACATCTTCCATCTTAAAAGTGGATGTTGTACTCCCAATGGCCATCACCAAGTGATCCCAAGAATCAAGAAAAGAACATAACAACAACATACAATGATCTTCTTCTTCAATCTTCACACCCACAGATGTTAACTGATCAATCAACATGTTAAAAGTATTCAAGTGATCAGCAATAGATTCTCCTTCTTGCATTTTCAAAGAATACAACTTCTTCCTCAAGAACAACTTGATTACCAAGGACTTTCCCTAATAAATATCTCCAAGTATTTTCCACAAGGAGGTTACAGTCTTCTGTTCATGCACATTAAGAAGAACAGAGTCTACCAAACAGAACCTTATCAGCCCCTTTTATTTTTGATCTGCAAGATCCCAATCTTCTTGCTTCATGCTAGAAGGTTCCGTTCCAAACACAACCATCCAAAGATCACAATCAACCAATAGATCTTCCATTTTGAGTTTCCACAACTCAAAATTGTTGCCATTGAATTTCTCAATTTCAATCTTTCTAGAAGTACTTTCTAGTGCCATCTTAATTTTTATTTTGAAAATTATTAGAATTCTACAAGACTCCCACTAAACAGAATTGATACAAAAAATCCAACCAACCTACAAGGATAACACAACTAGCTAGGCTCTGATACCACTTGTAACGAAAGACTATAGTGTAAAAATTTATTTCCTAATGTCAATTCACAGGAGAATAATGGAGTACTTTTAATTTCAAACTATAGAGCATTAAGATTCACACATACAAGAATAGACAATAATATCAACAAAGAATAGACACCAAATTTATGTGGGAAAACCCTTCTAGGAGAAAAACCCACCACCAAAGAGAAGTCATTTTATTCACAGTAAAAACAAATTACAATAAAGTTACAGATCCCTCCTTCATAGGTATTAGTTCTCTGATACTACACAACAACAATACAATCAGCCAACCATTGTCAATCGCAGCACTGTTACAATGTTCTTTCAACATACAGTCTGCTCAACTCTCAATACCAATCGGTTTTCCATTCTTCTTGCTATAGTCACTTCGACCCTTCGATTTCTAGGAATCTACTATTCAAACCGATTTGGTTTGCTCAACTGCCAAGAAGCTCAACCGTCAACATTATCCCACATTGGCATAGAATATTAACAGTCATTAGTTTATAAATAAAATCCCAAAGATTTAGGTATCCACGAGTTATCCCTTTTGATTACCAACTCACTCATACACCCACAATCAAACCAACCATTGGCATGGCCCAAAAAAAGTGAACACCCATCGGTGCATCACTCAAAATGTTAACTTCATAACCATTGCAACAAGGTTACAAGTTATAGAAATAACTGACGTTGCGACAACAAAGGAGATCAGTTAGTCATGAAGTTATGAAACTTCCAAACTTTGTGACAAGGTTACGAAACCTCTAAACTCTACGACAAGAAGCTATGAAACTTCCAAACTCTGTGACAAGGTTATGAAACCTCCAAACTCTGCGACAAGAAGTTATGAAACTTCCAAACTCCATGACAAGGTTATGAAAGCTCCAAACTCTACAACAAGAAGTTACGAAACTTCCAAACTCCGCGACAAGGTTACCAAACCTCCAAACTATGTGACAAGAAGTTACGAAACTTCTAAACTCCACAACAAGGTTACAAAACCTCCAAAATTCATGACAAGAAGTTATGAAATTTCTAAACCCCGCGACAAGGTTACAAAGCCTCCAAACTCTGTGACAAGAAGTTACAAAACTTCCAAACTCCGTGATAAGGTTACAAAACCTCCACACTCCGTGACAAGGTTAAAAACTTAGGAACTTCAAGGATCAGTTGACAATGAAGACTGGAATAGAGTTACAAGCCATCAAGTAGAGGCACAATTTCCAACAAGAACCACCTTGATACGAGCTTTCTCTTGGAAAATGTGGCCAATGGAAGCCTTATTCCAGTTCCTCACATTATCCTCACTCAAGCAAGCTTCTTAACCACTCTATGCATAGCCAATCCATCCACCTGGATATCCCACCAAGAAGCAAGCTTGACTTTAAACTTTGGGTGAGACGTCCACATTTTTTAAAACCTAAAGGGAAAAGAACACCTGTGGCCAACCACCTCAGTCTATAAGGAAATAGGAAAAATTTTCAAACCCAACCTTGTAAGAGTTGAGAGGGAGTAGGAAAAACAAGCCAACTGCTCATGTGAAAGGAGGGACCCAACTTAACCTAGATCAAAGCATCACCAATCCTACGGTTTGACCAAGTGTATGAAGCCCCCCACAAATCCATGTCGAACAATGCATTGTCATTAACAAAAGACATCAAGTCAAATTTTCTATCATCGTGAATCTGAGAGCCACCCAACTTATCATCACAAATCAATGGAGTATTAAAATCTCCCATAACCAACCAATGTTCAGAGGGAAAATTAGCTTTGAAGGAACATAGATTCCCCTAGAAATTCTTTTGAGCACTTTTGACTTTAGGGGCATAAATTTTCAAAGTGACCCAGAAAAAATCACTCTTGTTATGATAAAAGGATATAGAAATGTGATTAGGGACCCAAAATATGGCCTTCCCAACAGCAAATTTCATATTCCAAAAAGTAGCCACACCCCCTCAAGCACCATACTCATCAAAACCATGAAGGCCACAATCCTTAAAGAATATTTTCTTAAGACACTCCAACCTTTCAACAAGCATTTTCATTTCTTGAATCAAGATCACATCTAGTTTATGATCCCTCACTAAGTTAGCAAGGAGATCCTATTTGTGAGGGTTATTTGACCCTCGAATATTCCATGAGAGAATCCTCATAGAGGAGTCTAAGATGTTCCCTCAAGACACATCTCAAATAATTTTTTATGGGATTCATCAACAATATCATCTTTACTTTCCTTCTCCCTGCTTTGAAGTAGAGTGGGTCTCCCTCTTCCCCTTGGCTCCAAGCCATACCTAGCCTTTCAATGGATCCTTGTAGTAACCCCTTGAGGGGAAGGTTTCTTTCTATTTCTATTCTTAACCAAAGAAAAGGGAGGTTCCTTGACCTGTAGCGAGCTCACCAGCTCGCAACCATTAACAGAAGAGGTGAGCACCAAATTTGAAATAACCCAAGGGGACTTCTACAAGACTTCCTCCATACCATCTATCTCCCTGATTGTGGTTGATATCACCAACGTAGATGGCTCTTTAACAGCCAAAGAAGCCACCTTCACCGTCTCTACTCTATTTAGAGCCTCCTCACTAGTAACCACTTACCCTTCTTCCACCAATTGATTATCCCTTGACAAGAACCAGATACCCTAAGGAGACCCACCCTCAGCATTCTCCCCTCCCTACATACCCACTTCCTTAAAAGAGGTATCCATAACCTGCTCATCTGAATACAAACAATGATTAGTAGCATCATCCCCTTCCAAAACACCAGCTTTTGAAAAAATTTGTTTCCTCTTCCATTCCATATGTGGCTGAGCCTAGATAGGTTTGGTCTTTGAGGGTAATTTCTTAGCCCAATGCCCAACCTTTTTGCAATGAAAACAAGCAAAAGGGATCGATTCATATTCAATCAATTAGTTCCATCCCCCCAGCTTTGAGCTAATCATCACCTTCTTAGGCAAGTCTACAAATTGATCCACAATCACACAAAAATGAGCATAGACTAACCTCTTCTTGGAAGAAGTCATTTGATTGATGCATACAAGATTTCCAAACATATTAGCAGTGCCATTGAACACCTGCTCATCCCAAAAATCCAAAGGAAAAATAGGCAGCCTTACCCACACTAGGGCCAAGGAAAAAGAACAAGAACTAGGGCTAAAACCATCCTCCCATTTCTTAAGGACCAAGGATGACTTACCGATCAGCCACAACCCTCCAGTAAGAACCACAACCATGTCCTCATTAAATGTGAAGGAGAATGACAAATAACCTTTAGCCATTGCAGCTACCTCCATTTGGCCTTTCATCCTCCAAAACATAGAAGCAAGATTGTGGACTAGCTCAACATTAGGGTGAGGACCCATAAACTTTCCAATTAGAGTAAGGTCCATAGATACCAACCAGTTCTCAATAATGCAATCAAGAACCAACACCGAGTATTCTCCCATAACCGGATTCACCTAAAATCTAACCAGCACAGAGGAGCTCTTTCCTTTAGGTTTAGCACCCAAAAGGCTAGACCAACTTGGTCCATTTGAAAAGACCTCTACATGCTTATTTCCTTCACCATCAACACATTTTCTAGGAATTTTTGGACACGAGAAAGAGGACAAGCTCACATTATGAGGAGGAATGGCCCCCACACAATGCTTGGAAAGAGGAACATCACCCAAACCCAAAGAGTCTAGAATAAAAGACAGAAAAGATGACCCATCACCAAAGCCAACAGCCCCACTACAAGCTAATGGTTCCACACCATCAGTGATAGCAACCTCTGACCTACCATCATTACCACCAAGGGGAGAACCAACATTTCCTGCCCTCACATAATTTTGAAAAAATACCAACCCACCAAAAGAGTCTCCCATGAATTGTTTGTTAAAAATGTTTTAACAATGTTTTTTTTCATTTTTTGTATTTTAGGAGAGCATGATTACTTTGTGTGGTATTTGATTAATTTATTGTGAACTTTTGGAATGTTGAAGTAGCGTAGGTATATTTTTAGTCTTTTCTATTTAGGGTGAATGGTTCCTTATTACAATATTATAGGGAATATTTTTAGCTTGTGTTTTTATCATGAAGGTTCTCCTAAGCCCATATATTTTCTATAATGTAAACTCTTGTTCCTCCTACATACATCCACTAAGTACCTCTTCATTATCTATACTTGTATTATCACTTTCTAATTCAGTATCCCCTTAACTATTTGGTTCTTCAACCTCATTTGCAGTAGGAAATTTAGAGATTAAGCATATTGATCTTGAATTATCTTCATCTCTTTCTTGGGAAAATTCCTCCACATATGAACTATCCTCATCATCTCCTAAGGGAATATGGATGACCTTAGTCTCATCAACAAATGAAATTTCCTCTTTTCTATAATCCACTACTCTATTTGTATATACAAACCATTTCAAACTTAGTAGTGCTCAAAATGTATTAGAAGGTTCCTTCATCTCTACCACTTAAAATTCTACTATCAATTTAATTCCATTCACATTAACCTTGAAATTCTTCTATGTGACCATTTTTTGCATTCTAGATCCATCTGCTAAGCTAATATTGAGTGGAATTCTTACCAATTTAGGTGTTCTAAATCTCTCCCAAGTTGTTTCTAGTATAATATTTATGTTTGCACCCAAATATACCATGACATGTTTTACCTTATGATTATTCAAATGTGCAATTATTAGTAATGGTCTATTCTTCCAATTTTAATCTTGATGTTTTATGAATTTGTAGCTATTTGGGTGTCTATTTGTTCCAATATTTACCTAATTGTTGTAATGTCACTAATAAATATTTTTGTTGTGCTAGGGAAACAATCTTCTTCAGCATGACCACCTCTTCTTGTGAAAACAACTAATTAATTCATTTTATTATTGTAAAATGGCCTATTTAGTGTTTTCCTCTACTCTATCATGTTTTTTTTTGTAGGAAAATAGTGGCCATACTCCTCTTCTTCTAAAATGGAATCTTCATCTATCTCCTTATTCTTAGCAATATCAATCCCTTGTTGGGTGATTATTGTTGCTTTGTCTTTTTTTTTAATTTTTTCTACTTTTTTGAGGTCTTATCTCTAGTTGATATTGTTCTCTAGAATATTCCTCATTGGATGTATCTAATGACCAAATGTTTTCTCTTTGACATCCTCTAGTGCCTTGCGAAGGGATTCTCTTGATAACTCTTGCTCCCCTATTCGGCCCCTAAAGATCATCACTTTTAGATCTAGGTGGAGCATTCTAAATGTATAATTTTCCCTTTCACAATTATATAAATCATGGTATTTATTACTATAGAATGAAAAATTGTTTTTTTAGAACCAATATTATGTGGCATAGTGGCCAAACTTATCATATTTAAAACAAGTTGCATCATCTCTTTTGTGGTTGCCCCTTCCATATCCTCAACCTCCTCTATAATTGAATTATTTGTTATCGTACCAATAATTTTTTGAAGAAGTATTTTGCAATGCGTTGGTGTTCATGTTATTCTTCCATGGTGGTTGTTTGTATCTTTTATCATGTGTATACAAGGGTTACTCCACAAGTCCCTTAGCATGACCCATATTTTGGTCTATATCCTTGTCATATCCTAAGTATAACAGACATCTAGGGTCTAGATGATCATCTACATTTCTTATGTGGAATTCCTTGGATATTTTTATGTCTCATGTTCATCCCATTATTTGCATTACCCATAATATACCAATTAGAGCTTCTACAACACTATTTAGAGCTCTACTTTGATTCTTGGTGCCCTTTTTTCTCTTTGTGCCTTCAAGAAATCATTTTTTAAATGACCTTCTTTTGAATAATAAGAGCACCAAATGTTTATTTTTACCTTATTGGTGTCTTGTATTTCCATTATGTCCTAGTGCAAAGTAAGTTGCTTGACTACTAATTGTAACTTTTCTATTATTTCACTTTCACTTTCTTTATCTACTTTTCTCCATGTTTGTTCTTCAATGTGGTAGGCCATGGTTACCACATCTAGATACTTTTCAAATATCCTCCCATCTAATGTTTCTCTAATATATTTTTTTATTTCAAAAATGAACTATTCTACCTTCTACTTCTCTATCAAAGGTTCCTATAATTTGCACCATACTTTTTTGAATCTTCTATCATAGTCTTTTACTGAATCTCATCTCCTTTGTACCAATTCTCTTTATTTTCTCACACTTTTTGATGGTATTTCTAGAGTTTCAAATTTTTCTAGGAACTTCTTCTTCACTTCTTCCCAATCCTTATCATGTTTTGGGTAGGTCTTCTTATACCAATATAATGTATACTTTCCTAAATATTCCACATATTTCAGTAGCTTAATCTTCTTCATAATTTCTTTCTTTTCCATAAAGATTTTGGACTAAATATATGTTCCATGGCTTCTGTAGTGTATTTCCCAACTACCAGAAGCTTGATTGATGAATCCATTGTATGTTTGGATTTGTTTGCTTAATTTTGCGGATTGGTGAAATGTCTCTCTTCTACTTATTTACAGTTCTTATCATCACAACCTTGTGTTATCTGCCCTTATCTCTTGCTAACTTAATCTCAAAATATTTTGTTCCCAAAATTTCTCCCAAATATGCTACTTCCTCTTGCATATTGTCTTCTCCTTTATATGGTATCTCCTCAACTAATATCCTTCTTATTTTATAGGACACAAGGATAGGTTCTAGTCTAAGGATTGTAAATTTTCATAGTATCACTTCATTTTTGGTGATGTTTTTTTATTTTTTAATGAAATTTCATTACTTAATGTTGATAATTATTTTCCTAAGATAAAAATGGTGTTGTTATTTCTTTTTAATATCTTCTCTTCTTAACTTCCTTACACTTCTATTGACTAATTCTTCCAGATACTCTTCTTGACTAGATAGGATATTCTTCAAAGTTTTTAGAAATTTAAGGAATCTATCATCCAACTTGATTGTGGTATTTGATAGATCTAGTTTGATTGTTGGAATTTAGGGGAGATGTGATAGGGTTGGATCCTCCATGCTTCAATAGTCCTCTACCAATAAATTTTTAGATTTTCCATATTCCTTTATGCTCCCCTCCAAATTTTTCAATATTTGTCCTACTTTTTGCCAATGTGAATTTAATTTTTTTGTATTTTTCCATTCTTCCCTTTTTATTTCTTTCCCTTTATTTTTTTTAGTAGCACCCATCTTGGAATGCTTAACAGCACCCAGATTGGCATGCTCATTCTTTCTCTTCTTTTTATTATCCAATATTATGTGGTGGCTTTCTTTCCTTCCAATGTTCTTCCTCTATCTCTTTTCCTCACTGTTTGGGATTTCCATGTTAACTATCTTGTTCAAATCAATTCCCTTCTTAATCTCTCTTTATTCCTTCATACCTCCTTTTTCCATGGATTTTTGTTTTGGTCTTACATTACTCCTTTATCTTCTTCCATGGTAGTTATTTTGAAACATCCTTTTATGGGTCACATCATTTTATGGATTCCTTTTGGAGATCCTCCATTTTCCATTTCATATACCCTTGGTCCCTAACCCCCTCTCACAAGGTAGAAACTAACAAGATAGTGTTGTAGATTCTAAGAAAAACTTTATATCTCCTAATTTTTTTGTTCATATTATTATTTGATTTTCTCTTTCTTTCCTATGTACAACCTAACCAAGGTCCCAACAATGGAACCAATGTTAGCAAGAGGATTAAAGAGTTATTTTTGACAATACATAATCTAGTTAGAAAATTAAAATATACATAAAATTTATTACCATAAATCATAACACATAACAGATATAATCCAAGATATATAGATATATTATTTCTTTTTCATCATGTACAAATTTTAGGGCTTGTTGGAACAAAAATATCTATTGAGAGGGGGGTGAATTAGTAGATCAAGAAAATTTAACTTTTAACACCTCTTAAATTATATTAAAGATAATGCATAGATCACACACATGCAAATGCACATAACACTAGATATACACATAAAACTCAATATGGGAAAATCCACAGTGAGAAATGCTGCTAGGATCTACTATCATAATCCAGCCTCACAATAAAACCTCATTGGTTACAATGTTTAAGGGAACCAACCCTAATGAGACACCAATCCCCTAATTTAAGAGCTCCAACTCTAAGGAAGCACCCACTTAGCTTTATGATGGCACCAATCAATCAGATTTACAATGAAACTTATGGAGCAAAAAATAATGATTACATATGATTCAAAATGAATCCAATTCAATGTTGTAGACCTATTCTGTAACTGCTCATTCTTTTCTCTACTTTTCAAAAATCATTTCCATAAACTTTGTCGCTAATGCAATCTCAACAACACATACCTCTCTCTTTTATTTTTCCCTTTTTACAATTTTTATTTACCTCTACAACTCAATGGATATTCTAGATCCTACAACTCAATCTTAGTCTCCTCTACACTACATATACATACTACAACTCTTACTTCTTTGTTAGACTTAGTTCATCTTTTCTTCATTGACAAGTCTCCTCTTCTTGATCCATGCACCACACAATCCATGACAATTGGAATTTTTTCTTTTTAGCAACCATTATACCTATGGTTTCATTTTCATTTAATGCCACACATGCTTGATCAATTTGTTCTAGATTTCATGATCATTTTTGCATTAATTAAGTCATCCATTTCCTCCAATCACTATAAAAAATATAGTTGGAGTAGTTAAAGCAACCAATTTTGTTTTTTGTGCCATATTTCATTCACTTGACTATGAGTTCCATCACTTTTCCATTAAAAGAAGAAAATATGTAAATGTTGTTCATTGATATGTTTCTTTGTACCATGATCAAACGATTATTGCTCAACCACCTCAACTTTAAAATATGACCTTCAAATTATATTAGCTTTAAATGATGGCCATAGATCTCTATTGCACAACTTTAATTTTTGAGCATTTTAATTTATGTATGAGGATTAATCAATGCGATCCACATGGCTTGTGCAATACAACCAAAGTTTTCCACCTATCAATGTGAACACCTATCCCTTTTTTGTGTTTTCATGTTGGTTAACACTGGGACCCACCAAGCTTCCACAAGATGGTAGAAATACTTAAATTTTTCAAACCTTATTTTTCCTTTTCATCAAGGGTCAGGTCTTGGGTATCCTCCTTACCTCATACTTGAAATGCTTCAAAGGACTTAAGAAACAAGTCTAAACACCAATGATTGACAAGAATTACTCTTGTCAAGTTTTGGCCATTGGCCTTACCCTTTACCTTCTACTATCTTCCACTTCATATGAAAACCATCATTCTGATCTCAAAAATACCAAAGAATCCTTTCAGATATTGGATTTCAGGGTTCATTCTTACAACTTACCACTTAATTTATTTTTGATAAATCATAATTCATCCTTCCAACCTGTAATTCCTAAAGTCTTTTGAGTATCAGCAATCAGGTTTCCATCATACTCCTTTCTTCACTTTATGATAAGGTGTAAGCCTTAACATCGACCTCCAAAAACCCAAAAAGGTAATGTGTAAACCAAATTTCCAAAGCCTGATGCTAACACTTTTCAAATTTCCCACATTCTATCTTCTTTTTCTTTGTGCATTCGATATGAGGTATGATCGAAGCCCAAAGTCCGACACCTTTCAGACTTTACTCATTCTTTCTTAATTTTGTGAGACATTTAGTATAAGGTGTGACCAAAGCCCAAAGATAAAAATCCTACAATAGTGTAATTCTTAAGCCTAAAGTTTGAAACTCGATAGGACTTAGCTCAAATAGTGTATCTCCTTCCTTCTTTAGCAAGTGATATAAGATAAGCACAAGGCCCAATGTTAACAATATTTATTTTTGGAAAAATTATGATGCCCTTTTGAAATCAGTGATCCAACAATATCCATCATTGGATATCACTTAGATACCCTTTTTGACATCTATGACAATCATATTTCCAACAATATCCCCCTTTCTATTGATGGAAAATTTAAATTCTCTACACATAAACATGTAGGCTCAACTTCTTCTTAAACTTGCATTAGCTTCTGATGGAGTTTGAATTGAATCTCTTCATGGCAACCTTTCTCAATCTCCCCCTTAGGAATTGAACCATTTACAATCATAATTCCCCTTTAACTATCTTCCAGAGTATCCTAAGCATTTTCCCATTTTCTCCCCCTTTGGGGTAGACCCAAACTTCTTATTAGAGCATTTGCAAATATTCTCCCTAGTAGTAGCTAGAGCTCAACTGCTAGGGAATTTGTCTATTTCTCCCCCTTTGACATAAATGGAAAAGGGACACTTTTTGGACAACAAGCTTCAACTAATACCAATTGTTCTCTCCCCCTTAGACATACACACCAAGAAAGAGAATGTGTCTAATAATCTGTAACCATAAAGTCATTAGAAATTTGTAAAACGATGCATACCTAACTTGACTTCTTTCCTTCCTTCTAAGGATGAATAAATCTTCATTGAATCTCTCCCTAGACTCATGCCCTATTACTAATATCTAGTCATGTGAGGTAGATGTTGGAACCAGAATTTTTAAACTAAGTATTTTATCATTTGAAATTCAAAATTCCTACTCTAATTTTCATAATAAATCACATTATCATCTTTCAAGGTCATTTTTACCCTTTACCGCATTACCGATATCTAATTAGCCACCCCTTATAACACCCATATCATACCTCCCTACTGTAGATCATCCCCAAGTAGCTCATAGTATGATAGTGAGAGTAGCCACTACTATACCACTATACTACTATACATCAGAGGGTCAAGACATAGCCTACAGTAGATCAGTACACTGTGGTACCACAAGAGAGCAAAAGGTAGCCTGCAGTAGAGTGGTACATTGAAGAAGGATACTAAAAAAACATTGTTGTACCACAAGGGAATAAAAAGTGACATGAGGTAGTGCAGTAACCAAGCTATTCAGTCATTTAAAACATACCAATCACATCAGTCAACATCAAAATATAAAATTGAGCTTCATACAAAGATTTGAATTGTGTAAATTTATGGCTTAGGAGTAAATACATCTTGGTGTTAAAATACACGAAATAAGTTGAGATTTTTCATTCATAATAGCTAAAAACAAGTTGCTGATGAGCTCAAGTTGCAAGAGTGAAGGGAATTCTTCAAAGCGAGTTTCATTTCCAACTAAATTTAGCTCATCATCTTCTGTGAATTTTGTAAGATGGCACCAAAAAAGGCTAAAGTAGGAGTTAAAAAGGATGAAACCAAAAAACCATCATTGCAGTCCATTTTACTTTCCTTGCTACCTAGTTTAGTAGAAAAGGTACATAAGAAATTTTTTAGAGAATTATCTCAAGGCTGTAGGGACCCCATTATACCTCAGTCAGGTTGGAACCTCTATTGGTACTTTTATTAGAAAAGGAACAACAAAGTTTTGATATCAAACCCATGGACCCTAGATTTGGCTAAGTTAATTGTCCCTAATGTTTTTGTTGATATTGAGCTAATCAAATCCCTTGCTAATAGTTACCATGCCCGAACCAAAATTGTTAGGCTACCAAATGGTGGGTGCTTAGTTGATGTTACAAGAGATGCCATTATAAATTGTTTTAACTTCTATAAACAATTTGTAACAGAGGTGAATTTAGTGAAATCGGAGGAGTATAAACAATTGAAAAGGACATATAGAAGTGATCAAATCCCCCTATACATGAAGAGGGGTGATGATAACCGAAAACTCTCTATCCCTTCCTCTAGAATGGAACCTATCCAAGCCTCAAAATTTCATGTTTATTTCAAGAATACCTCTCATGCATTATGTCAAGTCTTGGGGATAGATGCAAAGGACCATATAACAATAGGGTTGATGATAATTTCCATGATAATTCAACATTCTGAGTCAAATGTAGAGTTTGAATTTGCATCCATAATTGAGGAACAAATACATGAGGGTTTTTTACAAGCTAGGGAAGCCAAGGCTCCTATTACTTTTATAAAATATTCTTCATTGTGTCATTTAATCTTGTATTAGAATGAAGTGAAATAGACTAAAAGAATGAAATTGTGTACACAAGATAGTGGAGTAAGACTCCCTGTGCAAAATTGGTGTTATATCTGCGATAGCAGATGTACAGAGAGTGATTTTGTAATATTTCAAGATGATTTTGTTGTTAGATTGATAGCTATCCTTGGTTACCCAACTCTAGATTGCTTGAGTCATTAATGAAAGTAATGAGGCCTATACAATATAAGCTAGACCAAGGTTGTCCCCATAACTATGCTAATTGGTTTTTTATTCCTCAAGACACAGTTATCAAAGTTTAAGGATGTGACCAAGCACCACATATTTTTCCTAATTTTGTACCTTCAAGAGTATGTTTTCTGGAATTTATGTGGCAGATGCTTTGGATGGAGCATGTTTTCACGAGAAATCAAAGGAAAGGTACATTTTTGCTCGATTTAACTATATTTGAAGAGTTGGCCATTAGGTCTGATATGTTAGAAGAATTTCAGAGGTTCATGAGGGTTAAATATCCCCTCAAATCCAAAAAAGAGAGAGTGTACAACCTAGAGGGTCATATCAACATGATTAGAAGAACCTTGTTGACAAAGAGGGCCATCTCACATGAATTTGACCCTGAGGAAGATGTTATAACATATCTGGTGTGTTTTGTTGATGTAATGTAAACTAGAAAAAGATGGATAATAATGATGAAGTGGGAGAATTAGAAGAAGGAGAAGGATAGAAGTTTCAAGGGGTTTTTGTAGATGAACCCAACCTTCTAAAAAGGATGCAAATGATCCTAAATAAGTTTGATGAATTGTACAAAATGGCCCAAGAGGAAGGGTTGGTCCCACTTCCCACACCTCACCAACCACCACATGAAGCATCCACATCATAGGCACCACCACCATCACCTACACATATATCCCATCCATCTTTTACTCATGAACCACATGCTAAGAGACAAAATAATGAGTCATTGGTTGATTATGGCTCCAGTGATTAAGAAGAACAAGAAGCAGTCCTAGCTCTGACTAAGATAAAGGAGGTAGTTAAACAACAAAGAATTCAAAAGGCTCATGATCCTAAGGCCAAGATTTTAGAGGAAGGATTTGATGAAATTCAAGAAGATGAGAGGGTAGTAGCCTCTCTAAGGTTCATGGAGGATGATAATTTTATCTATACTAATGAGTTTAAGGAATTTTGGATAAAAATGAAAATGAAACAATTTGATGAAAGGCTGAAAATCAATCTTATTGGAGTTGAAGAGTCAAAGCAAGTTGAGATTTAGGCTCAGACATTTGTAGAATTAAATGTTGATAGCATTAATGTCACCACCCAGGAGGTGAGAGAGAAGGTATTGAAAAGTGATATGCTAATTATACCAGGGATGGAGTTGTCTAATATGTTTCTTCTAGATTAGATCAAAGCACAAGATGACCCTATGTTGGTAGCAAAATTTGATTGAAAAGTAGGTGTCTCAGGAATAGGGTATAACCCTACCACCAAAACACTTGCTCTATGGATGAAAAAAAGTACAAGGAAGCCTCAACTTTTGGATGTAGTGTAGGAAATGAGGGGGTCAGCTATGGTGAGGACAATGAGGGATACAACTCCTATAGAAGCTTCCACTATGACCATGCATTCTACAATGTTCACCAAGGATGTAGTTGAAAATATGGAGAAGAATATTAACAAGTATGAGAAGAGATTTAAATTATTGAATGATGAGGTGAACAAGTTATTTATTGAAAATGTAAAGTTGCAATAGCAGTTGCAGTAGGCCACCACAGTGAGAGGAGATGAATTAATTATCTACCACCCACCTATCCAAGCATAAGACCCATAGATACAACAAATGAGAGAAGAAATTGCGAACTTGAAGAAAAATAGCATGGAAGATGTCAAGAATCATATCATAGAGACTCTAAAAAGGATATTAGAGTACAGAGTTGAGATACTAAAGGATAAGATAAATGGAGTACATGAAAAATTCAGCAATCTAATTAAAGCTTTGGAACAGAAAAAAACTAACTCCCCCATCCTTGAAGAGCTTCAAAAGAGATGGAAATCCACCTTCCACATACTAAATACTTTATGCAAGGCCACACATAGGGATCCAGAGGCCCCACCAAGCCTCAAACTTGTGCATGAAATGGTGAAAGGTGTGATTGATGAGTATAAGTATTTGATGGATATAAGGAAGAAATTGGAAAGTAGGAGGAGTTCATTTGATTCTATCAAATACCTCTTCAGCCCATCAACCATCAAAGATGACAATCAATTGAAAGGTATAGATGAATGGAGAGAAGAATTTGATCAAATGATTCCTAAATGCTTGACACATATACAGGATGATGGGGAGATCAATCTCAAAAAAATTCATACTTTTCTCGATGGGATCATCATGCTAAACAATGGATATACAAAGTTCATGGTGGATGTCAGGAATCTCTTGGATAATAGATGGAAGAGTCATCTTGCAATCTTCCCAACTACATAGGAATTCAAATGGCCAAGCGATTTGACAATTAATAAGTGGCAACAAAAATATTTGGGCTCTGATGAAGATTGATTGTATACATCATGAAGAGGAATTATCATACAATAAAATCTTTGAATAGGTCTTAGATGACCATGGTATTTTACTCGAAGATTAATAGATTGATACACATGTTATGATTATTTTTCTTTAGTTATGTTTAATTTCAAAATTATGTTTTGTTATCAAAAGACATGTCATTTGGTCTTAAGCTTGTTGCCTCTCATATTTATAAAAGAGACCAGGACCAAAGGAAGGAATTAGATATAGGAGAAATAAATAGGTAAATAGGGATAGATAGATAATAGAATGCTATCATAATGCTTACATTTCAAAAGACCATGTTGCAAGCTTAATTTTGAACATTCTCTGATTCTACAGCGTCATATTGGTATCAATTGTTTGTTGACTTAATTGGGAAATATTATCAGGTTGTCTCCAAGGTTGACATTTCTTTATTATTTAAATTGATGTATCAAGGATATTCTTAATTTATCAAGGCACGTTTGTTGTTCTTGTGTGGTTTAGTTAACTGACTCCTTCAAGGAAGGATTAAATTATTTTAATTAATCACAGTAATCTAGAAAAGGTCATTTGGATCAATAAGAATAACTTGGTAATTACATTATTGCATGTTTATACAAGTTATAAACCAATATTAGTGTGCCAAACAGTTAGAGTTATTTCCAAATACAAGCCACTCATCTTAGACTTTCATTTGAATCCATATACCGAATAGGGCACTAGTCTCATACATTTCATCATTTCGTTTTGTCAAATTTGTTTTAAAAAAACTTACATTTGTTAATTGAACATATTCATAAATTTGACCTTGATATTGCTTATACAATTTACACCAAATTAGGTTTGCATCTCTCCACTTCCAATTGTCATTATGGATAGATTTCTTAAGTAGGAAACACATAGTTTAAGTCTACCTCATTTTCATAGGTACACCCACCCAAGTTTCGCAGAGCCTAAAGAGAAGAAGGTTCAAATATACCATTTGGCCTTGTTTGTTAGCCTAAAACGTATCAAGAGCTTGGAAACCTCTTGTGGTTTAAAACTAGCATTTTTGACAATTAACAAATCGGTGACTCTATTGGGGAGTCAAATCTGAATCCGGGCCTTCATCATAGAGTCAATACCTTACCTAAGACTTCATTGGGAACAAGCAATTATAAGATTTTCTCACTTCTCTAAAAGTGGGTGGCTAATCTAAAAGAATAAGTGCATTGAGACTGATAAAATAAAGTACAAATTAGAAAGAACAAACCCTAGAGTTTAGACCATCACAATAGTTCACAACATGCATGGCAGAAGGTCCCTGTGTAAATAAGGTCCTAGTGACAATATTAAATGGACACATAAGAATGATAAAGGTAAGAAGGTGTCTGATCATATGTGCAAGAAAAATAACGATAAAACATCAAAACCACACTTTGAGACATATAATCACTATGATACATTGAAAAATGAAAATAGCTCATGTAGAGAACCTCACACTCAAAGAAAAAAGGAATCCTTTCTTTTAGTCAGATCCTAAGAAAGAGGAAGAATTCATGGTTGTATTGGAGGCTAAAAAGATTAGGATACAACATGAATATGATCATAAAATGGCATTCCTTGAAGGGAATCAGAATGATCCTATTGATAATGTAGCCTCTAAAGAAAATTATGAATATATGACTCAGGAAGAATTAAATGCACAGTTGGAATATGAAAGACAAGAAATGGAAAGAAAGAAAGTAGAATATTAACAGAGGCTCCAAGTGATAAAAGAACTCTAGGATTTGAAGTTGAAAAGAGCCCAATTTGATGCTCAAATAACTAACCTCCATAAATATATACCACCTCACAAGAAAGGGAATAATAATGCAAGACCTTCAAATCCACCAAAATCACTGCAAAAGCCATCCGGGAATCAATACAAACCATCAAATTCTCCCCCTAAAAATCCATCACAACACCCAAATTCTCAGCCACCCCTAGCCAACAATACATTCCACCACCCCACGTACAATACAATAATCCATTGTACCAATATTAGCATCCTCAAAACCCACCTCCTCATCACTACACAACTATGATCAGACAATTTGACTTAGTAGGATTCCAAGTATATCCTTACCCTATGGACAACAGTTGGAGAGGTCTTGTCCCAAAATTTATAGGAAGTAGTGCAGTCACAATTGAGGAACACTTAAGGAATTTTAATGCTTTTATTCAAGATCCGAATATGTTGTATGAAGATGTATAGTTGAGACTATTTATGATGTCACTAACTGAAGAGGCTAGAGACTAGTTTAATAGTTTACCAAAAACTTCTATTGCTTCCATCCAAGAGTTTCATGATCATTTCCTTGAATAGTATGGGAATCAGTGTACACTAGATTTTTCCTTGCATGAATTGATAACTATCTAGAAATATCAGAATGAGATAGTTTATGAGTTCAACTAGAGGTTCTCCACGTTACATAATAAGATACCACTTGGGTCCAAATTGATAGAACCTGCAACATTAAGTATTTATCTAAAAGCACTTGATCCAAAAATAGGATATGAGCTTAGAAATAAGTGCCCTAGAAATTTAGCTGAAGCTCAAAAATATCATTGACTATTGAAAACAATACAAAGGCTGCGGGGGTGAGTGGTAAAAGAGATAGTCTTAGGGTTACCCAAAATTTTAATCCTCAGAATAGAAAAAAGAACACATATAGTAATGAAAGACCAAAGCTACATAATATGCCCTACAACACAAATTGGAAGGATGGAAATCCCATAATTGACAAGACAAAGAATAAGGAAACTCTTGATCCTTTAAAGAAGAGAGGAGCGTACATGGTTAACAATAATCCTTGGTGTCAAATTTGTAACTTGTCACATTCCCCTAATCATTGTGTTGTAGCCCAGTCAATAAGGAGAAGAAATACTAGTGGAAAATGAAGAATAGGATCATACAATATATTTAACCTCTCACACCCTCCTTCCAATTGAGAAATAATATTCATCTTCAGAAGAAGAGAGCTACGAGTATGATGTTGATAACCAAAGGTCTAACGTCCATATGGCAGAACAACAAGTCTTTTCTGATTATGATAAAAGTGATGATGAATCATATCCTTGTACACTATCTCAGTCAAATAAATGTAGAATAAGCATCCCTACTAAAGAGGAGATAAAATAATTAACTATTGTTGCAGTGGAGCAAGCAAAAAGTAACTATAGGCTTAGAAATAGAACAATAAATGCAGAGGAGGGTGTTCCAAGGGGGATATTTGTGAAAGATAAAGGAGCAACGTAGGGGACACCAAAAAGGATAGAAAATAAGCAACTTGATAAGAATGACCAAAAACATGTCCAAAAGGAGGAAAGCAAAGAGTTACATAAAGATAAAAAAATCTTCATGACACAAACAAAAGAGATAAAGAGGGGAACAAAGAAGATCCACTAGAGCAAAAGAAGACAACCAAAATAGAAAATATATCTTTCGACTTCACACAGGTCCTGTCTTAGGTAAAAGTGTATGTGCCATTATTAGAAATGATGAAGATAAAAGAGTATAGGGACAGTTCTATTCAATTAATATCTAATGGAAATGATAAAAGTACAAACTCTAAAAACAAGGGGACCACCAAGATCACTAATAAGCAAGAAAAGGTAAAAGTTCCTGAGGTTTTCCTAGGTGATGCATTGATAAATACTCCACAAGTTGATCCATTCTTTACTACATTACTCATAAATAATAAGTTGGTAAGGAATTGTATGATAGATTCATGTGTTTCTATCAACATCATGCCGATAGGGGTCATAAAACAACTTGGCATGTGGGTAGACACTACTAGTGGAAAATGCTATGCTATGGATAGTAGGCATGTCCCAGTGATAGGAATTATGAAAGATGTAGAGGTGAAGTTGGTTGCTTATCCACAAGCAACTTATAATATTGATATAACTGTGATTGATATGCCTCCTCATTTTGGAATGCTTTTGTCAAGACAATGAACTCTGGCAGTTGGAGGAAATGTATAGTTTGAGTTATCCTATGCCACAATACTAGTCAATGGTGAAGAGGTAAAGTTATATAGATAATCGAGGATGAATCAAATTTTAGATTATGTTCCTCAAGAGCATCTAAATTGCTTTGGTTATGTGGATTTAGGGAGTTTTAGGATAGATCCTTCCCAACCTGAATTAGTGAATACTGACCCTATTGATAAGCATGTTTCTAAAGATCAGCACAATGTATGGAAGATGTATTTTGATGGAGCATGTAGTCAGGAAGGAAATGGAGTAGGGGTAGTATTTATCTCACTTGAAGGTACTACATTCAAGTATTCATTTTTTCTAATGTTTGAATGTACAAATAATATAGCAGAGGATGAAGCCCTACTAATTGGTTTGAATATAGCTATCAAACACAAGATCAAGCTACTAACTATTCTTGGAGACTCTAAGTTGGTCATTTCACAAGTCAGGTCAAGATATGCTACAAAAAACAAAAGGTTAAAAAAATATAGAAATGTTGTGTGGGATACAATTGAATTATTTGATGATTTTTCCATTGAGTGGATAGACAGGTCAAAGAACTTGATGGCAGATTTCACCCTGGTTGGAGTATCTCAGGTTGAATTCAAAACAAAGCCTACTATTCCTAATAATATCTATAGTTGGAAATTTTTCAATGATGACACTGATCTCATAAATTTTCTTCATTTCATAGACAATATGAAGCTCAAGAGATTGACTTTAATGCATTCCTTGAGGAAATAGTTGGAAAATAGACTATATTTGGAAAAGAGGTTTTGCAACTTAAAACCAATAAACTTCCCAAAGGACTTGTGGAACTAGAAAGGGTATATGATGGAAATGATCATTCTCTCATGAAGCAAACACCAGTAAAGAGAGAATATTTTGGTGAAATCAATTTGGGGATTGAATTAGCACCAAAAAGAGTCTACATTGGAAAAAAGATGAGTCCAACAATTAGGAAAATGTTGATTGTGATGTTAAGAAAATACAAGCATTTCTTCGCTTAGTCTTATGAGGATCTTAAAGCATGTAGAGAAGATATTTTCCAACATGATATTCCATTAAAGCCAGGTGCAAAACCATTCAAGCAAAAATAGAGACCCATCAATCCAACTCTAGAGCCTAAAATGAAAGAGGAATTGGAAAAACTCAAAGAAGGATGTATTATCAAACCCATTAGACATTCAACATGGGTCTCAAATTTGGTCCCAGTAAAGAAGAAAATTAGGGATATTAGACTATGTGTAGACTTTAGAAATTTAAATGTTGCTTCCCTTAATGATAATTATCCTCTCCCAAATATGGAAGTTGTATTGCATAGAGTAACAAAATGTGAATTGTTCTCAATGATGGATGGAATTTCTAGGTATAATTAGGTCAAATTTAAAGATTCTAAGCAATACAAAACAACTTTTACTATGCCATGGGGGACATATGTCTATGTGAGAATGTCATTTGGTCTCACAAATGCAGGGGCAACTTTCCAAAGGGCCGTGGATGTGGCATTTGTAGATTTAATCAATGCTATAATGGTAGTGTACCAGGATGACCTCACTGCTTATTCCAAAAGTGAAGAAGACCATGTAGAACACTTGGAGAAAATATTCATCAGGGCTTTGGAATGGTATCAGTCTCAATCCTAAGAAATGTCACTTTGTTGTCACAGAGGGTAAGCTAGTGGGGAATATTGTATCAAAGGAGGGAATTAGAATACACCCTAAAAGAGTAGAAGCCATAGACAAAATCCCCATTCCCAAAACTATCAAAACCATTCAATCATTTTTTGGACAAATTAACTTTGTTAGGAGATTTGTGTCAAACTTTGCTGAAATTATTAAACCTATATCGAAAATGTTGAAGAAGGGAGAAAAAATAGATTGGACTAAAGAAGCCCTGGAAGCTTTTATATCCATCAAAAAAGCCATCAAAGAAGCACCTATTCTAAAATCTCCTGATTTTTCCAAACCTTTCCAAATATTTTCATTTGCTTCATTCCATACCATAGCAATTGTTATGTTATAAAAGAATGATGAAGGGTATGAGTAACCTGTGTCCTTTAGAAAATCACTACAAGGTTTAGAATTAAAGCATGATATTATGGAGAAACAAGCTTATGCATTGGTCAAAGCAACAAAATCTTCCAGACCATATTTATTTGGAGCCAAATTAATTGCATATGTACCACATGCAACTATGAAAGATATCTTGGTACAAACAGATGTGACAGAGAAGAGATTTAGATGGATCAATAAGATCTAATAATTTAATATGGAAAATTAGATTACCAAGTTAGTAATAGGATAGGGTCTAGCCAAACTAATGGTAGAAGCAAACATTGAAGCTAACCAAATTTGTAATGTGAAGAATGAGGATGGTATAGTTGCAAGCATTGAACATACTCCTTAGTACACAAACATAGTGTATTATCTTAGACACATGAAGTTCCCTGAAGGATTGAATGATAATCAGAGAACTCTAAAGTTGCAGGCATCCAAGTATGTATTCATAGAAGGGAATCTTTTTTGAAAAAATTGGGATGGAATGCTATTATTGTGTCTAGATGAATCACAAGAAGAACATGTCTTGAGGGAGATGCATGAAGGAGTGTGTGGAGGTCATTACACCACCAAAACTATTACACATAAGATTCTTAGGGTGGACTATTATTGGCCTAAGGTTTTCAATGACTCTTTTTCATATGTAAGGAGGTGTGAAGCTTGTCATAAATTTTTAGGAAAGATGAAATATCAAGGAGCCTTACCACTTAGACCTTTACAAGTAGAAGCCCCTTTCCATCAATGGGGAATTGATTTTATTGGGGAAATACAGGAAAAATCAAGTGGGGGACATTAATGGATATTAGTGGCAACAAATTATATCAGTAAATGGGTGGAGGAAATCCCAACTAAACAAGCAACAAGCAAGGTGGTAATAAATTTTCTAATGGAGAATATCATAACTAGATTTGGCACACCAATAAGGTTGATCACAAACAATGGGATGTGTTTTAGGTTTGATGAATTCAAAAAATTCTACAACACATATGGAATTATTGTTTCTTATGCCGCCCCTTACCACCCACAAGCAAATGGTTAGGCAAAATCTAGTAATAAAAGTCTTTTGAAAATCATAAGGATGTTAGATGGGAACAAGAAGGAATGGGACTCAAAGTTGAGAATTGTTGTATGGGTGGATAGGATTACTCCAAAGAAGGCGATTGGAAAGTCTCCATTTGAACTAGTGTATGGAACACAAGCTAGGATTCCATTGCAAAACCTTTTACCAGTTTACAATTTCATCCTTCAATAAGATTTAGATATTCCAGAACCAATAAAGGAAAGGATGGAGCAGCTTGCAGAACTTGATGAAATAAGGAGAATTTCCCAAAAGCAAAATGTGAATTTGCAATCACAAATGAAATATCTTTTAGATAAGAAAGCCAAAGATAGAAAATTTTAGGTGAATGATTTGGTACTAATGTGGAATGCTAGATGTCAAGAAAAGGGAAAGAATGGAAAGTTTGAATCCTTGTGGTTAGGTCCATTTTTATCATTGGAAAAGGAGGGGAGGACTCTTATTATTTGCAAAACATGTCAGGTGAAGAACAAGAATTGTCATTACATGGGAAATTTCTAAAGCACTTCTTTTCTTGAAGAATACCAAAGGATTAAGAGTTGTTAGTGCATGGAAAATTCTTGACAAACCTCTTAAAAATAATCTCTTTCCATGCACAGTAGTTTAGGAAATTAATAAGGGACTAGAACTTGCCAGTACCTGGATAATCCTAGAATTTTATCAATAAAAACAAAGTTTCTTTAAATGTACAGTAGTATAGGATCATTTCCATTTCCATCATTTTCACCTCCATATCCATCTTCATTCCATCCTCACCACAATTCCATATTTTTAAAACCATATAAATGGGACACCTGGTCTGCACCCAAAGATATTTTGGATTCTTCAAATGATTGATAAATCATTCATCCCCAACTAGAGCCATTGTTGGAACTAGAATTTTCATAAAAAATTCTAAGTATTTTATCATTTGAAATTCAAAATTCCAACTCTAATTTTCATAATAAATCACATTATCGACTTTCAAGGTCATGTTTACCCTTTATCACGTTACCATTATCTCATTAGCCACCCCTCATAACACCCATATCATACCTCCCTACCACAAATCATCCCCAAATAGCTTTTGGTATGACGGTGAGAGCAGCCACTACTATATACTACTATATCGCTACACCTTAGAGGGTCAATACATAGTTTGTGGTAGAGCGATACACTATGGTACCACAGGAGAGCAAAAGGTAGCCTGCAGTAGAGCAATACATTGAAGAAGGATACTAAAAACACACTGCAATACCACAGGGGTATAAAAAGTGACACAAGGTAGTGCAATAACCAAGTCATTGGGTCATTTAAAACATACCAATCACATCAGTCAACATCAAAATATAAAATTGAGCTTGATATAAAGATTTGAATTGTGTGCATTTATGAGTTAGAAGTAAATGCATCTTGGTGTTAAAATACATGAAATAAGTTCATATTTTTCATTCATAATAGCTAAAAACAAGTTGCAGATGAGCTCAAGTTGTGGGAATGAAGGGAGTTCATCGAAGCGAGTTCCATTTTTGGGTAAGTTTACCTCATCATCTTCTATGAATTTCATAAGATGGCACCAAAAAAGGTTGAAGTAGGAGTTAAAAAGAATGAAACGAAAAAACCATCATTGTAGTCCTCGTTGCTTTCCTTGTCGCCTGGTTCAGTAGACAAGGGACCTAAGAAAGTTTTTAGAGACTTAGCTTAAGGCTGTAGGGACCCCATTACACCTTAGTTGGGTTGGAACCTCTATTGGTATTTCTATCAGACAAGGAATGAAAAAGTTTTGGCATCAAACCCATGGACCCTAGATTTGGCTAAGTTAATTGTCCCTAATGTTTTTGTTAATATTGAGCTAATCAAAGCCCTTGTCAATAGTTACCATGCCCCAACCAAAACTGTTAGGCTTCCAAATGGTGGGTACTTAGTTGATCTTACAAGAGATACCATTATAGATTGTTTTAACCTAAATAAACAAGTTGTAACAGAGGTGAATTTAGTGAAACTGGAGCAAGAGCATAAGAGATTGAGAAGGACATATAGAAGTGATGAGCTCCCCCTACAAATGAAGAGAGGTGATGATAATAGAAAACTCTTTATCCCTTCCTCTAGAATGGAACCTATCCAAGCCTCAAAATTTCATGTTTATTTCAAGAATACCTATCATGCATTGTGTCAAGTCTTGGGGATAGATGCAAGGGATCATATACCAATAGGGTTGATGAGAATGGCCATGATAATTCAACATTCTAAGTCAAACGTAGAGTTTTATTTTGCATCCATAATTTAGGAACAAATACATAAGGGTTTGCTGCAAGTTGGGGAAGCCAAAGCCCCTATTACTTTTAGGAAATATTCTTTATTGTTTCATTTAATCTTGTATCAAAATGAATTGAAATGGGCTAAAAGAGTGAAATTGTGTACACAAGATAGTGGAGTAAGACTCCCTGTTTATAATTGGTGTTATATCTGGGATAGAAGATGTATAGAGAGTGATTTTGTAATATTTTGAGATGATATTTTCATTAGATTGATAACTTCCCCTAGTTACCCAACACCAAGATTTCCTAAGCCATTAATGAAAGTAATGAGGCCTATCCAGTATAATCCATACCAAGGTTGTCCCCATAACTATGTTGATTGGTTTTTTATGCCTCAACACATAGTTATCAAAGTATATGGATGTGACCAAGCACCACATATTTTTCCTAAGTTTGTACCAACAAGGGTATGTTTTATGGAATTTAAGTGGCAGATGCTTTGGATGGAGCATGATTTCATGAGAAAACAAAGGAAAGGTACATTTTTTCCCAATTTAACTATATTTGAAGAGTTGGCCATTGGGTTTGATATGTTAGAAGAATTGCAGAGGTTCATGAGTGTTAACTATCCCCTCAAATCCAAAAAAGAAAGAGTGTGTGACCTAGAGGGTCATATCAACGTGATTAGGAGAACCTTGCTAACAAAGAGGGCCATCTCACATGAATTTGACCCTACGGAAGATGTTATAAGGAATTTGGTGTATTTTTTTGATGTAATGAAAACCAAAAAAAGATGGATAATAATGATGAAGTGGGAGAATTAGAAGAAGGAGAAGGATAGAAGCTTCAGGGGTTTTTTTGTAGATGAACCCAACCTTCTAAAAAGGATGCAGATGATCCTAAATAAGTTTGATGAATTATAAAAAATGGCCCAAGATGAAGGGTTGGTCCCACTTCCCACACCTCACCAACCACCACATGAAGCATCCACATTGCAGAAACCACCACCATCACCTACACATCCATTCCCTCCATCTCTTACTCATGAACCACATGCTAAGAGATAGAAGACTGAGCCATTGGTTGATTATGGCTCCATTAATGATGAAGAACAAGAAGCATTCCTAGCTCTAAATAAGATAAAGGAGGGAGTTGAACAATAGAGAATTCAAAAGCCTCATGATCCTAAGGCCTAGATTTTAGAGGAAGGAGCTAATGAAATTCAAGAAGATTAGAGCTAGTAGCCTCTCTAAGGTTCATGGAGGATGATAATTTTATCTATACTAATGACTTTAAGGACTTTTGGATTAAAATGAAAATGAAACAATTTGATGAAAGGCTAAAAATAAATATTACAGAGTTGAAGAGTCGAAGCAAGCTGAGATCTAGGCTCAGACATTTGCAGAATTAAATGTTGATAGCATTAATGTCACCCCCTAGGAAGTGAGAGAGAAGGTATTGAAAAGTGATATGCTAATTATACCAGGGATGAAGCTATCTAAGATGTTTCTTCTAGATCATATTAGAGCATAAGATGACCCTATGTTGGTAGTAGAATTTGAATCAAAAGAAGGTTTCTCAAGAATAGGGTATAACCCTTCCACCCAAACACTTTCTCTATGGACGAAACAGAAAAGTACAAGGAAGCCTCAACTTTTGGATGTAGTGCATGAAATGAGGGAGTCAACTATGGTCTAGACAATGAGGGATACAACTCCTATAGAAGCAACCACTATGACCATAAATTATGTAATGTTCAACAAGGATTTAGTTGAAAATATGGAGAATATTAATGAGTATGAGAAGAGATTGAAATTATCGAATGATGAGGTGAACAAGTTATTTATTGAAAATGTAAAGCTGAAATAGCAGTTTCAATAGGCCACCATTGTGAGAGGAGATGAATTAATTTTCTACCACCCACCTGTCTAAGTAGAAGACCCACAGATACAACAAATGAGAGAAGAAATTGATAAGCTAAAGAAACATAACATGGAAGATTTCAAGCATCAAATAACAAATATTATAAAAAGGATATTAGAGTATAGAGTTGAGATACTAAAGGAGAAGATAAATGGAGTTCATGAAAACTTCAACAATCTGATTAAAGCTTTGGAATAGAAAAATACTAACTCCCCCATCCTTGAAGAGCTTCAAAAGAGATGGCAACCCACCTTCCACATATTGACTACTTTATGCAAGGCTACACATAGGGATCCAGAGGCCCCACCAAGGCTCAAACCTACACATGAAATGGTGAAAGGTGTGATTGATGTGTATAAGTATTTGATGGATATAAGGAAGAAATTAGAAAGTAAGAGGAGTGCATTTGATTCTATCAAATACCTCTTCATCCCATCAACCATCAAAGATGACAATCAACTGAAAGGTATAGATGAATGGAGAGAATAATTTGATCAAATGATTCCTAAGTGCTTGACACATATACAGGATGATGGGGAGATCAATCTCAACAAATTGATGTTGGAGTATGGACAAACACTAAGAGGGGGGGTGAATCAGTGTTTGATGGACTGAATTAACAAATTTACCTTTTAAACTTTGACAAAGACTTTTAATTCAAATATCCTTTCTAGAGTAGAATAATTACTTTTGAGAGCATTCATGAAAAGGGGTAAACAAAGATTAACTCAGTTCATTTAGACAACTTATGCCAATATAATTTGTGTAATATATTTTGCACTTTGCAAAAGATGTGACTAACATTGTTTAATGATCAGAGCATGATGACAAGATACGTGCAACTCATAAGACTGTGCACATGAATACCAATATCAATGAATCACTTTAAGATCACCAGACTTTATTGTAGCTGAATAACATATGATAATTATTGAGACAACAAAATGCTTTAGCACATTATGACAGATTAAAACATAACAATCTTGAACTATGAATCCATGAATGAACATGTGATGTGATAGAATAAATCCTTTTCATCATAGCATGCAAAAAATGTTTGGTTAAATAGAAATTTTAAACCAGTTTGCAACATATGACTATGAAAGTACTTATAACAATGTAACAATAGATCACATTAACATTGTAGAGATAAGAATTGATAATAGACATTAATCCATCTAATAACTTATGAAAAATAGATAGACATGAAAACCAATCACACCAAGACTCATCACATAAAACATTATATGTCCTAAGTGGAACACCCTCCTGGGGAATAAAAACCACTCAATAAATCTCTCTTTATTTACTTAGAGCACCAACTCTTCACAATTCAGGGGCAACAACTCCTCACAATTCAAGAGCACCAACTCCTCTACTTTTCAAGAGCACCAACTCCACAACTTTTTAGGAGCACCAACTCCACAAAATACAATGTTTAAACAATCATAGTATCCTATCAAAATCCTAGAAGTGCAATTTGCAGACCTAGAATTTCAATAGAAGAGTATAAAGATTTTCAATAAGCATATTGAAGAATGTTGTATGAAAATGACAACATTTTCCAGAAATATAATAATCTTAGAATCACAACAAATATTTTCAATGTAATATATCTTTTGTATCAAATGTCTAAAAACATCATATTCCTCTTTCCAGTAACCCATTAAAATGCATGAAGATCATCTTTTAAAGACCCTACAAATAATAATATTTGTATACAATTTAAATAACTATAAATCAACTTGGGTTAGGGTTTGAATGAGAAACCCTAAATAATCTCTCTTAAAAAACTTTATTAAACCCTCAACAAAAATAATAAATTTTGTTGCATTTCAAGATGAGATTCCATAAACCCTAATGGGGTTTTAAACTAAAATCAATAATACTTAACTCTTAAGATGCCCAAATAGAATCATCCAAAATATTTTAATCTAAACCACACAGAGCTTTCAATACCTAGTCATAGTGGAAAAAACTGAATGAAAAAACATGATGACCTGTCAAGGAGTTCATAACAACCCAGCTAGAAAGATACCATTGAATCTCCCCTAACTAACTTCCACATTCGAGCTCTTAACCATTGATAGTTGTCAAACCCAAAAACCATTCTTACTACCATTCAATAAAACCAAAATTCTAGTAAATCTATCCATGCTCTCTACCATTGCACTTATCATATTCTCTTAATTTCAATTGTAAGAGTTTCAAGAGTTGCATTGTAGCTGAGAAAATCATCCATGGCGGCTAGGGTTCAAAACCATATTCTTTACAAAAAGAATCAACATAATGTATTTTTCCCTAAACAAGCTTATTTTCATTTCAATGACTCAACAATCAATAATAATCATTTTAAAACTGCTTCCAAAGTCATTACAAATGCTGAAAGTGATAATATATGTTGCCAAAGTTATCACAAATGTCAACAACATAATCACTTTAATTATTACTTCCAAAATGTTGATGCCACATGAAACAAAGATATATGTGGATGCCAAATAAGCTATCACAAACCCAAAGATGGCTATCAATGACAAGTCAACAAATAATAGCTGTCAGTTTCACAAGTAAATTGTGATCATGATTTGATTCAATAAAACCTAATACCATTAAACCATTAGTATAAGCTTTATTAAATATTTCAATAATATGTTTCCTGATACCTTTATCACTTTACAAAGTGATTGCTTGCTATCGATGGGGTTTTAATCTCATTAACATTGTTGAAAAATTTATGTCAAGCACATATAAATGATTTACATCAAAAATAAATACAATGTGCCCATAACACAAGAATATGCCAAGCATTAGTCAACCTGTATTGAATGTTATCCTTGAGTATATCAAGTGAAACAAAGAATCTTGTGAAAATTTTAATGTTGAACTATTAATAACCATCCAATATGTTCAAAAACACTGCTTTTTGATATCACCATATTCACATTATGACTTTAATGATCAAGAAAAAACATCATGAATGCCTTAAAACAATACAATAGTGCAATAACTTAAGATTGACAATGCACTAATATATCATTCAAAGACAACCTGAATATGCCTATTGAATATACCTATGGAAAACATTGTGACATGTAGTCTTTGATGAATCAAACTACTAAAACACAAGTAATAAACATTTCCAACCTCAACAAATGTATATATATCAAAGATCTGAATCAAAGACCTATAACTGTAACATGTAACTATAAAGAATATATCAATCTACATCTTGTCAACATCCACCAAGCATATCATCACAATCCTATAACTGTGTAACTACATATTACCAACCATGCAAATCTGCATATCATGCATTCATCAAACTAAGAATCCAAAGAATAGAACCAATGATAACATGAACCCCATAAAACAATTTTGGCATCAAGGAAAAACTAACACATAAACAACTAAAAGCCAACAATTCCATACTTTGGTTGATGGGATCATTATGCTAGACAATGGATATACAAATTTCATGGTGGATGTCAGAAATATCTTTGATAACATATGGAAGGGTCATCTTACACACTTCGCAGTTGGACAAGAATTCAAATGGCCAAGCGATTTGAAAATTAATAAGTGGCAGGAAAAATATTTGGGCTTTGATGAAGATTGATTGTATACATCATGAAGAGGAAGTATCATACAGTAAAAGCTTTGAATAGGTCTTAGATGACCACAAGATTTTACTCAAAGATTAACAGATTGATACACATGTTATGATTAGTTTTCTTTAGTTATGTTTAATTTCAAAATTATGTTTTGTTTTCAAAAGATATGTCGTTTGGTCTAAAGCTTGTTTCCTCTTGTATTTATAAGAGAGACCAGGACAAAAGGAAGGCATTAGATATAGGAGAAATAAATAGGTGAATAGGGATAGATAGATAACAAAATGTTGTCATAATGCTTACATTTCAAAAGACCATGTTGCAGGCTCAATTTTGAAGAAGTTAATGAAATATCTCTGATTATGTGGCGTCATATTGGTATCAATTATTTGTTAAATTAATTGGGAAATATTATCAAGTTTTCTCCAAGGTTGGCATTTCTTTATTATTTAAATTAATGTATCAAGGAATGTTTGTTGTTCTTGTGTGGTTTAGTTAACTGACTCCTTCAAGGAAGGATTAAATTCTTTTAATTAATCACAGTAATTTGGAAAAGGTCATTTGGATCAATAAGAACTTGGTAATTACATTCTTTCATTTTTATACAAGTTATAAACCAATATTAGTGTGCCAAACAGTTAGAGTTACTGCCAAATACAAGCCACTCATCTTAGACTTTCATTTGACTCCATATACCCAATAGGGCATTAGTCTCATACATTTCATCATTTAGTTTTGTCAAATTTATTTTCAAAAACCTTACATTTGTTAATTGAACATATTCATATATTTTACCTTTATATTGCTTATACAATTTACACCAAATTAGGTTTGCATCTCTCCACGTTCAATTGCCATTGTGGATAGATTGCTTAAGTGGGAAACACACAATTTAACTCTGCCTCATTTTCATAGGTACACCCACCTAGGTTTGGAAAAGCCTAAAGAGAAGAAGGTTAAAATATATCATTTGGCCTTGTTTGTTAGCCTAAAACGTATCAAGAGCTTGGAAACCTCTTGTGGTTTCAAACCAACATTTTTGAGAACTAACAGTAGGAGCAACCACTCCTAAATTTTATCTCAAATATTAAAATTTCTCTTTTGGAAGAGGCTTGGTGAATATGTCTGCAACCTATTCCTTGGTTGGCGCATATTCCATTTTGACTTCTTGACCTGCTACCTTTTCTCTTAATAAGTGATACTTTATTGATATATGCTTGGTCCTAGAATGCATTACTAGATTCTTTGATATATTTATAGCACTTGAATTGTCACAAAGAATAGAGATAAATTCTTTGTCTTCCACTTTGATGTCTTTAAGTGTTTGCTTTATCCACAATACTTGAGTACAACATGCCACTACTACCATATACTCAGTTTCAACTATTGAAAGAGTAACTAGCTCTTGCTTCTTACTCAGCCATGAAACAAGTTTGTTTCCAAGGAAAAATGTACCACACTGTTGCTTCTTCTATCATCAAAGCTTCCTACCCAATCAACATCTCTATATGTTGTCAAGTTGAAATCTTCACCTTTAGGATACCATAGGCCATGGTCAATAATACTTTTAATATATCTAAAAATTCTTTTTACTGCATTGACATGTGACACTTTAGGAGCAACTTGAAATATTGCAACCATGCACACAAGTTGCATGATATCCAATCTTGATGTATTTAGATATAGAAAGCTACCTATCATTGATCTATACATTGTTTGATTTGCATTAGGTAATTCATTTATCTTGCTCAAATTGCATCCAGTTGCCATGGGAGTACCAATTGGCTTGCTATCTTTCATTCCAAACTTCTTGAGCATCTCCTTAGCATACTTAGTTTGAGATATGAGCATCCCTTCATCATTTTGTGCTATTTATAAACCAAGGAATATACAAAGTTCTCCAAGTGTTGAAATTTCAAATTCATTTTGTATTTGGGTAGAAAATTATTTACACATTATGTCATTATTGCCACCAAAAATGATGGCATCTACATACACAACAATAACTATCATATACTCACCTTGTGATTTGAAGTACAAATTGTTGTCTACACATCTTTCTTTAGTCCTTGTTTTTGTAAGTACTAGTCTAATCTTGAATACCATGCTCTAGGTTCTTGTTTTAGACCATACAATGCTTTCTTTATTCTGTAAAAAAAATCATTTTCTTCTAACAGCTAAAAATCTTCAAGTTGTTTTATGTATACTTCCTCTTCTAGGTTTTTATTCAGGAAAGTAGACTTGAAATCCATTTGATAGACTGAATTTCTTATAAATAGAAAATTCTAGGAACATTCTTATGGCTTCCAATATAGCAATAGGAGAAAATATTTCTTCAAAATATATGTACCTTCAACTTGTACAAACCCTTTGCACACCAATCTAGCCTTATTCCATACAACAGCTCCATCCTCATTGAGCTTGTTTCTAAAAACCTATTTTGTACCTATCAAATTCTTGCTTGGAGGTCTTGGAACTAATTCCCAAGTTATTTTCTTAATTTATCTTAGTTCTTCATCCATTAATTTTATCTATCTCTCATCCTTGTTGGCTATGACAGAGCTCTTGGTCTTTGTTTGAGACATGAGAGAAAAATTTACTTGCTCTTTGTTATTTGCAGCTCTTCTCCTTACCTGAACTCCTTCATCTATATTGCTAATAATTTTTTCTATAGGATTATCATTTTGAACATATCTTGTAGGTTCATTTTCATTTTCTTCTTCAGTCTCTTCATTAACAACTTCCTCTTCAAATTTTGATTCAGTATCATAGCCATCTCTATCAAGTTTAGCATGCTTCAAATCTTCATAAACCTTGACATTGATACTCTCTATAATTTTGTGTTGCTCTTTGTTGTAGCATTTGTAGGATTTACTTTGGGTGGAATATCCAAGAAATATTCCTTCATCACATCTTGATTCAAAGCTTCCTAATTTGTCTTCTTCTCTCCTAATGTAGTACTTGCTACCAAGCACTTTGAAGTATTTAACATATGTTGGTTTTCCATACTATAGTTCATAGTGGGTCTTCTTATTGTTTACTCTTAGCTGAAATGTGTTCAAATTATATACTATTGTATGTGTTACCTCTCTATAGTACACATCAGGTAATTTGGCCTCATTAAGCATTGTGCTAGCCATTACTTTGACCTTTGTGTTCTTTCTCTCAACTACTCCATTCTATTTTGGAGTCCTTGCTATAGAGTATTTCCTTTTAACTCTATGCTTCTCATAATACTCTATGAACTCATTTGATATAAATTCTCCACCTCTATCAGATCTTAAGAATTTGATCCTTCGACCAATCTCCTTCTCAACCATAGCTCTAAAGATTTTGAATCTTTCAAATGCCTGAGACTTATCCTTCAAAAAGGTTACCCATGTCATTCTTGAGTAATAATCTATCACTAACATGAATTACCTTTCACCTTTTAGTCCCTTTGTCCTTGTGGGGCCAGAAAGATCAATATGGACCAACTCCAAAGGCTTTGTAGTTGCATGCTCTATTGCCTGAAATCTTACCCTTTTTGCTTTCCTTGTTGACACTTCTTGCAAGTGGTGTTTGTAGGTTTTGTTATCTTAGGCATGTGCCTTACAAGTTCTTTTGAACTTACTTTAACCAGATTATCAAAATTTACATGGCCCATTCTCCTATGCCACAACAAACTTTCATCAACCTATCTTATCAAATAGCTTTGACCATTCACTTCATTGAGATTATAAAGATTGCTTTCAGTCTATTTCTCTTCAACAACAAGTCTTCTTGATTTCCTTATCTTACATCCTTCTACATTAAATGTAACTTTGTAACCATTATCACACATTTGGCTAACACTTAGCAGATTGTGCTTCAATCGTTCAAATTAAAGGACATCACGTGTAGGAAAACCTCCATCTATGCTCAAAGTCCCTTTACCATAGATCTTCACAACAATGTTATCTCCCAAACTCACAGATCCTTGTTTGCATTTACTCAATTTTATGAACTTATTCTTATCACCAGTCATGTTCTTTGAACAACCAATGTCTACCACCTGCAAATTCTGCTTTTTGGCATGAAGTGTAGTTTGTGCAATCATTGATTGTGTAGAATTCTACTCTTTTTCCTTACAAACCTTCTTGGGTTTCTTTTTTTTCTTATCCTTCTCCTTTTCAGGGTCTTGTGATCCTTTGTTCACACTAGGAGGCATGCTTTTTCTTTTACTTAGTGCTTTTGGTCTTACAAAATTTTCTCTACATTGCTTAGCTATGTGACCAAAGTTATTGCAGTTATAGCATATCACATTTATGTCTACAAAAGGATCAAATGGATTTCTACTCACAATTTTTTTCTCATTGTAGGTACAACTCTACATTCACTAGCTCTATGACCAAACTAAGTACATGTATAGTAGCAACCATAGAAAAAAGAGGCATACCTAGTCATTGTTTTTCTATGTGCAAGATGAGGAGGTCATCTTTGCTTTTATTTCTTCAAATCTCTCACCCTTGTGAATCTATCTTCACCATCTCCCTTTGTGTTTTGTTTCTTCTTCAAGTTGTTTAGGGACTAGTTGGTCATTCTTCTTATATTTTGTAGGATTATTTTGTCCTTCTATTTTATTCATCTCAACAGTTTTTTTATCTAGCTTTCCATCTCCAAAGGAACTCTTCTTGCATTCTTTCTCATTCTTTATTCCAAGCTTTTATTCTGCTTTGAATTTATCATATAAATTTGCAGATGCATTGGGAGTGGAACCCTTTCCTTTTTCAAATCCTATGCTAGATTTTTCTTTTGAGGGATTTAGTGAGTTAATCAACTCATCAATAATCTCTTAGCATCCTTTATTCTTCAAAATTCAATCAATCTATTATTTATCCTTTTCAAGTTCTTTTCTCAAGGCCACTATTTTTGCTTCTAGCTTCATGCATTTAGTAGATTTAGATTGTAGTTCAGATTTGACAACATTTTTTATTCTCTTAGCTCTTAAACTTAAGTCTTCAAGTTTAATACCATCTTATCATATTCCTTGATACTTTTGTATAGTTTTTCAATCTCTTTTTGTGCAAACTTCTTCAAATTTTTATTCTCCTTTCTTAAGTTATGAATCTCATCTAGAGCATAAATGAGTTCACCCTCTAGAGAAACTTCTTCTTCATCAGACACTTCAAGTTCTCCATTTTCTTGATCTACAGAGTCTTTTGCTATGAATAGGAATGCATTTCCCTCAACCAAAAAGGCACAATCATGGTCACCATCTAAGCTATCACTAACATTAGATAAATCACTTTCCTCTTGTGTGTATAAAGTCTTATTTTTCTTTAAAAAGTTTCTCTTCTTGGGGAAGTAGGGTTTCTTATTTTTACTATACTCTTCGTGATTAGAGTTATCCTTTTCATTATAGGGGAATTTAGTAGAAAAATTTCCTATCTTACTATAGTTAAAGCATTTAAAGGGTAACTTAACTTTGTATTTTCTAGAGACCCTTCTCAATCTTATGACAAAGTTCACTTCTTCTTCATCAGTCTCCTCAAATCTGGAAGTAGATGCTTCTACCTTTTCTTTTTTGGTTGCTTTTAATGCACCTTCTCTCAAGGATGTATCTAAATCTCCCATTCTCATCTAACCCCACACCCCTACTCTGGGTGGATTTACCCAATTCAAAGGCACATCCGCCCATCCTTCCTACAACCAAGTGAATTATCCCCTTAAATAGGAAAATTCACCTCCCTTGTCCCCCGCCTTTAGACAGGTGATTTTTCCTACAAATTAGGTGAAATCAAAAGTTCGCCATTTACCCATTTTACTAACCTACTCGAACCCCAAAACCCATGTTATCAAAATGCATGAAAATTTAAACAATCTACTCAAAATCACAAAGAGGATTTTGGAACTAACTTGGCATGGTACCACGAGCTCATGGTATAACTGTCATACCTTGTCCCACTGGTGGATAATCTCGTCATCGTACTCCTCAGCCATCCTCATCACCTTCTTCTTCTCCTCTCTCTCACTCAATTGCCAAGTGTGCAAATGAGGAATAGTAATTCTTAAAATTACTATATGTAGTTTTTCCCTCCTTTTTTAAGTTCAAGGTATTTTTACCCTTTATTTAACCACTTTTTCATTTAACTAATCCTCTAACTTCTGCGGACTTCCATTTGCACACCGTGTGTCTATTTTCCCTCCTTCAAAAGCCAATCTTCATGGTTTTTCAAGTCCTATCCAATGGTGCCCTCCATTTCTTCATATCAAGAAGTCACCTAGGGCCCCTTTTTCTTCCCCATCCACCCTCTCGAGGGGGCATACACTACCATTTTCCTCCATTCTTCTGTCATGATCATTCCCTTGTGACAATGGGGCATCTACCTTCATTTCCCACCATCTCGGCAGCTTATGCAACTTCTCCCATGCTAAGGCATCATTTTCTAGTTGTTCCCCCTATCAAATTAGCCACATTTTATTTTTATTTGAAACACTGTTATTCTAACAATATTTCAAAGAGGGGAAAAATATAGACATCCAAATTTGACCACTCTCATATGGTCAAATTCATCCCCGTTATTCATCTATTGCTTATCCCTCATCGATATTAATTAAATGATTTATTTAATTAATATTTCCCCTTTTTCCTAAGGTTCCTAAGGTATTTAATTTAATAATTAAATACTTTATCTTTTACTCCTTCCTCTCTAAATTAAATAAATATATCAATTTATTTAATTTAGTCGTTTGGTCTTTTGAATTTAAATCAATTTTAAATTCCCTCTTTTCTCTCTCCTTGTCACATCCTCCATAATCCCCCTTTAATCTAGATTAGTTTAATTAATCCATGATTAAGATGTGCACACCCTTAATCAGGATTAATGTCACATCCTCCATAACTTGTATCTTGCTTCTAACCATTCATTAGACTCCTTAATCACCTGTTTGCACAACCTTAATCTAATCCTCATACCATTTATGGCATACCTCCAAGTCAACCATCATAAATGCTTTCTCCATTTAGCCAAGACAACCTCTTCCCCATGTGAATTAAAAAATCACATTTATTTCTCCAAGGCTCTCCTCTTCCCCATGTGGGTTATTGAGGAATTCTAAAATTCCTCATGTGTCACATCTCCCACATGGGAACAAGGACCTCCTTTATGAGGGGACCTTGTCATATCCCAAAGGGACTTCCAAGTACCTTCTCATCATGTGAATTAAAAAATCGCATTTATTCCTCCAAGGTTTCTCTCTTTCCCATGAGGATTATTGAGGAAGTCTAAAATTCCCCATGTGTCACATCCCTCCCACATGGGGACAAGAACTTCTATTTTGAGGAAATTTTCTCCTAATTCCAAGGTACTTTTAAGTACCTCCACATCACATTCCTCCTTTACACCTCATTGCCACATGACAAGATGTGAGGGCTTGTGAGTCGTCAACTCACCATAGCCCTTCATCATGTCCATGGTGACCAAATTCTAGTCCTCCATTTCTCTAGAGGCTTTTCCCCTAGAATATAGGATTTTGGCCTCATTTTCATTCATTCACACATTCACACTCTAGCATTCAAGCACTCTTACATTCACCATTGTTGCAACTTTGAAGCTCATATTGCAATCATTTTAGGCACTTTTCCAAATACCCACCTTCATCATTGCATCCTTCATGACATCTACACCATTTTGCATATAGTTTTAGGTGATTTCCATCGAAGGAGCACACAAGCAATTGAATCAAAAGGGCCAACCAACCAATCGACTTGGGCAAGGTAAAATCATTATTTTCATTTTTGTTTTGTTCAAGTCTAACTAGGCTTATCTTGAGGTGTTCTTTTGTGTTGTTCTTCCTTTTGAATTTCATTTTTTTGCACTTTTTTAGGTTAGAAAACATGTTGCACACATTTCTGGCAGGCCCGATGGGACCCACAAATAGGTTTGTTCTTTCATGTCCTCTATTGTTTCAAGTTTTCCAAGTTCAAGTTACACACAAAGGTGAATTTGCAGCAATAGAAGCGAGCTTGCTACCAAAACAAGTGAATTTTCCTTAAATAGGGGTGAATCTGCATATTGAAAATTTTCCTATCTGTCAAAAAGGGGCAAATCTACTCTTTGTTTCTAGAACAAGCAACCCTGCTCTTGATTTGGGTGATCCTGCTTTCTATAGACAAGCAAATATGCTTCTGAAAAGGGTGAATATGTTGTTAATAGGGGTGAATTTTATCTCTAGAATGGGTAAGTTTTCCTCAAACAGAGGTGAATCTGATCTCCATAATAGGCAAGTTTTCCTCAAATAGAGGAAAATTTGAGGTAAAATAGAGACTTAAATTTCCAGTTTCAATGTTTGTTTGTTGTCATTTCCAGGTACTGACCTACTGACTTGTTTATTTGTTATGTTTCTTGTTTTGCTAATGTTTTATGCAGCTATTTTTCACTCATCCAAGGTTGGAGATTCAAAACTAGTAGCATTTTCTTACAGAACGGTCAGTCCCAGTTTTGTTAATTTAGTTTTCTTGTTATTTTGCACACTAATCTAGGCACACGTAAAACTAATTAGAGGGTCAATAAAATTTTCTTATTTTTGTGAGTAGTTTGTTGACGTATCCAATCCCCTTGCACCATTTGGAAATCCTGGGTGACAAGAAATCATAGCTCACTCTAGTCCATTTGTGTTACCTAGGAGGTGCCAATATGTCTAGGCTCTCCCCTTGTGCTACGTGTGAGCCTGGGGACCATCCAAAACCATGTAATATATTCTTTTAATGAGACCTACTTAGGGACTTCATCACCCCAAGGGATGATCCCAACCACGTGTATTGGTGGGGTACATAAAGGGGGGAGAGCTAAAGTTGTACCCCAATCTAGTCACGTCGTGTCTGGAAACACGTCAAAGCTAGGGTGATACCTATTTAAGACATGAAGAGTTGGTCCAAGTTTTTAGTACCTCGTTGGGGCTCCTAACTCATGCTTGTAATGGGTCAGTGTTCATGGTTGTGTCTCACGTACCATGCGTATATCGAGGACTCCCTAGATCGCCTTATTTTTCCTAGATAAAGGATCGTGTTTGCCAAACCCTTCTCACTAATTTTTGGATTGTGATGTTTTAACTGTCTTCTTTGTGCAAAACCAGTGCATTTATTTTTAGTTGATTCAACCTTTCCTTTTTCCTGTTGCTTGCTGTGATTTTGTCATTTTCCACAGTTAGTTGTTTTTCATCTAGTCCTGTACAATTCAATCCTTTGGGAAAATTTGCTTCTGTTTAGGGTGAACCTGTTATCCATAGGGGTAATCCTATCTTTTTTCTGAGTTAGTTCTCAATCATTTCCCATCAAATTTGCCTATTCCCCATAGAATAGGTGAATCTACTCCTTGTTTGGGTGATTCTGCTACTATTTTGGTTGAATCTAATCCCTAAAGGGGTGATTTAGCTTATTGTCTGAGTCATTTTGTCAATCAAACAACCCATTGCATTCACCTATTTCCTCAAAAGAGGTGAACTTGCTTCATCTTTGAGTCATTTTTCTTGTTACTTGAGTCCCCTAAGTCATCATATTCACCCATTCCCTAGAAACAGGTGAATTTGCAACATATTTGGGCAAATTTTTTCTCTGAATAGCCAAACTCGTCTTCTATTTGAGTCTCTATTTTTTTGTTTTCTCATTAGACGAGTCTATTTCATTGTTTCATCAAGTTCATTTGTCTCATTAGTCGAGTCTATTTCCCCATTAGTCGTGTCTTTTTCCCGTTAGTAGAATCTATTTGTTCATTTGGAAAATTCATTTGTCTGTTTAGAGAGTCTGTTTCCCTATTTAGAGAGTGTGTTTCTCTGTTAGGAGAATTTGTTTGTCCATTCAGAGAGTTTTTTTTCCAGTTAGAAGAATCCGTTTGTCCGTTCGTCAAGTTTTTTTCCCCTGTTAGAGTTGTTTGTTTCCCTATTTATCAACATCATTTGACCATTTTTAGAATTAGGCAAGTTTGGATAGTCTTTTTTTTGCACGAAACCATACTATTCAGGAAATAGGTGAACCTGTTGGCTATTTAGGAAAATCTAAAAGCTGTTTAGGCGAGACTATCACAATTTTAGGAAAACCTTCCCTCTTTTTGGGAATGTCTTCCTTCTGTTTGGGTGAGCCTATCACCTGTTTAGGAAAATCTGACTATTGTTTGGGTGATCTTGCTACCTATTTAAGTGAATCTATATTTTGTTTAGGTGAACCTAATCTCTATTTGGGTGAATTTGATCCCTGTTTGGGCAAACTTGCTCCTTCTTCAAGAAAATTTTCCCCCTCCTTAGGTAAACCTACACTCTATTTGGGAAAAATTGATCCATGTCTAGGAAACCCTACTTCCTATTCAAGTGAATATGTCCCATGTTCAGATGAATCTACGCCCTGTTCAAGTGAATCTGCATTTTGTTTGGGCGAATCTGCTCACTATTTGGGCAAGCCTGTCACCTATTTAGGTGAATCTGATTGTTGTTGAGTGAATCTATCTATGTTTTGGGTGAATTTTCTCTTCTAGATGGGTGAAGTTGCCATACACAGAGGTGTGTTTGTTTCTCATACAAAATCTAGAGAGTTAATCTATTGGGCCCCTAAAAGCTTGTTGTTTTTGAAGTCGTTTGTTGTAATCAAATAATCTTCATTTTAATCCATTTGCATTTTTCCAAAGGTCATTTATCCATTATCCAAATCACATAGGCACATCTTAGAACATTTATAGGTTGCATATCCATCATCATTTTCTCAATACAAATCCCCTAAACTTTGTTTTATAGGTTAGTATTCAAATTCGCCTAAGTGTCTAAATCTAATTGTTATCATCCACATTTTCTTAGGATCGTCATATGTCCTAAGTCAGTCATCATCTTCAACCCAATCAATCCACTTCCATCTTAAGGTGTATTCAGTGTTGTAATCATCCATTGGTCCTTAAATCTGATCAATCAGTACCTTAAGTCACATAGGGTGATTTCTAAACTTTTTTTAGAATCCCTTTCATCATCCTATCTCATCCATCATCTAATCTTATCAATCATTTCATCTTACTAATTTATTTAATCCAATCCAAACTAATCACATCCCTATCCAATCATCCAATCTATTGATCCCTCATCTAATCTAAACAATCCTTCAAGCATCACTTAGGTCATCTCTACATTGCATCTTAGAGTCTAGCCTCATCTTAGTTCACTTGGTAGTTTCATACTTTCATGCCCATTCAAAACCCAATTTCAAGAAAAGAAGCAAATGGAAAAACAATAAGCCCAAGGTTCCCAGCCAAATATCCCTTAGGATCCCAACAACAATGCCTCATCACAATCCAATGCTGACATTCAAAACACTTCACCACCTAGTGATGAGAACATGGTTATCTAGCCTGAAGTAACAGTTGATGAATACCTTAGTAACCCCACCAATTTTTAGATGACAAATCACATCCTCAACGAGTGTGGGGAAAATATTCTTGCCACTTTACTCATGAAGGAATCAAACCACTACCTGACTTTGACATGTCGCAATATACCGGCACCTAGACTCTTCCAGCACAACTTCAAAAAAATTTCTAAGAAATCTGTATATTCTTGAGGGTCCACCCATAGAAAATTGGTATCAATCTAGGTTCAAAAATGTCATGATGTATCAAGTCGCAAGCTACCCTTGCATTCTAGCCTCGGCCTCAGGGGAACAACCTGATCCAAACGACCCTTTTGATTATGGTATGCCATAGAATATCCCATCTACTCCACCACTCCCACCTCATTAGCCTATTCAACCACCCATCAACACTAGGGGAAATCCTATTCTTGCATTGATGCCACCTCTAGAACCTGCACCCATGATCAATTTACTACCACCACCTCAAGGTAACATCCCTGCATTCCAATAGCCTCCCATTAATCCTAAACAATCCACTACTTCACAAGCACCACCGCAACAAACTACTATCCCCTCGCAAGCACCACCACAACATACCCCTACCACTACTATCTCATCTCAATAACCTTTGCAACAAAATGTTCCAATTCCACAAAAAAACATCCCAATGCCACAACAAAATGTCTGGAGCAAAACATTCGAGTCCCACAACAACATACTATTGTTTCTACACAACCCCCTCATCAGGTAACATAGGCTACATCACAACCTCAACAACCGCCCCATGGTACCTCAATGATGATTCCTCGGCAGCAACACATCCTATCTCGCCCACCTTATCAATAACTATCATAGCAATAGCAACCACCCTAGCACATGCACATTCCCACACAAACACAATGTAATACCCTCACCCAATATCTTTACCATCCATCAAGTACATATATTTCCTATGTTGCTCCATCCAACCCAATCCAAATCTCAATCTAGTCCCTCAAAATCCACCACGATCTTAACTGCCACTTTACACCAACTCTTTGCAATCACACTCAAATCCTTACTATCAAACACCTAATACACAACCACCTCCATATACCACACAACAACCAAATGTTGTGTACAACTACCAATCCAATCCATACTACACTCAGCAGCAATCGCCCTATCAACAAGGTGCTCCTTCCACTTCCTATTATCAGCAACTATCGTCATACCAACAAGGCACTTCCACATCATCGTACAACCAAGCTCCTACGCAATACCAGTAGGGTGCCCCTTCCACTTCATATTATCAACAATAGCCACCCTATCAACAAGTAGCCTCCACCTACTACTATCAAAATTTGTCATCCTCTTACCCACCTTATGTCAATTCACAACCACAATCCACATATGCTAATCAATACCATAAAATGCCTCTATATGCACCTCCACCAGCTTATGAACAAATCAATTTTTCCCCATCCTCATCATACCAACAATATCCTCCCTATTATCAACTCAATCCATCTAATCCAACTCCCCCAATGCTTGTTAATAAATATTTAGAAGAATTCAAAGTTGTGTTAAAGGACTTGCAAGCAGGGACTAGCAAAGAATCGTTTAAGTTTGAATAGATTTGTACCTATCTATTTGATCCCTCAATCTCATTGGTTCCTTTCCCAAATTATTTTCAAATTCCAAAATTCGATAAGTTTAAAGGAACAAAATACCCCAAGGTTCATCTTCAGGAGTTTTATGCCCATTTTCAAGAAGTCATGCATAACAACAATTACCTCTTGCACTTATTTCCAAGGAGTTACAAGGGATAGCTCTTGACTGTTTTATGGGTCTCAAGAAGGGATCTATCAAGTCTTTTGTAGAGCTTTCAAAAAAAAAATTCTCACTTCTCTTTTAATTTGGAGAAAGATATCGATACATTGGATCTCTTGAAAGAAAAGCAGTGTGATGGAGAAAATTTTGCAAGCTATCTTTAAAGGTGGTGAGCTTTAACCATTTAGATGAAATCCCCACTTAGGAAAAAATACATGGTCACCCTTTTTATTGAGAACTCTCATCTAGATATTGCGCATAATTTTAGGCTTCATTGTGTCATGACCTTTGCTGAGATAGTGGAGAAGGGTCCTATTCTTGAGAGAACACTCATTTCCAAAGGGTTAGTCAAAAATTTTAACACTGATAAATAAAAGTAATCTGAGGATAAACCTCGCTACTGGAACAAGAATAAGAAAATTGCTAATGATGGTGTCACTAACACCAAACACATCCAAGTAGCCAATGCTTCCCAGAAGCCACAATATCCCCCTGCTCAACAATCAATTCCTCATGCCATATCAGTGTCATAAGGGGCACCTCATCCTCCCCAGCAATCTAATCAGAACAATCAAAGGAATAACAAACATCAATTCACTCAACTAGGAGAACCCTTGAGCATCATGTTTCATAGGCTTCTATAGGACAATTACTCGATCACATATCCTGTGACAAAACCTCTTGAAGAATCCAAACAAAAACCAGCCTAGTATAAAGAAAATGAGTATTGTGAGTTCCACAAAATCAAAGGGAATACATTAAAAAAAAATTAAGGTTTGAAAACATACATCCAGGATCTCATAGATCGGGGTGATATACATGTGGATTCCAACATGCCACCCTCATCCAATGTCAATTACAGATATATGAAAATTCTTTCCCTAAGCATAACCAAGGTCCTAGCACATAAAACTCAAACCCTAGCTCTAGTAACAATAATAATCAAGGTAATAGCACAAACAACATCAGTTACAAAAATGTGCCATTTAATTATGAAGGCATTGTCATGCACATTGAACAAGTAGAACCACGTGTGTCTATGATACACATAAAAGGAAGAGACCCATTGTGTGTTGTCACAACCCATCGTACTTGTATCATAGTCCCTGAAGCCTCTACATCCACCTAGCCTCTACCTGTGAGTTCCCAATATAACATTCTTGATCATCTAGGAAAGACCACAGCCTAGATATCCATTATGGATTTGCTTAAGTATTCTCCTATGCACCAAGAAATTTTAACTAAAGCATTACAGGATACCCACGTCCCCAACAACATAGATCCTACACAATTCCAAGCATTAGTAGGACACCTCTCTACCACTTATCAACTAGGCTTCAATCATAACTACATGCCCTATATTGATTCCAATCATAACCGTCCCCTCCATCTTGAGGTCCTTCCAGCCAGGCATAAGGTAAAAAGGGTCTTGGTAGATAATGGCTCTACCCTAAATCTTCGCACATTAAATTTCATAAAATAGGTGGGATATACTCATGTTGACTTAAATAATCAAGTCATCACTATCAAGGTGTATGATAATGTGAAGTGTGATTCTAAGGGGACAATTTTTTCTTCCAATCCAGGTTGGACTCGTTGTGAAATACACTACCTATCATGTCCTTGATCTGGAACTCCCCTATAATCTCATCCTTGGTTTTCCATAGATCCATGCCATGCAATCTATTCCATCCATGTACCACCAATGTATAAAATTCCCATTCAATGGGGTGGAAGTTACAATACACGCATACCCTCAATTGTTTGAATATTGTTGCGCATTAGAAGCTTCTTTTCCCCATTCTCATTACTGTCCAAGAGTAGAAATGGGACCACTTCATACATCATCATCACATTCATCTACCAACACACTAGCTACCACTTCATCCACTCCATCATCCACATATGATTCCACCCTTACCAAAGTCCAAATCATTGAGAAGGGCTATGGCGAATACAAAATGTGTGCAACTTTGAACATGACAGCCATGCCACCCTCGCCACATACATATGGCCAACCTTCTCAATCTAAATCAAAGGAAGAAGAGAAGATGATCACCCTAAGCTTTAAGAACATGGGATCTAGCACTTTTCACTCCCCTAAGTCAAGGCAAGACACACCAGAAGATGACATCATCCAATGGGTATATCATGAGGAACCTAAACCCTCTCCCCCTTTGAAAGCATATTTTCAAGAGACCTATCCTTGGCCCTCAAATTTTGCAAAGAAACACAATTATTAGGGGGGAGGTCTTGCTATAGAAGAGAAAGGAAGATGGAAACTAATAGAATCTTTTGTTCATCCAAGAAATTTGGGCTTAGGCTATGACACCAAACAAAAGGGTCCTATGCCATCAACTAGTGCCTCTAACAATGTTAGTGTGGAAACAATTTCCTCAAAGACATACCAGAAGAAGAATTCATCAAACACGTGTACGATGATGTGGATCATGTAGACCTTTCTTCCATGTTTGAATGCCTATCCATCTACACCATCATCCTATCCCTTCATCATCCTAAACTTATAGACTGGGACCTACATGGTAGTGCACCTATTGACACCTTTCCCTTAGTGGATACGTATGTACATCTTATGGGATTGGGGGAAGATGAATGTCCTAACAACAAAAATAAAAAGAAACAAAATCAAGAGGGTCACCTACCGAAAATATCTCCAAGGTGCTTCTTGACTCAGAAAAAGTAAAAAAAAAGGTGTATCTGACAATGAAACCTCAACAAGGCACTGGAAGATAGGGACATTCATCTTCCCCTTGTGGGAACTCAACTGTCTGAACGATCATCCATTATGATTGAGGAAATGCAAGAAGTAAATTTTGGAATTGAAGAAGATCCCTAAATCACATATGTCACCAAATCACTATTAAAAGAAGAGTACTCTACCATCACCTAGCTTCTCAAAGAAGGAATCATCAACTTTGCATGGGCTTATTCAGATATGTCAAGTATTGATCCTGCTCTAGTAGTACATCACTTGGACGTACATCCTGATGCAAAACCTAAAAATCAAAAACTCAGGAAAATGCATCCTCAAGTAGCTCTATTGGTCGAGAAAGAGCTAGAAAAGTTATTGGAATTTGGATTCATAAGACCCATTGACTACTCTAATTAGATCGCCAACATAGTGCCAGTTGCCAAACCAAAAGAGTATCAGAATTTGCATAGATTTTCGAGACCTCAAAAAAACCTTTCCTAAGGAAAATTTTCCCATACCAAACATCAACATGTTGGTTGATGTAACTGTAGGACATGAGATGCTCTCCCTCATGGATTGCTTCTTCGGATATAACCAAATCAGGATTGCACCTGAGGATCAACATAAAATAGCCTTCACCACACCTTGGGGCACATTCTGTTATAATGTCATGCATTTTTTCCTCAAGAATTTTGGGGCAACCTACCAACATGAGATGACATTCACCTTCCATGACTTCATTCACATCATAATGGAGGAATATGTTGATAATCTATTAGGGAAATCAAGAACAAGAGAGGAGCACCTGATAATCCTCAAGAAGATTTTTGAGCTTCTAGAGCACTATAAGCTATGGATAAATCTGAAGAAATGTGTCTTTGGGGTCACATTAGGAAAATTACTGGGTTTCATCATCTCCAGAAGAGGCATAGAGTTCAACCTAGAAAAAGTCAAGGCAATCATGGAAATGCCTCCACTACGCAATCTAAAACAGTTAAGGAGCCTTCACGGTAAGCTACAAGATCAAAGAGTATTTGGCTTGCCTGCCTATCCTTATACCACCATGATAACATCTTGCCTCTTGACCTTACATGTAACCAATGAAAATATTTCATCCAACACACCTCCCATTACACTATTGTCGGTGATACTCTTTATCATCGTGCGTTTGATGGAACCCTTCTTAGGTATCTAAATGAGACCAAGGCTCACACTATGTTAACATAAGTACATAGTGGCATTTGTGGGGCCCATTCAAATGGCATGGCCTTAGCTAAAAGACTTCTCAAAGATGATTACTATTGGCCTACATTTGAGCATGATTCTTGTGAATTCATGAAGAAGTGCCTACCCTGCCAATAGCACATGGATTTGATACATGCTCTTGCTCATGATCTATAGCCTCTCATAGCGCCATGGCCCTTCTCTCAGTGTGGTTTTGATTTAATCAGCAAGATATACCCTCCATTGTCTGACAGCCACATCTTTATAATTACTACCACTGAGTACTTCACCAAGTGGGTGGAAGCAATGCCACTCTCTCAAATCACGGGTGCTCAGATATCCAAATTCATCCTTTTCCATATTCTCTACAGCTATGGAACCCTATCCACCATCATCATAAATAATGGAAAGCCATTAAAGAACTAGGCTATGAAACACATGTACGAAACCTTCCACATCCAACACCATTGGTCTATGCCCTATTACCTCCAAGGTAATTGTCAAGTGGAGGCTACCAACAAAACCTTGATTAAGATCCTTAAAAATATGGTCAACAATACTGGTTGAGATTGGAACCTCCATATCCATCCTGCCCTTTTGGTGTACCACACTTCCATCTACACCCCTACCGGTGCAACTCCATATTCTCTCATTTATGGTGTTGATTCCATCTTTCCAATTGAGGTCAAGATCCCCTCGCTGAGAATATCTTTGAAGAATCTCATCAGTGACAAAGATGCTCAGGTTGCAAGACTCAGTCAGTTGGAACTCCTAGACAAAAAATGGATCAAAGTGTACAATCATCTTCAAGCATATCAAAATCATCTTAAGAGAAGCTCCAACAAGAATTTTTGTCATCGCCAATTCAATTTTGGTGATTTAGTTCTTAAGTAGAATCAACATACCTAGCAGGACTGAGATAAGAAAGGGAAGTTTGAAGCAAATTGGCTGGGTCCCTATATCATCACAAAAACATATGGATCTAGGGCATATAGACTTGCCACACCTGAAGGAGAGCCCCTAGAGGATCCCATTAACATCATGCACCTAAAAAGGTTTTACACTTAAGTCAAATAGGTTATCCTATCCTATAAAAATACCAAAAAAAGTAAAAAATTGTCAAAAATACAAAAAAAAAAAAAAAAATCCAAAAATAGTAAAGAGAAATAATTTGTCCTATGGTGAAAACCACCCCTAGTGGTGACTTGGATAGGTACATTTGGTGAAACTTGATCACAGGCACCATTCATATAGGGCTTAATCATTATCTACCTTGCATACTAGTTACTTTATGCTTCCACCCATCCTGATCTCATATCCTATCGTTCTATTGATCTCGTCCTTCCATCTACTACCTTTCATCCTGTCGCTTGGTATATTTTGGTTCAGCTTTGGATGATCTTTATCTACTATCTGTAATCTTGAGTTTTTATCCTAATCTAAGCTTGCATCATCAGTCCTTTTTTTGATGTCAATCCTTTGCTTCAATCTAGGTTCCTTCACCATGTCGGTCTTCATGTAGATCCCATCCTGTCATGTCGGCCTGTTGGTCTCATTTTTTGTAGTCAGTCTTTTTTCACACTATGTTTCCCCTATGCTTTCATGTAGGCAAGGTCAATCATTTGATCCACCCCTGGGGCATTCCATCCCTCCACTTTTTTTGTTCTCTATCATTTGTCTCCATTGTCCTCTTTTCGCTTTTATCCATGGTCTTTTCTTGAACTACGAGGGCTCTACACTTTCATGTAGGAAAGGCTAATACTTGATCAGCCCTCGAGCCACTAGGTCTTTAGGGTGTTCCAATCTTGTGTCTTGTGTCTCATGTCTTGCATTCTATCATCAAGTATGTCCTTATCTAGCTAGTTCTTAACAAATAAGATCCACTTGTATCATGAGATTCAATCAGCTTTGGAGTCTCCTACGTCATATCGATATTTTAGTTTAGTATATGTCTTTGGTCTTAATAGGATGCATCCTTCCTAATAGACCTCATCAATCCCATCCACCCTATTGATCCCATGGCAAAGGGCGTTTGAAATTGATTGTGATATTTTGATACTTTTGGCTTTTGTTTATCATTTGAGTTCCTATCATACCTAGTCATGGTCACTTTTATCCATCATATCATGATGTGCTTTGATGGGTAAACATAGGGGCATACCTTGATCTTTTGTTTGTTGTTGCCTTCCTAGTTGTCCCACATAGTACCAACCAAGATCCATGTGGTTTTGTGTTATGTCGAGGCCTCCTTTGTGCTTGTGGTTATCCCAATACCTTGTCCAACCAAAGTCATCACAACTTTGGGGTGTTGGGATAGCCTCCTTGTTTTTTGTGTTTTATTTTATGCATTAGACATGAATCAGCCTTGGTTTTTCATACCTTGGCATATTGTGTATTGTGCTATACAAAAAAATAGTGCTCTAAAAATGGAAAATCACATTAGGATTGCATTTCATTTTTAATTATGTTGCATTTGTAAGGAAAGCTAAGTGCGGAAGCAACTCTCCTAACGTCAAAACCTTAGGGAAGAATGCAGAGACACTTTTAAATTTTACAATTATAGTCCAATTAAGATACACATGAAAGAGGTAATAGAAACAAAGAATTAAACATACAAATATGAACACCAAATTTACATGGGAAAACCCTTATGGGAGAAAAACCCACCACACCAAGAGAAGTCACTTTGTATTATAGTAATGTAGATTACATATAGAGATCAGACTTATCTTTCTAATGTCAAATTACAGTAGCTTTCACAATGACCAACCTTGTACAGAAAATTCCAGTTACAACATACTCATAATAGAATTCACATGTATCACCTTTCGAACTATTCACTCAACCATCGAACCGATCCTTCGAACTAGACTACTTCTGCAATCTCTGAGTATAACCATGACGCCCTTGTCTATTCAACTTCCTCTCAGTAATGGCTGCAATAGTCCAACTGCTAGCGGTTCCCATTTGGCTTTTCTGATTGGTCGAATACAAGCCACATAGGATAGTCTTCACTCAGTCAAAGCGTTCAACCTGTGTTGGCATGTCAGTGAGACACTGATCATGTTTCCCTGATGCCACAAGACTTAACCATCGATGTCGCCAAGAGTCATTACTATCAGCAAGAGGTTACACTGAGTCCATAAAGCTATCACTAAGACTTCATATTTCCAAGACTTATCGCTATCGATGAGACATCATACCGAAGCTCCAAAGTCACATAGACAATAGAATTCCCATCAACAAGACTATTTTCCTTCGCTGAGAGATCATACCAAGCCTTTATGTTATACCAAAACATCCAACAGTCAGTAAGACTTACCTCTATCACCGAGACGTTACTCTGAAGTCTTCAAGTCACACCAAAATGTTCCACCATCGGTGAGACTTCGTTCATCACTAAGACTTCACACCGAAGCCTCCAGGTTACCCTGATGACTCCAAATGAATACCTATTGGTGAGACATCTCCATATCGACAAGACTTCATACTGAAGCATATGAGTTACTCCGATGACCACATGTGTAACACCCGTTTGGAGAGACATACAATCTCGATAAGACTTCATACCAAGATAAGCCTTTTGGCCAAGGGTCTCCCCAACACCGCTTGTCACCCAGAGTCTCCCCAATATACAATAAGAGTGGCTTGTTGGCCAGAGATCTCCACTCGACGGAGGGCTACAATGATTGCCACAAGTCACAGCAATAACACCAGTTGGCAAGACAGAAGCAAGGTCTCAGCGACTAGAACTTTTCACAAGGTTCCAAAGCTACTAGTCGGATAGACAAGATGCATGTCACACCGACTATGCTCTTCCAGAGGTTACAACCTATGAGATTGAGGCACATATTTCCAACAGCATTGCATTTATACCTAACCTATGATCTATGATTTTGGTTGTGTAAACATTTCTCCCCCCATCTCCCGTTCTTCTCAGGATTCCTATGGTTCTTCATAGGTGTCATTTCACATCCATCCTACCTTCATTTTATAAGCTAAAGCAAGCATGATACGTAAATAAAGGAGGCCTATTAATGATGTGTGATCCATTGTCAAACCCATCACCCTTAATTTTGTAATGATTACAAGGTAAGTACTTGCCATTTATTCCATCATTCACGCCCATATATTAATGTTTGTAAGGAATTTAACTACTCCAATTTTCCATGTAGGATGCATTATCATCCCACCTTGCATTTATTATTCTCATAATCATTATTTTAAGTTTGTTTAGATTAATCTTAATTGGTTATTCTAAGCATCTTAGATTCATTTGTGTTATCATCTTAAGTTGTTTAGATTAATATAGCTTTGTTAGTCTAAGCATCTTAAGTTCATTTTCATCATCATTTTAAGTTGTTTGGATTAACCTTAATTGGTTAGTCTTAACATCTTAAGATTCATGACATTATCAGTTTGTTGCATTATCCATTAACATTGCATGATCATTACATTCATCCATAACATAGATAACATAAGCATACATACATTTTGTAGTCATGTTATCATAAATTACAAATCAACAATGTGCTCATACATACATCGCCACCTACTTCACAAATCGTTAGTCACATAATCACATCATATAACATCCTAATCATCCATCGCATCCTGCATCACAAAATTTTAGGCATAATGCATTTCATACATATCATCCATGATATCCACATAGGCATAAACATAAATTATCATAGATACATGTGCATACCATAATCATCTCCATGTCATAACAAATCACATTCATACACACAAATCAATAAGTAAACATCCATTACATAATAACACATGGTGTCGACAATGGTCATCGCATATCATATAAATCTCAAAATATAATGTCCATCATAAAGTCCACCATATCATCAACATACATATTCATCATATACATCAGTAATCATCAAATAAAATACAAGTACAATGCTCTAAATCAAATGTAATCTTTGTTGCTCTGTACTGTTCGTCCACCCTGCACCTGTCAAAAACATGTATCCTTTCATCTATCCTTTGTCCTCTCTACTGTGAGCTACCCACATCTAACCTCTATGGTGAGTCTGGAACTAGCCCTCTACATGGAGGGGTCTCTCAATAGCTACTATACCCTTGTGTGTGTGTCCCTTCTAAGTAGGACGATGTCAGAATCTTCAGTACCGCTCGGACATAGGTAGGTACCCGCTGTGTTGGATATGGCACTACTATGAAGTAAGCCACCATATAGCAGTTCACCTCCCACATGTACTCATCTCTCTCTGCTGCCTAGTACCTGGTTGTATCTTGCTCTACTTTGTACCTATCCCAAAATTTGGACAGGGATCTCTTCTCCTATGCCCACGCATCCTGTGCCAACCACAACTAACCTATCTCTACTTGCAGTTGGGACATCTACTCTATCTCTTTGTCCCTTTCCTCCTACATGGCATGTACATGTGCTTTTGCCACATCCCTCTCCCTTTGCAATGTCTACATTTGTGCCCCTGTCTCACACCCCTTGTCCTACATGACTTGTACCTATGCCTATGTTGCATCCCTCTCTCTCCACTGCCTATACCCATGCCTCTACCACGTCCCTCTCACCCCATAGGGTCTGCACCCATACATTTGTTACATCTCTCTCACCCTAAAAATTTAGTATATGTGCCATCATAGCCTCCTCTCTCTCAAACACTAACCCAGTAACCCCAACTATCTACTCTCGCCTCTACTCTATCACAAAGCTCATCTCATTCACCTTAGATTGGTCCTCTCCCTCAATAGATCTATCACCTACCTCCTTAGATCCTCCATATCTCTCTCTACCTCTTATAGTGCCTGTGAAGATACTTGCTTTGCCAACCCTCCATGGTCCCTCTGTCCCCCTATCTATAGTCTACTAACTTCAGCCTATAATCTGTCCCTCTCCTCCACCAACTCACTACTCTCCCACTAAAACTCTCCCAGCTGTCCCATCAGCTCCCCACCTCCTCTACCTCCAATGTAGCCTAATCTACCAGTGCCCCATAGTCTCTCTGACCCTCTACCTCTAGTCTGGACAACTCTGCCTCTAGTCGAGTCACCTCTACTCGTAGCCTGCCCACCTCGGCCCCCAGTCCATCTCTCTTTGTCTCTACCTCATACACATGTTGTGCTACCTCACGTGCCAAGGTCCTATAACTCATCTCTCCCTCTACCTATACCTTGCTCACCTTAGCCACTAGCCTGCTTCTCTTAGCCTCTAAATCCCTAAGTCTCTGCTCTGTAATCCATAGCCTCACTAGAGCCCCTCTCAGTAGTACAGTTGGGTCCTCCGGTGGTGGTGGTACATATGGTACTATGGCCAATGGATGAACCTTGGGAGCATCTACCTCCATATCCTCCCCTTGTGGATTGTCTCTCTCCTCCTCTACCTCAGCCTCCTCCTAGCCTCTCCTCTGATGTCCTCCTCTCCTCCTCACTCTCCTCTAATGGTCCTTTCTCTCTTCACCTACCTCAGCCTCCTCCTATCCCCTCCTCTCTTGTCATCTTCCCCTCCTCCCCCTCCTCTGTCTAACTAGTCTCATCTCATCCTCTGGACCAAAGCTACATGCCTCTATAATTGGGTCCACTATCGTAATCCATGTTGGTCAGTGATGGGCCCACCAAGTGGAAAACCTCACTGTCATCCCTGCATCTGATCTCCCTCCTCTCTTACAAGGTTAAGGTACATCTTGAAGCTCCTCCCACTACCATCTTGCAAACTCTACTATAATCAGATCCCCCCATGATTGCTCTCGAGTGATCTGCTTGAATCTCTGCAGTCTTGGAGGGATGTCCTGTTGAACTTTGTACTGTCTCAGCACTCTATCTACCCTATGTAGCTCCAATATGTAGGGATCTCTCTCGATCAAATAAGAAATTGTGTAGAAGTATCCTCTATGTCTCTCCTCATCCTCCCTTCATCTGGAGAATTGTTGCATCATGTATGGCCTTCATACTATCTAATCCTCTCGTAAATCATCTAGCCTCCTCCATCTATCTAGATCATCGATGCCCTGATAATGAAATTTCTAGTCGTACTCGGTCCTGTACTAGTATGCCACTGGTAGTGTAGGATCCTACTCCCCTCCTATCACTACTCCTGGCTTAGTCACATTGATGTACTCCCAATCCCATACCTATAACAATGTCACATGTGTAACACTGAGTGCCCTTGGTAGCACACCACGTGCATGTCCCTATATAACTATGTCAATACACATGGACCCCATGCAAACTCCCCCTTTGTCTACTCCACAATATGTCGAACAACCTCCATGATCTTGAGGCTACAAAAATGTTTGCTCCTATCTGGTATCAAAATCCCACTAATCAAACCACAGAGGTATGATGGTAATGAAGGTACTCCTAGCCCTAAGAATCTATCTATATCCAAATCCATCCCCTAAATCAGTAGGTCATCTCATCCAAAGAGGACCATAGGGTCTGGTCTAGCTCTTGCTCCTCTAACCTTTTCCAACTCACCAAATGGCCCACTATCAATAACCACAAGATCCTCAACACATCCTCTAAGGTGACAGTCATCTCCCCTGTTGAGAGGTGGAATGTGGAGCTCTCTAAGTTCCATTGCTCCATCAGTATAGTCAGCAGCACCCAATGTGCTCTGACAGTGGGATATCTAAGCATGTGTAGCAACCCTGCTCGTGCTAGCATTGTGTGGTCCTCCTAGTTCATCACTGTAATCATCACCTCCAAAACTTCTAAGTGCTTCTCCCATGTTTGCAAGCTCTCAAAATGTTGCATTCACATCAAACAACATGACAATAACTTACCCAATCTCCTCATTTTCATTTTCTTTCATCCTTTTCTCTCCCCCACCCCAAGCTTTCTTATTAATTTTCTTCCTATCCCACCTAGTTTGACCTTTTTGGGGAAAAATTTGCCACTTGGGTGAATTCACCCCTTTCAATCCCTTTCCTACCCTTTTGGGTGAGTTTTCCCATTAAATGGGTGAATCTACCTTTTGGGAAAATTCACCCATTTAATGGGTGCATCCACCATTCACTTTCCCTTTTCCCCCCCATCAAGTGGCCTCACCCGATTGATGGGAAAATTTGCCGCTAGGTGGGTTTTCCTAGGCTCGCCGTCGAGTGGCCTTGCTCGATTAGTGGGAAAATCCGCCTCCAGGCGGATCTGCCTGTCCACCAAGTGGGTTTGCCCAGGCCCGCCATTGGGTGGCCTTGCCCAACTGATGATAAAATCCCCCTCCGTGTGGATCCGTACATCCACCGAGTGGGTTTACCTAGGCCCTCTTTCAAGCAGCCTCACCTAACTGATGGGCGAATCTGCCACCGAGCAGATTCACCCATCCGTCAGGTGGGTTCGCCCATGCCTTGTGTGCCTCTACCCAGATGTCAAGCGGATTCACCCTAGTCTAACCCCGTGCCCCTACTCTAGGAGGATTCACCCAAAGGCACATCCACCCATCCTTCCTACAACTAGGTAAATTTTCCCCTTAAATAGGAAAATTCACCTCCCTTGTCCCCCACCTTTAGACAGGTGATTTTTCCTACAAATTAGGCAAAATCAAAATTTTTCCATCTACCAATTTTACTAACCTACCCGAACCCCAAAATCCATGTTTTCAAAATGCATGAAAATTTAAACAATCTACTCAAAATTGCAGAGGGTTTTGGAACTATCCTGGCATGGTACCACGTGCTCATGGTAGAACCATTGTACCTTGTCCCCCTAGTGGATAATCTCATCATCGTACTCCTCATCCATCCTCATCACCTTCTTCTTTTCCTCTCTCTCACTCAATTTCCAAGTGCGCAAATGAGGAATAGTAATTCTTAAAATTACTATATGTAGCTTTTCCCTCCATTTTTAACCTTTTTTAAGTTCAGGGTATTTTTACCCTTTTTAACCACTTTTTCATTTAACTAATCCTCTAACTTTTGCGGACTGCCATTTGCACACCGTGTGTCCGTTTGCCTCCATTCAAAAGCCAATCTTCATGGTTTTTCAAGCTCTATCCAATGGTTCCTTCCATTTCTTCATATCAAGAAGTCACCCAGGGCCCCTTTTTCTTCCCCATCCACCCTCTCGAGGGGGCATACCCTACCATTTTCCTCCATTCTTCCGTCATGATCATTCCCTTGTGACACTGGGGCATCTGCCTTCATTTCCCACCATCTCGGAAGCTTATGCAACTTCTCCCATGCTGGGGCATCATTTTCTAGTTGTTTCCCCTATCAAATTAGCCACATTTTATTTTTCTTCAAAACACTATTATTCTAACAATATTTCAAAGAGGGGAAAAATGTAGACATCCAAATTTGACCACTCTCATATGGTCAAATCATCCCCTTTATTCGTCTATTGCTTATCCCCCATCGATATTAATTAAATGATTTATTTAATTAATATTTCCCCTTTTTCCTAAGGTTCCTAAGGTATTTAATTTAATAATTAAATAATTTATCTTTTACTCCTTCCTCTCTAAATTAAATAAATACATCAATTTATTTAATTTAATCATTTGGTCTTTTGAATTTAAATCAATTTTAAATTCCCTCTTTTATCTCTCCTTGTCACATATGCCATAATCCCCCTTTAATCTGGATTAGTTTAATTAATCCATGATTAAGATGTGCACACCCTTAATCAGGATTAATGTCACATCCTCCATAACTTGCATCTTGCTTCTAATCCTTCATTAGACTCCTTAATCACCTATTCGCACAACCTTAATATAATCCTCATACCATTTATGGCATACCTCCAATTCAACCATCATAAATTCTTTCTCCATTTAGCCAAGACAACCTCTTCCCCATGTGAATTAAAAATTCACATTTACTGCTCCAAGGCTCTCCTCTTCCCCATGTGGGTTATTGAGGAATTCTAAAATTCCTCATGTGTCACATCTCCCACATGGGAACAAGGAACTCATTTATGATGGGACCTTGTCATATCCCCAAGGTACTTCCAAGTACCTTCTCATCATGTGAATTAAAAAATAATATTTATTCCTCCAAGGTTTCTCTATGAGGATTTTTGAGGAATTCTAATTTCCTTATGTGTCACATCCCTCCCACATGGGGACAAGAACTTCTTTTTTGAGGAAATATTCTCCTAATCCCAAGGTACTTTCAAGTACCTCCACATCACATTCCTCCTTTACACCTCATTGCCACATGATAATATGTGAGGGCTTGTGAGTCCTCAACTCACCATAGCCCTTCATCTTGTCCACGGTGGCCAAAACCTAGCCTTCCATTTCTCTAGAGGCTTTTCCCCTAGAATATAGGATTTTGGCCTCATTTTCATTCATTCACACATTCACACTCTAGCATTCAAGCATTCAACATTCAAGAACTCTTACATTCACCATTTCTACAACTTTGAAGCTCATATTGCATTCATTTTAGGCACTTTTCCAAATACCCACCTTCATCATTGCTTCCTTCAGGACATCTACATCATTTTGCATATAGTTTTAGGTGATTTTCAATCAAAGGAGCACACAAGCAATTGAATCAAAAGGTCCAACCAACCAATTGACTTGGGCAAGGTAAAATCATTGTTTTCATCTGTTTTTTGTTCAAGTCTAACTAGGCTTATCTTAAGGTGTTGTTTTGTGTTGTTCTTCCCTTTGCATTTCATTTGTTTTGCATTATTTTAGGTTAGAAAACACACTGCACATAGATCCATCAAAGAGAGGTTTTTTTTTTGAAGAAGATCCTTCATGACTATTCATCTTGTGTTCATTTTCCAAGATCTACCCAAGAGGATTAAGCTTCTCCAAGGGAACCAAAGCTCTGATACCAATTTTTGGAACACAAATATCTACTAAGGGGGGTGAATCAATAGATCAATAAAATTTAACTTTTAACACCTCTTAAATAAGATTAAAGATAATGAAAATATCACACACACATAGATGCACATAACACCAGATATATGTGGAAAACCCAATATGGGAAAAACCATGGTGATAAATGTTGCTAAGATCTAATGTCCTAGTCTAGCCCCACAATAGAATCTCATTGGTTACAATATTTAAGGGCACCAACCCTAAGGAGACACCAATCACTTGATTTAAGAGCACCAACTCTAAGAAAGCACCCACTCCCTAACTAAGAACCCACACAGCTTTTTGGTGGCACCAACCAATCATATTTACAATGAAATTTATGGAGCAAAATCTTCTAATTACATATGATTCAAAATGAATCCAAATCAATGTTATAGACATGTTCTAAAACTTCTCATTCTTTGCTTTGCTCCCGAGTAATCATTTACACAAACTTTGTTGCTACTGCAATATCAGCAACTCATACCTCTCTCTTTTTTCCTTTTTTTGTTTTTATTTACCTCTACAACTCAGCGCATATTCCAAATGATATTTCCTAGAACTCAATCTTAGTCTCCTCTACACAGCATATACATACTACTTCAACTCTTACTTCTCTATTAGACTTAGTTCATCTTTTCTTCATTGACAAGTCTTCTCTTCTCAAGCCATGCACCACACAATCCATCACAATTGTAATTTCTATTTTTAGTGACCATTAAACCTATGGTTTCATTTGCATTTAATTCCATACATTCTTGATCAATTTTTTCTATATTTCATGGTCATCTGTGCATTAATGAATTTTTTTATTACCTCAAATCACCCAAAAAAATATAGTTGGAGTAGTTAAAGCAATAATTTTCATTTTTTGTGTCATATTTCATTCGCTTAACTAGGAGTTCCATCACTTATCCATTGAAATAATCAAATATTTACATGTTTTTCATTGATATCTTTCTTCACTCCATAATTAGATGGTTATCACTCAGTCATTTCAACCTTAAAACATAATTGTCAAATTATATTAGCTTTAAATGATGGTCGTAGATCTCTATTGCATGACTTTAGGTTTGGCATGTTTTGATTCACGCATGAAGAGTAATCAATGTGATCCATATGGCTTGCATGATGTAACCAAATTTTTCTACATGTCAATGTGAACATGTGTCCCCTTTCCATGTTTCTTGTTGGTCAACACTGGGACCCACCAAGCTTCCACAGAATGGTAGAAATACTTCTTTAGTTTTGTTGACCTTTTTTTCCCTTTTCATTAAGGGTCGGGTGTTGAGTATCCTTCTTACCTTGTACTTGAAGTGCTTTGAAGGACTTAAGAAAGAAGTCTGAACACCAACAATTGACAAGCATTACTCCTAGTGGGTTTTGGCCATCGGCCTTACCCTTTACCTTCTATCGCCTTCCACTTCATACGTAAACCATCATCTAATCTCTAAAATCCCAAAGAATTCTTTGAGATATCATATGTCGGGGTTCACTCTTACATCTTACCACCTACCTACATTTTGATAAGGCATAACCATCCTTTCAACATGCAATCCCCAAATCCTTTTGAGTATCAGAGTTCGAGTTTCCATCATACTCCTTTCTTCACTTTATGATAATGTGTAATCCTTAACACCAACCTTCGAAGCTCAATAAGGTAAGACATAAACCAACTTGTCAAAGCATTATGTCCAAAAAAATTTGAACTTCCCAAATTCTATCTTCTTTTTCTTTGTGCATTTAATATGAGGTATCACCAAAGCTCGAAGTCTGACACCTTTTGGACTTTACTCATTATTTCTTCATTTATTTGAGGCATTTGGTATAAGGTATGACTGAAGAAAAAAGTCTTAAATCCTACAGTATAGTGTAATCCTTAATCCAAAATTCTGAAACCTGATCAGACTTAACTCAAATAGTCTATCTCCTTCCTTCTTTAGCAATCATTATAAGATAGGCCCAAGGCCCAAAGCTCAAACTTCTGCAACTCTTAAAGACTTGCTTCAATGACAACATAATCATAACAATCTTTCTTTTTGACATCCTTATGATGCTCTTTTTACATCAATAAGCCAATAATTTTCATCATTGGCTATCACTTAGATACCCCTTTTGACATCAATGGCAATCATATTGCCAATAGGGGTCTTACCCTCTTTACAATTCCTTCTTACTATCTTTCTTTTATTTCTTTCCTATTATATTTGTCTCTCTTCTTGCCTCTCTTTTACATTATATCTTTTCCTATACAAATATCTACTTAGTGGGATTTTTCCCTTATAATCTACTACTATCATGGAGGGTATACTTTCAACTAGAAGCTCTACAAATTCTTTGCATAGGTTTGTGGTAGGATTTGATTGATTGTTCTGGCTATTAGTCAATTCCCTACCAACAATTATCATGGGGTAATATTATTTATCATGTTATAGGATTTATTTTTTCTAGTTTTGATCATGATAATATGTGTATTTTATCAAAACCTGCTTATCCCCGCACACTTTAGACCAAAATTTGAGAGATATTTTGATACCCTCATATCTCTCCATTCCTATATAATCCTATTCCAGATTGTCATAGTCCTATTGATGATGTAGATAGAATACTCTTTGATGGTGATGTTTTAGATTAGCTTGATTATACTAGGTCTTACATGTTCTAGTGGTATAGAGATTTATTTTCTTTCTCACACTCCTCTTATCAAGATCACATATATTTCTTCTATTGTTTCTAATTAGATTATTTCTATTATTTCTAATGTGTTTTTTTATCAGAGCTTTATTTTCCATGTTCACTTAAGAAGGGGTGTTAGAGTAAAAAAGGTAATAACCTAATCAATTACTATTATGTCCATTTTCACAGTAGCATTCTTAATCTTACTTAGGACATGTACCTTTTTTATCTCAATTCATAGGATTACAACACGTTTCATAATCAAATTTAATCCTCACCTAGGGTTCATCTAGAGTTTCTTTATCCTTTACCAAGGATAATTCAATATATATTGTAATAAATTTATCATTATTATATCAATAGAATGTTAGAATTGTGAAAAACACAAGCCACGAGATCAAACAATAAAAAAAGACACCTTCTATGCAAGATATCTACAAACAATATGTGCAATATCCCTCAATAAGAAAAATCTATAGAAGAACCTCAAGAAACTTCAAGGAAAACAAGAGTCCTCAAAGGTTGAGAGTTTGAGAGATCAAAATAGAAATCTCTGAGTAATAATACAATGAGGGTTGAGTTCTATATAGGAGCAACCCTAAATGGTAAAGGGATTAGATTAGGACAAGTGTCAATATCACATGCAATGAGACAAAATGATATAATAATAGCTCACTTCAGTTAACATAGAAAAGAACTTAGTTAATAAAGAACTAAGTTTAGCTTCAATGCATGAGAATAAATTAGACTATAATTAATTAAAGATTAATTAATTATTATCTAATGCGGAATTACTCTAACACGCCACTTAAGATGAACTTAGAGAGTAGTTAAAAACCCTAAAAAGAGAATGCATGATGGGTCCCAGCAAAACAAGGCCTAGCGAGGTACCCATGTACAAATAAAATATCTCTTAAAATTGGAGAAAAGGATAATACCACAATGGGAGAAAAATCCTCTCCAAAAGAGAGAAACTCAAATGAAGGACTAAAAAAGCCTCTAAATCAAGGTAAAGGATGAAGAAGCCTCCAACCAAAACAATGTTATGAAAAAAGAGGAACATGTAGAACATCTCTAAAGCACAAAGAAGTTGTAGATTGTTGTTGAATGATGATTGATATGATTTTGAAATAAAGAAATTCCACTAAAAAAATGATGATCAAGATCAAGATAACAAGAATCTGCATGAGTGCTTACAATGACACTACTCGATACAGATGGAAAAAAAATGAAAAACATCTGGAACTTGAAGATGCAAATGTCAAGATCAAGAAGATAATAATCTACAAGAGTGCCCCCAACAACACTACTCGAATTAGATGGAAAAAAAAGGAAAACATTTAGAATTCAAAGATATAGGTGGTACATGAATCTGCATGAGTGACCCCAACAACACTACTCAACATGCAATTCAAAAATGTAGGTATCAAATAGTCTAAAGAACATTGATCAAGAGAGATATAATAAATTGCATGAGTTTCCCCAACAACACTACTTGAATCAAATGGAAAACAAAGGAAAACATATGGAACTCAAAGATACAAATGGCACATGAAACTATATGAGTGACCCCAATGACACTACTCAACATGCAAGATGCAAGTTGAAAATACAGGTACCTAGTAGTCTCTAAAAAATAAAATGAAAGGTCACCTCCAAAAATACAAATGCAAGAGTGTCCATATGGTAAGTGCTCCATCTCACTGAAATTCATGTAACCAGTTGCCGATGTACACTACATCTGAAAGTATATAAGAACAAGAACTAAATACATAGATAACTCAAATTCAAAACTAAAGAAGCATTAGCACCAATAGTAGAAATCCCCCCATAATGTTGAAAAGGGGGAGTCATGATAGGTACACTGAAACTGTGTGAAACCATGAAGTGCATGTAGGAGAAACAACCCGCAAATAAAAGGGTGTGCAAACTAAGGCACACACACATGAGGCAAGAATCACTAGGATTCACTATTTTCTATAGAATGGACACTCACTTGACAAAGGTGCGATGTAAAATCAAAGGAAAACATCAACCCCCATGGAACTTTATATCATATTGTGATTACAAAAGGTACAACAAGATGTGCAAAATCCCCAAAAAGTATACACCAAACTGGCAATTTATGTCAATACATCTACACAAGAGAATGTGTATGAAAAAGATGTCTATAATGCCCAAATAGGATAGAATACTAGAAATACATAAAGAACAGCCAAAAATGAGTCATCCCATGTAAACAAAAAGTTTCCAAGAGCTAAGATGTCCAAATAATTCACCAGAATGTGAAAACACAAAAACCTAAATAAAATGTACCTAAAAAGAAATTTGGAAAAGTGCATGTATGGCTATAAAGATCTCTAAAAGGTCATCCCAACACCACTAAAATCATGAAAAATAGAGAAACTAGTCAAAAGTTATGAGCTCGAGACTGAAAATAGCACCTCTAACTTCAATTGGTTGTAGAAAGCACCAATAGCCAAAATAGTTAATGAGACCCACAACACTAGAAATTTGGCAAAACTAGCTTTTCAGCAATATCTTGTTCACCAAACAACAACATCGTACGCCAAAGTTATTGCCAAAAGAGAAAAAAAGATGCCTTTTAGGGAACAAAGGGGTCTTGAAGGGGTCTTACACAAGTGTACATATAGTTGATGTCATGTTGATGTCAGCAGAATATTTCTTCTTCCCAAAAAAAATTGACCCCAGTATCTAAAGATTCATCAGAATATTATGTCCATTGAATGGAAAAATTGTGCTCATCGAAAAAATGTAGGTCAATGGAAAAAAGGACAAAATATTTTATATGGATTCCACTCGTCAGAAAGAAATTTTTTCACTAGAGAAAAAAAGATAGATAGTGTCAGAGATTTCATAGGTGCTCAGGAAAATTTTAAAATTGTTGGGATAATGTAGGTTGCTGGAAAAATTTGGTTGGGAGTCAGCATTTTAAATAAAGCCCCCAAGTGGCACTAATTAGGTCACCATCATTGGCTATTATGGTCATCGATGAGCTTGTAAGTCACCGGCCTTCGGGTAATAACCCCCAATAAATGTGTCGATCAACCTATAAGGCGCTAGTCAGACCAAAAATACACCTCCTAAAAATTTTAAATGTGCCCCTCTAAAAAATTAAAACCTACCTTTCAATATTTTATAATTTTTTTGAAATTTTCTTAAAAAATAAATTTTAAAAAAATTGTCAACCTCCTTTTTTTACTTTTTCTTGAACCACGTGTAGGTGACTGTATAGGGGTTGTACAACCCTTTTACAAAAAAAAATCCTCAAAATCTCATGATGGCGAAATAGGTTGAATTTATAGTCAAAATTCATGGAATTATCCTCTTGAATCCAACAATAAGGTCCTTTTCATGCCAAAATGCACCAAAATCGTAGCTACCCTCTGGAAAAAAAGCAACTGCTTCAAAACCTTATAGATCTTACCTAGGAGTCCAAATCAAGCCAAAAAAATCCAAATCTGACTTTCTTGATAGCTCTAAATCCAACTTTGAGGTCTGTTTCATGCCAAAATGCACCAAAATTTTTCCCACTTCCAAAATTTGCAAAAAAAGAAAAGGGGGTTCCAAATCTTACACCTATAGCCCTTGTTGAAGAAAAAACCCTCATAAAACAAGGAGTTTGTTGAATCCACGCTCTAATACCATGTTAGAATTGTGAAAAACATGAGCCATAGGATTAAACAATGAACAAAGAAACCTTCCATCTAAGAGATCTATAAACAATATGTGCAATATTCCTCAACAAGAAAAATCTATAGAAGAACCTCAAGAAACTTCAAGGAAAACAAGATTCCTCAAAGGTTGAGAGTTTGAGAGATCATAAGAAAAATATTTGAGTAATAATATAATAAGGGTTGAGTGTTGTATGGGAGCAACCCTAAATGGTAAAGGGATTAGATCAGGACAAGTGTCAACATCACATGCAATGAGACAAAATGATCTAATAATAGCTCACTTTAGTTAACATAGAAAAGAACTTAGTTAACTTAATAAAGAACTCCTAAGTTTAACTTAAGTGCATGAGAATAAATTATATTAATAATTAATTGAAGATTAATTAATTGTTAGTTAATAAATAATTACTCTAACATAGAACTCTTGGAGTTTGATAGCACACTATTTACTTTTTCTCTCTTCTATGATAGGGTGTTTTAGTTGCAAGTGATTTTTGGAAGCTATAGGGCTTAATCATCAACTCCCACATCTACAAGGGTTTGAAGTTAGTGGGTACATACTACATTGGATGGATACCTAATCTTTTAGAGCATTATTTTTCAAACCTAATATTTCCATTGCTCTAGAAGTCCTAAGAACTAAAGGATTGGCTATCAATTTATCAATTTTGAACACCTTTCTCTAGGCCCTTAGAATAATTATATACATCTTTTTCTTACAATATTGTCACTATATCTCTTTTTGCATAGTGCTAGCACAGGAAGAATCTTGAGAACACCATTTTATCTATTGGATAAAGTATTTCATTTAATAGTTTAATTTTTTATTCTATATTTTTTAGTTTATCATTTTTACCCTACCTATGCAAGGTATGCACTATTTACTCCAATGGATGCCACATGTCCCTCACTACTATAGTATACTGATGGCCTCATGCTAGCAAAAATAGGAATCTTTTCCCTAAAAAATCACCTTAGCCCACAAAACTAATTCCACCTTCAAATTGGTGGTTTTTTGCCAAATAATAGTGGTTTTGGGAAATATTTGGGCATTTTGGAATATGAGTGAATATTATATCAATTGAGAGAATATTTTATCAATGTGAGTGCTAATGTGAGCAATAAATTAGCCCAACATCATCATCTTTCTTTCCCCAACCTACCCTATCATACCTTGTATTTTTTATGTTTCTACTCCAACTTTGTAGGCTCTATTCTGAGTCATATAAGCTCCTTTTTGTTAAAAAAAATATTTTGGATATAATTTCAAAATATTCACAATGGTATAGATTCTTTTTTATTTTGGTGTGTATACTTTTAAAACTTAAATATTTTCACAATCATTGAGCTAAGAAGTTTTCATTTTGGGAACTTTCAAGGCTCTATTTAGGCTCATATGGTAACATTTTTTGGAAGTGTATAAATTTATGTACTTAATAATGGGTGATCATATTGATTTCCTTATACTAAAAAATTATACTTTCATTTGTGTGGCCAAGTTTGGCATCTAAAATGTATTAAGATCAATACCACTTCAATGATTTGGAAAGTAGCATCTATAATCACACTAAGTATAAAGAGATAAAAACATATATGATTTGGGGGTCATTAATTGAGTGAATTTGGGGGATATTCTTATGGTTGTGTTTTCATTCTTATTAATTTGTATTCTTTCCTTCTTTTTTCATCATGGAGAAATATTAAATTTCACTTCTAATACCTTACAACTATTATAAATAGGGATTTGAAATGAAAAAATTGTTAAGAGTTAAGAGGTTGTATAGGATAGTTCGTGGGCTTGATGTCAATAAACTAATGATAAAGTTAAAATAGAATAATTGCTTAAATAATTATGAAAAAATTATTATCTATTTGGGTTTGTATGTATCTACTAAGTTGTTTCATATTGAGCACCTGGATACACCTATGCTTATGTAGACTATATTGTCAAAATTATTTGGGTAATCAGATGAAATACAAGAATTTTTTATAAAATTAATTAATAAATATTAATCCATATAATTTTGAAAACATTAAGACTTCATTAGCAAATTCAAGTGACTAAGAGTACAATTGAAGGATTAAAAATTTAAAAAAATAGATACATAGATATAAAGTGTTCTCTCTAAGCTAGGACTTGATTATTTAATGTTTTTGTTTACTTTTTTTACTAAAAAAATTACCTTTAGTATTGAATTCAATATTCCTTTAGTTCAACATTTTCAATGTAACTCACTAGGAAGTAAGATAATCTTATTTGAATGGGCCCCTTGAAGTCTTCAAAATTTCAAGCCTTTATTGTAAAGGATGAAAAGGCTTCTAGTGGAAAAGAGAAGAAAAAAAAACAAACCTAAAATTAACACCCAACAACAATCCACTTCCACAAAATAATAGAAAAAATTCTCTTCCAAATAGGAATAATCTAAGAAGGAGAAGCTTTGTCATGAATTTTGTAATAAATTAGGGCATGATGAAGATCAATGTTATTCAAAATAGATTGATCAATTAATGCATCTTGTTAAGAAGAATCAATTCAATTTATCTTCAACTATGTCAAGATGGTATATCTTCTTCTTCTTATTCACATTTAGAGAGAATAAAGGGGTAAGCACTTTTTTTAGTTGTAGATTCTAAGATAGAGAGATGGATACTTTATTATAGAGCTTCACATCATATGGCTTCATCCTAGAGTATGTTCTCTTCATTTGAAACTTGTTCATCGCCACACAATATAATGGCTAAAAACACATATATTTGTGTTAATGGGAAAGGGTCTATGGCATGGATGAAGGATCATTTAATGATTTCCTTTGTGTGTATTCATTGGAAACTAGTATCCTTTCTATTTATTAGATCTAACATGTTGGAACAAGGAAGAGCATTGAGTTCATAATAAATTCTATGATTATTTAGGATATGCATAGAATATGTACTATTATAATTGGGATATTAGATAATTAATTTTAATTTTACACCTTATTGAATTTTTCTCCTATTGTTCCTTTGAATTATGTACACACTTGCAAACCTACTATGGACACTTATGAGGAGATTCAGTATGGTCACTTAAATTTTGATGTTCATTTATTGATTAGCATTCTAGAGACATGTGCTAACATTTCATCTCCTCCACATCTTGTTACTTCTAATGAGACTAGTGTTGCTAAATTTGTGGCTTCTAGTTATTTACTACGACATATGCAATCTTCTAGATATAGCTACTTGGGATCAGTACTTGACAAACATTACAAGTTTATTGTTTGAATTCTATCTTGTAAAATTAGTAAAATTAGAGGACACTATAGAGGATATTCATATCCTCTTTGATGTTAGCTCATATATATTTGCATCATCCTCTTTTGATTTCATGAGGGTACTTTTAGACCCTCTTTTTCTTTCTCCGCATTATCATTTTTCATAGTTTGAATTGGGTTGGATATTCTTGAGCAAAATTTAGATAATGCACATTTATATTTGGATTATGTTCTACATCCATTTGCACAAGATTAATTTTCACCTTCATTAGTGAGGCATGGAACTTAATAGGCCCAATTGATGGAGTAGAATTGAAATTTTATAAACCAAAACATAGTGCAAAATATTCCAAATTAGAAAGCATATAATTTATAATACAACTAGTATATACATTATTAGTAATATTATCAACATCCAAATGTTTATCAAAATATAAAAGATCAACCCCAAAGACATGCTCATAATTTTTTTCTATAAAGATAGCCATTGAAAAGAGAAACATGCATACGCCTCAAATTCTATCGTATCCTAGGTTATCCTAATCTAATTCCAAATGATATTAGGGGGAAACTAGCAAATTTATAGGGAAAAAATGTTGTCACTAGTAAAGATCATTTAAGATATTTCATCAATGCAATTGATGGGTATGAAACAAAGGATGAAGTTACCATGATGAAACTCTTTGTATATTCACTAAAATAAACTACAAAATAATTGTATATAAGATTTTTAGATAGCATCATAAACTCATGGAATGATTTTATGAGACTTTTCATATTGCAATATGGAGAGAGGATTGATCACAAGTTGTCAATCCATGAGGTTACTACCATAAAGAAAGGGGCAGATTAAGGTGTTGGTGATTTCAAAATAAATCTTGTGATGACTATAATAAATATGCATATCCATGTTAGGCCCAATGAATCCATATTCTTGGTGATGTACTCTAGATAATTCAATGAAAAATTAAGCTACTTCCTCTAGGATAAGAACCCTCGATCACTAAGGTGAGCTTATGCCTTGGAAATTAATATAGAGAGTGACATGAGAGATTTAAATAATATTTTTAAGAGAGCTAATTTAAATATTTTAATACTAGATGCAACCACATAAAGTAGTCCCCTCACAACTAAAGGAAAGCTTGACAAGTTAATGGGGGTGATAAAATATCTCTCATATAGGGTTGCTCGAAATGAGAGGGGATTACCTTATAACAATATCACTACACATTTAAATAAGGTTTAAAGTCTACAAAACCCAGACTATAATCATAATTGGTCTAAGAATCCTAGAAAAATGGTAATTGTACGGTTTCAATACATGGGAATTAAGGACATCAAGAAAGATGCACCCATGATCTCTTGAGGAAGGACCATGTGAATCTTAAGTAAGATTACTTTTAGTGTGAAATGTGTTATTTTCCTCATGATCCATCCAAATGTGTCATTTCTATAGTAATTGAATATGGGAGAGAATTTCATAACAAGGATTTTACCCCTAAGTACGTTGAGGATGATAATGGGGACCAATCTGATGTGTAGCATGAGGAGATTTTTTCTCAATAGGATAATGATAGCCCTTGTTAGTGTAGGTTTTTATTTTCCTAGTGGGTTAATTTATTTCTCCTTGGTCCTAGGTTTTTCCTACAATTTTATTAAGTTGTCTTAGGTTTATAAAGTGATTTTAATTATTTAATAACTAGGAGATAAGGAGATAAGGAGATAAGGTAATGAGGTTCCACCATTCTAAAAGGGTGGAGCATTTACTATTTTGATCACTTTATTTAAAAATTTTGATCTTTCCCTCTTGGTTGGATTTGTCACATCCACTCTCTCCCTAGTTATATATAAACTTACTACCTAGCTTACATATTCATATTCATTTTGCATACTTTGGCATACATGTACATTGATGCATGCAAACATTTTTTTGCAACTTTTCTTTGAGCTCCTAATACAAATTTTTCATCTTGACATTTGCACATCTCCTAGAATTTTGGGTCTATAATTGTGTTCTTTCATTTAAAATTTTATAGCTTATCTCTCTCATAGAAAGATCTTGGTTATTCATATGTTTCGTATTTCTAACAACCCTCACAATTGGTATGAGCTATAGAATGAATATTTTATTTAGCTTAAATAAATGATGTAATAAATATACAAGAGATAAAAACCATCATATGAAGATATTAAAAATATCACTATCATGTAGGTTTAATGTGAATGCCAACTAAGAAATAGGTAATTAGGTGTTGAAGGTCAAGATCAAGATGTTGTACCAAAGGTTCCAATTTCATAAGCAACCAAAAAAATATATACAAATAGGGAGCATAAAATATCACCATCTATTAAAAAGGTACACATACCAGATGGACACATGAAAAAAAGGTATATTCTCAAATATAAGAGTGTTAAAGTTTCAATCAATAGCATTGAAGGCTCAGTATTTTCCAAAAGGAACACCAATACAAGTAGTAAATAAAAGACAAGAGGATATTAAGGAAGTTGGAAGTGTTGAAAAATATAAGTAGGTTATTGTTGGTGATTAGGTAATGCCTTACTATAAGAATTATATAATCCACTCACTTACCAACTTATTAAATAATATATATGACTCTAGCTTTGGTCCAACTGAATATTCAAGTGCTCATCAGAGAATTGTTTAAGATCTTAGAACATAGAGAGAGGAAATTGGTTTATATCAATGCACCAACTATTTTTGATCTGCCTATTGAGCCCACAAGTATCCTAAGGAAGATGAAAATGAGGAAAATAACCAAGAAACTCAAGAATTTTACCTTGGAACTATTTCAATAGAAAACCAATTGGTTGTGGATCTATATTATACTTACCTATTGATAAATGGATGGTCGGTACATAATATTATGCTAGATTATAAAGCATCTAGTAATGTAATACCTTTGGAATTCATGAAATGGTTAGGATTATAAATATAAAATTGTATTTCTTTGATAAGTTCATGAGGTGAATGTAATTGGAACTATAAAAAATGTTGAAGTACAATTTTTTGTCTACTAAGGTAAGTGTTTTTCAATGGATATTATCATAGTTGACTATCCAACTAAGCGGGTTATGTTGTCTAGTGGGAAAATTTAATTGGTGATAGCATCCAAATAGACATATATTATGCTACCATACCATTTTAAGGTAAGGAGGTATAATTACATAGGAAAAATAAGATCATTCACATTGTGGAGAATCTAGAAGAGGAAAGTAATGAAATATGATACCTTGATGTGGAATTTGATTATTTTGTAGGCTATTGTGATGACAAGATTAGAAATCATGCATATCCTGGTGTGTTTCCTGAAATTCAAAGTTCAAGAAATCATGGAATTTATGACATGTATTTTGATGGCACAATTTTGAAATATGGAAATGGTGCTATTATTTTATTGGTATCACCAAATGGCACAAATAATTTCACCTTTAAGTTAAACTTTGAATGCACCAATATTGTGGTTGAGTATGAAACCTTACTACTTGGCTTAAATATGGTCTCCAAGTATGGGATTGAATGTTTAAGTGTTCATGGTGATTTGGAACTTGTAGTGTCTCATGTTAGAGGCATGTATTCTTATAGGGAGAAAAGGTTAATAATATTTTGGAGGATATAAATGAGCTATTTTATGTTATTGAAATCAATTGGGTGAATAGGAAAGAGAATGTGACCATTAAATTTTAACACTTACATGCCATCTCCACAGTAAAGGAGTAGTGTAGAGATCCTCACTAGACCTAGTATCCCTAACAACATCTATAATTGGAAATTCTTCAATGATGATTAGAAGATATATAGTTTTTTGAATTGTTGCAACCATTTCAAAAATAAACTAATTGATTGGTATTCCATGGTAGAGGAAAATTAATATGAGAAGGAGAAAATCTTTGGGAATGAGATTATACAGTTAAAAATGTTATTCCTAGAGGTCTTGTTGCTCTTGGGAGAATGTTTGAAAATTTTGATTGTTACAAGATGAGTAAGCATATCAATAAGGAGGATGTGGAGGTGGTAAACTAAGGAATCTATGGATCTCTTAAAATTGTCTACCTTGATAAGTAGAAACCAACAAAGAAGAAAATGTAGATTGCAGTATTTAAAAAGTATAGAAAATGATTTTCTTGGTCTTATGATGAGTTGAAGGCTTATAGGAAGGATTTATTACAATGTGCCATTTATTTGGATCCTAGTACAAATCCCTTCTGACAAAATCAAAGACCCTTCAATCTCACACTCACCCCTCAAATATAAAAGTAATTAATGAAGCTCAAGGATTGGGTAACAATCAAACCAATAAAGCATTCAAAGTGGATTTCTAACCGTATACTATTAAGATAAAAATTATGATATTAAGCTATATGTAGATTTTAAAAAAATTAATTTCAAGTCATTAAAGGACAATTATCCACTACCTAGTATGGACTATATATTGTAGTAAGTGATAGGGTCCGAGTTGATATCTATGATGGATGGCTTGTCAAGGAATAATTAGGTGGTATTTAAGGAATAAAAGCAACATAAAATTACTTCTACTACACCATGGGGAAAGTTTGTTTGAATAAAAATTTTAAATTAGGCTTAATAATTAAATATCCACATTCCAAACACTAATGGATATTGCATTTATGAGCCCTATCAATGAGATTATGGTGTTCTACCAAGATGGTTTGACTACTTACTCCAAGGATCAAAATGATAAATACAAAAACTTGGATTTAATCTTCAAAAGGTTCCTAGAGTATGGTATTTATATGAATCACAATAAATGTATCTTTTGTGTGGTAGAAGGTAAGATCCTTGGACATGTTATTGATCTCATCCCACAGCCCAAAATAGTCAAGACAGTCCAATTATTTTTTGGGTGGATTAATTTTATCAGGATATTGTTTCCAACATTCAAAAAATATTAAGGTCATTTCCAAGTTGTTGAAGAATGGATAGTCAAAATATGGGACAAGGAATCAATAGATTTCCTTGTGGAAATAAAAGATGCACTGAAAAGATTTCATATCCTACTAAGCCCTAGTTATGCAAAGTATTTTCAAATATATTCCATTGTATAATTCTATATATTTATGCTATTTTGTTACAAAAAAAATGATGAAGGTTATGAATTGTCAATATCATTCTTTAGAGGGGCGGTGGGCCTAGCTCGATTGGCTAAAGCATCCTATTGCAAGCAAGAGGTCACAAGGTCTAGTCTCCCCACCATCCCTATGGTACCGGAGGGTGTGTTGTGCCAACATCACCGATCATGTGAAAAAATTTTACCAGGCGCACTACATTTTATAGGGGGCAACTTATATATATATATATATATAAAAACACACCTATGCCCTTGTTAAGGTAGTGAATAACTTAAAATCATATTTTATTCGAGCCAAAATCACTACCTTTATATTGCATATAGTAGATAGGGACATCTTTATTCAATAGGAATCATTGGACAAGAGGTGTAGAAGGATCAACAATATCTAGGAATATAAATTGAAAGTGAAAATAACAAAGATATTCAAAGTTTGAGGCCTAGCCAAATTAATGATTGATACAAATTTTGATACAATTGTGCATTAAATAAATTCTAATCCACCCATTTCTACTTTTCACTTGAAGGATTGTCTTTGGTATAAGGACATTGTATTTTATTTAGAAAACTTGATTTGTCCCGCAAAGTTGGATGATAAACAAAATATGACATTAAAATTGATAGATCAAAGATATGTGTTGTTCCAAGGTTAATTTATATGGAGAAACTTTGATGGTTTTCTCTTCAAGTATTTAGACAATGAGAATTTTGAAAGGTTTGTATAAAAATTTCACCAAGGATCATTTAATGGGAATTTCATGTCACAAATTACTACTCATAAAATTATGAGAGTAGATAATTATTGGCCAACATTATTTAGATATGTGATCAAATTTTAAAATGGTGTGATTCTTGAAATAAGTTTTATAGTAAGCTTAAATTTGAAATTGCACTCCCCCTCATGACCATTTAATAAAGGATCCATTCTTATAATGGGGTATAGACTTGTAGGGAAAACAACTAAAAATTCTAGCAAAAAATACAAATGTATATTGGTGGCCATTGATTACTTCACCAAATGGTTGGATAAATCCTTATAAGACATGCCATATCAAAAATAGTGATTAATTTTTTATTAAGTAACATCATTACAATATTTGGTGTACCATCAAGTATAATTGTCAATAATGTAATGTGCTTCAGGTCTCAGTATTTTGATATATGCTCTTGATATGGGACCATTTTGACACATTCATCCTCTTATCATATATAATGAAACAAACAATCTAAGTCTAATAACAAATGCATCATGAATATAATTAAAAAAACTCTAGATGTAAACAAGAGAAGATGTGATCATAAGCTAAAGTTTGTTGTTTGGGTAGAAAAAATAACTTATAAGAAGGGTATTGGAAAGATTCTATTTGAACTAGTTTATTGAAAGAAGGCCAAATTACCAATTAGTATAGAATTACCAATTTTCAAACTATTGTAGAAAATTTAAGGAGAAGAAGACGGTGTCATTTCCCAAAGAATGTATCAGTTGACCAAACTAGAAGTTAGAAGAGAAGCCCATAAAAATAACCTATTGAGACAACAAAAAATAAAGTATCTCTTTGGTAAAAAAGTTATCTAGAAGAAGTTTCAAGTAAGATATTTTATGGAACTCCAAGTCAAAGGATAAGGAAAGCATGAAAAATTTTATCCCTTATGCATTTAGCCCAATTAAATTTTTGAGGGATGCAATCAAGGAAATTTTCACCTTATAAATCTTGGTGGATAATTCTTGGAGTTGTCAGTTCATGGACAACATCTTAAACATTACTTCTCTTGAGTTATGGCTCGAGGAACCTTTTTATATATGTTTTTATACATTGTCTATCCTTGTGTCTTTTATTTTTTCCTTATTTATAGATCTATGTGTGAGAAAATATGTGAATTATAATAATCAAAAACACACAACAGATGCAATGTATTACATTAAGGAAATCTAAATTAACAACAAAATTCAATAAAATGATTCCATAAAGACATTCCATCTTCCTCTATTCCTAAGGATCTTGTATTAGTGCTCTCAAATCTTAATTATGCACTGAATAATTGGGATGAAACCTAAGAAATGAGTAGCCATTAATTCTAGAATGTAGAAACTGTCTACACCTACATGATCTTGATGATTCTATTGGATGATGGACTAAAAAACATGTTGAATGGTAAATTGTTGTATACAAAATGATAATTAAGATGATGCAATGCTGAATTAAACTAATGGAGATGTTATGAAAATGAGTCTAAATGTTGTAAATAAACTAAGACACATCTAAGAAAGCAGCCATGATTCTAATTTACTTGCTAAACTATTCTAAATGCTAAATCAAAACATAAACTAAGTTCTCAAATGCTAAGATGATTTCTACAAAGTAATTGTATGCAATGCTCTCTTATGCAAAAGTTGTAAATGAGCCACTATTTATAGATTTCACCAAGGCATAGGTGAGTTGGCAGCAATGGATGATCAGAGTTCAATCTGGAGAGATCCACAGTGAGAAATGAGGAAGTTAGAGAGAAATAAGGAGGTTGTCCCCTTTAATAGAACAATCTTTCCAAGTGTAGAAAAGAATAAATGGAAAGGAGAAGCCATGTGTCTCCGAGTTTGTTGAGATTTGTTGATGGTAAATACCCATTTTAGAAATTAGAAATAATTATTTTCATGTGACACATGGTGAGATGGAAGATGATGTGGAAGGAGGTTAGAAGAATATGGAGAAATTTGACAAAATTAAAATTTAATGAAAGAGAATTTAATCAAATAAAACAAATTAGTTGCATTTGTTTATTTAATTAAATCATGAAGAAAGTGATTTAGATAAGAGGAATTAAGAAATACAAACTATATAAATAAACTTTGCAATTTATTTATACAGTAGAAGAAATAAAGATTTTTTTTATTAATTAAATAACTAGTATTTAATTAATATTCTCCAAACCAATTTTGGATGTATACATTTTTCCCCTCTTTGAAGTGATGTGTTTACACATTACTTCAAAGAAAAATTTACCAGTGCTGCTAAAATTTTGACGATGCCCCAAATGGTGATTTTCAAAAGATAACGAATGTATGCCCCATCAAAGATAAATCGAGGAAGTTTTGATGATTTTTGAAATTTTCCAATGATTTGTGATGATGTTGATGATGAAATTATGATTTGATGATACTCTAGCGATTTATCTGCCGATATGGAAGAAATGAGCTGGTCTTTGATTAATTGATCCTAAAAAAAAATTAAAATATCCCACCAAAATCACACTCTTAATTACCCTTATTAGGAGGTAAAAAGTGAAAAAGGACTCATTTGTGCATTTTGTGATTTTGAAAATTTTAGAGTGAGAGCAACTTTCAGCATTCGAGTGAGGATGGTGATCCCTTATGAGACTCATCGATTTGAGCAGGTGTAGTGACACAATTGGCCAATGGGATATGAACCTCCGGTACTAATTTTGAAAACTTTTCTTGTAAAATTTTGAATCAATTTTCCTACATTTTTTAATTTTGAATTTTGATTTTTTTCTTTTGATGCATACAAAATTTTCTACAGCGCATAGGTTAACTTTTTTAGTGCATCCACCTATAGTTTCAATGAATAGGCTAGATTTAGCAGTGCATAGATGGTCTATAATAGAGCATCCCCATTTTGGTGTATAGATAGTTTGTAATACTGTATAGGATTATTAGGTAGCACATCTACTAGAAAAGGTGCATCAAACTTTAATTTTGGCGCATCCACCCAAAGTAATGGCGCATCTAAGAGTTTCCCTTGCACATCCAAGGAACTCTCTAGCGCATTGAGAGAAATGGCACATTGCCAGAATATAATAGCACATTCAACTCTTTTAGTAGCGCATATGCTCTTTTGGCACAATAGAGCACTGTTATGGCGCATCCAAGTTAGAATTGAAGATTTTGTAGTTTTTCTCTTGAAATTTGATGATGTTTACTCGCATCAACCAATGATTTATTTTTGATGATAGATTAGAGGATTTATTGTTCTCATGATAGGCAAGATTCAGTAGTGATGATGTTTTTTTGACCTCATGATAGGAGAGGATCAAAAATGTTAACAAGATTTGATGAAATTTTCATTAGAACTGATAGTATGATTGATTGATGTTTGATTATTTTATTGATTTGATTGATTGATTGGTGTGATGATTGTGATGTTATAATTATAGGAGATGAATTTAGATAATCTTCACTCCCAAGAGTGATTCCCATGAACTTGGGAGTTGATCCCACATCTATCACAGGCTAATAGGGATATCATTGAGCGATGTGGATTATCTTCACTGATTGACATGCCCCAAATTAGGATTAATCGAGGATTGTTGGCTACGCTGGTAGAGAGGTGGCATAGCGACCACAACACTTTTTAATTTGGCCACTAGAGAGATGATTGTGATGCTAGAGGATGTCTACAGTATTTTGTGGATTCTTGTGATGTGTGATATCATGACATATGACCACATCGTGTAGGGAGGTATAGATGCCTTATGCCAGATATTCCATAATGACCATATTAGCGGGTATGAGATGCCTTGGTAGGATATGTTTGAGAGGTATACCCCTTTTCATTTCGTGCTTGCAAGATTTTTTGGTGGATTCTTATGTCTTGAAAAGATGGCAAAGGGATTTTCTGTCGGTTTGGGTCAGACACTAGAGCAAATGATTCAGTTTGGGACCTGTTTTGTCTGGGGTTCATGTATGCTCATATAGTTATATCATGATTTTCATCAGGTAGTGTACCTCAGAGGAGCTAGTCTATCCACAGGTGTGACCCTATTACAAATGTGAGCTTGGGAGCATATTGTGGTGACACATCTAGAGATAGATAGATTTCGGCCATTTGGGACACCCTACATCTATGGTTATGTAGGCCCAATTGTCCAACATAAGTTGGGAAAATTGGAGTATTGGAGATGGGTATTAGATGACCTGGATTCTATTACATAGTGGCCATATGTAGACTGTGAGCAATGGATCGAGGATCATTTGGAGATGCCTTATTTTATCATAGCTAGGTATCTTATTGGACAAACACGCTACATTATCAAGAGAATCTCATTGTTGAGAGTGCTCAAACAGTGCGGCCGAGTACAGGGGATACCACAAGGATTGGCCATGTATGTGTGGAGGCAGCAGGATACGACTGAGTGGGGGGCCACTTTATCTTATGATGTTGCATGTGATGAGTATCATGGACTACAACTAATGATTTGGGATTACCATCTAGAGATCATTGAGATATACATGACTAAGGAGTACTCTCAGTACTTTGGTGGGAATCCATTTTTGAGCATCTCTAGGCCTGATGAGTTGGTGCCAGTACTAGAGGATGATGAGGATAGACCACTTAGATGAAGGAGAGGTAGAGGTGGTGGAGATGAGGAGGAGGGGCATGGTGGGGATGACAGTGGAGGTGGTGAAGATGGTGGAGATGATGGTGAGGATTACAATGGTGGTGGTACTCACCCAGTGTTGGATGTCAAAGTGCCTTGCAGGAGGCAATCTTTAGTGGTAGCAACACAGTAGTGTGTACATATACGGTTGCCTTCCCAATAGTAGCAGTCCCAGATTATAGCATTGCATGCCTAGGTACAAACCTTTCAAGGCTAGCTGACACAAGTGCACGGATAGTTATAGACACAGACATAGTTGTTGTCACATGTTCAGGCACAACTTTTATAGGCCCAGAGACAGATACAGACTCTGATAGCTAAGAGGGATGCTGCCAAATAGTAGCTAGCATAGGTGTAGGGTCAAGGATAGGAGCGGGGTCAAGTTGTTGCATTGACTGCTAAGAGAGATTCCCTAAGATGATGGGCATAGCAAGCAGAGGCCATTACTAATAAATTGCAACAGGCTACAACAGTTGTCGAGTCATCAGACTACTTTCAAGAGATTTGTCACACTATCTAGGAGGTTGAGTTTTATAGAGGTCGATATCATGATGTGGTCCCTCCTGAGTGGCGAGAGAGCTTTAGCCAGTCTTAGTCTAGTAGGTCGCAGTCTTGGACAGTGAGTATGGGTGTCACACAGCCATTGTCTGGAGATCGAAGAGATCCAGGTGTAGCAGGAGGTATCAGTTCAGGGATGCTAGCACCGTCTAGAGGGAGCACTACACAGCTCTAACACTTTATGTTTTATTGTGATTTTGACATGTATACATTGCTACTTGATGAGTTACTGCCATTTTTGATGATGTATCTCTTCATATTCTGATATCCTTGTACACTTGGCATTATTTTGAGATATATATGCAATGATGATGATGATGATTGACCTATGTGCTTATGTGTTGATCATGATGGATGCATTTAATTTCCTATTATGTATGCTATGTGATTTTTTATGTGATGTTGATATGATATGTCATGGATGCAATATGTGTTTTGATCCTATGATGCTTTTATGAATTATGTCTATATGCCCTATATGATGAATCTTATTATGTGAATGGAATGTGCTAAATGCTATGTTTTTGTACTTTTCTAGTGCAAATATGTGATGCAAAATATGAAATGGATAGATGGATGATATTATTAATGATGGATAATTCTTAATGTTTTTATGGATGTATGATATGCATGGTACTTTCTATTTTTGTATTTTCCAATGCAAATATATGAATGCATGTATGAAATGGATGAATGGAAATTTATATATGTTGGTGTTTTTGTGGTGCAAATGTATGACTAAATGTATATGAATGAAAATGATATGATAATGCTTTGTTTTTAGATTTTCATGATGCAAATATATGATCTAATGAAAATGAATGCTATAGAAAATGACATAGTAATGCATTTGTTTTTGGATTTTCACGATGCAAATATATGAGCTAATGACTAGATGAATGACAAAATGGCATGATAATGCTATGAATGATGTCCTAAATTCCTAGGTGACCAAAATGTGAATGATCTTTTGGTAATGTCAAATGTACTCAATCTATTAATGATAGAAAAAACATCACTCATAATATTTTATTAGCCTTGGAGAAATCTATAAATACCACTATAGCACCTAGTATGAATGCAACCTAAACATGCAACTCTAACAATGCAATGTTGTCATCCCGATAATTAATTTATTGTGCTTGGTATCATCGTTGAGCTTTTAAAATGTTTAAAGTGAGTACAAACATCGATGGTTTAATTAGACCATGATGACCTAAGTACTACTTTCATGATGTTTGATAGTGCAAGTTAACACAAGCATCTAGGTATAATTGGACCGAGATGACCTAAAAATTTCTTGCATAAACAGACAAGATTTAACTATTTTCCTATGCAAATCTAGAATTTCATCAGTGATACTTTGTAGAGCACGTCCCATGATGATTCACATAGTATTAATGATAAACTCACAAACAACGAACAAAGAAAAATATCATTCTTGATCATAGCTTCTCTAGTTCTTGGCATGCTTGAGTTGCTCCTAAGAAATGATAACAACAATCATAATGCAAATAGTTTGAATATTTGTGTTAAAGTGATAAAACTGTGATTCAGAGTATTGTCACCAAATGAAAAAAAAAATTGATGGATCTTCTTGTTGTTGGTTCAGATGATTGTTTTTGGTGATTCTAATTGATGTTCAAAGTTTTAGCCCACTTGATTGTTGTTTTTTTTTCACCATGTTTCCATATTGTTGTTTGTCTATCATTTTTAAGCTCAAAGATGGATTGCCCCTAGTGAGTTCAAAATTTTTCCCCTAGTGGAAACAAACCAATTTTATTATGGATATCTACAATGATCGACAAGCCAAAGTGAGACATGACCGGCACAGTAGAATATGTACATGAGGCTCAAATGAAGGATGCAAATAGTAATAGAAAAGAACTAATGTGGTCGACACAGTCCAATAGAGGAAGAAGCCAACATGTCACAAATAGTGCATGTTGCCAGGTTTTCATACTTGCTTTTATTGCACTTTTTCAGATTTTATGATTTTTTTGCATTTTTCTCTTTTTTTATTTTTTGTATTTTCTCTTCTTTTATTTTTTTTGTTGTCACCAAGATGCCTATTTGTCAGGTTTTCACTAGGGCGATCATTTTTTTAGGACATTTTCTGATGTTTTTGGATTTTTTCAGGACTTTTTCCAATGCAGCAAATGCATGTGTAGAATTTATTGAGATGGGGACTATTCATGGGCTCTTCAAATAGGTCTCTTATGGTGTGGATAGCTAGTATGCTCTTGATCCATAGACTAACACAATGAAAAAGGGGCCCAACTAATTTGGTTCAAACTTTCCTTTCTTCTCCCTATCCTATTGGTTGTTTGGGTCCTCCTTCAATACCAGGTCACCAACTTGAAATGTTATGGGTTTAAATTTATGATTGTAACTTTTTGACATCCATTTTTGGTAGGATTTCAGGTGGTTCACTGCATGTTGGTGTCATTCATCTAATAGCTCCAGTTCCTAGAATCTAGATACCTAATAGTCCTCATTAGAGATGATACCCTTCAATGAAACCTAGAGTGATGGTAATTCAACTTCAATGGGTACAATGGCCTCAGATCCATATACAAGAGTGTATGGTGTGGCTTCTGTTGGTGTGTGAATACTGGTGTGGTATGCCCACAGAGCAAGGTTTAATAGATGTTTCAATCGTTTCCAACATCATTGACCATTTTCTTCAAGATTTTTAGAATGGTTTTTTTGGAAGCCTTTGCTTGATTGTTTCCCTGAGGATAGTATGGTGTAGAGAAGCAATGTTGAATATTTAACTTCTCACACAATTCTTGCATGTCTTGATTTTTAAATGGTCTTCCATTGTCAGTGATAATGGATTGAGGGATGTCATACCAACAAGTGATGTAATTGGGAATGAATGATGAAATTTATTTTCCTGTGATGGTGATTAGAGGAACAGCTTCAATCCACTTCATGAAGTATTTTGTAGCTATGATGATAAACTTGTGTCCATTTGATGAAGATGCATGGATTTTACCAACAAGACCTAGTCCCCACTAACAAAAGGGCCATGTTGATGCAAAAGGTTGAAGTTCTTGGGCTGGTGTGTGGATGAGGTTGTTGTGAATCTAACACTTTTGACATTTCTTGATGAACTAGAAAGACTCCTCCATGTTTGGCTAGTAATATCATAAATGAAGGAGTTTCTAGGCTAAGTTTAAACCACTTGAATGAGTTCAGCAAACACCCTCATGAACTTCCCATAAAGCCATTTTAGACTCATCACATTCTAGACATTAGAGGAGAGTTTCATCAAGACCTTTTTGGTATAGTACATTCACAATAAGAGTATGTCAGGAGGCTCAACGAATGAAATTTCATTTTGATTTCTAGAAAATTCAGATGGAAGGGTGTTATCTTTTAGGTAGGTATAAATTTCACCATAGATTGAGGCATTGGTATTAACTAGATGGCATATAACTTGGGACTTGGTATCATCATAAGTAGGGGAAAATAGTTGTTCCACCTAGAACTCATAACGACTTCTCTTTTCTAGAATTTGTAACAAGGAAGCAATAGTGGCCATGGCATTAGCAGCTTTATTGTCCACTCTTGAAATCTATTCAAATTTGATATCCAGAAAATATTTCTTAAAATCATCAATCATTCTTTTGTAGGGCATAAATTTTTTTGTCCTTTGTTTCATAGTCGTCATTGACTTAATTAATGACCAACTAAGAATCTCCATATACTTGCAATTTTGGAATTTTCTATTCTACACCTTTTTTAATATTGATGATTAACGCTTCATACTTTGTCATGTTATTGGTACAAGGGAACATCAATCTATATGATTTTGGTATGGTATGTCCTTATGGAGTGACAAATAGGATTCTAGCCCCTGATCCATGTTGGGTGTGTAATCCATCAAAGTATAATGTCCACTATTTTGTAGCCAAGGTAAGCATACTAGCATCTAGAAATTCAATGTGCAAAGGATTATCATCTAGTAGAGGTGCTTCAGCTAACTGGTCAATGATTGCTTGTCCTTTTATTTCTTTCCTATCCACATATTGGATGTCAAATTCACTGAATATCATAACCCACTTGGCCAGTCTTCCAGTTAGGTTAGCTTTGTTGAGGAGGTATTTTAGTGGATCTATTTTGGCTATTAACTTGATGGTGTGAGTTAGCCTATAGTGTTGTAGTTGTTGGGTGGAAAACACTCCTACCAAGAAATCCTTTTCAATGGATGTATAATTGATCTCATAGCCATTTTCCTACTGATGTAGTAAATTTCCCTCTCTTTTCTTGTTGAATCCTATTATGCTAACAGGGCTCCCAATGATACCTCATTTGTTGCAATGTATAACAAGAGTGGTTTTCCTTCTGCTAGTGGTACTAAGATAGGTGGGATCATTAGGTATTGTTTCAATTGGTTGAAATCTCCTTCACATTTCTCATCCCATTATAAAGAAACATTTTTGTGTAGCAAGAAAGTAAAAGGATGGGTCTTGTCTACCAGTTGTGAAATAAATCTTTAGATTGATTGGAACCTTCCTTGCAGGGATTGTAGCTAACTGATGTTTTTGGGTGGTGGCATTTCCATGATAGCTTTAACCTTTTCCAGATCTACCTCAATTCCTTTTTTTGAAACTATGTATCTCAAGAGTTTGGCCGAAGTCACCCCAAACACACATTTCTTTGGATTCAGTCACACATTGAACTTCTCCAATCTAGTGAATATTTTGTCTAAGATCTCTAAGTGTCCCTCTCTGGTATATGATTTAGCTAATGGATCATCCACATAGTCTTCGATGAAAGTATGCATCATATCATGAAAAATGGTTGTCATGACGCGCTGATAAGTAGGTACTACATTCTTCAATCTAAATGATATGATGTTCCAACAAAATTTTCCCCATGAGCATGTGAAGGTTGTCTTGTCTTGATCCTCTAGATCTATCTTGATTTGATTATAACTAGAAAAACCATCCATAAGTGACAACATGCCATGTCATGTCATTAAGTCCACTATGATTTCTATGTTAGGTAGAGGAAAATCATCTTTGGGACAAGCCTTATTGAGATCTCAGAAATCTGTGAAAATTAGAATGTTGTTATTAGGATTTGAGAGTGGTATGATATTGGATATCCACTTGGAATTGTCAATGGGTCTGATGAATCCTGCATCTAACAACTTCTTTAACTCTTCTTTTACCAATAAGGCAATATGTGGATGCATTTTCCTTAGTTTTTGCTTGACTAGTTTTACTCCTGGTGGTAAGGAGAGATGATGCATGATGAGTTTTGGAATAATCCCTAGCATGTCAGCATATGACCAAGAAAAGTTGACTTGTTTTTCTATGAAAATTTTGAGGAAGCTTGGTTTTTCTTGGTCTATCAAAGATGCCACTAGATGTATAGTCTTCATTGTCGATATTGATAGACTGGGTGGGTTAAATCAACACATTTGATCTTTCCTGAAAGTGTTCTAGGATATTATCAAATCTTCCATCCTTCAATGCCTCAGCAAGGTTTTCATACTTAGATGTGCTCTTTGTTTTTACTTTTTCTAGATTTGATACTGCCATTGAACAATTTTAACCATTAGATCTATTTCATGTATTATTCATTTTGCAACTGGAAGATTTATACTCCCCTATTTGGAAGCTTTGTTATGATGTTCAATGCTGGAATCTATTTTGAGATTGTTGGCATAGAGGAAATTAATGATAGCATCATCATTTTAAAATGTAGGGATATCAAATGGCTCAGTTTGCTCATAGTCTATGAGTTCAGGATGTACTAGGGGTAAGAATTCAACTGACTGGTTAAGGTCAAAGATGGTAAGATTCATGATGGTGATATCTTTGATTTTTACAATAGCAAAATCAAGGTCTATAAGGTAACTTTCCTCTGAATTATTTTTTTCACTCTAAGTCGAATCATCTTCACTAGAATCATCAATGTGTTGTGATCCTAATTCAAGTGGTCTAGAACCTGAACCTTGTCCTTCTTCAAATAGGGGCACATATTTGTGTACCATGTCAATTTCCTTGTCATGAAAAGACTCTTCTAATAGTGAATCCCACTCATATTCATTAGAATCAGTCTCATGATCATCACTGGCTTGTAACTGCAATATTCTTTCAACCACCTTTTGAGTCATCTTTTCTTTTGTCTCCTCTTTATAACCCAGCCCAGTCTTGTCTTTTGGATTGATTAAGAGTGGTTGAATTGGTTCTACAATTCCTTCCTTTCTTTTTCCTATAGGGCCTTTTCCCTCATATCCCATTTTTTCCAAGATAGAGAAGCATTTTCCATATTGTGTTGTTTGTACATTTGTCATTGCTGCTTGAGATTCTTCTTCATCCCTATAGAGCCAATTTAGAATATCTTTGTCTTTTCCTTCATCAACCCTAGTGCTTTCTTTTACAAATTGACCATCAAAGAGAGTAACTAGTTGTGATATTTGTTGTGTTGAAGTTGAGGGTTGCCCATATGATTTTTTGGAAGAGAACTATGAAAGACATAGGGATCGTTCGATGAAATATTCACCACCACCTTTATCTTTGACTTGGACTTTTTTCTCAAATTGTTTCGATGGAGCATTTAATTGGGCTTCATGATTTTAGGATGTGGAAGGAGAAACTTCTTCTTTCTTCTTATATTGTTTAGACATGGAACTAGATTGATCTTCATGATTTGAGGAAATGACCAACAGTTTAGATGAAGAACTTGACTGGCTCCAATTATTCAAAGGGATGGAAGTGGAAGCTTCTCTATTATGAGGCACAAATATATCTTGGAAAAATTTTAGGGTGTTGCAATAATGAGGACTATTTGAATCAGCCAAGATGGTGATTTCTTGGCCACCACAAGGGAATTTCAGACGTTGGTGGTATGTTGACGGGACTACATACATTTCATGGATCCATGGACAACCCAATAGTATGTTGTAGGTCAAATCCTTGTCTAAGACTTGGCAGATTACATCTTTCTAAATCATTCCTACTTGAATAGGTAAGATAATCAACCCCTATGAAGATATTTCCTCATCATCATATGCTTTTATTGTAATCTTTTTCTTTGAATCAATTGCATTCTCAGAGAATCCCAAGGCATGAACAAGCTTTAAAGTACATATATTCAAGTCGTCTCCTCCATCTATTAGGATGTGTTTGACATGATGTTTATGAATTAGGACTTCAATATGGAGAGTGGAATTGTGGGGATGAGAAATAGATGCATCATCATATTCTAAGAAGGATCAGCAATGTGGCGTGGTCAAATGTCCCACCATGGCTTCGAATTTACAAACCTCCAAATTTGTTGGTATTGTTGTGTCTACTAGGGATTTTTCCAAAATCTCTTTGTGGGTAGGTGAAATATTGAGTAATTCCAATATTGATATTTGTGTAGGGATCTTTTGTAATTGGTCTACTATATTGTATTGATTGGATGAGGCAGTGGGTGTTTTAGATGAACTTCCTCTAAGATGTATTTGGCCTATGATCTTGTGGTTACATTTATAAGTATGTTGTCTTGTTTCCCATTGATTTTAATGACATTGACCTGAGTATCAGTTGTAGTTGTATTTGGTTTGATGTCATTAATTGATTTTCAAGGATAACGATGTCTTGTTTCTGTTCAATTGGAGTATCATAGATTAGATTATTGGCTGCAATAATGTCTTGATTGTCATTGGTTTCAATGGTATTCATTTGATCCTTTGCTATTGAGATATGATTTATGATAGTATCATGGACATATTTTACATTCTTTCCCTTGTTGTTTGTTGTAGAGGACTCCCCTTTTTCATAATTCGGTAAAGGATTTTTAAATGCTTTGTGATCAACATTTGTTTGGGGTCCCTCTATTTGTATGAACTTGTCATCTATTACATCTTATATATTATGTTTCAATTGCATGTAGCTATTTGTTTGATGGCCTTTGCACTGATGAAATTCACAGTAATAAGCATCATTCCACTATGATGATTTTAATTTTGGATCAAAGCCTTCAGAGTGAGGTAGTGTTATGAGGTCATTTTCAAGAAGTTCCCTCAATGCAGATTAGTGTTATTGACCCAAAGGTGTAAATTTTCTGTGATTTGATTGTGTTTGATAGGGTGGAGGTTTGGACATGGTTTTACTCTTATTATGGTTGTTTTGATTATTGTGTTGGTTGAAATTTTGATTAGTACCTTGATTGATGTTTTGATCATTCTTGGTTGTGGTTCCTAATAGATTAAAGATCAATTTAGTATTATTGTGATGGTTGGAAGAGCTAGCATTGTTTGATCCTTCGTTATAAATTTTCAATACCCCCTTTTGACTAAAGCTTCTTCAATTTTGACACTATTTTCTACCATCTTCTCAAAGCTAGGGGTACATTGTAATTGTAGCCTATAACTCATTTCACTATTAAGGTTATCAATAAAAATCTCCATCTTTTCTTGTTCATGTATGGGATGAGCATATTGAGCAAATAACCTTCTTCACCTTTGTAAGAATATAAGAAAAGATTCTCCTTGTTTCTATTTGGTATTACAAAGATCCTTCATGGTTATCTCATTTGCAATGTTATATGAATATTGAGTGATAAATTTGTTGACAAGTTCTTCAAAGGATTTGATGCCTAGTTGTAGTTTCAAAAACCATTTCATACATTGGCCTCCCAAGCTATGAGGAAAAATTCTCATCAAGTATGTGTCCTCATGAGCAAACTCAAGACTCATGGTTTGAAATTCTCTCACATGATCTATGGGGTCATATTTTCCATTGTATGTCATATTTTGGTAAGTCACAATTTGGGGGAAATGGTATCATGTTTAACTTTCTTTCAAAGGGGTAGGGACAAATATCTTGCAACAAGTATCTTTTAGTAGTCCCTCCTTTCATTTCTTGCAATTGTTGTTGAAGGTTCTTCATTTGATGTGTTAGGGCAGCCATTTGATCTATATTTGGTGTTTTAGTTTCAGTTTTCTTTGGGGTTCCCTTCAATTTATTGACATCAAAATCACTTGGTAATTTGACCCCTTGGTTTACTAACATTAGAAGGTACTTTTCTCGATCCTTTTCAAAGATTCTTTCTAGGAATTTGTGAAATTTTGGATCTTGGCCTGCTTGTTCTATTTCCTCTATTATTTCCTCTACTTTATTTTGAGGAATTTTGTGAAAGGGATTTTCTTCTCGTTCACCCATGGTATTTTGAGGTTCAAGTTCCTTATCCTTAAGTTTTTTCTTTTGGTACCTTGTTAAAATGGGCATTCAAGTGATGAAGTTTTGCTAAATTCTGATCGTTGTTTAGGAGTTCCAAAGGAATACCTAGGTCGAATAGAATAATGAATCCTATTGATGGGACCAAGGAAATAAAATTTGATGTAAAGTGTGTTGTTTCTAGATGAAGGATGATAAATCCTAATGGGGAAACTCAACTTGATGATCAAATTTGGATTTGGATGATGATTGGACACTTTTAGATGTTTGATCAAAGTTTAGGTAAAGGATTCCACTTGTAGAGGTTAATTTGAACAAGTTTAGACTCTAAGGAACCTAAGGAATAATTCTAAACTTGAGAAGATCCTAAAATTTTGGTTCCAACTGTAAAATGGGTGTCAAATTTCCTTCCTAGACGAGATGCTCAAATCTTGGGGAAAGTTTTGGATTTTGAAAATAGTAAAATAAATACAAGTTGGGATTGTTCTTTGAAGCTCTTTTGTAGAAATTGAAGAGAAATCTCTTTCTAAATCCGTAGAGTGTTGAGAGACGTTTTTGATGAGCTTTTGGACTAAGAACTATGGACTTTGGTTTTTGAATTTTAATCTTTCGTGAAATCATTTGATAAAGAACATGTTTAGACTCTATTATACCTAAGGAATGATTCTGGATTGGAAAGGATTTTGAATTCTGGTTTCAAAATGTCAAATAGGAGTCAGATTTAACTCTCTAGTTATGAATTTTGGTGGAGGCACCGTAACAATCAATGTATGCACTAAAAGGCAGATGAACTATATTATGGCTTGGATGCGCCAAATAAAATTTCATATGCACTTTAGAATCAGGTATATGCACTATGGAATAGCTCAAATGCACCAAATTTTCAAGTGTATGCGCTACAAAATTTGATAAATGCACCATAGAATACAAGGGATGTGCTGGTAAAAGTGGAAAATGTGTTATAACAGCAGTGAATGCACTAGAAAAAGTAGTAAACGCACTGTAATAGAGGGTATCTGCACCGAAAAAAGTAGTAAATGAGCCAAAATAATAATTTTATGCATTGAACTGGGGAAATATAATAGTTTGCTGCTAGTTTACTTGATTTTTCCAATTTTTAGTCAAAGAATTGTTTGTTTCAAATGATGTTTTCTGAATCACAATTTTGCACTTTCAGTGTGTAATGTTTTGTTTGAAGTTCATTTTGAAAACACTTTGGAAAACACAATCAAGCAATGTACACTCCTAAGGTTATGTAAGATTGTATTCTTTTGGATTCCATGTGGATTTTACTCCAACTGCACTTATTCTTAGCAGATGAATTTAGAAGCTTGGCCACATGGGCTCCCCCTTACAGTGCACTCACTTCTTAGGTCAACTAAGCTTCTAGCCCCCATAAAACTCCCATGGCAGGCTAATCATCTCTACTAAAAAAATATGAGAATGTGGATGCCTTTGCAACAACCATTGCTGCACCAAATAATAGATAAAGGTTTTTGGCCAACTATAACTATTACATATTTTTTGCCTCAGCTCAAATGCAGGAGCTGGCTGATTATTATTTGCCATAAAGTGGAATTGTAGTGTCATGTTCAAATGTTGTTTCACATTGCTTTATTCATTGAGAAATAGTTATACATTTAAAAGAAGAAATAGAATTTTAGAATAGCATTTCAGATGTTGCAGGATGTAAAGAAATATAAATTGAGCACATGTGCAAAATAGCATTTCAGATGCTTTTATTCATTTCAAAAAAGAACTCATATTTTTACAAGGCTTCTTTTGATTTCACAAGCAGAATGAGTGTTACAACATTGCATGAGATGCATTTTCTTTTCAACAGAAAAGAAAAATTGAAATCAAAGATCCACACAAGCCATGGATATAACTATAACTGTTCCAATACATTTCTAACAGCACAATGCACTACTGAAGATGCGAAAGGAGAACATATAAGCAATAGCATAGTCATCACTGCCTGTTATCGACGCTTGATGTTGGATGGTGCACCTCGCCATCTCAAGCTTCATCGACCTGTAAGAGGAAAGGAGGGTGTCAGTGGCTTCGACTATGACATAACTCATATGATGCACCTACAATAATACAGTATGCTATGAGCAATGCATTGAAACGATCAAAGAGAATCAAATGTAGTATAAAGAAGTGAACTGAAAGAGAAGCATCAACATCATAATCAACATGTTCTATTTTTATGCTAACACTATTTGTTTCCTTGTGCAGGTATAGGTTAAGTCACAAAGCTGGACATTATTCGAAGACCAAGCATGTGGAGTAAAATGGGCTCCCACAAGGGTAGAGCTCGGCATGCTGCCCAATGCATTTAATGGGCTGTTTTGAAAGATATTTCATCATATACATCAAACAAAGTGAAATACAACTGGAAGAGTAAAGCAGAGTTATTCATCAACTAACAAAACCAATTGTGCATTCATAACGATTAGCATTTCTTTCTGAAGGCTACAGGTGAACAGTGAGTTTTGTTCACTTAAGAAATTTAACAAAGTGCATTTACATCAGAATTGCTAAAATTACTTCATTTTTTGTGCTGATTATAATCATATGTCGTGTGAGTTTCAATTCATTATTTCTTTTTTGGATAGTGAATAGGCATACATATGCCTTAATGTTTTGTTCTAATATTCATCATCAAAGAGGATAGTTTCTGAGAACAGTTTGTGTAGTGAAATTTGTATAAAAATGCATGAAGAGTACCATGTTGCTCAATGAGAACAAATACAGACAGTGCACCTAGTGTTGGACAAATTTCTAGTTCTGAGTTGACTGGTGAAGAAATACTGCATTATCAATGATAATAATAAAGTGATCTTTTCATAAAGTGTTAGAGGAGCAAGTAGTTTGTTTCCAGAATGATTTGGAGTTACCAGTTATACATTTGAATCAGAGTTTAAAAGTGGTTTATACTGATGCAATGTTATAGTCCAAGAATAAAAGGTAAAGCCTCTACAGAATTCAAATAAAGGAAATGAAAGTTGTTGTGTTAAAGTTTAGTACTGGTTATTAAGAGCTTCAAGAAAGACAGTGAATAACGATCAAGCCATGAATTAAATATAAAAATATGTAGGATGTTGATCATTTCCAAATTTTTCAGTCAAAATCTTGACAGAACAGTGAAGTAAATTTTCTGTCACATTTAGAAGAGAGCTATAGAAATGTCAAAATAGGAATACCTAGTAATATGGGCCAATGAATATAGACAAGCACACAGGTTCTTGTTATTCCATCATGTTCTTATATACTTTGAAGGCATTTTTCTTTCATCAAGTAACAATATGCTAATGAGGTCAAAATAAAAACAAACATTCAAGATATCTTTTGTTACGAAGGTGAAAGCCGTTGTGTTAAAATTAAGGAGAGACAACTGCTATGTTTACAATGAGTAAGCATAGATACAGTATATTTAAGAGGTCGTTTCCTTCACAATGTATGAGTATAGTCATTTTGGGGAAAGTTATAAGTGACAACAAGTGAGCTTTTCGAAACATGAAAGAAGAAGCAAGCAATTTTGGTTAGCCTAAAATAATAAAGGAGGCATGATTTCATTGTCTGAATAATGCAGAATGCAGTTGGGGTCATAATGGAATGATCAAATTCGAGCTTAATACACATATGAAGTTTTGAATACAAAATAGATCTTTCATATTTTTAATACCCAGAGAGTACTCTCAGAAAGTGAATATTGAATTTTGTTCTTTTAAAGAAAAGTTTACAGCTCTATGTCAATGACATTTCTGGAATTGAGATCAGATATTATTGCTATCAAGAAGGTTACATAAATACAAAATGTCACTAGTTATAGTCAAAATCCTAAAAAAAATGCAAGCATGTAGATAGTCCATCACCATTTTTAGCAAGTATGAGAGATTAATTTCTGTTAGAAATAAAATACATGCTTTTGCTTTGAAGAATTCCAAAATCCCTGATATTGTTTTGCTCAGAAGTGGGAGGTATTCACAGTTTGTTCTAGTTCAAGCCAAATGGATGGAATGAATAACAAAGAATGGTGTTTCCTTCAGAAATTTCAAGTACCCATTTTCAGGGTTGGTGTCACAATGCAAGAAAAAATCAATTACAGAAAATACCAATGTGAAGTCTGGAAAAGATGGCAAGAATATATAACAAATGTGAGCTATAGATTTTAGTTGAAATACAGAGAAGGATAATGCAGATTTATTAAAATTTATTTAATACCCATATACAAAAAAATCATTAAATCAACATAAATGAAAATTTTTGTTATGGGTCGAGCCCAAAATCTGCAAGAATGCTTCCTATAGTGTTCTTTTGTTTCGGCCTGAACATAGCCAGAAGACTCATGAAATAACGAAAGTCTTTAGAGTTTCTATAGAGCAAAAAGATTACTAGTTCGAGGCAGGAACTGGATACTCTTATCGCAGCCAGAGGCTTCATTGAGCATCCAGAGGTTGAGAGTCAAGCCCATAATGGAGGTTGGGCTTACACATGAGCATGAGAAGCACACAGAAATGCAGAATGAAGAGACAGTAGAGTATGTTAGCCACAGCTTTGAGGCCGAAATGTGCAGAATACAAAGCCATAAAACCATTAACTAAAGCTCACCTCTGCATAGTGAAGGAGAACTAGAACACAAGTTGAGCTTCTATGGAGTGGACTGTAGAAGTTGAGCTCGAGCTCATCATGGTATGGTGAAGCCAAAGGGAAAAAGTAGAAGATCAAAAGAAAACTCACACAAGTTGCACCCTTAGCGCTTGTGGATATTCAAAATAATGAAATGGAAAGGTTATTTTTCCATGAAAAAGACTTACCCATTGAAGATTCAGTCAACTGGAGAACAGAGGAAAGAGTATTGAAGCACACGGGCTCGAATCCAACACCATCATGGTGGCGTTGTTCATGCAGACAGAGTTCCTCTCTTCCAAGATCACGGGTATCAAATGAATGATAATTAGGGTTTGACCCTATTTTGATCAAATCCCTAATTCGAAGCATTATGAACTTTCCAGAATTTCCTTTCAAAATGCACATGTCAAATATCATATGGTGGCCAAACTCATAATGTTTCCTTCATGATTTATTTGGCCTAAGTCTAAATCACTGATTATGTTAGGCCGAATTTCTATGCTATAGAGATGTCTTAAGTCTTAAGACTTATGGTTTTTCCTTAGCAAAGTATGGACTTTGCCTTAGGGTATCATTTTAAATAAAAGGCAATTAGGAGGAGTTATGAATGCCTTGTGTTTAATGACATTTTTTAGGGTTTTATGTTTTTAATTGATTTTAAAGAAATCAATTGGAGTTAGGATGAAGAGATAATGATGACATATATTTTTTATGATTTTTTTTTAGAAAATCAGAATGCTATTATGGAGAGATAAGCAGTTTTCTTTTTGCAAAAGATTTCCAATCTTTGAGCTGCAAAATAGGGCAAATTGAAAAAACCTGCATCTTGTAAAGCAGAAGCATAAAAGCGATATGTTATAAATTGCTTTATGTTTTCTTGCAATTTTTAGATCTTTGAGTGATTTTATACTTGTTCAGATTCCAGACTTATCTTGGAGAGATAAGGTCTTTTTTGTGCTTTTAAAGCAAGATTTGCCTATTTTTAGAGGCTTGACAATGTAATCAAAAAAGCCTTGTGCTTTTTTCTGCTTTAAAGCAATTTTTGAGTTTGTTTGAGGCCTTTTTTCCTTGAGCTTCTTTTGAGCTCGTATTAGGGTTTCCTTGAGAGTTTTTTGATAGATTAGTCTTTCAACTCTCCATTCTCAGGGGTTTAGATCAGTTTCTTTCCCTTGCTCATTTCGGGGAGCTTGTAAACTTTTGATACTTAGTTTTGGTCAGATTGACACTCTTCCATTTTTAATAGAGTAGCAGATTTCTCCTTCCCATTTTCTATCTCAGGTTTTGTAATAGCAATCTAATGTACTTGTGTTTTCAAATTGAAATCCTTTTATGTCTTGCTGATATAGGTGGTGTTATAGAATTACATGTTTCAGGTTGCATGTTGTATTTGTTTTCAAATCTTCATGCAAATCACTGATGGGATGTGTGCCAATGAGATTGTGAGGATTACTGCAATAGAGAAGTTGTTATGAGTGGTTAGGTCTGAATTCTTAAGTTTGGTGAATCACCTTTTAGGAATAGGTTTTTTATATTCAATTTTTCTCATCCCTTTTCTCAAAAGTTGTTTTAGAATAGAATTCATCATTTGGAGAACTAGCTCACTCTGGAGATTCCTCTTTCATGTAAGATCACCCACATCTGAAAGAGGTTTCCATGTTTCAGTAGTTTGCTAAATATTGCATTCAGCAAGGTGCAAAACTATTGATAACAATAACAAGGGTTCTAGTATGGACATTTCATTTGTGGGGGATAATCCATGCAGTGAGAGACCATTGTTTCCCTTCTCATCGGAACCATCCTCGTGATACTTTCCTTTCAACAAGTACACACACTTATATACTGACTGGAAGTTGCTTGGCTTTAGTGTGTTACTAGTTCGGTCATTCCCTTGGGTGATTACTTTTTCCCACAAGGTAGGCCCTCTCAGATAAACAAAATCAAGCAAGTATACCCATAGTTCAATCAATCTTTATTTCACATGAATAAAGAGAGAACACACACTGTATACTCCACTCACACTCACAGATAAACATGAATGGGTCTGGCTTTTTGGTCACCTAGTTAAGGGGAGAGCATATACCTACCATTCAATACACAGTAGACATGGTGTTCTTTCATTCCTAATTAGTGTAGATTCCTAAATTAAGCATAAAGGAAATAAATTACTCCAACCCCTACATCAAATTCATTAGTAGTTTGCAATAAATGTTTCTTTGGTAGTGTTCAAGATTTTTGACAAAATCTCTAGTAGTGTTTATGAAGCCTGCATAACAGAAAAACATCTATTAGTTTTCAAACTCGAAAGAAATTTATAGAGAAAATCATATGTGCCATTACAGGAAGCTAATGCATTGCAAAAATAAGTGTATGCGCCATAGAAAATAGTAAATTCACAATATAAAATGGTGAATGCACTATAGAAACCCCCTAATGCACCATAGAATGGCATGGATGCGCTGGAGAAACACGTTGTTGCGCTGAAACAGTCAGTGAATGCACTGAAGAATCTTTTGAGTGCGCCAGAAGAATCAATATTTATGCTAGAGAAATTCACATCTGAACCTGTAAAGCATACTTTCAAAAAAAATATTAAAATAACAAGGGCTATGCCCCACGGTGGGCACCAATTTATGTGTGTGAGAAAATATGTGAATTATAATAATAAAAAATAGATAACAAATGCAATGTATTACATTAAGGAAATATAAATTAACAACACACTTCAATAGAGGTTAATGACCCTAACAAAGTAGATGTAGACTCAAGAAAAATGGATTCCCAGGAGGAGGAGGAAAAAGCAAGAGGGAGTGTTGTTAAGAAGAATGAGAGTTTGAATGTAATACTAGACTCAGTGACTAATAGTTTGGAGGAAACATCTCATTATGATCAGAGTAAGGAAAGAGGGATGGAGGATTCTGAGAAGTCTAGGGAAAATATTTCTCACTCTTCTAGTCAGGATGGGTCTCAAATTTCTTTGTAGATTGTGAAATCTACATTTGGGAACCCTATCGGATCTCCTAGGGGGGAATGATGTTAGTCATTCTCTACTAAATAGAGTTGTTGCAGTAGATGACATTATGGATGGGCAAGAGTTTATATATGATGCAATTTATTTGATTCAAATATATGAATGATGAAATGATAACTTAAATGCTTTCTAATGTATGCAACTATATGATAATGATGATGTTTTTGTTAATGTCAAGTATACTCAATTTATTATGAGAAAATATATCATCGTTTTTGAATCCTTTACTAGCTTTTGTAACAAACACTCTGCAGATGTAAAACTATCATGAATGCAATCTATTTTATCATGCAATTCTACATGCAAACATCAAAATTTTAACAGTCCATTTATCATGCTTTGTATCATCATAGAGATTTTTTTTGATAATGTTGAAAGTGAGTACAAGCATCGATGGTATAATTTAGACCATGATGACCTGAGTACTTCTTTCATGATTTTTGATATTGCAAGTGAACACAAGCATCTAAGTATAATTAAACTGAGATGACCTGAGCATTTCTTGCGTAAAAATACAAGAATTAATCACTTTCTTATGTGAATTTTGAATGTCATCAGTTATACTTTGTAGAGCACGTCTCGCGACAATTCACATAATAATAATGATTAACTCACAAACAACAGACAGAAAATACCATTCTCCTTCCTAGCTTCTCTAGTTCAATACATCATCAAGTTGCTCCAAAGAAATGATAAAAAAGATCAAAGTACAACCATCCAACCTTTGCTTAAAGTATTTCAACCATTATTTAAATTAGGGGCTGATCAAAGATTAGCCTTGCCTATGTTATACACGCAGAGACCACGTAGTTCGACTAGATGACCCTATTTTTGACTTGTTTTTTTATTTTTGATATGATATGGATGTTTGATTCATTTCTAATGGTGATTGATGTTCAATGTTGGGTTGTGTTTTGATATTTTTTTTTGTTGTGTTTGTCACACTGATGTTCATCTACTTGATTAAGCTCAAGTTTATTGCCCCCAGTGAGGTCCAAATTTTTCCCCCAAGCTAGGGTGAGACATGACCATTCTATAATGATATGATAATGGACGAAAAATGATAGTGAAAATGAATGACCATGGCATGCCTCTAATAGATAGAAAAGTTGGTTTAAATCACAAATAACACCTATTTCCAGTTTTCACTACATGTTTTGATTGCATTTTTTCAGTTTTTATGATTTTTTTGTATTTTTCTCTTTTCTATTTTTTTTTTGTATTTTTCTTGTCACCAAGATGCTTGTTTGCCAGGTTTTCATCAAGGTAACCATTTTCAGAACTTGAATTGTGCACTAGGTGATTCAGGTGTAGAAATTTTTGAGATGAATACTATTGATAGGTTCATTGAACATATCTCCTTCAGGTGTAGATAGTTGATAGGCCCCATATCCATAAATTGATATGATGACAAAGCGACCTAGCCAGTTAGGTTCAAACTTCCCTTTCTTTTCTCTGTCTTATTGATTTCTAGGGTTTTATTTTAGGACCAAGTCCCCAACCTTAAAGACTCTAGGCTTTACCCTTTGACTGTAGCTTCTAGACATCCTCTGTTGATATTTTGTTAAATGGTTCACAGCTTGTTGACGACGTTCATACAATAGTTCCAACTCTTGAAGTCTTGAGACCCTATAATCCTCATTTGGAATGATACCTTTCAGTGATACACGAAGTTATGGAATCTCAACCTCAATGGGTAGTATAGCTTCTGATCCATATACCAATGCATATGGTGTAGCTCCTATGGGTGTTTTGATGCTAGTTCGATATGCCCATAATGCAGGATTTAGTTGAACATCTCAATCATGTCCAACATCGTTAACCGTTTTCTTTAGAATTTTTTGAATTGTTTTGTTTGAGGCCTCTGCTTGGACATTTCCTTGAGGGTAGTATGGTGTTGAGAAATGATGTTGGATATAAATTTTTTCATACAATTCCTAGACATCCTGGGTCTTAAAAGGTCTACCATTGCCTGTTACAATGGATTGGGGAATTCCATATCTATAGATGAGGTAGTTTAGTATGAAAGATGAGATCTGATTTCCAGTGATTGTTGTTAAAGGAACTGCTTCTATCCATTTTGTAAAGTACTCTGTTGCTATGATTATAAATTTGTGCCCATTGGATGAAGACAAATTTATCTTTCCTACTAGGTCCAGTCCCCATTGACAAAAGGGCCATGTTGATGTAAATGAATGCAATTCTTGTGTTGGTGCATGAATTAAGTTACCATGGATTTGACATTTCTGACATTTCTTAACAAATTGATAAGACTCCTCCATATTTGGCCAGTAATACCCCAAATAGAAGAGTTTCTTTGATAGGGTTGGTCTACTTGAATGAGTTCCATACATACCTTCATGAACCTCACGTAAAGTTGTCTTAGACTTGTCATGTTCTAGACACCGAAGAAGAGTACCATCTAGACCTCGACGGTAAAGTACATTAGCAATTAATGTATGTCGTGCAGTCTGGCAGATGAAGTTGCATTTTTGGTTTCTATAAAGATCAAGAGGAAGGATATTATCTTTTAGGTAAGCATAGGTCTTTCCATAAATGGAGGATTCAATGTCAACTAATTGGCATATGGTTTGAGAATTAGGATCATCATAAGCTGGTTTAGACACTTTTTCTACCATAAACTCATAACGACCTCACTTTTCTGGCAACTGTAAAAGAGAAGCAATTGTCGCCATAGCATCCACAACTTTGTTTTCTTCCCTTGGAATTTGTTCAAAATTTATTTCCACAAAGTACTTTTTGAGATCATCTATCATCTTCTTATATAGCATCAACTTTTCATCCTTTGTCTGATATTCATCATTTACCTGATAAATGACTAGTTGTGAATCACCATATACTTGTAGTTCTGTGATATTCCATTCAACTTCCACTTTGATACCAATAATCAAGGCCTCATACTTAGCTGCATTATTTGTGCAAGAAAACATGAGTCTATAGGACCTTGGGATTGTATGTCCTTGAGGTGTGACAAACAAAATGCCCGCACCAGACCCATGTTGTGTGTATGACCCATCAAAATAAAGCCTCCATGGTTGTGTTGTCACAGTAAGAATGTTTGCATCAAGAAACTCAATGTTCATTGGATGATCATCAGATAATGGAGCTTCAACTAATTGATCGACAATCACTTGACCTTTGATGGCTCTCCTATACACATAATGGATATCAAATTCACTGAAGATCATGACCCATTTGGCTAGTCTCCCTGTTAGAGCAAGCTTGTTGGGTAAGTACTTTAACATATCAATCTTTGCAATGAGCTTAACCGTGTGGGTCAAATGTAATGCCTTAATTGTTGGGTAGCAAATACCATCACCAAACATGCTTTCTCAATGAAAGTGTAATTTATTTCATAACCATTCAGAGTCCTATTGATATAGTATATAGCTTGTTCCTTTCCTTCAGGATCTTCTTGTGCTAACAAAGCTCCTAAAGAAATGTTTGTTGTTGCAATGTATAATAACAATGGTTTTTATTTTGTAGGTGGCATGAGTATGGGAGGCGACATCAAATATTGCTTTATTTGATTAAAAGTTGTTTCACATCCTTCATCCCACTTGAAAGAGACATTCTTGTGATGATTGAATGGATGAATTTTATCTGCTAATTGGGAGATAAATCTCCTGATTGATTGTAACCTGCCTTTTAGAGATCTTAATTGAATGATATTCTTTGGTGGCAGTATTTCCATTATTTCTTTGACTTTAGTCAGATCCACTTGTATTCCTTTTTCTGAAACTATGTATTCGATGAGCTTTGCCGATGTAACCCCAAACACACACTTCTTTGGATTTAATTTGACGTTGAATTTTTCTAGCCTGGTAAATATTTTCCTAGAATCTCTAGATGTCCTTCCCTAGTGTATGATTTTGCTAATATATCATCAATGCAATATTCCATAAAAGTATGCATCATGTCATGGAAAATAGTGGCCATTACACGCTGATATGTTGCACCTGCATTTTTCAACCCAAAGAGCATGACATTCCAACAGAATGTGCCCCAAGGACAGGTGAGTGTTGTCTTCTCCTGATCCTCAGGTGCTATCTTGATTTGGTTATACCCTGAGAAGCCATCCATTATCAACAACATGGCATGCCCTGTTGTAAATCAACAATAATGTCAATGTTTGGTAAAGGAAAATCATCCTTTGGACATGCCTTATTTAGATCTTTAAAATCTGTGCATATTTTGATACTATTATCTGGTTTAGATATAGGTACAATATTTGAAATCCGCTTAGCATAATCGATGGATCTGATGAACCCTGCATTCAACAACTTTTTCAAGTCAACTTTTACCATCAATGCAATGTGGGGATGCATTTTCCTTAGTTTTTGTTTGATTGGTTTGATTCCGGATGGTAAAGATAGATGATGCATCAGAAGATCTGGATCTAGCCTTGGAATATCAGAGTAAGACCAAGCAAAGTTGATATGTCTCTCTTCAAAGAACTTGATGAATTATAGCTTTTCTTTGTCTGTCATTGATGCTACTAGATGTAGAGTTTTTTCCTTTTCTGTTGTGCTAATATTGATTGACTATGTAGGTTCCACCAACACTGATGATCTTTCATGAAAATGTTCTGGAAGGGTGTCAAATCTTCCATCCTTTGGTGCCTTAGAGAGGTTTTCACCATCAGATATGTTCTTTATTTTTACTTTTTTAAGATCTAATGTTGTCATTGAATGGTTTCCATCATTAGATCTATTGTTCATGTTTTCAATTTTGCAACTGAAAGATTTGACACCCTCCTAACCTGGAGTGTTGTTATGAGATTTATGATTGGTACTTGTGTCAGGTTTGTCACAACAAAGGAAATTTATGATAGCATCATTGTTCTCAAAGATAGGAATACTAATAGGCTCAATTGGTTCCCAGTTGATAAGTTCAAGATGCCTTAATGGTAAGATGTTGTCGGATTGGTTAATGTCAATGGAAGTAAAGGTTCTGATAGCAATGCTGTCAAAATTTTCAGTGGTAATGTCAAGTTCTATGATAGTACTCTCCTCCAAGTCATCTATCTTACTCGATATCTGTTCATCCTCACTTGAGTCATCGATATTTTGTGATCCAAATACAAGGGGTCTAGTCCGTGAGCTTTGTCCCTCCTCACGTTTAGGTGCACACTCTTTTATAACATCAATTTGTATGTCCCTGCATGATGTTTATGATAAAGAGTCCCAATCATATTAATTAGAATCTATCTTAAAAGTATCTTGCATTTGAAGAATTATTTCTACAACTCAGTGAGTGTTTTATTCTTTGTTTCCCCTGTATAGATTGCATTATGGATGGGCAAGAGTTTATAAATTTCAAAAAGGGGAATAATATGGGGTTTCTACAAGAAGCAGATCAAAAGCAAATGTGGGAGTTCTGAGAGGTTTGGGTAGAAAATCAACTAAATGGCATAGAGAATAGGAATTCTTTCAAAACATTATGGATGGAACTCAAAAAACCATCCTGTATTTATCCAGAACCCCATCAAAAAAATGAATTTTATGTCATGGAATATTCGGGGACTAAACAATTCCCATAAACAAGAAATTTTGCACAATTTTGCTAGGGACCATAAGCCTAACATCTTAATTATTCAAGAGTCAAAAATTCCCAAAGATTGGGTGGAGAAGATTAAAATATTCAAAAATGGTGGTGTGCAGGGCAGGAGTTTGGATGGTGCCTCTGGGGGTTTAGTGACTTTTTGGAATCAGGATCATATTCAAGGTACTCTGATTTTGGAAGATGTCAATCATGTGGCTACTATATTTAAGCATATCAGAGATTATTTTAGTTGGATCTTGTCTAATATCTATGCACCCAATAGTAAGTCTGCTAGAAGGAGTTTTTGGAAAAGACTTGAGTCTTTTAGATCCTGTTTTCCACATGAGAACTAGATTCTCATGGGGGATTTTAACACACCTTTGCCAGGGTCCAAAAAATTTGGTGGATCTCGGATACAATTGGATAGTAAAATGGATTTGATTGAATTTATCAATTCTCAATGCTTGCATGATGTGGACCTCAAGGGGGCTACCTATACCTAGTCTAACAAGAGGGCTCGGAATGATCTTATTCAAGTCCGGCTTGATAGGGCCCTAATTTCGGATAATTGGTTGAAGGAATAATTTTTCTCATTGAATGCTCTCTCCAGAATTGGCTCAGACCATTTCCCTATAAGTTTTGTAGCTGACTTTGTGTCAGGTAAGAGAAATTTTCCTTTTATATTTGAAAAAATGTGGTTGTCTCATCCTAATATCTTTAATTGCATTCAAGAATGGTGGGATATAAATGTCAGTGGGACTACCATGTTTAGAGTTTCCAAGAAGTTTGGTGAGGTCAAAACCAAGGTCAGGACCTGGAACAAGGAAGTTTTTGGGGATATTTTTTGAGTCTAAGGCTGCTATCCGGCAGGATTTAAGGGACATTCAGGACCATATCTAGAAAGGTGGTTATGTGGGAGACTCCCTTCCTAAGGAAAATGAAATTATTTCAAGATATCATGATATTATCTCAAAAGAGGAGGACTACTAGAAATAGAGATCTAGATCTGTTTGGATTTTTGTTGGGGATAAGAACACCAGGTTTTTCCATCTAACCACCATGAAACATAGGGCATCCAATCACATAGCCTAAATTATGAAGGATGGGGTTAAAATTGAGGAGGAAGAGATCAAGAGTGAGGTTATTCATTTCTTTTCTAACCTCCTTTCTTCTGGAGAGGATTTGGATGTGAGTGCTTAGGAAACTCTTATTGAGACTATTCCTAATATTTTGAATAAGCATCAAAATAGACTCTTGACGGCTATCCACTCATAGGATGAGGTTAGTAAGGTGGTTTTTCCTTTCGAAGGGAATAAGGTCCCTAGCCCAAATGGATTCCCCATGTTCTTTTTCCAAGTTTTCTAGGAAATCATGGATGATGATGTGACTAGTGTTGTTAAGGAGTTTTTTGGAGCTAGGAAATTGTTGAAAGAGCTTAATGCTACTTTTATTGCTCTAATTCCTAAATTTCCTAGTGTTGATACTTTTGATTCTTTATGCCCTATTATTTTATGGAATTTTTTGTATAAGATCATTCTAAAGTGATAACCTCTAGGCTTCTCGGGTTCTTCCCTTATTGATTTCTCCCTAGCAGAGTGGTTTTGTTCTGGGCAGACATATTCTGGATTCTATTATTACTCTTCATGAGAATATCCACTCTCTTGAAGCTTCAAAAAACCAAGGATTTTTTCTCAAGTTGGATATGGCTAAGGCCTACGATAGGGTGGACTGAAATTTTTTGATTAAAGTGTTAAAAGCTTTTGGGTTCTCTAAAATATTTTTACAAATGATACGGGAATTGATTTCTACCACCAGTACCTCGGTCATCATAAATGGCTCTCCTTCCCATTTCTTTAAGGTGTCGAGAGGAGTTAGATAAGGGGATCCTGTGTCTCCTATTCTCTTTACCCTGATGGAAGAAAGTCTAGGAAGGCTTCTGCATAAAAAAGTGATGGAAGGTAGTTTGAAAGGGTTAAAACCTTCTTCAGCAAACCCGGCCTGTTCACACCACCAATTTGTGGATGATACTATGCTTATGGGAAGTGATACTATTGGTGAATCCAAATCTATAAAGAGTTGTCTTGTACATTATGATGAAGGTTCAAGGAAAAAAATTAATAGGGATAAAATTTCCCTCTATTTTTTCAATACCTCTAAGCACAGATAGAGGAAGATTGCAAATATTTTAGGCTATGGTGTTAGTTCTCTTCCTTCTACTTACTTGGGTCTTCCTTTAGGGTCCAAACCTTTGGATTCTTTCTAGATCTCTCTTGTGGATAGGTTTAATAAGAAGTTGGTTGGATGGAAAGGGGCCTTCTTGATTCAATCTAGTAAAGTTTTGTTACTTAAGGCTTCTCTTCAAAATTTTCCTATTTATGCCATTAGTTTGTTTAAGATCCCTACTAAGTTTGTTGAGATTATTGAAAAGATCCAGAAACATTTTCTTTGGTTGAGTTTTGAGGAGAAGAAGAGGATTATTTTGGTTGCTTGGGAGAATGTGTGCAGACCTAAGAAGTTTGGAGATCTTGGCTTGAGGAACATCAAAGTGTTTAATAAATCCCTTCTTACGAAGCAGGTTTGGAGGACTTTTGCGGACACTCATGAATGGAATACTATTTAGCGCAGCAAATATTTGTGGGGGGCTAATTATTTTCAAGATTTTCTTAATTCTTATAATCTCCCTATTGGTTCTTCCCTATGGAACAACACCATTAAGGCCAGGGACCTTGCTAGTAAAGAAGCTTGTTGGAAGTTGGGAGATGGCAAGAAAATCTAGTTCTGGGAAGACTAGTGGATTTGTAATGATTGTTTGTGTAATCTCCCAACCGATGGGGATTATATGGAGAACTTTAAATATAGGTTTGGTTGTTTGATCAGGGATTACTAGAGGAATAATCAGTGGGTTGATATTTCTTTGATTAGTTTGGATCCCCAACCTCTACAGGCCCTTCTCAATTTGGTCAAGCTTAGTTCACAAGGTCAGTAGGACTCTATGGTTTGGAAGTTTTCCTCAAGAATCTATTTTGTCTCTTCTATGGTGGCCTCATGTTACTCTTGCCTCCACTACCCTACCTAGGCTAAGGTGTGGGTGCACAACCTTACTCTGAAATTAAACATGTTTGCTTGGATTCTCCTTTAGAACAAATTGTATACTAATTATAATCTTTAAAAGAGGGGATTCTCTTTTCTTAATAGGTGTTATTTGTGTTGTGCTAAGGCGGAGACTTCATCACATCTTTTTCTCCTTTGTCCTTTTGCTTATGCCATTTGGTGTAGGATTTTGCAAATGTGGGATCTTAGCTAGGTTTTTCCTGGAACTATCTTGGATTTTTATAATCAATGGAAGGCCCCCTCAAAAAATCGAGTGTTGAATCTGCTTTGGAACTATATCTTTCCTCACCTTGTCTAGGGTGTTTGGAAAGAATGCAACAATAAAATCTTTAGGGATGTGGATCTTTCAGAGGAAGTGGTCTATGGTAAGATTATAAGAGCTATGGTTGAAAACTTTAATTTTAACAGGAACGAAGGAAAAGGTAAGGTTATCTTTCAAGAGTATGAGATCAAAGTGGTGGAAGCTTGGAAAATTAATCTGGACATGTCCAATATTTCCAAGCTTACCAAGGGACCTAGAGATGGTATCTTTTGGAGTCTCCCTCCTCCTAGTTGGATTAAAATCAATTTTGATTGTGTGACCAAGGGAAATTTGGGGCTATCCGGGAGCAAAGGGGTGATAAGGGATGAGAATGGTTGCTTCATTACAGCAGTGATGATTCCCTTAGGCACTCAGACCAACCATGTAGCTGAAACAAGTAGAGTGTTTCAGGCCTTGAAGCTAGCTAACCAATTGAAGTTCAAAAATGTTTGGATTGAATGGGATTCAAATAATATAATACAATGCTTAAAGGGCCTTCAGAAACCCTCATGGTATATAGAGAATTGGATAGACCTTTCTAAGGAAATTATTAGTAAATTTGAGAAAATTTATATTTCACATGCTTTTTAGGAAATAAATATGGTGGCAGACTTTTTTCGCCAACAAGGGAGTTAAAGCTCAAGAAAAGATGAGGTGGTAGGGGTATGATGAGTTGGAGGCTGATGTCAAGGCCCTAATTATGTATAACCATGTTCACAAGAAGGTGTAATTCCCCATTCCCTTGAATGATGGCTAGTTGTCCTTCCCTGTAGTCTTGGGACTGTGTGTTAATTATTACTCATAGTCAGCTGATGAGTAATCATTTAATTTCCCATTTGAATTATGTAAGTTTCGCATGCTTTCTAGGCATTTTAGGAATTTCTTTTTTTTAGCTTCTAGATTCTTTTCTTCCTGCCTACAAGATGACCAACATGGGTGGTGAGAGTCGCAAGGTGGAGCCGATGAGTAGTTAACAGCTAAGGAATAATTCAAACCTCTAGAAGAAGTTGGAAAAGGGTGGCATTATTGTTTTCATTGAGAAACTCCATGGCTGGGATCCAGAGGTTACTGGGGTTTTTCCCAAAGATTGGAAGGATGCTGAGATAAACTTGTTTGGAAGACAAGTGGTCATCAATTAATAGTTAGTTGCTAAGATTACGAGCCTCTCTATGGAGATTATCAATTTCTATAGGGACAAAAAGCTTTCTAATGAGGTAGTCAACAAATTTCCAAAGTTGGATGCTGAGAGGGAGGATTTGTGAAGGACTTCCAGAAGCTAATATGATTCGCATAGGATTGTCTCACACTGGAGGAGGGTCTTGAATGTGTTGATGGAGTATGTCACTCTGGATGGCTATTATACCAAAGTCTTTGGGTATCATTTTTCCCTCCTTAACCACTTCAGGCATCAGATTAGGGTTTCATTTCCTCTTTATCTCGCCTCTTCTCTAAATGCCAGTTTGAAAAGCCATAGATAGAACCCTACCAAGTATTCCATTCTCCACAAAGGATTTCTTCTCCTTATTTATGATCATTTTAAAGCCTTGCCGGCTCTACCACACCATACTCCATCTAATTAAAGGGTTGTTGGTAAGGGGAAAGGGAAATCTAGTGATTCTCCCTAGAACAAGGGTAAGAGAAAGGTTTTAGAGGACCCCTCCTATGATGAGAATGATGAGGACTCATAGTCTGATTCATTGTTTAGGTACTCCAACTACCCTACTACCGACAGAGAAGAGAGGCCCTGATTTCCTATGGATCTCAAGGCGGAGGATCACTATGTCAAGGAGGAACGGGAATTTCCTACTAATATTCATGTTATAGCCCACAATGGGTCTATGGACTGTTTAAGGTTAACGAGATGGGTTTTCTTTGAAATTAAAGAGATTAAGTTGAACCAGAGAGCCATGAGTAGTAAAATTGAGAAAATTGATGACAATAAAAATAGAGGTAGTGGTAGTGGTAGGGTCACTAATTTATGGACGAAGGAAGAGAAGAGGTATATGGTTGAGTGCCTCAAGAAAACTATTGATGAGTTACAATATTTCAAAAGAAACCATGAAGGCAAGCAGGCTAAGATGGAGGAGCAACTAATGAATATCAAAAACTCAGTCCACAAAGTGTTGGTTATGTGCCATAAGATTTTAAAATCCACTGTTGAGACCATGAATACCATGGTGGAGAATCTAGAAAATGTTCATCATGTTAAAATTATTATTTTTCTTGATTTGGACAAAGAGGAAGGGCAGTCAAATAGTGGGGGACTGAGCAACAGGACCAAAGTGAATTTGAAAAGGAAGGCAGACCAGGCTTTAGTGAACATCTAGGAGATCAAGAAGTTTGCACTTAATATGAACATATTAGAGCAAGAGGCGACGGAGATCCTCGAGAATCTGGCCTAGTGGCTGGTTGTTTTGTGGTTTTTGTCAATTTTTTATTGTGTTGCCTTGGTTTCCACTGTTTTCTTCTTAGTGGGCAGCATTTTGTTTACTGTTTGGGCTCTTTTAATGTTCTATATTTTTCTATCTTATTGTTAGGGGTTTCAAAATCCCTTCAAAACCTGTTTGTTCCATAATCAAAAACAACATAATTCAATAAAATGATTCCTTAAATACATTCCATCTTCCTCTATTCCTAAGGATCCTATATTAGTGCTCTCAGATCTTAATTAGCACTGAATAACTAGGATGACACCTAAGAAATGAGTAGCCATTAATTCTATAATGTAGAAACTATGTCTACACCTACATGATCTTGATGATTTTGCTAGATGATGGACTAAATAACATGTTGAATGGTAAATTGTTGTATACATAATGTTAATGAACATGATGTAATGTTGAATTAAACTAATGGAGATGTTATTAAAATGATAATAAATTTTGTAAATAAACTAAGACACATGTAAGAAAGCAGCCATGATTCTAATTTACTTGCTAAACTATTCTAAATGCTAAATCAAAATGTAAACTAAGTTCTCAAATGCTAAGATAATTCCTGCAGAGTAATTGTATGCAATGCTCTCTTATGCAAAATTTGTAAATAAGCCTCTATTTATAGATTTCACCAAGGCATCAAGTGAGTTGGCAGCAATGGACAATCAGGACTCAATCTAGAGAGATTGACGGTGAGAAATGAGGAAGTTAGAGAGAAATAAGGAGGTTGTACCCTTTAATAGAACAATCTTGTCAAGTGTAGAAAAGAATAAATGGAAAGGAGAAGCCATGTGTCTCTAAGTTCATTGAGATTTGTTGATGGTAAATAACCATTTTAGAAATTAGGAATAATTATTTTCATGTGACACGTGGTGAGATGGAACATGATGTGGAAGGAGGTTAGAAGAATAAGGAGAAATGTGACAAAATTTGAATTAAAATTTCAAATTTAATGAAAGGGAATTAATCAAATAAAACAAATTAGTTAAATTTATTTATTTAATTAAATCATGAAGAAATAGATTTAGATAAGAGGAATTAAGAAATACGAACTATATAAATAAACTTTGCAATTTATTTATACAGTAGAAGAAATAAAGATTTTTTTTATTAATTAAATAACATGTATTTAATTTTCTCCAAACCAATTTTCAATGTATACAATATGATTATGTTTTTCCAATCATGATCCTTATTTTATCATGTGGTGAAGTGTGTCATTGTAAAATATTTTTTGGTTAGTCTGCGTTTAGAGCTATATTTTTATTATGTCAACCAATGGCACACATCCTCAAAGTTATAGATTTTTATTGTGTCATTTAGTGGCACACATCGCCAGATAAACTTAATGTTGTCACCCCAATTTAATTGTCTGCTAGTGCTTGCATATTATCCCATTTTCGCATTTTGATTATATTCACTCAATATTGATAACTAATTTGAGATATAACTTGTTGGTTCCTCATATGTAATTTTTTCCGAAGTGTTCCCTCTCTTCATCCCCCATGTGTCTCTAATGTATTAGATGTTTCAAGGCCTTAGAAATTATAAGTGTGGATGGTTTTTTTATTCAAGTTTATAAGTATATGGTGTTCTATGGTGACCAACACTCCATATATACGTGAGGGAGTGGGTAATTGGATGTACTTTATTTAGGTCACAAATTGGACCTTGTCATTATTTCAATACCATGTAAGCAACACTTTTGACTCCCAATTATTGACTCCTCATCCTTTCATACTAAGTTACCTATCAAATTCAAGTTTTCATTCATCCATTTTCCTATGTACCTATTCCTCAATATCCTCAAACCTCAAAACTCTCATAATGTCAAAATTTGACACAAAAAATAATCTAATTCCTTTTCTTCTCCCCACTATTTTTTCATAAGAAAAAAATGGCCAAGGAGAAGAGAAAATTTTTCAAGTTTAAATTGTCAAATTTTTAGAATTTACCTTCCCAACATGCTTTCCCCCCATCCTTATAACCCCAACAAAGAAAATGAGTCAAGTGTCAAAGTTCATGATCTCATAATGTTTTTAAGTTTACAAAGTTTCCAAAATGGTAACAAAGGAAGGATGATTTAATTATTTTGCAAAGTTATAAGGTACACAAACTAGAGAAAATATGGGAAAAATTAAGGAAAAAGCATGTAATGTCAGGAAGTTCACAAGTTTGTGAACTTTATGAAATTATGATATGGGTTTCCTAGTCACAAAACATGTGACATAATGGATTGGTGAAGAAGGGATAATGAATAATATGAGTAAAATGGTGATAAGTTTCTAAATGTCACAAGGCTCACAAGTTCATGAACATTACAAAAGTGCATTATAGGTTTTCAAGTTTGTTGGTGTTTCAATTAGAACCTTTGGAGTGCTTATTGGAAACAGATAGCTATTGCAAGTGTTTTAGTAACTAATCTTCGATTTATAGAGAGGAAGATCCCTCTTTGCTAATGTTTTGCATAAAAAGTATAGTAAACTAAGGTTCCTATCTTTTTTTACTCAGCGGTAGCACACAAGGGTGCATAAACACAATGTGTTGCAACTAAGGTTTTATCTGGTTTCTATCGATCTTAACTAAAACTAAAATATATTTTAATCTATCCTATCTCCTCAAGATAAATAGAGCATGAGGGAATAGGAGCAGGAATGGATGGTTGGATTACTTGGGCTAAATGTCTCGCCAGAATGAATCTGAGGCCCAAAACTCTTAGATCTACATTGGAATAAGGCTTTATGCAAACAATCACTCTTTATGGTAAGATGGATCTCAGACTTTCCAAGAAGGAGGAACCCCTGTCTAAGGTATAGGATAGGAAACAACTCACTAGAAACAACAAATTACGATGACTTGGCTAACATGCTTCCCAAGGAGGTGAAAACACCTATCCAAAGTGTAGGCTAAAAGGAAACTCATTACACAACATCAAATGATAACTATTAACAAAAAATTATCCAAGGAGGAGATTGAAACAACAAGTTATAATAACAAGATATTTTTGAATGGACTCAAATCTTTAGATCAAACTGCATGTGCCTTTTGATTTCCTTATTCAAGCTTTCTCAATGAATTACAAAGAATTGGGACATGCAAAGGTATGAAATCATACACATTTTCTCATCAAACTAATTAACTCTCATCCAAGAGTGAAAAAATATGCACTTTCAAACTTGTTGGCAACAATGGAGCAACAATTTTTCTTAGTAAATAAAGGATTGCAAATAATGAGTCCAAGGCTCTTATTTATGGAAACTCAAAGGAGTAGGCAACCCTAAAATCTCCTTGAGTTAACAATCAGTTCTTTCCAATCAATAAGATTTATTCCTATGTCTAAAAGTACAGGAGCAAACAGTTAACTAGAAATCTATTCAGTTAACTGAAACTAAACAAAGAGTCAATTAGAAGTATACTTTGATTGACTGAAACTAAACTACAAGTGAATTTTAATTACAAAATGTGTCTCCAAAATAGACATCCACATTTAGTGGAGATCTGAGATCCATAATTTGTGGAATTCAAAAATAGAAATCCATAATTAATGAGATCTAACGTGCATGATATGTGGGACATCGAGTTAACTTGGAAAGGGGCATCAAGTTAAATTTAGTCACCATTAATGCTATTCTAGAGGGTAGGACATCCTTTTTGGATGCTTTACACCACTTCTCCACTGGTCAACATCCCTTCTATCTAGTTGTTGACCTCTTTAGCCTCTGGGAAATTAATGCTCTTTAAGATGATGATGTGGTGTTTCAGCATCTCTTCACCAGTCACAAGTTGCTACTAATATTCTATGCACTTGGCAGCTACATCATCTGGCTTGGTGGAAATGGCTACAACCTTAATCAACTTACAACCCTCAAGGTCATCAAGAAATGTGCTATAGATGACATCCTATAAATTTTTTTGTATTGTTCCTAGCTCAATATACGCACCTCCTTTGTGTTGATAAAGACAAGGGATGGATATTACCAATGTTCTTGCAAACTTGATAATACTTACCACAATATGTTAGTACTCGATCAATTCCATAGAATTGGCATCATAGCCTTTCACCTTGTATGCCAATTGTTCTTTCCAAGAAAATAGATGTTGCTTGCTCTCTATAGTGGTAATTGATTGGTACACCAATTGTAAATTTGTGATTGTGACTTCATCCCTAGGCCTCTTCTCAGTTGTCTCTTGTTCTGATTGTTGGATCTTTGTGTGGAGTCCATGTGCTTTGTCCCTCAACTGGTACAATTCTGCCAATATACACTATCCTCTGACAACAAATTCCTCCACTTGATTTCTCAAGTGTTTTCCATATGAAATCATCTAGTGATGGTTTTGCTCCATGAGGAGGTCTAGCAACCTTTGTGGAAAATCAAAGACGTTTGGAATGTCATGAATCAAGATAGATATGTAAATTCTCAATTGTGTATTTTCATCCTTTAAGGTTGCTTTGTCTCTTTCATCCTTATCCATTCTTTCTTGAACACTCACTGAGGCAATTCCAAGAAGATATTCATCCACCTAACAAGTAGTCTTTCCAAGGTTTACCTTCGACAATGTGAATTCCTCAACCTCTACCTCGTGTATATTTTTATCCTTAGGTGGGGAAGTTGTCTCTATGAAAAACTCATTATCTGCATTTCTTCCTACATGAACTTGCTTCTTCAATTTCTTCGCTGGCATGACTTGAGGAACATGATCAAACTCTGTGAAGTCAAGCTGGTAGGATGGCCTTTCTCTCTTCCTTCCTAGGAGACCATCAAGCTAGATTGAATCTTTACTAGCATCATTGGAAGGAGGAACATTAGGCCCTTGAATGCCTGATGAATGAGATTGTGTTACAGTGATGTCTCATGGTGGAGAGTCCAAGTCAATGGGGCATTATGACTATTGTGATGATGGTGAAGCTGGAGGTTATGTCTCAATCACAAGCACTGTATCCACAACAACTATTTCTATTATGGGCTTTGTCTTGGTTGTGATTATCTCAATCATTGGCTTAACTATAGCAATTCCCATGACTATCTTAGGAATTTTTGTGGTTTTCTCTGCATATAACTCTTGTGCTCTTCCTCTTGTGTGCCCTAACATCCACATCCCTTTTGGAGGATTGCTCCACTGCTTCTTTCTAGGCTTCTTCCTTGATGTGGAAGATAGTGAATATTGAAACAATGGTGGCTCTATGTGTGGAATTACTACCTACCTTGTCTTCTTACTATCAAAATAGAGTTGACTATTTTTGATGACCCTACTTGTTCTTTCCTCTATAGATGTGTTCTCCTTTGCATACCAATCCATTTTTCTAAGTAGTTGCGAGTCTACTTGATCCAAGAATAATGAGGGGAGAATGACTTCCCCTTCATCATCAAATAGGCCCTCCATGTCTTCTGACATGAATTCAGCAATTTGTGGGAGCCTAAAACGGCTATAGTTATGTCTTCATACATCAAATGCATCATCACAGTTGACCCAGTAGTCTTCCATGGAAGACTCATGTAATGAGTGTTGCTCAAGGTGTGTTGTATAAAGGCCTCTCAGATCATACGACCATCTCTTAATGAGATATTTGAGATTGATTCTCATCAGCTCTTGGCACATCATTTTGGCATCAGCCATTGTTTTACACCTATAGAGTCTCATCTAGATAGGAAAGCTTGTAGTTGTCTTCTTTTTAAGGTGTAGATGAGAATGAACTTTAGCCAATTCCCACAAGAACTCCATGAAGACTACCCTATATGAAGGGTAGTGTGGCATCATGGCAAGATGACCATTGTATCCATATACATGTATATAGGTGAAGGTGGGGAATTGGATAAACCAATCCACCTAGTCCACCATTGCCTCCTTGGTTGCTAGTGATATATGTACATGCATCTCATGGTCGAGGTTTCTTATGGTGTGCATAATAAAAAGATCATTTATCTACTTGAAATTTCATTCTACTTGTGTAAACTCAAGTTTTGGAAAATATTCATGGACCTTCTGCACACATAAGGTTCCCACAGTGTTTAATGTCTTGAACTCACCTTGGAAGGAAATCAGGTATACAAGATAGGATCACATGTGAAACCTATGAGCCTCAAAAAACCTAGTCATTTGCTAGTGGAGTGTGTCACTGATGAGGGTGGGCCAGTCATAATGCTCTCTTTTGCTAACAATCTTCATGATGATGTAGTACATCCATTACTTAAATTGGTTCCCATCTTCCTATCTAGTGATTCGGTTGAGTAGAGTGATCATCACTGCATACTCGTCTCAGAATTCTCCTTGCCCAACATTCTTGGGTAAGTTGGCCTTTTTCACTTTTAACCATTTTTCTGCCATTCTCTGTAGACATTTATCCTTTGAAACTTTGAATTATTTTTTGCATTCTTTCACTGATATGACCACATTGGTAGGACATGGCAGAATAGCAAAACACCATTCAACATCCTTTGGTTCAAGGCTGAAAATCACCCTCCCATCCACTGATCGGATTTCTCGTACTGTAGGGTTGTAATGCTTAATACAAGAAATTACAAACTCCATGTTTTTTAATATGATGGGGATTGATGCAGCCTCAAGCAATCCAAATTTTTTGGTGTTTTGTAATGTGAATTGGTCCATGCCTTCTAAATCTTATGAGTTGACCTCTGGGTTTACTTGATGTAATTATGTGTCAATTGTTTTTATGAAATCATGGTACAAGAACATTTTGTTCTTCTATTGTACTTGGGAGAACTACATTCTAAAATACTTAAAGATCAACTATGCACACAACCCTATTCTGACAATTCCTGAAAACCCTTAAAAATAGCGCCTGTCAGGAAGTATTTTTTCAGAAAAAATCTGACACGTGGGTTTTGTTCGTGCTTCAATGCTAAACAAACCCAGTTCATTAGATTTTTTATTTTGTGAATTTTTCAGAAAAACCCCTAAAAATAGGGGTAGCAAGTTTGTTGTTTCTAAAAAATTTCAAGAGATGGGTTTTGCTAAAAAAAAATTATTGATCATACCCAATTGGCCAGATATGTGATAGCCTACTGTTTTCTATGACATGCAAGAAGTTTAAGATAGAAGAGAGGAAGAAGACAAGAGGAATATTGGAATTTATTTGCTTCCCTCTTGTAAAAAACTACCTCTAGATTCAACCTCTGAGAATTTATCCTTTTGTGCAACTTTTCTTCAAAAAATAATGAACGGTCAAAACCCTTTGTCAAATCTTGAAAAGACGTCTTGGAGAGAAAACTATTGTTTTTAGCCTTCATCCTACAAATAAAATAATGAAATTGGATGCATATGCTTGATTATATAATTATTGATGCTTGAATGCATCAAGTATTGGCACCAACTCATGATTGAGGACTAATTTGGCTTGATTTGGAGTTCCCAGGAGTGATTTCCACTAATTGTGGGATGAGAAGCCTTCAAAATATCTAACTCAAGTCAAAAGATCTTGTTTTCACCTTTTAGGAATCCTTTTTGAGTTTTGAACACTTTTTCATCATTTTTTAATGCTAAAGTGCCTTTATTGAATCTTCAATCCTAGTTGCCCAACTTCTCCTAAGATGTTGATGATGGATTCACTATTGAGATAGGACAAACCTAATTAAGTGTGCCTAGGAGCTGCAAAACTCAAAGACTAAATCTAATTCCTTCAATTCAAGGGAACCTTTCCTCAATAGGGGCACTTTTGGCCTCAGACTTGGTCAATTTCTTGATTGTCCTTCAGTTTTATCATTTTGACTCTATGTGCTCTAATCGGAGATCATTGTTGACTAGTGAGTCTAATGATCTCATTAAAACATGGGATGGATAACTAGTTCAATCTTGGAAAGGATGGCTAGTTTCACAGCTCCTGAAAGTTAGTTTGAGTCCTTCAAAAGCTTGGGCACCCCTGGCCAACAGGGGTGCTTTTGGGTTTTTTACTCATGATTTTCATGTTGCCAACCTTAAGGAATGATCCCAGTTTGATCTTTGTCATCAAGTGTTTGATTTGTTTGTTTTCTTCGCTGACAGTGGCATTGTTGAGATTGATCAAAATGGAGGTCATGTTGGAGATCACTAGGCTTGCAAATAGCATCTGACTGCACAAAAATATGGGTGCATTTCTCTAGTAGGGGTGCTTTTCCTCAACACTACCATTTTCTCCATATTCTTCCTTCATCTTTCACCATTAGTTGTCTTCTACTTGATCTCTGCCTCTAATTGCTTGATAGGTCTTGTACACGTGTAGCTAAATTGATCGTGAAGCTGAGAGAGAGCTAAGTAGATGCCATGTAGAAAGTATTTGTTGAAAACTTCATCAAGTGGCTTAGATTCAAGGGTTCCCCTAGCCAGCAGGGGCAATTTTTCCATGTGTAACCGCATATCCTCCTTGGTAGCAAGGCGTTGCTTCTCCAGAGTTAGTCATTTTTTGGTATTTTCTAATTTTTAGAATCTCCTTCATGAGATAGCATCTTTTTGGATTATTTCTACAATGGTTTCTTCATTGAACCTTTTGAAGCTTAGCTTTCAGCACCTAGTATTGGCCAATCTACCATTAATGGCTACGGAGGTCCTAACTTTCTTCCTCAAAAATGAAAATAGACCCACCAAATTAAAACTAACTTTTTTGTGATTTTCACTTGACCAGTGTGATTGTGAAGTGAATTCATCCTATCAAAATCATTTTCAATGAATTTTGGCAAGGTCCTATTTTTAGGGGTTTCCCTAAAAATAGGGGTATGAAACCCTAATTTTTATTTTTTTAGAATTTTTCACATATGTTCCTTGACACAAACCCACAAAAATCTCATGTTATGTTTGACCTAAAATATACTTTTAACAAAAAAATTACATGACCTAGATCATTTTAACAAAAATGTCTCTTTGAAGCAAAAATTTATTTTGGGTACAACATTAGGCTCCATCTAGTGACCATGTCAGATACTTACAGCATAAGAGAACTGGGAATCTCTAGTTTTATAGACTAATAGGCTTATTAGTTGGGCAATGGATTCGGGACTTATTTCCTAATTCACCTAATAATTGGAGTTCACCTCTTTATTATTAGAGCTCACCTATTATTCACCTAAAACAAGACTACCTAGGAAAACACCTAAAACATGATGATACTTCACGGAACAGGGAAACACATAACAACATAATGTTAAAGAAAAAGGAAATTATTTATAAAGAACTCACCCCATCCCCGAAGGGATGAAATTTTTCAAGTAACACCTGTTGTAGGGCAATGGGAGGAGCCTTCTGTCTGAATGTGAGAGAATGTAGGAATTCTCTCTTGCATATCATGGATCTCGAATGGCCCTAGCCAAAGGGAGTCAAGTTTTTCTTGCATTCCCTTAGGTTCATGTCTCTTGTCCCATAATAGGACCTTGTCTCTATTCTCAAAGTCTCATTGTCAATCCTTTTTGTCCAAGATCTTCTTCATTCACTCTTAGTGATGAGTGATTTTATCAACTATCTCCACCCTCTACTCTTGAAGTTTCATTAGGAACAAGATGTGCTTCTCTATGGGATCTCTAAATTCTTCATCTTCTATCATGGATGTTAGATGCAAGGTGGAAAACTCTAGAGTGATAGGAAATATAACCTTTGTGTCATACAAGATAGTGAAGGGTGAAGTGTCGATAGCTCTCTTGGGTGTGATCCTATCAGCCCAAAGAGTGTTGTACAACTTTTTGTGCCAAGTCTGTTGATTGGAATCAACCATCTTACACACGATCCTAACTATGTTCTTGTTAAATGACTCGTATTTTTTTTTCCTTGTGGATAGTAATCTAAAGAGTGGGACAATGTGATGTCATAGTCAAAACAGAATTTTACAACTCCTCTGAGGAGAAGCTTGTAGCATTTTCAGTCACAATCTTTCTTAGTACCCTGAAGCATGTAATGATATTCTATTTGAGGAAGTTACACACAACTTCAGAAGTAGCTTGTTTCGTAAGGAACACCTCAACCCATTTGGTGAATTAATCTATCACCGTAAGGACATAGACATATCCCTTACTGGAATGTGGGTTGATGGACCCTATGAAGTCTATGCCCCATTGTTGAAATGGAGCATCTATTACCACTGGCCTTAGTGGAAGGGCAGCCAGCTTGAGTTTACCAACAAATTTTTGGCACAATTTGCATCAGTGCACCTACTCATATGTGTTGCAAAACAAAGTCGGCTAATAGAATAGTGCTCACAATATTTTGAACATAGTGACCCTTGATGAGAAGTGGCCACTACATGCTTGATTGTGAAATGCCTCCAACAACTGTCATTGTTGGTCCTTTCTGACACATAGTAAGAACATTCCATCAAGCCTACACTTGTATAGAACATTATTTCTAAGCAGATAGCTTTGTGCTTGTAGTTTCAAAGTTCTCTATTTTTTTCCAAGTGTGTTGGGAATTCCCCATAGGTTAGATAGTACCACAATTTTGTGTACCATTCTTATGCAGATTCAACTAGTAATACCATTATAAGGTCTTCTTCAATTTCTATTCCAAGGATACCATCAACAGCTTGGTGCTTTAGATCACCTTCTTCTGCTATAAGCTAACATAGACCTCTCCCATGGACGAGCTTAGTAGGCTTGATATCGAAGTCATATTCCTAGACTCTTATGATCTAGTTGCCTATTTTTGTGCCCATCTCCTATTGAGTGAGGACACTCTTAACTATGGGGTCCATAACATGCATAGTAGTGTGAGAGTTCAAGATGTATAATCTGATATTCTTGAATTCCCTCACAACCGCATAGGCATTCTTTTCAATTTGGGAGTACCAAGACTCGTTGTTCTTAAAAGTACTACTCATGAAGGTAATCAACAAATTGGTCTCCTCATTCAGCTTCTACATTAGTATGGCAGAGAGGGTGTGCTCCGATGTGTAACAGTAAAGAATTAATTCCTTATTGAATTCAGGTTAGACAAGCACTAGTGCCTTACTAATGGCTTCTTTTATCTTGACGAATGCCTCCTTTCCTTTGTTAAGCCATTCGAAGGTGGACATCTTCTTCATCATTGCTAATATATCCTTGGTCGGCTCTGAGAAGTCAGGTACAAATATTTGTATGAACTTTATCTTGTCAAAGAAGGAATTCACTTGGGTTGTATTTGTTGGGAGAGATAGGTATTTGATTGAATCAACCCTATCAAGATCAATTTGAGTTCCCTCTTTGGAGACAATGTGGCCCGGTAGCTTTCCTTCCATCACTGCAAAGATGGATTTATTGGGATTCAAAGATATATGGTGGTACCTACATCTCTTGAACACTTTCACTAAGTGTTGAAAATGGTCTTGTTGCTTCTTTGAGAAAGTGGTAAGATTTTCAAGATATACAACAATCAATTTGTCCTTGAGGTCCCCAAATGCCAAGTCCATGGCTCATTGAAAGTTGGCACCAGTGTTGATGAGGCCAAAGGGCATCCTTTCATAGGTGAACATTCCCCATGGGGTGGTAAACACTGTCTTGATTTGATCTTCCTTGGCCACCACAATTTGGTTGTATCCATAAAATCCTTCAAGTAATGACAACATCTATGATCTGGTTACTATCTACAACATGTGCTCCATGATTGGTAAAGGATAATTATCCTTTAGTGATGATTGTTTGAGGTTCCTAAAGTCTACGCAGATCTAGATCTCTTCATTCTACTTGCATATAGGAATGATGTTAGACACCCAAGTAGAATGATGGATTGGAAATATGATCTTTGCATCCACAATCTTCTATACTTCCACATATTTTGTGTCTTGGACACGTGAATTGTAGTGTATCTGCTTTTGCTTGAAGGGCTTGATATCTGACTTGAGTGGAATTGTATGAGACAATTCCTTCAGCTTGAAGACTTTCAAATCTTCATAGGTCCAGGGAAAGACATCCCAATACTATCTAAACAATGAGATAAAGATGTTGTGTTCCCCTACAGTGCAACACTTTCCCAAGTTAGCAAGCTTGGGCTTGTCTTCGGTACCGATGGTGACTTGACAGTAATCAACAGATGTCTTGTTGGTCAAATTTCTCTGATCTTTTACATGCCTATAATGCATGTCAAATATGTCCTCCAAGGATACTAGACCCTTGGGGATGTTGTTGTCTCTTAACTGAATGATGCTCGATTCCATTGCTTCAAAAAAAATTCTATAGATTCTTTGAAAGGAGAAGCACTACCTTCAAAGAATAGTTCTTGATGGTTTTCCCCCATGCAGAGGAACTATTTGGTGTCATCATCATCATCAAATATTTTCTAGTTGTCACAATTGTTGGGAACAACTGGCCTATAGACGAGCTCAATGGCGAAGGCATTCTGATGGAAGTCAAAATGGGGCATGAAGAGAGTAGTTGATACCACAATGGCATCCGCTCTGCTATTGTGCTCGTGCAGTATGTATCTAATGTTGAATACCTCAAACCAGTTGATCACATTCCACACTCTTTGCCGATAAGACATTAGGTGAATTTTTCTTACTTGATATCCCTCTTTGATTTGTTCTATGATCAACTCTGCGTCACCTTCGATGTGAAGGTATTTTATAAACATATCCCTTGCATTTTTGAGGCCTAGTATGAGTGCCTCATATTTTATAGTGTTGTTTGTATTATCAAACTAAAAGCAATAAGCAAATGGGTACAAAGTTCCTTCAGGAGAGGTAATGACAACTCCTGCTCCTAAGCCTATTGTTGAGCAACTTCCATTGAATTGCATTGTCCACATCTTTGAACTTTCTTTTGATGTGATTATAGAAAATGTAACCTTCTCTTCTTTGGTCACTTTAGACAGCATGGCATATGTGTTGGTACCTATACTTTGATGTAGCACTTGTGCTTGGGGTTCCTGAGACTTCACCACTATGAATCTAGACTTAGCCTCTAGTTCCAACTTGAAGCTACCTTTCTTTAACGGGACTGTCGCATATGACCAATCCAATTGAATCTCGCCTCTGAGATCCTTGCAGAAGCTTCTGCTCAAGAGCATCTTGTAACTAATTGGAATGTCAACTATGAGGATGGTCATCATGATCTTTTTCTCTGGATAAGATACCAATCTTACTTGAGCATCCTTTAGTTGACCTACCAATGGCACTGGTTCTATAAAGGCATGATGTTGTTTGATACCCCTGAGTTGATTATGCAATTTTTGAGTTTGTACCCTCCCATATATAGAGATATATAGAAGGGCTTTGTCTTTTCTCCCATTAGTACAGAAGATTCTAGCAATGTGGGTTGAATTATAGCCTACTTCTATACTACCTTGAGAATTTGATCTAATTGATTGGGATGGTCCTAGAGATACTCCAGCTATGAGATATGTACCTTCATCTTCATCATAGACACCATGATGTCAAAATTTGCTAAAGGCAGATCTTGAGGATTTTATGTGACATTCTCATGTGCATACTTGGTATTAGAAGTGGAAGATTCTTTTCCCTTTTCATTTGACTTCCATCTTTCCTTTACTTCTTTTTGTGCTTTGAAGTGTTAGGCACGTGTGAACACAAGTGTCAAGATATTCTTGTGGTTGAAATCTAGAGAGTATTGATGGTAATCTTCTTCTTCTTGATTTTTGGGTTCACTATGGAAGGTTATGGAGTCACCATTGAAGTTGTTAGTTTGTGGTGAGACAACATTCACATTTGAAGGTACAGAACTTGATATTTTTGCTTGATCTCAGGCATATCCCATGATTTTATTCATCCTTTGATTCTCATGGAATGTGGATCTTATGTGTTCATCTGAATCATGGAAACAGCATAACACATTAGACTTTTCATCCTCTCCCTATCTTGGTGGAGGTCCTAAAAATCTAGGCTTAAATTTATTGAAAGGTTGGAAATTATTCCTCTTTAGCTAGTACAGATGTTGAGGCTAGTACTATTGTTGAGGTTGGCATTGTTGTTGTTGATACGGTGGTGGTGTGGGCAATGCTTGTTGCCCTTGGTTGGGTGAGTATCTCTTGAGGATAGTCACCTCATTTTCTACCTTTTGTAGCAATGGACCTGTTGATGCTTGGACCAGTGGTCTAATAGCATCATCCTTCATCTTTCTTTTGGTGATCATATGATCCTTGAGCTTGACAGCCTTTTCTTGTGTGAATATCAAGTCCTCTTCGTGGCTTGCTTTTATGAAAAAGGCTATCTCTGAGGGAAGGGTGTTGATTAAGCTGCTCATCAGAATCTCGTATGATGGATTGAGTGTGTGAGAGATATGTGTAATGAGGCATTTAAACCTTTCTATGAACTCTCTCATCGATTCTATGGTCTCCATCTTGGATTTTGATAACCGGGAAAATAGCTAATAGTTGTCTTTGGCAGGTTTGGACCTTGCCAAGAAATTTTCACTCATGACCTCCCAACTTGTGATGATACTTGGTTATAAGTGATTGACCCAATCAGAATCATTTTCCTCAAGAGTTTCAACAAAGATTCAAATGGCAATATCTTCATGTGGCATGAACAAAACGGAACAAGCCATTGTGAACGCTAAGATATGCTCATCAGGGTGTCAAGCCCCATCATTGTAGAATCTTGGGAAGTGCTTATATGATCCTTTAGGAAATTCATGGTGTCCTTGTAGGGCCAATGGACCTATGTCATTACCCCATGGCAATGGGGTAGGATGTCTTACATTTCTTGCATTATGGCCATTGTTGAATAGATTGTTTCCATTATCGTTATTGCCATTGTTACCATTGCCATTATTAATGACATTGTCATTATTGATGTTAACATTATTGGCCATTGCTTGAGCAGGAGGTTCTTTTTGTGATTCTTCTTGAAAGTGTTCTTGAACCTCTTGGTAGATTTACGCTATGTCAGATGCTTCTCCAACGTCCTCTTGCAATAGAGTATTGGTCCTCCTCCTCATGTATACTCGATGAGCAAGGATTCTTACTGCCACACATGAAGTGGTAAAACTAGCCTCTCAGCTAAAATATCAACCTTTCATTCTTCATTTCCTAGAGTAATAGTTGTAGCTCTCCACTGAGCAGGTGATGTATTATTTTAAAAGATGAAGATGCACAGACTATCGATAATGTCAGATTGCTCTCCTTCAATGTATGTAAGATCTAGTTGGAGATTTGCTGGAGCAAGATCAAGTTGTTAAACTAGGGCCCAAGGACACCAAATAGTCATTCCCATGACATAAAATCATTATATTTTCATGAAGATTTATGCCTTATTGCCCCATGGTGGGTGCCAAAAAATGTTGGCATTTCAATTAGCACCTTTGGAGTGCTTATTGGAAATAGATAGCTATTGAAAGTGTTTTAGTAACTAATCTTTGAATTATAGAGAGGAAGATCCATCTCTACTAATTTTTTTCATAAAAGGACAAAAAACTAAAGTTCCTATCCTTTTTACTCAATGACAGGACATAAGGGTGCATAAACACATTCTGTTGCAGCTAAGGTTTTCTCTGGTTTATGCAAATCTTAACTACAACTAAACTAGCTTTTAATCTATCCTATCTCTCAAGATAAATAGAACATGAGGGCATATGAGTAGGAATGGATGGTTGGATTACTTGGGTTGACCATGTTGCCAAAATGAGTCTGAAGGTCTAAACTCTCAAATCTACACTAGAATAAGGCTTTATGCAAGCAATCACTCTTTGCGGTAAGATTGATACTCAAAATTTCCAAGGAGAAGAAACCCCTATCTGAGGTATAGGCTAGGAAACAACTCACTAGAAACAACAAATTACGATGACTTGGCTAACAATATTCTCAAGAAGGTGATGAAACCTGTCCAAAGTGTAGGCTAAAAGACAACTCATTACACAACATCAAACAATAAATGTTAACAACAAAATATTTGAGGAACCCCTATCCAAAGAGGAGATTGAAACAACAAGTTATAATAACAAGATGTTTTTGAAAGGACTCAAATCTTTAGATCAAACTGCATGTGCCTTTTGATTTCCTTCTTCAAGCTTTCTCAATGAATTACAAAGAATTGGGACACACAAAGTTACGAAATCATACATAGTTACTCATCCAACCAATTAACTCTCATCCAAGAGTGAACAAATATGCACTTTCAAACTTGTTAGCAACAATAGAGCAGCAATTTCGCATAGTAAATAAAGGTTCATAAATAATGAGCCCAAGGCTCTTATTTATAGAAACTCAAAGGAGTAGGAAACCCTAAAATCTCCTTGAGTTAATAATTAGTTGTTTCCAATCAGCAAGATTTATTCCTATGTCTAAAAGTAGGTGAGCAAATAATTAACTAGAGATCTATTTCACTTAATTGAAACTAAACAAAGAGTCAACTGAAAGTCTACTTTTATTGACTAAAACTAAACTACAAGTGAACTTTAATTACAAAATGTGTCTCCAAAATAGACATTCACATTTAGTGGAGATATGAGATCCATAACTCATGGAAGTAAAAAATAGACATCCATAATTAATGGGATCTGACATGCATGATCTATGGGACATGGAGTTAACTTGCAAAGGGGCATCAAGTTAACTTTAGTTACCATTAATGCTATTCTATAGGGTAGGATATCCTTTATGGGTGCTTTACATCTCTTCTCCACTAGTCAATAGCCTTTCTATCCATTCATTGACCTCTTCAGCCTCTAGGAAATTAATGCTCTAGAAGATGATGATGTGGAATTTTAGTATCTCTTCACCAGTCACAAGCTGCTTGTGATGTTCTATGCACTTGGAAGCTATGTCATCCAGCTTGGTGGACATGGTTGCAACCTTACTCAACTTACAACCATCAAGGTCATCAATAAATGTGCTATAGATGACATCTTGTAATTGTTTCTATATTGCACCTAGCTCAGTGTACGCACCTCCTTCATGTTGATTAAGACAAGGGATGGATATTACCAACATTCTTGTGGAGTTGATAATACCTGCCACAATATTTCAATACTTGATTAGTTCCACAGAATTGGAATCATAGGCTTTCACCTTGTATTCCAGTTGTTCTTTCCCAGCAAAGAGATGTTTCTTTCTCTATAGTGGTAACTGATTGGTATTCCAATTGTAAATCTATGACCGTGACTTCATCCCCAGACCTCTTCTCTATTCTCTCTAGTTTTGATTGTTGTATCTCTACATGGAGTCCATGTGCTTTGTCCCTCAACTGGTATAGTTTTTCCAGTATACACCATCCTCTAACAAAAAATTCCTCCACTTGATTTCTCAAGTGTTTTCCATATGAAATTAGTTGGTGACGGTTTTTCTCCATGGGGAGGTCTAGCAACTCTCATGGCAAAGTAGAGACGTTTGGAGTGTCATGAATCAAGATATATATGTACAATCTCAATTGCTGATTTTCAACCTTTAAGGATGCTTTTTCTCTTCGATCCTTAGCCATTCTTTCTTGAACACTCACCGAGGAAATTCCAAGAAGATCTGACTCCATCTGATGAGTAGTATTTCTAAGTTTGACATTCGATAATGTGAAGTCCTCAACCTAAAGCTCGTGTATATTTTTTTCCTCAAGTGGGGTAGTTGTCTGTATGAAAAACTCATTATCTGCATTTCTTCCTACATGAACTTGCTTCTTCAATTTCTTTGTTGGCATGTCTTGAGGGACATGATCAAACTTTGTGAAGTCAAGCTGGTAGGATGGCCTTTCTCTCTTCCTTCCTAGGAGAACCTCAATCCAGATTATATCTTGACTAGCCTCACTGGAAGGATGAACGTTAGGCCCTTGAATTCCTAATGAATGAGATTCTATTGTAGTGATATCTCACAGTAGAGAGTCCAAGTCGATGGGGACTTGTGACTACTATGATGGTGGTGAAGTGGGAGGTTATGTCTCAATCATAGGCACTATATCTGCTACAACTATTTCTATTATGGGCTCTATCTCTGTTGTGATTATCTCAATCACTTGCTCAACTGCAATGGTTTCCATGACTATCTTAGGAATGTTTGTGGTTGTCTCCACATATAACTCATGTGCTTTTCCCCTTGTGTGCCCTAGCATTCACATCCCTTTGGTAGGATTGCTCCATTGCTTCTGTCTGGGCTTCTTCCTTGATGTGGAAGGTAGTGAAGATTGAACCGGTGGTGGCTCTATTTGGGTAATTACTACCTTCCTTGTCTTCTTACTATCAAAATAGAGTTGACTATTTCTAAAAACCCTACTTGTTCTTTCCTCTATAGATGTGTTCTCCTTTGTATACCAATCCACTTTTCCAAGTGGTTGTGAGTCTACTTGATCCATGAAGAATGAGGGTAGAATGACTTCCCCTTCAGCATCAGATAGGCCCTCCACATCTTTTGACATGAAGTCAGCAATTTTTGGGAGCCTAAACAGGCTATAGTTTCATCTTCATACATGAAACTCATCATCACAATTGACCCAGTAGTCTTCCATGGAAGACTGGTGTGATGAGTTTTTCTCAAGGTGTGTTGCATAAACCCCTCTCAGATCATACGACCATCTCTCAATGAGATATTGTAGATGAGTCTCACCATCTCTTGGCATGCCATTTTGGCATCAGTCATTGTTTTACACCTATAGAGTCCCATCTAGATAGGAAAGCTTGTAGTTGTATTCCTTTTAAGGTGTAGATGAGAATGAACTTCAGCCAATTGCTGCAAGAACTCCATGAACACTACCCTATCTGAAGGGTAGTGTGGCATCATGGCAAGATAACTGTTGTATCCATATACGTGTATATACATGAAGGTGGGGAATTAGATAAACCAATCCACCTAGTCCACCATTTCCTCCTTGGTTGCTGGTGATATACGTACATGCATCTCATGGTTGAGATCCCTTATGGTGTGCATAATGAAAAGATCATTTATCTACTTAAAATTTTGTTATGCTTGTGTAAACTCAAGTCACAAAAAAATATTCATAGACCTTCTACACAACTAAGGTTCCCACAATGTTTAATGTCCTAAACTCGCCTTGGAAGGAAATCAAGTATACAAGATAGGAGCACATGTGGAACCTATGAGCCTCTACAAACCTGGTCATTTGTTGGTGGAGTGTGTCACTAAAGAGGGTGGGCTAGTTGTAATGCTCTCTATTGCTAAAAATCTTAGTGATGATGTAGTACATCCATGACTAAAATTGGTTCTCATCTTCCTATCCAATGATCTAGTTGAATACATTGATCATCACTGCATACTTGTCTCATAATTCTCCTTGCCCAACATTCTTGGGAAATTTGGCCTCTTTCACTTTTAACCATTTTTCTGCTATTCTTTGTAGACATTTATCCTTTGACATTTCAAATACATTTTCACATTCTTTCATTAATATGACCACATTGGTCAGACATTGTGGAATAGCAAAACAACATTCAACATCCTTTGGTTTAAGGTTGAAAATCACCCTCCCATCCACTAATCAGATTTCTCATGTGGTAGGGTTGTGATGCTTAATGCAAAAAATTACAAACTCCATATTCTATAATTTGATGGGGATTGACAGAGCCTCAAGCAATCTAGATTGCTCAATGTTTTGTAACATGATTTGTTCCATGCCTTCCAAATCTTCTGAGCTAGCCTATGGGTTTACTTGATGTAAGTCTATGTCAATTATTTTCAAGAAATCATGTTATAGGACTGTTTTGGTCTTGTATTGTACTTGGGAGAACTGCATCCTAAAAAATTTAAAGATCAACTGTGCACATGACCCTATTCTGACAATTTCTAAAAACCCTTAAAAATAGTGCCTACCAAGAAGTATTTTTCTAAAAAAAATTTGACACATGGGTTTTGTTCATGCTTCAATGTTGAACAAACCCATTTCGTTATATTTTTTATTCTGACTTTTCCCAAAAAAAAAAAACCCTAAAAATAGGGGCAACAAGTTTGTTGCTTCTGGAAAATTTCAAGAGTTGGGTTTTACTAAAAATTTGTGATGATCATACCCAATTGGCCAGATCTGTGATAGCTTGTTGTATTTTGTGACATGCAAGAAGTTTAAGACAAAAGAGAGGAAGAAGACAAGAGAAGATTGGAATTTATTTTCTACCCTCTTGTAAAAATATTCCTCTAGATGCAACCTCTGAGAATTAATCCTTCTATACAACTGATCTTCAAAAAATAATGAAGAACGGTCAAAACCCTTTGTTAGATCTTGAAAAGACATCTTGGAGATAAAATGCATGTTTTAGCCTTCAACCTACAAAGAAAATAATTAAATGGGATTCCTATGCTTGATTATATAATTATTGATGCTTGAATGCATCAAGTATGGGTGCCAACTCAAGATTGAGGACTGATTTGGCCTAATCTAGAGTTCTTGGGAGTGATTTCCACTAATTGTGGGATGAGAAGCCTTAAAAATATCTAACTCAAGTCAACAGATCTTGCTTTTACCTTTTAGGCATCCTTTTTGAGTTTGAACACTTTTTCATCATTTTTTATGCTGAAGTGCCTTTATTGAATATTCAATCATGATTGCTCAACTGCTCTTGAGATGTTGCTAATGGATTCACTGCAAAGATAGGACAAATTTTATTAAGTGTGCCTAGGAGCTGCAAAGCTCAAAGACTGAATCTGATGCCTTCAAATCAAGGGTGCCTTTCCTCAACAGGGGCGCTTTTGGCTTCATACTCAGTTAATTTCTTGATTGTTCTTCAATTTTATCATTTTGACTCTCTGTGCTCTAATCTAAGATCATTGTTGAATGGTGAGTCTGATGATCTCATTGAAATGTGGGATGGATAACCAACTCAATCCTAGAAAGGATGACTATTTTCACAACTCCTAAAAGTTATTTTGAGTCCTTCAAAATATTGTGATCCCCTAGCTAGTAGGGGAAATTTTGGCTTTTTTACTCATGATTTTCATGTTTCCAACCTTCAAGAATGATCCCAGTTTGATCTTCGTCATCAAGTATCTAATTTGTCTATTTTTTTCGTTGATAGTGTCATTGTTGAGATAGATCAAAATGGAGAAGGTCATGTTGGAGGTCACTAAGCTTGCAAACAACATCTGACTACCCAAAAATATGGGTTCCTTTCTCTAGTAGGGGTGCTTTTCCTTAACACTTAGCCATTTTCTTCATATTCTTCCTTTAGCTTTCACCATTAGGTGTCTTCTACTTGATCTTTTCCTCTAATTGCTTGATAGGTCCTGTAGACGTGCAGTTGGATTGATCATGAAGCTGAGAGAGAGATGAATAGATTCCATGTAGAAATTAGTTGTTAAAAACTTCATTAGGTGGCTTAGATTCAAGGGTGCCCCTAGCCAGCAAGGGTGCTTTTTCCATGTGTAATTGCATATCCTCCTTGGTAGCAAGGTGTTTCTTCTCCAAATTTAGTCTTTTTTTGGTATTTTCTAATTTTTAGAATCTCCTCCATGAGATAGCATCTTTTTTGGGTATTTCTACCATGGTTTCTTTGTTGAAGCTTTTGAAGCTTAGCTTTTAGCACCTGTACTGGCGAATCTATCATTAATGGTTGCAGATGTCCTAACTTTCTTCTTGAAAAATGAAAATAGACCCACCAGAGTAAAACTAATTTTTTGGTGATTTTGACTTGACAAGTGTTATCATGAATTCAATTCATCCTATAAAAAAAAATCAATGAATTCTGGCAAGGTCCTATTTTCAGGGGTTTCCCTAAAAATAGGAGTACGAAACCCTAATTTTCAATTTTTTAGAATTTTACACATACATTCCTTGACACAAACCCACAAAAACCACATGTTCTATTTGACCTAAAACATACTTTTGACAACATTTGTACATGACCTAGATCATTTTAACAAAAATGTCTTTTTGAAGCAAAAATTTATTTTAGCTACAACAAAGTTTGAAAAAGGTGCAACAAGGCAACATAGTCTGTCAAATTGTGAAAAGTGTGATAGGGATAAAATATAATGTGAAGGAATGAATATGTGAGAGAAAATAAAAGGAAATTTGTCAAGTTATCAAGTTCACAAGTTCATAAAATTTACAAAAATATGGTATACTTTTCACAAAGGAAAAAACTTTGACAAGTTCAAAATATTCCAAGGTTTCCAACTTGGTTCATGATGATTTCCTCTCCCTAATCCTTTATGTCATTCATTTGGTCTCAATTATAATTATATCCCCAAACCCACACCATGTAATACTCATATCCTCAATATGTGATCCTTCTCTAGATCTAATCCCCACATGCTCTTTTTTCCCATTCCCTCTTACTCCAATCCCCATTTCCTTTTTTGACCTTAAATTTTTTCCTTCTTTTTTAGTTATTAAGTCCCCATTTCCTTTTTTGACCTTAAATTTTTTCCTTATTTTTTAGTTATTAAGTCCCTCCTAGACTAAAAGTTCTATCAAGAACTTTTATTTGTGATCCCTCACCGCAATATTTCACCTACTACATCCATGTCTAAGATATATCATCTATAAGGATTAATGGCATGTGCCCTTTCCAATGTCATTTACACCAATTTTATGGTATTTTCTAATATAAGTTGCTTTGAATCCAATAACCATTATTTCTAAGGACATTAGCAAATCCCAAATAAACATGAGAATTTTGGGCATGACCTTAGGCATGATTTATGGAGGAGATGCACCTGAAAGGTATGGAGTCCTCTACAACATACCCATCAAAGGACTTGTGAGTTAATGTTGATTTTTCATGTATCTTTCTAGTTGGTAAAAATATACTAAAGGGGTAACTAAGGTGAAATATTTCATTTGCAAAAGGATGGAAGAACAAAGATAGATCATCTACAAAGCATAAGATAAAATTATTCACAAGAATCCCCAAGGTTTCAAGGTTCAATTTTTGACATCATATTTTTATTAATATGGAAGTGGGTTTACTCAAATTTTATAAAAAAATCCTTGTAACGTCTAAATATTGAATATAAAGTGTATATTCAACCTTGAATATGTGTCTCTAGTGGAAGTTTGTTCATTTTTTGATGTATTTTTTATTAGTTAATCAACAAAAAGATTATAGAATCTTCATAATATTTTTTTGAAGTATCTTTTCAAAATAATAAAGAAGATATTTATTTAAGGATTGTTGAGTATGGCTCATTTAATAGTCTATAATTTCATATATTTATTTGAACATATGTGTAGACCTAGTTTTCATGTGTGTTCTAAATGATATGATCTCTTTGTAATACTTTCATTATTTTCTCCTTGTATGGATCTAAAAATTCAATTTGTGAAGCTTAAATACTTGAAGGAAACCACCAAACCATTAGAAGTAAGCTTATAAAATCAAATCCAAAACAATAAATCAAAAAAAAGCATAAAGGGAATTGAAAGCAAACAAACAAAAAAAATTATACCTTTATGCCTTAATTGGTTGATCTTCATTGTTCTTCTCTCCTTCACTTTTAAAGATTTAAGATATGTTGCTCTTAGTTTTGAAGTGCACAAAGTAAAAGGATTAAGACAAAAATGGGGACAGTGAAATTTTGAAGATGGTGGTTAAAGAAATGAAGAGCTAAAAAACCTAAATTTATAGATGAGAAGATGGTGAAATGGACATACGAGATTGAGTAGAGAATGGATGGTTGAGATCAAATGAGAGAATGTGCAAAGGAAAGTTTCCCATTTTCAAAATAGAAGAATGAAAGGGAATGAGTGAGAAATAGAAATATGTAAGTGTTCACTTGAGAAATTCAATGAAATGGAAGATTCAAGTGAGGAAAAAAGGGAGAGATGTAAGAGTTAATTTTTTGAAAATAAAAAAACATTTAAAGAAAAATGTGGTATAGTCACAAACTTTATTAATAAAAATAGTTTGAAATACATATAGGAGCATCAACAAGAGAAAATACAAAGAAAATTTCTGCCAAAAGAACTAGAAAATTCCCATCAAGAAAGGGAGGGAAAAATAGATATCCCAAAACATATTACGGTTTACAGTGATACGAAGAGCAATAGATAAAAATTGTGCTAAACAGAAGAACTCCCTATATAGAGAACACCACAAAAGATCCATTGATCCTAGTAGAGATAGTGGATGCAAATATGAAACCGAGATGAACACCGAGTCAAAGAAGGAGATTCCAATAAAGAAAGTGGGAAAACATCAGGAAGGAGATAATTGCCAGCCAAGAATTTTATCATTTCGCCACACCAAAGCATGTCTATTATATTAGATACAAACCTAGAAGCAATTTCATGTGGGAGAGACATTGTATGGAATTCCAACCAATCATGACCCAACACAGTGATGATCATGTCTTCCACAGGTTTGCATTCCAAAATGCAAGAATGCCTTAGTTTTTAAGTTGTAAAAGGCTTGGCATCCCACAATTCATGGTACCCCATAGAGACATTAACTCTAAAAGAAATTTGTATGATTCCTTCCATAGCTAAGAAAAATACAATTTGATATAAGCACTAGATGCAACCCATTAATACTGAAATGCTCATGTGTTGTGGCAGACAATTGAGGTAGTGGCAATTAATGCAAAAAAAACTCATTTCTTCAAGAGATGGTGTGAAATTAAACTCAAGTGTAAAGAATGTTGGGACGTAAAATATGATATAAAATTACAGCAAAGTGTCACCATCATATGGCAATATTTCCACAAGGTACCATCTAAAATGATTTTTAGAATTAGTGTCATGGATATAGAGGTCACCAAATGAGGATAACAAATTCCAAATATGATTCTAAATTAAGCTAGATATGAATGGTGGTGCAAGGGAAATGTTATATTCCCAAGTTCTGTAAGATCAAATCAAGCTTATTGACAATTGCACAAGGCACTTTGTGTGAGAACAAAAGAAGGTACTATCTTCCAATCTAGCAGAATTACTAGGTAACAAAGGATGTGAGAAACCTAAGAAGAAATGTGTCCCCAATATTGGATCCACCAAATAAACCAAAATACCTCCAATCATGCAAACATTGGAAATGACAATTGCTAGTAAATCTGAATGCCATATAATGCTTGTACAAAGATTTTTAAATATGTGCCACAAAGATTACTCCCCATTAACCATCTATGAGGAGAAAATCCCAAAAGGCAATTAATGTAGAGTAGGGGCCCGCAAATGAAAATTCCATTCAAAAAGATCAAAACTTGTGCCAAATAAATGTTTGTATAGCCCAATCACATTTGATAGAATAAAGAATTCTTATTCATATTATTTCCAACTCAACCAAAGGTGGCCAATGACATCCATTCAAGAAAGTTGTTGAGTAATCAAAGGACTTGCATGAAATAAATCAAATTCCACTAGGGAGAGATAGGACATGTGCCAAGAATTATATTTATCTAGCCCAGTCATAGTACGGATTAATGAGGACTTATTCAAAGTATTTCCAACTCAAAAAATGATGGCCAATGATATTCATTCAAATATGGTGTTGTCTAATCAAAAAAACTTGCTCAAAGAAAAATATTTGAAAATTCAAACCTTAACTAAGTGATCTCCAGACAAGCTGACAATTGAAGCCAAAATAACCAACCTATAATACCCATGTAAGAAAGGGGAATTTGTGTGTAATTACTCAAAAAAATTAGATCATTCTTGTCTTGTGAAGAATTTAAAGGAAATATGTTCATCAATTTCTTTGTTGGCTAAATGATCAAGGTAACCATTAGCCTCCCTATAGCAATGCATAACTTGGAATGAAGAGAATTTGTTTAAAATGATTTAAATGTGAGATAATAGATATTTTGAATGCCATGAGTTTGAATTACCATTCAAAATTGTTGACACCACCACCATGGAATCTCCTTCAATATGAACCTAGGGAATGGATAGTTTTATTGCCATTTCCAACCCAAGCCTAACTGTATTGAATTTAGTAATATTGTTAATCCCATCTGGAAGAGTGGAGCATACTGCTCCAACAAAATTACATTTCCAATCCCTAAGGATTGAGGCCACCCCTAATTTTCTCAGATTTCCCCTACCCAATACATCAAAATTTAGTTTAGTAAAATCCCTGGGAGGAGGAATCCATTTGATAGTTGCTCTATTCACTTGAGGACCCTAAGGAGAAACTGAACCTACATTAGGGATTTTAATGAGAGACCAATTCTTTAGAATGAATGAATCCCAGGATAAGAAAACTTTTTTTGAATGTTCCTTCCTATAGATGCTTGAAATTGTTGTTTTTGAAATGGAAATTTCAATTTTTTGGATAATTTTCCCCAAATCCAATTGTTCTTTCCTTAAAATGCATATGTTTCTTTCCAGCTGGATCTTCCAAATAAGGATGGATGGAGAAATTTCCCACAAACTACCAAATTTAGAGTTTGGGAATAGGTTGGCCCAACTTTTAAAGAGCTAGAAAATTGAATTTTGTAAAGGGGATTTCCATCCTAGTCTCCTCAATAACCAGGTCCAACAACTATGGGAAAAATAACATCTAATGAGGAGATGATCTGTAGATTCTAAAGCCTGGCCACACATTACACAAGTGGACAAAGGAAAAATACCTAATTTGTCTAGCCTCATGCATGATAAAATTCTATCTTTAACATCCATCCAAGAAAAAGCACCTACCTTTGGGAGGATATTTGAACCCCAACAGAGGTTAAAAGGATATGATAGGGAGCTCATAGAACTTAACAAGGAATTGTAGCCTTCTTTTACTATATAATTTTCAAATTTGGCTTTAGTCCATATTATTTCATTTGGTCTTTCCAAGAAAAAAAAAATAGTCTTTTTTGGAGTTCCAAGTTGAGGGAAACCTACAGGTGTGTTGGGACAAGGAGAAAGCTAAAATCTTTCCATTTGATGTTGTGTAGAGGATCCCCTGGGTCAAAAACAAAATAGTCTTTAACCTTATCTCCCCAGAGGTCATTTAAACTAGATTCTATTTGATCCCAATCACCAAGGAGCTTAATTGATTGATGAACATTCTAGGAATCATCCCATAAGAGGGCTTTCTCACCATTGTTGATCACCCAAGAAAGATGAGGAAGGATGACTGATCTACAAGAAGCAATAAAGTTCCAAATTTTTGAGCTAGAAGGAAGATTTATTTGGGTGAAGATTCTTTCACTATCAAGAGACTCTAGATATTTATGTGTCATGATTTGACACCATTTTTTATCTAGTTTGGAATACAATTTCCAAACCAGTTTGGTGCCAAGAGCTTTATTCTACAAAAAGATATCTCCCAGGCCAGCACCCCTTAATGCTTTAGAACTACAAATTGTTTCCCATACAAGTGGAAGTTTCTTTTTCTAAGTGACATTTTCTTCCCAAAGAAAATTTTTGAATATTTTTTGTAGAGTGATTCCATTTTCACATGGTATTTTCAATTAAATAAATAGGAAGAGAATGAAGAACTTCCTTTAGCAATACCAATTTACCTGCAAAGGAAAGTTGTTTCAATCTCCAGAGCAAGATTTGGTTGGAAGTAGAGGAGATTAACCTATCCCAAAAGTCATTATTTTCTTTTCCCAAGAAAAAGGGAATACCTAAATATTTGCATGGTAAAGAATCACATTTAAAACCCCATAATTTTAAGAGTTGATTTTTGACCAAAGGGTTGACATTGATGAAGAATATTTTTTGATTTCTCCACATTGAAGGATTGACTTGAAGCCAAGCAATAATCAGAAAGGATGGATTTTATTTCTCTTGCCTCATCTATGGAGGCTTGACCAAATAAAAGGATATTATTTGCAAAGAGTGAATGAGAAATTGGTGTGGGGAGAGAGCTAACAAAGATATCCTTCCAACAATGATTAGACCTTGCTGCAATTATTGATTTGCTTAAACCCTCAGCCATCAAAATGAATAAGGAGGGGGAGAGAGGATCACCTTGTCACACACCTTGGGAGGAAGTAAATTTACCAAAGGGGGAGCCATTAATTAGTATTGAAAATCTTGCTCTCGCAAGATAGCATGAAATCCATTTACACCGGCTATTAGAGAAACTGAATTTTTTCAAAACAACCAAAAGGAAACCCAATCAACTTTATCATAGGCTTTTTCCATATCTAGCTTAAGAACCACCACAGGGGACTTATCTCACATTATAGAATGTAAAACTTCATGAGCCAAAATGGCTCCTTCCAGGGTGTCCTTTCCTAGAACAAAACCACCCTTCTCAGTAGAAATGATGAGGGAAAATATTTTTCCTAATCTAAGAGCTACCTCTTTGGTAAATATTTTATATATAGTAGTGCAAAGTGCAATAAGCCTAAAATATTTAAAGGAATTGGGATCATTTTTTTTTGGAATGAGAGCTATCATTTTTGCATTAAAATCTTTGAACATTTTTTTTTTCTCCTTGATTCTTCTAAGGAAAGAAAAACATCTCTGCCCATGAAATCCCAAAACTTTTGGTAGAGCAAGGTCGTGAAACCATTTGGCTCAAGGATTTGTCAACAACTATAGAAAAAAAAATTTAACTTCTTCCAAGGTAAATTCTGCCACTAACATTTTATTATGCTCCTCCTCAATCAGAGTGGGAATATTATTTAAGATCACATTATCCTCTAAAGACTTATTTGTCTTTCTGGGAGCCAAAAGTTCCTTGAGGAAGGAAACTACTTCCACTCCAATGTCCTCATCTGAAACCAAATTACTTCCAGTAGAGGAAAGGACTGATTTAATCTTGTTCACTTGTCTTATGATTTTTGTAGAAGAATGGAAGAATTTAGTGTTTTTATCCCTCTCCTTTAGCCAAATATCTCTAGATTTTTGTCTCCAATAACACTCTTCTCTTGCCAATAGTTCTTCTACTTTGGCTTTAAGATTTTTTTCCTTGTCATAAAGGGAGGGATCCATTCCCCTCTTTATCACAATTTTGTATAGGTCTGACAACTCTTGTTCCACTCTAGCCTTTTCCTTAAAAATATTTTTAAAACAATTTGCATTCCATTCCTTAATTTTCACTTTGATAAATTTCAATTTCCTATAAAGCTGATACATCTGAGTACCTTCTATGAAAGGAATTTTAAACCACCAGTTTTTAAGAAGGGGATGAATTCAGAATCCCTAAACCACATAGATTCAAATTTAAAATAACCCTTCTTGATAGGCCTGTCTTCAAATACCGATAGAGAAATTGGGAAATGATCCAAGTCACCGAGGGTAAGAATTGTAGAGGAGAAATCCCATGGAGTGTTTAGCTAGTTTTCTGATAAAAGAAATCAATCCAATCTTTTATCAATTTGAGAGAAACCTCTATGATTGTGGGTCCAAGTAAACATACCATTTTTTTGTGCACAATCATAAAGACCATTGTTAAGAATAAAGGAATTAAAATCCCGCATTACTTTGGTAGGAGGAATAATGCCTCCAATTTTCTCAAAAGAATAAAAAATTGCATTAAAATCCTCTAAAGATCTTCAAATCATTTTTTAAACTTATAGAGGTAGAAGAGAGTTGAGACCATAACTATTTCTTAGCAAATTTTGAACAAGGACCATAAATATTAAAGATGGTGAAGCAATTCTTTTTCTATAGGAATTTATCGAAGAGTGAATCCAATTGTCCTTAAAAATAAATTCGTTTAACTTCACAAAATATTTATTCCATAGGATTACAAGACCTCCTAAGGCTCCTTGAGCCAAAGAAATAATGAAACCCCAATTATTCCAAGTAGCAAAAAAATTAGAGGTCGATTGGGCTGAGAGCTTTATTTCTTGTAGAAGCGCGATATCAAAAGTGGTACTCAAGATTTGACACTTCATATAGTGTTGTTTGTTAGGTTCGTTCAAGCCCCTAACATTCTAGGATAAGACCCTCATTTTGCTCAAGGAGAGAATCTATCTCCCCTCATTTTTTCATTCATTTCAGAGACTTTATTCTCCACAGTTGAACTAGGTTGTCCCTTTTGAGGGATATTGCATGGAATTTCCAAACCTTTAAGTTTTTTAGAAGCAAATCTCAACTTTTTCTCCAAAACCATAGATAATTAATTAAATTTAAATAATTTAATTAATCATTAGATTAGTAAGATTAAATAAATAAAATTATTTATTTAATCAAAGGCAATTTTAATAATTAAATAATTAAGTAATAATTATTTAATCATATGGATTAATGAAATGGAAGACATTAATATAATTAAATAATAAAAATATTCAATTATGTATGTGGGAAAAGAGAGTGAAATTGGATTAAGGTTAGATGAAGAATTATGGTTAGATGAAGAACTAAGGTTAGACAAAGAATTAGATTTAGATGAAGAATTAGACAAGAAATTAGTCTAAAAAATGGTGTCAAAATCTTTGGACAAATTTTAGTGTCTACATTTTTCCCCTCTTTGATATAATGTGATTTTTAGCATTGTCTCAAAGAATATTAGGTCTTTCCCTAGCATGCCCCGTCGGAAATGGGATTATGATGCCTCCTCAATAAATTTGGTGAAAGATGGAAAAAAATATTGAGGCAAATTTTCTAATAAGATGATTGAATGTAGTTGGATAGAAGAGATATTAGCTAGAAGAAAAAATTAGTAAGAAGTGAAGAAAAATTAGTTTGGTTGATATCAAATGTGGAGAAGATTGATAGAAGAATTTTTATCAAGAAGAATAGGTCATTGAGAAGGGAGGAGTAATTAGTAGGATGAATAAATGAAGAAAGAGAAGTGATGAATATATCACCATAAGCCTTGATAAGTGCACATATATCATCATTAAGCTTTTGTATTTTCAATGTGGATAATGTACACCAAGGTATGGAAAGAACAAGGTGTAAAATGTGATACCTTTGCATAAATAGACACATTGCAGACAAGGAGTGTCATGACTCGGACTAGGAATTTATTTTCCCTGACCATATTGTCAAGATAAACCATAGACAACAATCAAAGAAAAACAAGTCATGAGACATCATCACTCCTCTAAATCCTTCATGGGACATCCTCGAGGTGGCTAGTAACATGATTCAAACAAAAATTAAAAGGATAAGACAAACTGGACCAAAAAAATTCAATAGCATGTAGATTGTTTTCCAATGATTGTTTATTGGTTCTAGACTACCTTGCTCATGTTGGCCTATTCCTCTTCCTTGATACTGCATGCTCTGAAATATTCTATTTGTGATGGGTACTTTTTACTTTGAAAGAAAAATTTCAAACCATCATTTCTTATTTAGAGACTGATGCTTGGAATCTTCTCCTCTGCAAAAAATCCTAATTTGATAAAAGTGGATGATCCTAGTTGATAGGATATTTTGGCTTCATCATTCACCATACTTATTTCTTCTTGATCACTTGAGATGTTGATTTGATCCATGGTAGATTTTGCATCTTCTTATTTGACTTGATCCATATTAGCTTGTTTATATTCTTCTTGAATGTTATCCATATCATTCATTTTATTATCTATGTTTCCAATGGAGGCAAGTGTCTCATTTTGAGAAATGAAGGTGTTTGGAGTTTCAATAGGATCAAGTTCAAATGCTTGATCATAAATGGTATAAAGGTCGTTGAGTGGATCATTTTGGATTTCTTGTTCCATGGTAGGATGTTGATCAAAGATAGGTTTATCTTGGATGACATGGTTATCTAGAAGGATTTATTGAATGGACTTAAGGATAGGATCATGGGATGGAATGGGATCACAAAAAATACTTTTATCTTGACATAAAGGTGGATATATGATGTCATGCTTTGGATTTTCCTTTTGACATATATCCCTAGGTTTAGGCAATGGAATGTGATGCTGGACAACGAAAGCATTTTCATGACTAAATGTATTTTTAGTGGATGGGGTCATAGATTGGGATGATTGGAATGGATTAGTGAATGGATTAGTGGAAGGTTGATTTCCCTTGCCAAGGTTACGATAATGAAGATTAATAGACAATTGTTAGGAATCAATGGTATGGATTATGTTAAGTGACTCTTGATAGTAAGGGTATATGGATGGAGGACTAGAGCTTATGGACAGTAGGTAAGACGGGTAGATAGATGGTTGAATTGAGACTGTGGGTGATTGGTAGGGAGGATTGATGAATTGTCTTTTGAAGTCTATGGCTTGTTGGTATTGGCCATTGTGGACTAATTGGTATTCAATTTGACTATTATGTATATCAAGGTAAATTGAAGACATGGTACAGAGTTTGGATGCATAATGGGATGGCTCATATGAACAAGACAACTTAGTGAGGACCATATAAGGCCTATGACCTTCAAACAACAATACAAGGAGATGATGCTATATTTTTGGGGTTTTTCAAGATATAAGGGATGCCAAATGTTGATGTACCAACATTAAAGATACAAAGTGACAATGGTTGAAATTGAAATGTAGTAATGTGTATTGTAGGAAAATGCATACCCTTGAATTTTCACACTTGTTTGGGCCCTCCTTGCTTTATTTATCCTTATTTATGTCTTAATTGGTCCTATTTTGAATCCACAAGCCTAATAAATTATATATTTTTATGGCTAATCCTGACAAACATCAAAGGATAAATGATAATTTACTAATTTTGGTTGTTTGTCCTTAATTTTTGGATTGGGACTTGTTGGAAATGTAAAAATCTGATGATTTCACATATTGTTCACATTCATATTTTTCCAAACAAGTCCCACCATGAGTACATTTTGCTTGCATTTTGCCCATGTAGCCCCAAAAAATCCATCGGGTCATGTATTTTCCATATTGCAGTTCCTATCGGCATAGGTTCATGGCTGTCTCCCTGACCCATGTTTTTTTTGTGCTAATATTTGTATGCTTCAGGTCTGTCGGCAAGAATTCTTTGATGTATCAGTGATCATAGGTCATGTGCATTCACCTTTTGATGGGACTCTTTCATTGTTTCGGCGACCAAAGAGGAATCTATTGGCAGGAGTTTGGTCGTCGGGGTAGTGTCTTATTGAATTCAATATGTCTCCCCAACTAATGCATGAAGAGGTTCATCAGCAAGAGTAAAGCAGTATCGGAATAGCATCTCAGTAAAGAAGTTATGTCTTGCTGACATGGGCTCTTCATTAACGGGTTCTCGGGGAGAGTCTTACCGATCAACACATAGAAGAACTTCTTTGGCCAAACATGTTGCTCTCGATATAAGGTCTAGGTGAGTGACCTTTGGTCTCACCGACATCAAATATGTGGTTTCCCTTCAGCCAAACATAAAGGTCTTCGGTGACTGGTCATAGTCAAGTGTATATGTCTCACTGACGGAGCATAAAAGGTTTCTCTCAAATGGCTTTCGGTGAGAGGTTAGTTGTGTCTCACTGACTCATAACATAAAGGGATGTGATATCAGTATGACTTGAGGTTTTTCGCATGTGGTCTTGGTGAGTGACCTTCGGTCTTGCCAATGGAAAACAAAAGGGTCTTTGTTGGCATGAGAATTGACTTGTCTCAGTGACTCAGTTTGGATGAAGACTTTGGGTATGACTCAAAGCATTCTACGAGACGTCTCCCTGACATTGATAGGTCTCGCCGATATTACACATGAGGACTATGTCGGTATAGGAATTGCTTTGTCTGAGTGATGCAAGAGATAAAAGAATACTTTTAGTGAAACATAATGTGCTCTACGAGATGTCTTCCCGACATCGTAGGGTCATGGCGAAAGCAAGTGAGGAAAAGGAAATGTAGCTCAGTAAGAAAATGCTCGTATCTCAGCAACTAGTAAATACATAAAGGAAATACATATCGATAACACATTTTGTAATTTGTGAGATGTCTCACCGACGTCGGAATGTCATAGCAAAGCACATAAAACAAAAGGGCTTCTATCAGCATGAGATTGTTATTGTCTTGGCGATCTATGGTAAGCTCGGGTTGTTTCATTGAGACAAAGGTTTGACCGATATGACATCTCCCCGATAACAATACGTCATGGCAACAAGTTTGATCATGAAGGCTATCGGTAACACTTGGGGTGTTTTGTGAGATGTCTCTCTGATATCACAAGGCTACAGCAAAATACAAAGGGACAAAAGGATACTTCTTGACTTCGGCATAATGAGCAGAATGTTACAGCGAAACATGAAGGATGAGGGGCAACTGTCGGTGAGACTCCAGTGTTGATGAGACAGCATAACTTTGTAGCGATGAACATAAGGGTGACTAATAGCATTATAATTGCCTTCGACATACTTAATGGGTTATCTCAGTGACTATTTCAATGATGATTAATTGGCCCGATTGCAACTATTTTTCGATATTGGAATATGAAATGATGTGCCTGTTCAGATGCTGGTGTATAAATATTCATTCTCGATTGTGAATAAGGGGATTTATTTTTTAGATTTTTAGAGTAGATAAGGTAGAGAATATACAATTGGATGGATTTTTCCAACAAACAGAGATCATGATGCATGTTTTCAAAATGGATTTTTTAATGAGAATCAGTTGATGTTGCAGCTCATTTTCTGATGTCAATTTTCTGTTAGATTTATCAAAAGTATTACTAAGTTGTCTCCAAGATTGATGCTTTTTGGTTGTTTAATTTGGTATAACAAGTTTATATTCAATTTATTAGGGCACATTTGCTATTTCTGTGTGGTTAACTGATTAATTCTTTCAAGAAGAGATTAAATCCTTTTGGTTGATCATAGTAATTAGGGAAATTCATCTAGATTATTAAAGTAGAACTTAGTAGTCATAGTCTTGCATGTTTATACAAGTTATAAACAAAACATATGTGTTATGAAATAACTTGCACAATAGAAGAATATGATATGAAATATGCTACAAATACTTGATAATAAGTAAGAATAACAAGCCACTTCAAGGGGGAAAACCTCCAAATATCTCTAATGAGAACACACTTCACACTTGATGATGAAATAAGACTCACAACCTCCTATATATACCTATTTATGCCAAGGATATCACCTAGGACGACTTAGACGCACCTATATAAGACTTAGGCTGACCTAAACAACTAAATAAAAATATACTAATGATAATATGACTTAATAGAGAGTTAAGATAGCCACAAGCCGACTATTCATAACCCTATGTACAATAATATTAAGGGCATAGCATGCCCCCCTTCTTCAAAGAAGCATTGTCCTCAATGCTAATCAAGTTTAGACACTTTTGAATGAACTCCTCATCCTCCCATGTGGCATCTTCAATTAGAGAATATTTCCTTATAATGAGGTAACTTGGAATTGTTGATGTCACCAGCTTCTTCATGCGTGTCTAGAAAACTAACTTCAGCTCCAAGATGTGTCTTTGATTTGCATCAAGCTCTTGATGGCAATGAATGTGTTCTTCCTTTACTTGAACATTTTGATGTTTCATCGAGGAAGAGGTGAGGAATAATACATGGTACCCTTGCATTGGTTGAATAGCTTGATTAGGAACTTCTTCTTCTTCTTCTTCTTGTTCATCTTCTGCTTCTTCTTCTTTTGTCATTGCTTCTTCTACTTCTTCATATGCTTCTTCTTCTTCTTCTTCCTCTTCCTCTTCTTCTTCTTCCTCTTCTTCTTCTTCTTTCACTTCTTCTTCTTCTTCTTCTACTTCTTCTTCTGCTACTGCTTCTTCTTCTTCTTCTTTTTCTTCTTCCTTATTTGTTTCTTCTTCTTCTGGTTCTCGGCTGCTTGAGACCTCCTTTCTTGGTTCATTTAGAAAGGCGCTTAACATGCTTCGTATGACTGAAATATCTCCTCTTAGGTCATGCATAGCCATCTTCATTGAGGAAATTTCTTCCTTGACCTTATTGATTTCCTCATTATGAGTAACATCCTCAATTTTTTCACCATCCTTATCAGGAGTCTTCCCCGGAGTGACAACATTCTTTCTACCCCTTGTTGCAGGCCCTGTCATGATGGAAACACTAATGTTGAAATAAATCATACAAATGAAATTTAAATTCTCTCAAATTTTTACTGTAATCTCCTTTATTATGTCTTAAAAAATCCAATAAAAATTAGACTCCAATTCAACAAGATGTGTGAGATATGTAGATTCCAAAAAAATAGTGTAGAAACCCTAATTCTGTAATAATTCCCTTAATTCTACTCTAATTCTTCTGAAATCTGGATTGTAGCTTCTTCAATATGTTCTTCAAAAACCCTTTAAAAATCAGAAAAAAAAATTCTCCAAAATCTGAAAGATATTCTCTTCCCAAAATCGCCTCTAAAATTGAGAAAAACCTTGCCTCTATGGTGCCAAGATCATGCTCTGATACCACTTGTTATGAAATAACTTGCACAATAGAAGAATATGATATGAAATATGCTGCAAATACTTGATAATAACTAAGAATAACAAGCCACTTCGAGGGGGAAAATCTCCAAATATCTCTAATGAGAACACACTTCACACTTGATGTAGAAATAAGACTCACAACCTCCTATATATACCTATTTATGCCAAGGATATCACCTAGGCCAACTTAGACACACCTATATAAGACTTAGGCTGACCTAAACAACTAAATAACAATACACTAATGATAATATGACTTAATAGAGAGTTAAGATAGCCACAAGCTGACTATTCATAACCCTATGTACAATAATATTAAGGGCATAGCAATATGCCAAACAATTTGAGTTTCTGTCAAGAAGAAAGTTGCTCATCTAGATTTCATTTGACTCTACATACCCAACAAGGCACTAGTCTCTACATTTCACCATTCAGATTCATTTACTTTCTTTACATCTGTTAACTAAGCATATTAGGATTTAGTTTCAAGCATTGGTATACAATTCATATCAAATTTGATTTCATTTTTTCACTCCCATTTTCCATTGTGGACAAATCACTGCAAGAGAGAAGATCATAAGTCAAGTATGCTCAATTCATAAAGGTACACGAGCCTAGGTCTAGTAGCACCTGAAGAGTAGAAGGCTAAATTCATTTGACCTTGTCTGTTACCCTAAAACATTGTGAAATCTTGGCAACCTTTCATGGTTCAAACCTACATTTTTGAGAGCTAACAAATTGGCGACTCTATTGGGGATAACAAAGAATCTGCGCCTTAATCATAGAGTTAGAAATCCTATATATAGACTTCGCTGGGAATAATAAGTAACAGTCATTTTATCACTTTTAAGAAAGTGAGTGGCAACTCTGATAAAACATTGCAACATGAATGGAAGAAGATCTCAATACATGGGAGGTCATTCTAGAGCTCCTGCTGGCAGTAGTAAGTGGACACACAAAAATGATAAGGCTAACAAGGGTAATGTGGTAAGTGAGGACATGTGCATGATGAACAAAAACAAATCATCAATACCTCATGGTGAAACATATAATTGTTTTGATACATGGACAAATAATTCAAGTGTAGAACCTTGTACCTCGGAAGATCAAAAGAATCCTTTTTACAATCCTCAGAAACAGGCTGAGTTTAGAGCCGAACTCGAGGCTGAACGAATCAGAATTTAGCATGAATATGATCAAAAAATGGAAGGTAATCAGAATGGACCCATAGATCATGAAACTCCTCAAGAAGATTATGAATCTTTAAATTATGAAGAAGTTAAAGCATGGTTTGAATCTCATAAAAGGGAAAGGGAAGAATAGGAAAAGGCTCAGATGATACAAGCAATGAGAAAATTCAAATTACAGAAAGCTCAGAACATTACTCACATAGTTGGTTGCCCCTCAAAGTATGTACCACCTCATATACAGGTTAATTATACTGTAGGGCCTTCTGAGCCTCCAAGGGTCCCTCATCATCAAGTTGGGAATCAATACAGATAGCCAAATAACCCACCTCATATTCCCACACAACATACAAATATACATCCACCTCCTGGTTAGCATTATGTGCCACATCACAACACACAATACAATAACCCGATGTACCAAGACCAGTACCCACCTAACCCTCCCCCTCATTAGTATACCACTATGATCAGACAATTTGATTTGGTAGGATTTCAATTATACCCTTTCCCAATGGATGGCAGTTGGAGAGGTCTGGTGCCTAAGTTTACAAGAAGTAGTGCAATTTCTACTGAAAACCATTTAAGGAGTTTCAATGCTTTCATTTATGATTTAGATGTACCTTATGAAGATTTACATATGAGGCTATTCATGATGTCCCTTATTGAAGAAGCTAGGGACTGGTTCAATAGCTTAGCAACAACCTCTATTGATTCTCTCCAAATATTTTAGGACTGATTCCTCGAGCAATATGGGAATCAAAGTGCACCTGATGCTTCTCTTCATGAATTGATGTGAATTCAAAAAAATAAAAATGATTCAATTTATGATTTCAACCGAAGATTCAATAAACTATAGAATAAAATACTTCCTGGATCAAAATTTCCAGACTTTGTGGCATTGAGTGTTTACCTGAATTCCTTTGATCCTAAAATAGGGTATGAACTAAGAAATAGGTTCCCAAGAGACTTGGCTGAAGCTCAGAAGACAACATTAAAAATTGAAAACAATAGGAGGGTTGCTAGGATAATTGATAAAAGAGAAAATCATAAGGCTCTCCAACAAACCAATAATCATCAATACAAACAGGAGAACACATACAAGAATGAAAGGCCTAGGCTGCATGGCATGCCTTATAACACAAATTGGAAGGATGGAAAACTTATAACAGATAGGCCTAGAAACAAAGAAACTCCTGATCCATTGAGAAAGAAGGGAGCCTATATGGTAAATAACAATTATTTCTATAAAGTCTGTGATAAGCCACATTCCCTAGATTATTGTGTTGTAGCCCAAAGAATGCAAGAGGAAGGAATTTTGATGGGAGATAGTGGAGAAGATCATAAAGTATACTTAACTTCAAACACTTTTCACCATGTGGAGGAAGGGTACTCATCTCAGAGGATGAAGCTTATGAGTATGATGTTTCAAATCAGAAATACAATGTCCACATGGCTGAGCAGTAGATCCTTTCTGACTTTGAGGAAGATTATACAGAGTAATATTCTGATGAGATGCCTACTCAAGGCAGCATAAGGAAACTCACTGGAGAGGAGATGGAGAGATTAATTGTTGTTGCAGTTGAAGAAGCAAGGAGTAAGTACTATTTGAGAAATAGGATAGTAAATGAGAAGGAAGGTGTCCCTAGGGGAATCTTTACGAAGGATCAAAAGATGACACAAGGAGCTTTGAAGAAAACTGAAAATAAACAATATGATTAAAGTAAACAAAATCCTGTCCACAAGGAGGAAGTAAAGGAATTACACAAAGAAATAAAAAAGCTTGATCAACTAGGAAAAAGAGAAAAGGAAGAAAACAAAGGAGAAGCACCAGAGCAAAAGAAAATGGTTAAAATGGAGAGTTCTCTTTTGACTTCACTTAGGCTTTATCTCAAGTAAAGATGTATGTTCCACTACTTGAGATGATGAAGATTAAGGAATACAAAGACAGTGTTGTCCAATTGATAACAAATAAAAAGCATGTGAATTCTGAAAAAAAGGTGGCTACTAAAGCAAGTAGTAAGCAAGAGGAAGTAAATATCTCAGAAATCTACTTGAGTAATGTATTGACAAGTTCCCTAAAGGTCGATCCTTTCTTCACTACCGTACTCATAAATAAAAAATTGTTAAGGAATTGTATGATAGATTATGGTGCTGCTATGAATATTATACCAGTAGGAGTGATGAAACAACTAGGCATGAGGGTGGATACATAAGAAGATAAATTCTATGCGATGGATAACTGACCTGTTCCTATGGTAGGTATAATGAAATATGTTGAACTCAAGCTATCTGCTTATCCTCAAGTGGCCTATAATATTGATATAATAGTAATAGACACCCCTCCTTAGTTTGGTATGCTTTTATCAAGACAGTGGACAGTGACTGTTGGTGGGAATGTTTAGTTTGATCTATCTTATGCAACAATTCCGGTAAATGACCAAGAGGTGAAGTTGTATAGGGAGCCAAGGATGAATCAGCTTGTTGATTATGTACCACAAAATTAGATCAATTTTTTTGTGATGTTGACCTTGGGAGTTTTAATATAGAACCAGCCCAGCCAGAGTTGATCAATAGTGATCCAATTGAGAAGCATGCTGCACAAAACTGCAACGGTGTGTGGAAGATGTACTTTGAAGGAGCTTTCAATCAAGAAGGTAATGGAGTAGGGATAGTATTTGTTTCACCTGGGGGTGTTACATTTAAGTATTCATTTCTGTTAGCATTTAAATGTACAAACAATGTTGCAGAGTATGAAGCTTTGTTAACAGGTTTGAATATAGCTGTGAAACACAAAATCAAGTTGTTGACTATTCTAGGGGATTTAGAGTTGGTTGTTTCACAAATTAAGTCAAAATATGTAGCAAAGCATAGAAGACTGAAGTAGTACAAAAATGTTGTATGGGATACAATTGAGTTGTTTGATTCCTTCTCAATTGAGTGGATAGATAGATCAAAGAACATAATGGCTGATTTCCCAGCAAATGTGGCACTAAAAAGGGATGACATTACATTAACTGGAGTATCACAAATTGAATTTGAGACAAGGCCTACTATGCCTATTAATGTATATAGTTGGAAAGTATTTAATGATGATACTGATCTTCTAAAATTCCTCCACTGTATAGATCAGTATGAAGCCCAAGAAATTGAATTCAACGCCTTGGTTGAAGAAGTGGATGGGAAGCAAACAATATTTGGGAAAGAAATCTTACAGCTCAAAACAAATAAGCTTCCTAAAGGCTTAGTGGCATTAGAGAGGGTGTATGATGGAAATGATCAATCTCTTATGAAGCAAACACCAGTTAGAAAGGAAGATATTGAAGAGATTAATTTGGGAACTGAAATTGTACCAAGAAAAGTGTACATAGGTAAAAAGATAAGCCTTGCAATTAGAAGAATGCTGATAGAATTGCTGAGAAACTATAAACATGTATTTGCTTGGTCTTATGAAGATCTAAAAGCATACAGGGTAGATTTATTTTAGCATGAAATACCATTGAAACTAGATGCTAATCCATTCAGACAAAAGCAAAGACCCATAAATCCAACTTTGGAGCCTAAAATGCAAGAAGAATTGGAAAAACTCAGGGATGGGCGAATCATTAAACCACTCAGACATTCAACGTGGGTCTCAAACTTGGTCCCTATGAGAAATAAAAATGGAGATATCAAGCTATGTGTAGATTTTAGAAATCTAAACATAGCATCCCTCTAAGATAATTACCCTCTACCCAATATGGAGGCTATATTACATAAGGTGACAGGGTGCAAACTATTGTCTATGATGGATGGGTTTTCAGGGTATAACCAAGTTATGTTCAAAGAATCTAAGCAATATAAGACAGCATTTACAACTCCTTTGGGAATGTATGTATACATGAGAATTCCATTTGGTCTTACTAATGCAGGGGCAACCTTCCAAAGAGCTATGGATGTGGCATTTGCTGATTTGATCAATGTTATCATGGTGGTGTATCATAATGACCTCACTGCTTACTCAAAGAAGGCTGAAGATCATGTTCATCATCTAGAAAAGGTATTTATAAAAGCCCTTGAATATGGTATTAGTTTGAATCCTAAGAAGTGTCATTTTGCAGTTTCAGAGGGTAAGCTCTTAGGACACATTGTTTCAAAAGAAGGGATAAGGATAGATCCTGAGAGGGTTGAGGCTATTGATAAAATTCTTGTCCCTAAAACTATCAAAGCTATACAATCATTCTTTGGATAGATCAACTTTGTGAGGAGATTTGTTTCTAACTTTGCTGAGATCATTAAACCCATATCAAAAATGTTGAAGAAAGGATAGAAAATGGAATGGACTATAGAGGCCTTGGAAGCTTTTGTATCCATCAAATGAGCTATCAAGGAGGCTCATGTCCTTAAATCTCTAGATTTTGCAAAACCTTTTCAGATATTTTCATTCACTTCAATGCACACTATTACTACTATTATGTTGCAAAAGAATGAGGATGGTCATGAACAGCCTGTGTCTTTCTTCAGTAAATCATTATAGGGGTCTGAATTAAAATATGATATAATGTAAAAGTAGGCATTTGCATTAGTGAAAGTTGTAAAAGCTTTCAGGCCATATCTTGTTGGAGCAAAGGTGGTTGCTTATGTTCCTCATGCAGTTGTCAAAGAAATCCTAACACAATCTGAAGTAACAGGAAAAAGATGAAAATGGATTAACAAGATTCAAGAGTTTGACATGGAGATATAGATTACAAAACTTGTGAGAGTTCAAGTCTTGGCTAGGTTGATGGAAGAATCGAATATTGAGGAAAATCAAATCTACAATGTTGAAGAAGGAACTACAATTGCAAGCATTGAGCACACTCCTTTGTATACTGATATCATGCATTACCTTAAGTACATGAAGTGTCCAGAGGAATTGAGTGGAAGCCAGAAAAGAACTCTGAAGTTGCAGGCATCTAAATATGTTTTCATGAATGGAGATCTATTTTGGAAGAATAGGGATGGTATACTATTGTTATTTCTTGATGAGTCTCAGGCCAAACATGTCCTAAGTGAAATGCATGAAGGAGTTTTTGGAGGACATTACCCATCCAAGACAACTATGCATAAAATTCTTAGGGCAGGTTACTACTGGCCGAAGGTTTTTAATGACTCTTATATACGTAAGAAAGTGTGAAGTCTGCCAGAAATTCTCTGGAAAACTAAAATATCAAGGAGCTTTGCCACTTCGACCCTTGCAGGTTGATGCCCCTTTTCATCAATGTGGAATTGATTTCATTGGAGAGATACAAGAAAAATCAAGTGGTGGACATAGGTGGATACTTGTGGCCACTAATTATTTTACCAAATGGGTAGAGGCAATCCTGACTAAACAGGCTACAAGTAAGGTGGTTACACAGTTCCTAATGGATAATATCATTACCAGATTTGGTATGCCACTGAGGTTGATTACTGAAAAATGGGATGTGTTTCAGATCAGATGAATTCAGAAGTTTCTGTAGCACATATGGTATTTCCATTTCTTATGCAGCCCCTTACCATCCATAGGCTAATGGTCAAGCTGAGTCTAGCAATAAAAGTCTCCTAAAGATTATAAAAAGAATGTTAGGTCAGAACAAGAAGGCTTGGGATTCAAAATTAAGACTAGCTGTGTGGGCTGATAGAATCACTGTGAAGAAGGCAATTGGGAAGTCCCCATTCAAATTAGTGTATGGAACACAGGCCAAGATGCCTTTGCAAAATTTGTTACCAATCTACAGGTTTTTCCTTCAAGAAGATTTGGATGTTCCTGAACCTATGGAGGAAAGAATGGAGCAACTAGCTGAACTTGATGAAATAAGGAGAGTTTCCCAAAATCAAAACATCAAGTTACAGACGTAGATGAAATATTTATTTGACAAAAAAGTGAAGAATAGGAAATTTGAAGAAAGTGATTTGGTGTTGATGTGGAATGCAAGGTGCTAGGAGAAGGGAAAACATGGGAAATTCGAAGCTTTGTGGCTGGGAACTTTTGTTGTTGTTGGAAACAAAGGAGAAGATTCATACTACTTATAGAATATGGCTAGTGAAGATTAGGAGTTTCCTCTTTAAAATTCTTTTCCATGCACAATAGTTTAGGAAATAATAGGAACAGGATTTTCCAGTACATGGACAATCCTGATTTTCTATCTTTCAAAATAATTTTCCATGTAAAGTAGTTTAGGGTTTTCTCCATCTCCATTTTGCATTCATTTCCATTTCCATTCTTTCCTTTTCTACTCACTACTCATCATTTTGTGTCTGGTCTACTCACCCAAAGTTCTGGCTCCTTACAATGATCTTACTATCATTCATCCACAGACGGAGCCACTATTGGAACTGTAAAAATTTGATGATTTTACATATTGTTCACATTCATATTTTTCCAAATAATTCCCACCACAAGTACATTTTTCTTGCATTTTTCCCGTGTAGCTCCACAAAATCCATCGGGTCATGCATTTTCCATATTGCAGTTCCTATCAGCATAGGTTCATGGCTGTCTCCCCGACCCATGTTGTTTTTGTGCTAAAATTTGTATGCTTCAGGTCTATCAGCAAGACTTCTTTGATGTCTCAATGATCATAGGTCATGTGCATTCACCTTTTGGTGGGACTCTTTCATTGTTTCAGTGACCAAAGAGGAATCTATCAGCAAGAGTTTGGTTGTCGGGGTAGTGTCTTATCAAATTCAATATGTCTCCCTAACTAATACATGAAGAGGTTCATCAGCAAGAGTAAAGCAGTATCGGAATAGGATCTCAGCAAAGCGGTTATGTCTTGCCGACATGGGGTCTTCATTAACGGGTTCTCGAGGAGAGTCATACCGATCAACACATAGAAGGATTTCTTCGGCCAAACATGTTGCTCTCGATATAAGGTCTCGGCGAGTGACCTTTGGTCTCGCCGACATCACATATGGGGCTTCACTTCAACCAAACATAAAGGTCTTCAGTGAGTGGTCACAGTGAAGTGTATATGTCTCACCGACGGAGCATAAAAGGTTTCTCTCAAATGGATTTTGGTGAGAGGTTAGTTGTGTCTCACCAACTAACAACATAAAGGGATGTGATATCGGTATGAGTTGAGGTTTTCGGCATGTGGTCTCGGCGAGTGACCTTCAGTATCGCCAATGGAAAACAAAAGGGTATTTGTTAGCATGAGAATTGACTTGTCTCAGCGACTCATTTTGGATGAAGACTTTCGGTATGACTCAAAGCATTCTACGAGAGGTCTCCCCGACATTGATAGGTCTCACCGATATTACACATGAGGACTATGTTCGTATAGGAATTGCTTTGTCCCAGTGACGCAAGAGATAAAAGAATACTTTCAGTGAAACATAATGTACTCTACGAGAGGTTTTCCTCACATCACAGGGTCATGGCGAAAGCAAGTGAGGAAAAGGAAATGCAACTCAGTAAGAAAATTCCCGTATCTTAGCAACTAGTAAATACATAAAGGAAATACATATCGATAACACATTTTGTAATTTGTGAGATGTCTCACCGACGTCAGAATGTCATAGCAAAGCACATAAAACAAAAGGGCTTCTATTGGCATGAGATTGCTATTGTCTTGGTGATCTATGGTGAGCTCAGGCTGTTTCGTTGAGACAAAGGTTTGACTGATATGACATCTCCTCGATAACAATAAGTCATGGCAATAAGCTTGATCATGAAGGCTATCGGTAACACTTGGGGTGTTCTGTGAGATGTCTCTCTGATATCACAAGGCTACAGCAAAATACAAAGGGACAAAAGGATACTTCTTGACATCGGCATAATGAGAAAAATGTTACAACAAAACATGAAGGATGAGGGGCGACTATCAGTAAGACTCTAGTGTCGATGAGATGGAATAACTTTGTAGTGATGAACAGAAGGGCGACTAATAGCATTATAATTACCTTCGGCATACTTAATGGGTTATCTCAACAACTATTTCAATGATGATTAATTGGCCCGATTGCAACTATTTTCCGACATTGGAATATGAAAGGATGTGCCTGTTCAGATGCTGGTGTATAAATATTCATTCCCGATTGTGAATAAGGGGATTTATTTTTCAGATTTTTAGAGTAGATAAGGTAGAGAATATATAGTTGGATGGATTTTTCCAGCAAACAGAGATCATGATGCATGTTTTCAAATTGGAGTTTTTAATGAGAATTAGTTGATGTTGTAGCTCATTTTCTAATGTCAATTTTTTGTTAGATTTATCAAAAGTATTACTAAGTTATTTCCAAGATTGATGATTTCTGGTTGTTTAATTTGGTATAACAAGTTTATATTCAATTTATTAGGGCACATTTGTTGTTTCTATGTGGTTAACTAATTGATTGTTTCAAGAAGAGATTAAATCCTTTTGGTTGATCACAGTAATCAGGGAAATTCATCTGGATTATTAAAGTAGAACTTAGTAGTCACAGTCTTGCATGTTTATACAAGTTATAAACAAAACATATGCCAAACAATTTGAGTTTCTGTCAAGAAGAAAGTTGCTCATCTAGATTTCATTTGACTCTACATACCCAAGAAGGCACTAGTCTTTGCATTTCACCATTTAGATTCATTTACTTTCTTTACATTTTTTAACTAAGCATATTAGGATTTAGTTTCAAGCATTGGTATACAATTCATATCAAATTTGATTTCATTTGTTCACTCCCATTTGCCATTGTGGACAAATCACTGTAAGAGAGAAGATCATAAGTCAAGTCTGCTCAATTCATAAAGGTACGCTCTCCTAGGTCTAGCAGCACCTGAAGAGTAGAAGGCTCAATTCATTTGACCTTGTCTGTTACCCTAAAACATCATGAAATCTTGGCAACCTTTTGTGGTTCAAACCTACATTTTTGAGAGCTAACAGGACTAAAATGCTACCTAGGGCGTCTTTGTCCCCCAAAGGTCTTGGGACCTTGATTTGAAAGGAACCTTAATTGGGCCTCTTTTTGGAGTTTTTGCCCTGAGTTTCAAGACTCAGGACTAGGAAAATGTTGGAATATGGGTTCTGGTGATGTCATTGATTGAAACCTAAGTCATTGATCAGGTCTTCACTTTAGTATCTAACCACACTAGAAGACAGAGTAGACAAGAGGGTATCCGACTGAAGTTGAATCTGTCAAGTGGTTTGCATTACCAGTTTATCAGTTTTGGTTGTGGATCTTAGGGAAGGTCTTTGGGTATATGAAATATGTTATTCTTAATTTTTGTGTTATCACATCAATTGGTGTATGAGTTAGGAGATCTGGTCGTTTGATTTTCTATTCAACAGTGCTAGAAGGCCGACGAAGTAAAAGATAGGTGTTGCGAATATTGAAGGAAAAAAATTGGAGTCTTTTCATATTGGATTTTTTTTTTTGGGTCCTAACTATGCTATGGCCAACTTTGGTGGATGTGTATTAAATGTTATTCATTATTTTATCTGGCAGTTGGAAAATATTTTCTATTTTATTGAAGCTGACATATAGCAATTGAATCCTTAGTGGCGAATATATATATGAGATCGGTTAACTCATTTTGGTGTTTATGTGTGAGCGTTCGATATGTGTTGATGTGTGTGTGAATATCAGAAGAATAGTTGAGCAATTTTCACTCGTGTAGAAGAAGATTTAGTGAAGTGAATTAAGGGAGAGCAAAGCGAAGTGTAGAATCTGACAGAAGGTCTAGAATCTAATCTATAAGCCTAATTGGAATTGTAATCAGACATTTGTAGATGTTATCTTCTCAGTTCAATCTTTTGATGTAATCCAAATCTTTGTAAGGAAGTGAGCCTTCCTAATTTTGAGCAGTGAGCTCTAAGCAGTGCGCCTAAATGCAAGTGCATTCCCATTTTGTAAAACACTTATATTTTGAGTACAGAAATTGTGGACTGACCTTCACCATGGTTTTTCCCCTAACAGGGTTTCCACGTAAAAATATTTGTGTTATGGTGTTGTCACTTATTTTTCTTTGTTCATGCATCTTTCTTTTGATTGAATGTTTTAGGGACTTGAGAGAACATATTAATAAAGTTAGAAATTACGCAACACTGATTCACCCCCCCTCTCAATGTTGCTTGAGTCCAACAGATGCCACCTAGGGCTTCTTAGTCCTTAAGTTATTTTTGGGATTTAATTTCAAATCTTAGTGGGATTAAGTCTCCTTTAATTAATGAATTCATATGTCAGCTTGTTGTGGTGTAATTTCAAGATATTAAGCATGGATAAGCATAAATACAAGGTTCTTTCACTCATCTTCACCCCAAGCATTCAAGTACTCATCCTTATAGAAATTTTATGAGATCAAGAACATTCAAGAGAAATTCATTAAGAGTTTGGAGCCATCATCAAGATTCAAGCATGATGTCAAAGATATTCTTGCATCATGTGCATTTTTGAGCTAACATTTGTGATGTATGGTTTTGATTCAAGAAAGCAATTCAAGGAAAGATATATCAAGTATTAATTTCATTCAAGATCTACATTCAAGCTAGCCACTTCACACAAGTTTTCAGATTTCATAACAAGGGTTTGGTGAGCTGCAACATAGTACTAAAACAGTTGTAAGGGCATCTTATTCCTCTTGGAGGTATTTCGCAAACATTCTTTTAGATTTTGTTCTGACATCTGAAGTTTCCATGTTTGCCCCAAAAAATAGCAATGACCAAGATGCCCTTGCTAACGTCTTAGTCCCTGTGGATTGTGAAGTTGTAGTTTTCAGGGTTGGAATCTGCTTTTTTGTGCTTTTATTTGTTTTTTTCAATTTTTTGTTATAGTTTGTAGAATTACTTTTATTTCAGTCTCTTTCATTTAAAGTGAATTTTTTCAATCTTACATCATGTATATGTGCTTTGGAGAGCTTTGGATGTCCTTTAAATATTTGGTAGATGTGTCAAGTTGTGCTTTTGAAAATGACCCTAATGAAATTGAACTGACTCATGCTCCTTCAACTCCTAATGCATTTCCTCCTCATGATGTTGACATCATTGGAGAAGATTATGTCAGCATGAATGAGTTCCTAAAATATTGCCTTCACAACTTGGAGTCTAACGTATCCTTTTATCCTTCCATGAAACAACCAACATCACCCACAATACCACCTCTTGAGATGTTTAGTTATTTACATCCTGAAGTTGAGACAAAAGTTGAACCTAAGTTCTCTACAATAGGTGAACCTAGTTCCTCTAAGAAAACAAACATTCAACCATTATACATTAACAAAGTGGGAAAAACTCCCATCAACCTCAAAGAGACATATGGAAAAGGATTCACAATTTTGAGTAAACAAGGATGTGATACAACAAGTGAACATAACATTCATCAAGATCCCCCTCGCACCATAAGACTTCCTAAAGAATACATAAGGCTTCGTAGTGATGGTACGATAATCTTAAATGCTCCTAATATAAATTTCCTCCTTCCTAAAGAGCAACCCATATCTCCTAAGGATAAGGATAACAAAGAAAAAATCATCTCAGGACCTCCTACCCTAATCCCATCTAGAGAACTTGGTGAATCTAGCAAGCACAGAAGACCTTACAAATTACAAAAGCTACAACCCCCTTGCCTGCCACCTAAAAGTGAAAGAAAATTATAAATCCTTCTCAAAAAAGGACTCATACTATTGCCACCAATGTAAGAAAGGCTCATAGTATATCCTAAAGATGCAAATGTTCCACATTGTCGATATCACAAGACTCTTGGACATAGTACTGATGAGTTCATGTATTCAAAATCATATTGAGTAAATATCACTTTGATAACGATAATTGTTATCCAGTGATTAAATAATTTCTCCTTCTGCCTCTTGTCATGTAATAGTTGTAGAATCTTAAAACATTTTCACTATTACATGCTATCAAAAGGAGGTCATTTTCTTCACCTACCTCAACTCATTCTTGTCTTGCACTCAATGGGGGCAAGAAGTAGATATCCTCATCATATTAATGCATTTTTCATTATTCCTTAGGTTCGTTGTCTACTTTCCACTTATATAGACTGAGATTGGGAGGCGAATGACCTACTTTAGGTTCACTCGCTTGTGCTTTAATACTATTTTTTCTTTCCTTTTTGTTTTCTTTTTGGTTGATTGCATCTATGTAATGTGATCCCCCATATTTTTTGATGTTCTCTCTCTTTATGTGCATTCCTCTTTTTGTACCTACATTCTTCTATATGTTGTAAGCTTTTTACCTTTTCATTGGTCTTTACCTTTATGTTTATTTATCTTTCCATTTTTGTCTTGTGTTTTCCTTTTGGGGATGATGCAAGGCATCGAGACACCCTATGTCGCTTCCATGTTGACCCAAAAGATTTTTCATTATCTTTTATTTTCCCTTTCATTTTGTCTTGTATTTTCATTTTGGGGATAATGCAAGGCATCAAGACATTCATGTTTCTTCTATGTTGACCCAAAAAAAATTCCATCTTTTTTCACTCTCTTTGTGTCATTCTTCCAATTCTATGTGTATTTTGGGAATGATGAAAGTTCCTAGCTCTCTAATATCATTGCAACAAAGACAGATACTAACCCTGGATCCATAGATCCCTTATGTGTTTTTTTGGGGCAACCCTCTTGTTCCTTTTTCATGTTTGGATACTTTAAATTAATTCTCATAGCATGGTGTTTAGCAATTTCTTTAAAGTGGGGGCATATATTGGCATTATCTTGGCATCATTTTGGCATTACTTTGGCATTATTTTGGCATTTTTCCATGTTCCTTGATGTGTTTTTCTTACTTCATGTGATGTGTTTCCTCTTTGTGGTGACATTGTGAATAATTTCATTTAAGAGCTTGGTCTATCTTAGCATATTGCATTCCTCTTAGTGGAGATGTGACACACTGCATTCCCTAAGTTGTGAATCTTTTATCCTTTGATTGGTAGAACAATGTCCCCTAAGATTAATACCTCACATGAATTAATCAAGAAGCAAGATCCCTTCAAACATCCCTCTTTCTTGTTGCATTTTATTTTTGTGCCTTATTAAATTCATGGAGGTATCGCTTTGATATGGTTCCTTGTGGCTCACCTAGTGAACAACTAGCTTCACTAGCCCTTGTGAGTGTGCTTTTTTATTTTTGTGCCTTATTAAATTCATGGAGGTATGGCTTTGATATGGTTCCTTAGGGCTCACCTAGTGAACAATTATCTTCATTATCCCTTGTGAGCATGCATTTTCTTTTTGTCCTTATCATAGTCCTGGAGGTATGTCTTTGATATGGATCTCTTGGGGCTCACCTAGTGGACAACTAGCCTCACTATCACTTGTGGATGTGTGTTTTGTTTGCATAGTGGATAGTACATTCCACTTGTAACCCTTTTTTGGACAAATAGCCTAGACCTAGTACACAGTGCATTGGATAGCCAGTCGAAACTTGATCTGTTGCATTTTTCTTTTTTTTTCTTTTTTTCCTTTTCTATCTTTGATGGTGTATGTTTTCAATCTGGTTATGGCTTCATATATCATCTATAAGTATGTTCCTTAGTGCTTATGTTGGTTTTTCATAGGATCTTGATCCTAGGGGCTTGGCCACCCTCTTGATTATTTTCATCCTATCTTACTAGCATTTGTACATTTGAACCCCTCTTGATTGTGTGGTTGGCTACTCTAGTGTGAATTTAAAGAAAGATCATCCTCTCACTAAAGTGGGGACTAAATGTAGTGTAGGAAAATGCATACCCTTTCATTTTCACACTTTTTTGGGCCCACCTTGCTTTATTTATCCTTATTTATGTCTGAATTGGTCATATTTTGCATCCACAAGCCTAATAAATTGTATCTTTTTATGGCTAATCCTAACAAACATCAAAGGATAAATGATAATTTATTGATTTTGGTTGTGTGTCCTTGATTTTTGGACTAGGACTGGAGCATCACCTAGGGCATCTTTGTCCCCCAAAGGTCTTGCGACCCTGATTTGAAAGGCACCTTAATTGGGGCCCTTTTTGGAGTTTTTGCCCTGAGTTTCAAGCTTCACGACTAAGACGCCACCTATGGTGTCTTAGTCCTCCTCAAGTTATTTTCTGTGATTTAATTTCAAATATTGGTGGGATTTAGTCTCCTTTAATTAATGAATTCATGTGTCGGCTTGTTGTGTTGTAATTTTGGAATATTAAGAATGGATAAGTATAAATACAAGGTTCTTTCACTCATCTTCACCCCAAGCATTCAAGTATTCATCCTTATAGAAAGTTTATGAGAGCAAGAGCATTCAAGAGCAATTCATCAAGCATTTGGAGCCATCATCAAGATTCAAGCATCATGTCAAAGATATTCTTGCATCATGTGCATTTTTGAGATAACATTTGTGATGTAGGGTTTTGATTGAAGCAAGCAATTCAAGTCAATATTTATCAAGCATTACTTTCATTCAATATCTATAGTCAAGCTAGTCATTTCACAAAAAAATTTAGATTTTGTAACAAGGGTTTGGTGAGTTGCAACATAGTACTTTGTTCATTCATCATTTCCCTTCATTATTTCATTTCATTTCGAGGTTTAGTTACCAAAAATGGGTTTGACCAAGGAAAACCCTCATTTACTAACAATCAACTAGTTTTTCCTCTCTTGTTTCTTTGTCTTTGAAAATTTAGGTTGAATATAATTTGGAGTGCAAAGTTACAAAGTTTCATTGCAAAATTGTCATCCTCACGAAAAGTCATCTATAGACCAAATCTAGAAGTTTCAGGACCTAGGATCTGAGAAGAAGGAAGTGCAGACCTTGTACCTCATGATCACATTTCAAGATTGTAGAAATTAAAAGGAGGACTAAGACAACAATAAATGCATTTTAGTCCTTAAGGAGGTATTTCATAGACATTCTTTCAAATTTTGTTCTGACATCTGAAGTTTCCATGTTTTCCTTAAAAAACAGCAATGGGACTAAGACAACAATAAGGGTGTCTTAGTCCTCCCTAGCATATTTTTGTTGCATTTTTGCATTTCTAGAATCCTTATTACATTTCCAAACTTCCCAAGTACATACATCCTAACTTTCTGCTAATTTTATCATTTTCAATCATTATTTGGCTTGAATTACTAGGTTTTTGTGATATAAGAGGGATTTGTTGCACACGGGTCTCTCCTTTCTTAAGAGATCACCAGGGAACGAATTTCCCTTATACACCTTAGAATAACATATTGACAAAATGATAAAGAATTAAGACTCAATTATGCTTCAAGAAAATTTATCAAAGATCCTAAGAGAGCCAGACCAAAGGATTATTGTCCTAGAAGAGGGAGCTCTCAGCCAGAAGATGTCAGCACAGTTCTAGGATGTCAGTGTGACATGTTGGCATCCTAAGCAAAAGATAACTTATGAACTTAGCGGATGGAAAAAAATCCTACTTGCAAACTTAGGAGTGGTTCGTACAGGACTATTCAACTAATTAGAAAACTAAATGTCAAAGTAAATGCAGAGATGCTTGTAGAAAGCTTACCTTTTTGTAGACGTTCAAATCTTCACTCCAAGATCCTTTTTCACGACCTACACACAAAAGACCAAGGAGAAAGTTGTTAGGTGGCTATATAGGGGCCTGCCTTAGTTAGACCCTACTTTGGCATTCACACCTCCATGGAAAACCAAGTTGAAAAGGAATGCTAAAGGTGTAAACAAAGCGTGTGGTGAAAGCAATACCCACTCAGCATTAAAACCTACACCACGATAAGTGTGTGGTGAAAGAAATACCTACTCAAGAGTAGAACCTACACCATGAGAGAGTAGACAAATGTATGTAAAAGGAAAGTGTGTGAGAGAGAGTGTTACCCATGGACCAAGGCCCTCTCCAGAGTACACAGATGTATTGTTGAGTGCTTGCTTGAGAGTTGTTGCTACTGCTGGGGGGAACCTTAGTCCGGCATGGCTTCGCCTGTGAGTGCACTTCTATCAAAGGAGGAGTCTCGAAGTTGAAGAAAAATGGAGAGAGAGCTAGTGTGATATCTTCTAACTTTCAAATGAGAGGTAGAAAGAGGTTTTTATGCTTGCAAGGGTGGAAAAGAGTCATTACTTTCAGATTGTAACTGCCAGGACATGTGTCTTAGGGGTTAACTTTCTAGATTTCATGTTTTGAACTCAAGAAATGGATAGGACGCTAGCGTGTTGCGTTCATCCAAAGCCTATATTCTCAAAAAACATGTCACCAAGCTTGTATTGCTCAGCCACTTGTCCACATGGAGTCAAAATCATGAAATTTTGACCCATGGTTTTTTTCCATTAATATCTCAAGGTGCCATAAATGCTAGACATAAATGTCAAAAAATGGAATTTCCCCTAGGTGCAATTCTATGATATTACATTTTGCTCCCACTTTAGTGGGCTCGATTTTGAAAAAATCAGCCTCACTAAAGTAGAAAATAAAAAATTTCATTCAAGTTTTTGAATTTTATAGATTTGTGTGCCAATAAAGAGAGACCAGCAGCTACTACAGTCAAGCTAACTGAAACTAAAGGAACCCCTAGCATCCATGCTCAACAAACAACATCTGAGTGGTTGCCAAAAAATGATTGAAGGTTCTAACCTGTAAAACTCAATTTTTAGGTTAGCCTCAAAAAATTAAAAGAAAGCTAGCACAGAGAGAGGAATGATCAAGAAAAAATTCATTAATTTAGAAGAAAAATATGATCAAGAGACAACCTTATGCCCCCTCCTAAGTTTTCCCCTAGCTTGGTGGGACAAATTAAGGAGAAACTGGGAAGCCACAAGTCATAGGTAAAATGGGCCCTGGGGGGCCTATATATACCTAGGTGGGGCCCCATAAGGGTCATTTTCACTATTCACCATGAGAAAATTGTTGACTTTTGTGAGAGAAAAGTCAGAAAAATTCCTAGTAGGAGAGAGTACGAGGAACCGAGATTGGAGCAGCTACGTTGGGACATTGCCGAGGGTCACGAGGTAGACCAGGTAAGCCACAAACTCTCGGTTGTTGTAATTTTTTATGCATTTTTTAGAATTTTCCCCCTGCTGAGGTGCATAGGCATCTTTTTTTCATGCCTACGTCTAGAACATGTGTTGTCATCCTCAATAAGCATTATAGTCTTGTATGTGCACTGTTGTCTCGAAGACGTGTTGTCATCTTCAAGGCGATGGCAGCCAAGAGACATCTACATGGAACGCATAAGTCTTAATTGTTTTTTCTTGTTTTGATGCAAAATGTTGATGTTCTAATGAAAAAAAATTGTTACTTCTAGCAAGAATACCCGGAGATTCGAGAGCATCCTAGAGGGTGAGCATTCTAGCTTATTTGATAGTAGAGGGACCACTTATCTGAGGACGAGGTCACACTCTTAGAGCGGGTCAGTCTCTGGCATGCGTTCACCATGCCAAAGATGAGACATCATGAGTGGATGTTGATGGCCCTCATGAAGCGATGGGATGCCACTACATCATCGTTCCAACTACCATGTGGAGAGATGACCGTTACTCTTGAGGACCTTTATTAGATCCTTAGGCTACCCATTTGTGGACAACAAGTGGCCCTCAATGACACACAATTAGCATGGGAGCGATCAGAGGGTTTCCTCTACTGCACAAGGAGGATGGACAGCGGTGACAGCATAGGTCATATTTATACACACTGGTATGACCATGTGAGGACCATAGCACCATTGATTTATTGGGTTATGGCTGTGACTATTTCCTTTCAAATCATGATTGATGGGTGAGGCTCGCACCTACACAGGGGCCTCATCCATACTATCAAAGAGATGGTGGAGTATAGGACCATCTTTTCTTGGGGGTGCAGCATGCTTGCACACCTCTACCAAGAGCTAGGTTGGTACGTACACTGTGAGTACCACAGCCTCACGGCGTGCACACTTTTGCAGGTGTGGGCCTTTTCCCACATCATGTGCACTCAGCCAATTGGTCTTCCCTAGCGATAGCTATATCGGGTCCCCATAGCCCACTGGTATGACATGATGGGCTAGTGGAGTTTTGGAGACTTACAGTTTTGGCAGTTACAATTTGATACCCTCACAGAAAATGGGGTCCGATGGAGACCCTATGAAATTTTTAGGTGCGTAGATGACGGCAGGTACCTGAGGAACCTACAGGGAGATCATTTTTTGATTAGGCATAGGGATTTTGTTATTGTACCCTACTACAGGAGTCAAGTCATGCGGCAACATGGATGACCATAGACTATACCAGCAGATGTTCCCACCTATACTAGGGCCCATAGGAGTGCAGCGAGATTTGGGGACCACCCTCGCCCCACTATTACAAATATCATTCCCTCCAATGATGATGAGCTCGACCATGATCTGCACCTATATCGCTGGTGGGAAATGTTAGGGTGGCAACGGACTTCACATGGTGGTGGGAGAGGCATCGTCCTACTCCTATGTTCAGCAAGGGTGCTCTAAGAGGGGACCCTAATCAATAGGGGGACTTACTAGCTCTGCCACCGCAAGATAGGAGAAGGGTTGGCAGTAATCTAGGGAGGAGAAGGAGGTGGCAGTACTGAGGTCGAGATGGTAGAGGAGGTTGGATCCTCCACTAGATACCCCTATCTCTTCAGCACCACCATCTTCTACTTCAGTTGCAGAGCTAGCAGCCATTAAGGCTGGGGGCTCAAGTCTTAGCACCAATCCTCACCCTAACCCGACATGGTAGCTAGGGGACCCAGGTATACATGATTCATTTTTTATATTTTGTACTTTTAGTTTTATGATACATATGTATCCATGCATGCCATATGATACTGATACCTTTTTCTCTCTATGTGGTTACAAAGGATGCACAGGGATGGACTAGGCTCATAACTTAGTGTATTTCAGAGGTTTCCCCTGTTGTGCAAATTCATGGATTATTCCTCGAGGCATATCATCTAGTTTCAATGAGACGTCATGGACCCAGCTTTGAGTCAGTTGCATGCCTACAGACTGCATACAAGGGGTGAGGTGTAGAGATCATCCAGCTCACTGCAGATTTGATGGCTACCCAAGGGCAGCGTGACTAGCTGTCAAGGGAGTTGTGAACGATGCTTGTTGAGTGAGATACGGCATTGAGGAGGGTTGATGCCACTGAGTAGGTGCATGATTCCCTCCAGAGTCATCTTGATGACCTCGGTGAGTAGTCAGGAGCTATGATCCTAGTAGATGTTCAGCAACTATGTGATCAGTTGTGGCAAGAAGAGCTAATGATATCCTCTCTTCAGAGGGAGATCAAAGGGATGTAGATGGCCATGTCTGCATCATGTTTGCATCACTCATGCTCCATGACCATCATCCAGCCTCTCCCATGACTTCCAGAGCAACTGCCAGAGCCAAAGGCCTCTAGGAGCCATGCGCTGTAGTGATCATCATCAGTTTTGTGCATATTATTTTTTGTAGTGAGATACAAATACATTCATATATACCTATAGATCTTTTTGTATAGATATATATTTAGCAGCCACTCATTTTTTTGTAGTAGTGGCCTAATACATGTACATGACATTGGATAGATACATTGTGTATATATATATATATATGGATATGTTGATTTTGATTTCATGGTGTTGCTTACTTGGATGTGTACATTTTTTATTTCTTCACATATGTTTATGCTATGGATGTTATATTCTCATGTGGATGTATGCTTACATTAGATGCTAATATGATTTAATAAATAGGCATGATTGTATGTTAATTAAATACAATAATGATCTAATAGACACACTCATACACATGCACGTGGTCATTCATAACACAAAAATTCTCATAATTTGTTAATGAAAAATGTCAACATATGTAGTACTACTACACTTCTTGTAGACAGAGCACCACATAGGTGACACATAGGACACTATGTGTAGTATCGATGAAGATGCATTGCATTAACGAGTTCTTTTAAAGGCGTTATGTCCATAGATGATAATCCATAGGCACCTAAACCATATACAGAAATCACAATGTAAGGGACTAACCAGTTAGGGCTAAATTTTCCTCTCTGGTCAGACAGCGTATTTACATTTCTCTAGTTTTCACAGAGAACTAAATCTCCTATTTTAAAGGTTCTAGGGAGCACACTTTGATTGTATTTCCTAGATAACCACCTTTGATAATCTTTAAGATTTTTGAGGGCTCATAAACAGCGTTCATCGAGCATCTCTAGCTGATGTAAACGGTTAACTCAATAGGTCTCATTATCTATTAGCCCTTTAAGGGAAACCTGTAGAGACAAAATCTCCAACTCCAAAGGCATGATAGCTTCGACACCATACATGAGGTTATAGGGTGTTGTTCCCATAGTTCTATGAACACTCATGTAATAGGCCCATAAAGTGTACGTTAGTTGAATGTTCCAATATTTACCATGCTTTTTAATTGTTTTATGGAGAATAAGCTCAAGGGTTTTATTAGATGCTTTTGCTTAACCATTAGATTGCAGATAGTATGGTGTAGAAAACCTATGTTGGTTGTGGAATTTCTCGAGGAATTATTTCACTTCCTTGTTTTTAAATAGTATACCATTGTCAGAAACAAGCATAGCAGGCAATCCAAATCATGAAATGATGTTATTCATAAGGAAACTACAGATATCTTCTGCATTTGTGGATCAGAGCGAGATACCCTTGACCCACTTTGTGAAGTAATTTGTAGTAGTAATGATGAAGGAATGTCCCTTGGAAGAGTGGGGTGATATTTTTCCAATAATATCCAACCCCCACTTACCGAACAGCCAAGGGGAAGTTTAATTTTGTAACTCTTGGGAAAGTGCATGGATGAGACAACTGTGTTGCTAACATTGAGGGAACTTTTTGAAAAATTCAAAGGAATATTGTTCCATTGTTTTCCAATAGTATCCCATGTGTATCAGCCTTCTTTCCTAGGATCTACCACCAAAATTTCTACCCCCAGAGCCCACGTGGGCTTCCTTAAGGGAAAAGGGTATCTCTGCTCTAGTAAGACACTTAAGAAGTAGGCCATTGTAGGCCTTCCTATAAAGGATGTCAAATAGGATAACATACCAAATTGAAATCTTCCTCACACGAATGTGGTCATTCTTTGTCACATCATTGGGGAAGTTTCTAGTAGTTAGATAGTTATAGATATTAGAAAGCCATTCCCCAGAGTCCACATGGGAACATATAGGGGACTTAGCTTCAGGTTCTTCAAGAACTGCAGGGGTTCGCAAGACCTAGACCATGAAATGGTATTCTTTCATATCTTCTTCAAAAGGTACCAAGGAAGTTGTGCTCACCATGGCATCATCATGTCTATTTTCTCTCCTAGGGACATTATCTATCGTGAAGGAAGAGAACTATTTAAGAAAAGACCACGCAAGGTCTCGATACCAGGACAACTTGATTTTCTTGGCTTGATAGTTTCCCATTATCTGGTTCACTATAAGTTCGGAGCCACCTACGATATGGAGATGTTTGATTTTTAGCACAATCGCAGCACGTAAGCCAGCTATAAGGGCTTCGTACTCAACAATGTTATTGGTACAAGGGAAATCTAGTCAAAAGAATAAGGGAATCGATTTACCTTCAGGGAATATTAGAACCATGCCTGCTCTAGAACCAGTTGGAAACCTTCATCCATCAAAGTACATTTTCCATTCAAAATTGTGGTTGATCACAAAGATGTTTTCATCTAGAAACAGATCCAAGCTAGAAAAGGAGTGAGATGAGGGAGCGTTTTCCAACTAATCTACAACTTCTTGACCCTTTATTGATTTCTAAGTAACAAACTTTATGTCAACTCAGAGAGAAACATAACCCATTTTGCTAACCTTCTTGCCAAATCAACATTGGAAAACAAATGTCATAAAAGATCTATTTTTACTATGACATGTGTTTCAGCATGGATTAGATAATGCCTCAACTTCTACATAGTGAATATGAGAGCAAGGAATTGTTTCTCCATGGAGGAATAATGAGTTTCATAGTCAACCAGGATGCGGCTAATGTAGTAGACTACTCTTTCCTTTCTAGTGTCATCATATTGAGCTAAAAGAGCTGCCAAAGCATATGGTGACGCAACTAGATAAAGCAAGAAGGGTCTATCTTGCATAGCTGGAATCAATACGGGAGGATGAGCCAAATAGGCTTTGATTGACTCAAAGGCTCTTTGACATTCCTCATCCCACATGAAGCGAACATCTTTTTTCAATAAATGAGTGAAAGGAAGGGCACTTCATCCAACTGAGATATAAATCTATGAATCGTCTAAATCTTCCCTTGTAGACTTTGCAACTCAGTGATAGTCCTTGGTGGAGGTATGTTAACAATGGCATCAATATTTTTAGTGTCAACCTTGATCCCATGATGAGAAACTATAAACCCCAGAAGCTTGTCAATGTCAACACCAAAGACACACTTAAGGGGATTTAGTCTCATTTTATAGAGTCAAAATCTTTTAAAAATAAGACAAAGGTTATTGGCATGATCCTAACAGGTTACTAATTTCACCAATATATCATCAACATAATCTTCTAAAATCTTGTGGATAAAATCATGAAATATTAGGGTCATCGCCCACTGGTAGGTAGCTCCTACATTCTTTAACCCAAAGGGCATGACCACATAATAGAAAGTACCATATGGGGTAGTAAAGGTTGTCTTGTATTTATCATCTGGGTTAATATGGATTTGATTATAACCTGAGAAGCCATCCATGAAGGAAAGCATTACATGGCTTGCAGTCGAATCAACAATCATATCTATATTAGGAAACGGAAAATCATCTTTAAGAGAAGCCTTGTTAAGATCTCAAAAATTGATACATATGCAAATACCACCATCAGGCTTACTAGTGGAAACTATATTCAAAATCCAAGGGAAATAATCGATAGGATGGATAAAGCTTGCTTTCAACAGTTTCTCTATCTCAGTCTTAACCATCAATGCCACCCTGGGATTGATCTTTCAGATTTTTTTCTTAACTGGCTTGGCATCGATACATAGGATGATATTATGAACTACTATAGATTCGTCAATACCAGGCATATCCTCATATGTCTAAGTGAATATTTTAGGGTGAGAACGTAATAGATTGGCATGTTCATCTACTTCTTTCGAAGAGAGACACTTCTCAATTTTGATCACTTTTTTCAGAGGATGTAGGACTCATGGAGTTATCAAAAATGTCCCCCTCAAGAAGGGAGTAATAGTCCTCATGATGAGGTATCACAATGTTGTCACTGGTGTGTGATAGAGGGTCCTACTCATCAATACACAAGACAGACTCTTTGAAATATTCCTGGCTATGTAAACAATATGGGGATCTTCTTTTGTGGTGATATGGAGGAAACGAGGAATAAGCACCTAGAAATTCCTCCAGCACTTCATCTAAAGTGAAGAAATTGAGAGGGATTTTGTCAGCTTGCTCTCTTTCCTCTATTAACTCAATATGAACAAGGTTTAACGGCTCAACTGAAATCATATTAATGCTAAACCAAGGCTTTTGCTTAGATTGTTCAATGGAACGTCTCTTGAACAGGGTCACACTTCTTCTCTTCCACAGGAGTATCATTCACCTTCATGTTAGGGGCACAAGGAAGGTCCACACAAGAAGGATTCACCTTATACTATGCAATAAAGAATTTAGAAAAGTTTGAGGAACCCCAAGCATCTCCAAGGAAAGCATTTGTTTGAGAAGTCAATGAAGAAGGTTCAGGATCTTCTACTTTAGGTGGTTCTTCATTTCTGACACTTGCCCTAGGGACAACTTCCACATACGGTATCAATGACAAACATGCCATAGCATCGGTGGTCAAAGAAGGAATACAATTTTTTAGGGTAGATATAATGTACTCAAGGATCACTGAGAGGGGGGGTGAATCAATGTTCAACAATATTTAAATTTTATTTTAGATCTTAACCCATTTACATCATTTCAACAGAAGTAAAGATGCAACCACATGAAAGAAAATATCAAACCACCATAACACCAAGAATTTTTACATGGAAACCCTATTAAGGGAAAAACCACGGTGGAGATTAATCCATAATTTATACTCTGTTAAAAGTATGAAGAAAAGGGGAATGCACATGCATTCAGGCACACTGCCTAGAGCTCACTGCTCAAAAGAAGGAAGGATCACTACCTTACAAAATGTTTGGATTACAAAAAAAGGTTGAACTAAAAAATTAGCATCTACAAATGCTTGGTATCAGTTTCGGTTAAGCTCATAGATCAGATTCTATACCTTCTATCTGATTCTGCACTTCACTTTGCTATGCCTTAATTCGCTTCACAAAAATCCTCTTCTACACAAGTAAAATTTTCTCAACTAATTTGTTGATATTCACACACACATCTATTATGCTCTTCACACCTATTCACACATCAAAATGAATTACCCAAACTCACATATATATCCGCTATCAAGGATTTCAATCGCTTCAAGTCGGCTTCAGCAAAACATGAAATATTCTCCAACGGTCAGCTCAAATCACAAATTATACTTAATGCACACCCATCAAAGTTGGCTAATGTTATGTTGGGTCCCAAACCAAAATTTCCAACACAAGAAACAATTAAACAATTACTCCTTGTACATCTACGACATGCTACATTCACCAAGTCAGCCACCATGAGCAAATAAATAGAAAAATCATCCTATTGGATCTCCTAACTCATACACTGATTAATGTGATAGCACAAAACTTAACAATAAGATAAAATAGATGCTCAAAAACCTTCCCCGAGATCTAAAACTAAAAATGATAATTTGGTGAAGCATACGGATCAACATACTAACCCGATACCATGTTCTTCATTCTCACTTCCGGTAAAACTTTGTTCTTTAGTCCACCTGTCGGTAGGAAAAAATTCTAATCTACAAATTGGAATAATGACTTAGGTTTCCATCAATGACAACACTAGAATCCATATTCCAACAATCTCCCCCTTTGGCATTAATGGCAACACTTAGTCAAAAATGACTAAGTGTCAGAACCAATATGATTATGTTGCCAAAGTTTAAAATTTCAAAACACATCTCCCCCTTAGAATGATAAAGCATTTTTCACCGCTCTCTCTCTCCCTTTGACATCAATGAAAAGAATATTTTTCACTGTAATCTCTCCCTTTCAAAAATTTGATCAAAATTTGAAGTACAACTACTACTCGAGTCAAAAAATTATCTTGTACTTATCTTTCATTTTTTAAAAAAATTTCCTCCAAGCTTCCATTGCAATCCCAATGATTATGATCATGCCATTATTCTCTAATTTCTAGTTGATAATCTGGATGAGGGATTCTGGAATTGTGATTTCCTCTTCTAGTTTCTCTCCTTTCCTTAGAACCTTAATCAACTGCTCCAATCTGCATTTGGTTAAATCCTTCACCTTCCAAAAGGTGTCCACAAGGTTGTTTCTGGTGAACAGAACTTTTGTATGCTCAGACTACAACACTTGAATCCTTTTCTTGACTGTTCCATCCTAATCCTGAAACATGTTATAATCCTCAAAAATTTTGTTCAGCTTAGATTCAATCTACTCTAGCTTATCTTTCTATTTCCCAATTGCATGAGGCCAACGAAGACAATAGTTGTAGATGTTATTAGCTGAATTTATGAATTTCCTTAACACATTCATTTTCCTTTTTACTTTGGTGAAAGATAGCCTGAACTACTCCTTTAGATGTAGAATTATTTCTCCCTCTTTCCTATACTGAGACTTAGAGACCATGGCATCCTTAATGCACTCAATCATCTTTTCAGGAAACACATTCTGCAAACTCTCCAAACCAATGTTTTCGTGCACAAAATAGGTACTCAATGTGTTCTCGATCAGGTCTTACTCATAAGAGGGTCTCTCAAACCATATGTCTACAATTTTTTGCATCCCATCTTTCTCCTGAACAATCTATAGTATCTTTGCTTTGGATAAAACACCTTCTTCTTCACTTCCTTCTGCCATAACTACATCTAGTTCAACTAATTCTGGTTCTTCTCTTTGAGTGTACTCATAGATTCTTCATCTGGTATGTCCATAATCACTAGATATTTACCTTTTCCTTTAATTTTTGGAGTTTTGTGTGTCGGAGGAGTGTAATCAACAATATCTTGTGCTCTTTTCTTCTTCCTCTCCATCTCACCAAAAGAAGATCCAACTTCAAGTGCTCTTATCCGAATAGAAATGCTAATTTCTCCAAACTTCCCTAGCAATTCTTTAAAGAAATTTGTATACTCTTGCTCACAATTTTCCAAAGTATTAGAGTGTTCAAAAAATTGTTTACAAACCAGTTCATTTTCTTTCCATACAACATTATCAATCTGTGGCAAGCAACTCATAAAATAGATCACAAGACATGTGACCAAGGTGTCGAACCTGAAGGGGTAATCCGCCTCCTTTGTTAGTTGCACATTTTCCATCAATTAATCTTTTAGCAATCCACGCAGATCAAAATCATGATACTCCATTATCATTTTATGAGAGATATAAACTGTTCCTGTCGAGGTTGTGCCTTCACTGTTTCTAAAAAAAATTGTATGAAATTCCATGCACAATGTACCTTGTTATCAGATCCTTGATCATTGAAATTATCAGAGCCCTTTGATCTCCTCTTACTCCAATTAGGGTTTTGACCTCCTTGTTCTGAATCGACTTCTTTTTCAAAATATCCCCAAAATTGCATAAACCAGTTAAATTCTTGATTACCTCTTTTGAAATGTGATAGGGTTTATCCAGAGTTAGAATATCATCATTTAATCTATTCAAGATAAACCTAATGACTTTTGTGTTATCAAAGTATGGAAATTCACTCCAAATGTCCAAACTTTTCTGTTTTACACCTTCAAGCCATTTCAATTCGTCAGCTGGAAACAAATTTCTCACATCCCTAATCTTTTCACTATTGTATTCATCTAAATTAACTATTCCTTTCATTTGCTTCATTTTTCCTTCTGTACCGAACAAGTTTTCTACTGAACCCCAAATTTAGTGAGAATTTTACAAGCAACTGAAATACCTGATGAATTTGAAGTCAAAATGTCTTCACTCCTAAATTCTATTGCAGAGGCTCTCCTTTTGTTTTTCTTCAATGCACAGTGACAAATGAGGGTTTCAAATACCCTTTTATAACTTGCACACCTAACCTCTTTATCGCATTAAATTTTTTTCCCTAGGTGTTCTGAATAATCTGCTTTCTTAGACAGCAAAAAGAAAAATTCATCTATAGACCTACTTCTCAATTTTTTGCATAAATGACCACCGATACAATTTGTAAACTATTTGGCACAACTACTAAAAATTTCCTACATTCCAATGCTAGCTATTGACAGGGGGACAAAGGATTTTCTTGAACAACTCCCCCTAAGCCAATGGCCTAAGATTAATTTTTGGAGGAATTACCAGAACCTGCTTCCAGTGTGGGCTTATTTCCTCCATCAGATTCACTCTTCCTTAGCCATGTTTTCTTTATCTGATCTCTTATCTCTTCCATAGTCATTTTCCCTTTTCCTTTATCATCTATTTGTGAAATTTTTCCTTTGTATACCGGACCTCTTCTATCCATATTTTTGTTCCTATAGAATATTGCAATGTGACCAAATCTGTTGCAATTGTAACACACAATATTTCTTTTTCTAGACCAGTCATTCCATTGATTTCCTCTTGATTTGTATTTATTAGCAATATGCCCAAATCTTCCAAAGGTGTAGCATTTAACATTCCTTACATTGAATAACATACTTCTACATTCAATTCACTTATGACCAAACTTGTTGCAATTGAAACATTGATTGAGAAATGATGGACTACTTGAATTTATTTTACTTCTACACTAAGAAGCCATATGACTAAATTATTACAAGAAAAGTAGTGACCATTAAACTTCTAAGCATTGGGTTGTCTTATCGAATACTTTCTTCCTTTTTTCATCTGATTTCTTTGTCTGGAATCCTCATGTTCAAATCTAGATCTTTCTCCCTTCTCATATCCAAGACCTCACTTATCATTTCCATCCTTCTATCCTTTAGTCAACTCATCAAGCTTAGCAGAACTGATCTTAAACTTCTCCTTGTATTCATTCGCAATAGTGAGTTCATCTCCGAGAATAACTATTTGTCTTTCAAGCTCTTGTTCATTATTTCTAGATTGTTGCAATTCAATCTCTAGCTGAATGAATCTACTATTAACTTTGTTGCATTCTTCAGATCTTTCTTTTAAGGACCGAGCCAAATTCTCCTCATTCTTCTTTCTTTCTTCAATCTCCTTATTTTTCCTCGTTACCATAGATTCCATCTCAAGCTTTAGAGCAGCATTGTCTCTAGCAAGCTTTTCACATTCTTCAGTTATTTATTTTAAGGTATGATTCAGGTGAACATCTTCCAGGATTTTATTTTCTTTCTACTTCAACTGATCACATAGCTCCTTCCTCTTTTCTCTTGACTCGTTGATTTTATCCTTCAATGATTGAATGAATTTTTCAACATCCTCACGATTTTCTTTTAATTTCATTATTTTTGCTTTAGACTAATCAAGATCATCAAGTGCCACCAAAAGTTATTTTTGAAGACTACCAAAGTCCATTGCATTCCAAGATCCACCTCAAGCTTTAAAACTTCTTCAGAGGAACCTGATCTAATACCAATTTTGGGAATCAAGGAACACTGAGAGGGGGGTGAATCAGTGTTTAGCAATATTTAAATTTCATTTCAAATCGTAACCCATTTACATCATTTCAACAAAAGTAAAGATGCAAGCACATGAAGGAAACAACCAAAACACCATAACACCAAGAATTTTTACATGGAAACCCTGTTATGGGAAAAACCATGGTAGAGATTAATCCACAATTTATACTTTGTTAAAAGTATGAAGAAAAGGGGAATGCACATGCATTCACGCACACTGCCTAGAGCTCACTACTCAAAATAAGGAAGGCTCACTTCCTTACAAAATGTTTGGATTACAACAAAAGGTTGAACTGAGAAAGTAGCATTTGCAAATGCCTGGTATCAGTTCTAGTGAAGCTCATACATCATATTCTAGACCTTCTATTTGATTCTACACTTCGCTCTGCTCTGCCTTAATTTGCTTCACAAAAATCCTCTTCTGCACAAGTAAAATTCACTCAATTGATTTTCTTATATTTGTACACACATCTTCTCTACTCTTCACACCTATCCACACATTAAAATGAATTTCCCAAACTCACATATATATCTATTATCAAATATTTCAATTGCTTCAAGTCAGCTTTAGCAAAACATGAAATATTCTCCAACGATCGGCTCAAATCACAAATTATATTTAATGCACACCCATAAAAGTTGTCTAATGTTATGTTTGGCTCTAAAACAAAATTTTCAACACAAGAAACAATTAAACAATTACTCCTTGTACATACGCAACATGCTACATTCACCAAGTCGGCCACCATGAGCAAATAAATAGAAAAATCATCCTATCAGATCTCCTAATTCATACACTGATTAATGAGACAGCACAAAACTTAACAATAAGATAAAATAGATGCTCAAAAACCTTCCCCAAGATCCACAAGCTAAAATGATAATCCGGTGAAGCATATAGTTCAACATACTAACCGGATACCATGTTCTTCATTCTCACTTCTGATAAAACGTTCTTCACTCTGCCTGCCGGTAGGAACAAATTATGATCTAAAGAATAGAATAATGACTTATGTTGCCATCAATTAAAACACTAGAAGCCATATTCTAACAAGATATGTTTGAAGCATGACCAACGGCAGCCAACTCATAGAGGCAAACACCTTTTGAATCTTCTTTAACTGTAACTACTCTATTATTTGCGACAGATTTCAAGGAACAGTGTAAAGTAGAAGTTACCACACCCATAGAATGGATCCAAGGTCTCCCTAAGAGGATATTATATGGTAAGGGGTCGGGCATCACATAGACCAACATGGGTAAGGTAACAAGGCCTAGCTGCAAAGGCAGTATTATTGTACCTAGAGCTTGGTCGCCAGCACTATCAAATCCATGAATGTACAAGGAGGAAGTTGCTAAAGAAGATGAATCAATTTTAATTTTAGGTAGTAGGTCCATACTGCAAACTTTGATATTTGAACCAGTTTCAATGAGGCTACACCTAATACCGATGTTAACATTGACTATAATCATCAAAGGCTCTGCTTACTTCTGCACATCTGTAGGTGGGAGTTCTTGCGGGTGGAATGTGATATTCGACGAATCCGCATGAATATGACGCAACAACGCATTGTAGACACCTAAAAATGACCTAGGCCTGCAAGCTTCATTTTTACCACTTTCGCCCTAGCATAATTAAGTCATTTAATTATGTCCTTGGTCCACATTCGACTATTGATTAAATAATTCATAATTATTTAATTAATTCATGTCATTTGTTCCTCCTTGATTATTAAATAAATAAATTTATTTATTTATTAAATACGTCGTTAATTGTCTAAAGTCTCCCTTTAAATTAAATAAATTTCTTAAATTTATTTAATTCTCCTTTGTCATTTATGTCTTCTTGATTAATTAAATAAATTTGTATTTATTTAATTATGTCACTAATTAAGTCCCCTTCTTCTAAAAAATTAAATAAATTCTTATTTATTTAATTTTGTCCACTTTCCACTATAATTAAATAATTATTCTAATTATTTAAATATTCACTAGCTTTTTCTCTCATTAAAATTAAATAAATTGGATTTATTTAATTTAGTCAATTCTCTTGAGTTTTGAATTAAATCATTATTTAATTCAAAACAATTCTTTTGTCACATTCCTCCATAATTAAATAATATCTTTATTATTTAATTATTTACTAGTCACCTGGAGTAAATAAATTTTATTATTTAAATTCTCCAGCAACCTCTTTGTCCGTGCCAGTCTTATCTTCTAAATTAATTCTTGACTTTTGACATCTCATTTAATTTCAGCCCTAGATTGAATTATTTTATAATTCAATCTCAACCCTTCATTCTTACCTTTTGCCCTAATTTTGACCTAACCCTAATGCACACAGCAAAATTTAATCTTGATCATTGATTTTAGGGTTTTGGTCATCTTTTCATCCTGGCCACACATTCGAAATTGCAGTTTTCATAAAAGGGGAATTTTGTTCTCATTTGCTTCTCTCTTGACCTCTTGCACTCTTGGTCTCTCTCATGCTTAGACTTCATCTTATGCTACTATTAGTCTTACAGTCATAGTCATTTTAGTCCATTGTAGGGTCATTTTATTTTCTGCAAATCCTTCAACACTTGCATAGGGCTTAGTCTTTAGTCATAGTTGCTCACACAAATCTGAGGGCATTTTTGTTTACTGCAAGCTAGGAGGTGTAACAAAGGTTAATCATGGAAGGTGGAGACTTAGGGTAACATTATCCCTTTTGTCTTCACTCCACTTCCTTTGTGCTTTGTTATTTCATAGGAATTTTGATTGTTATTGTGCTAACCCATTTAACATTTTAGGATTTTCCTTTGATTACATTGGTGAACCCGACGTCATTTTTCGGCTTTTCGTACGTTTTTTGCTATTTTCTGTTGTTTTGTAGGGTACAGGTACGGAACGCCGCAACCTTTTTTAAAAACAATGTGACGCATCATATGTGTTGCGACGCACCCGAGAACAGAAGAGCCGCAATTGCTCTGTCGCAACGCAACTGAAGCACAGAACGACGCATCTGTTCTTACTGAGCTGCATCCGAAACCCCGAAAGCCACATTTGCAATCTGTGCCGCATCCGTCTGGTATAATTCTTTTTTGTTTAGTTTTGGGTTTTATCTTCGGATTTCGAGTTTTCTCTAATCTTATCTCTTTCTGTATTCTATTTTTATTCCTGCATGCTTGATAAGATTAGATTTTGTGTCACTAATCCTTTCTGGTAGCGGCTTTCTATTTTTGTAGGAGTTGTTTTATGTTGTTTTGCAGGATACTGGTACAGATCGCCGCAAACGTCGCAACGCATCTGCTGACAGTGACGACGCAACTGTTCTGACAAGCCGCAACTGCCAATTACAGAGATGCATCTGACAGTCCGAGCCACATTCGCAGAACAGAATGACGCATTCGCTAAACCGAGCCACATCTGTCTAGTAATACCGCGCCGCATTTTCCTGCTAAATTTTTCTGTCAACTTTTAGATTTTAATTGTCGAATTTTAGATTTTTCTATTTACTAGTTTTCTGGTTTTCCATCTTTTTCTGTGTTTTTATTCCTGCATGTTAACCAGATTAGATCTTTTGTGTTACTAATAATTTCTTGTAGCGTGTGGCGATCCTCATTCGTGTGTCCAAGACCAATACATACAAGACTACTAATACTCATTGTTTGCAGATTCGCATGTCAAAGAAGGAGAAAACAAACTTTGTGCTTGTTTATTTCTAGATTAGAAAACTTTGAATTTGGTGATTATAAAAAGAATCATGTCTTTCATGCTTGATTGTGCTTGTGGAGTGGTAGGTGAGTATGCTCTCACTTGGTGAAAACCTTGTAATCAGAAAACCAGACCCATTCTTTTTTCTATTAGTTTACCCTTCACGATTCGGTATATCGGAGTATCCTCTCCCCTTGCGCATTTGTGCGATCCTGGGTGTAAGAGAAATGGTTACTGACTCTAGAACTTGGGCCTGTTCTGGTGGGAAAAAGTACTCACCCCAGGACAACTCAGACCGGTAGCACCCTGACACCGAGGGACTTCCAGCCGGTATAGAAAAGTGGGTTCTTGGGGAAAGCCCAAGAATCACGAGCGTGGTTCCAACGAGATGGATCCGAAAGGGGACTCTCGCCGCATGGATCACGCCCCATGAACGGAATGCCCAAATTAAACACCTCTTGTCTTAGTGTCCAACCGTTCTATTGGTCGTTGCTTGATATAGTGCAGGGTACAATATCATGCTCGAAGATTACTCACTACTGATCCCCTTGAGTAGAGATAGCAATTCTTGGGATGTCACTACCCAATGAATCCAAATTTGGTGTGCTCGAATGACGTTAATGAGCCGTGGAGGGGAGCCAATGCCACCAAAATTCTAAGCTATCTGCTCTCGAGAAGGAAAGGTGTTCATCACCAATCTGGGGTATAAAGGTGGGCTATATCAAGTATACAAACCCATGGCCTAGTGGCCTTTTTAGGATTGTGCTTATCTCATGTGTGTTTGGTTACACCTTAAAATGCTGTGTTTGTCAAGTGCATTCTGGTTTTTTCACAGTCCAAACAAAACATTCATCAAACAAACCAAAAACTTCCATCAAAATACCACGAAAATCACTTGGAAACAAAACTATCATATCTGTCGAACCGCAACTGACATTCTGTAATGCAACTTCTCTGATAAACCGCATTTGAAACTGATAACAACGCATCTGTATGTGTCACGATGCATCTGACAATTGAAATGCCACATTTGCTTAACTGAGTCACATTTGACTGTCAGAAAGACGCATCTGATAAATTGGACTGCATGTGCTAAACTGTGACACAATTGCCTAACCGAGACGCATTTGCCTGTCAAGAATTTTAAACTTCACAGTCGAAACCAGAGGTCTCCAAATTGTTAACCATTTGTCAAACTCGGTCACCAAGAAGATTTTGTCAACAACCTAATTTGAAATTGCTCAAAGTCATGTCTCTTAGCTTGCATTAGTCACCTTAGGTTTCATACATCATCCCTTGTAGTTGCATACGGTCAACATTAGACTATCCTTAGGTTCACATTTTGCATACTTAGGAGTAGGAAAATCTTAAGCACCCCTTGGAAAAATCATTGTTTTCAAAATTAGACCTTTTTTTGGACCAAGTTATCAAACATTCTTTTAGTCATTATCCTCCTTTGTGAGATTTCTTCCAACTCAAAAGTCTAGTTAGGAAGACTCACTAGTCATCTTGTCAACCTGTCATTAACAACAAAGTCCCTTAGCAATCCAAATCGAAAACAAAGTTCAAGCTTAGAAGTGCTTAGATAACCTCATCTTGCATTGCATACACATTGCATACCTTATTCTCTAAAATCCAAAAACAAGTCATTTTAGTCCTCATTTTGAACTTTAAACATCACATAGTGTCATACGTGCATTTAGTGGTCATCTCCTTTTGAACAATCTCATTTATGGTCGAAACCAGACTTCAAAAGCACAAGAGACAAATGGAAAACTTTAGACAAGACCCCAACAGTACTCCACATGACTCAAACTGGACCTTGAACGATCCCTTTACCAATCTAGACAATCAACCTCCAGTGACAACACAACCCGTATCCAACAACTCACTCGAACTCTACTTGCAAAGAGATGAAAATGGTCAACTACTTCAAGAACACATAGAAGCATTGACACAAGACCCAGAGGTCTATCAGTTGGCTGAAACAATAGCACGTCATGACAGAGATAGATTTGTAGCTATGCTCTTGAGTGAAGGAGCTAGGTTACCACCAGGATTTGACATTAACACGTTACATGACCCTAATGCCAACAATGTTCATAACATCTCACACAGTGGTCAAGTCCTAAATACTACAAGCAACATCCCTTTTGACGCCACAACGACATTGCATACCACATCCAACATCCCAAACATCTCCAATACAATAAACGTTACATCTATTGGGGGGTCACAATTAGCCACAACATCCACAACACTACCCCAATTAAATATAGTCACTCTTGGCTCCTTGACACCATCGGAAAATTATTCCAATCCTCCTACTATCACAACAACAAATACCACGGGGGCATCATCAAGTCATCACAATTCCCCCTTGATAACTACATCTACTACTATGAACACAACTTCAACAAAATCGTTCAGTAGTAATTCACATCCTTTGGGAGGAGCCACAAGACGTATCTTTATACAAGGACAACAACAAAACCTTAACACGACAACACAGTCAAACGTCATTACCTCCCAAGGTACAAATACCAATTTCCCCCTTGTGCAGAATCAGCAATTCACACAAAGTGGCCAAATAACTCAACCCATGACATCGTTAATACATCATAACATTCATGGTCACAACATCCCCCAAATAACGACACACATAGCTGGAGGACACATTCCAACATACTCATCCAACGTGCACACTCATCAACATGCACCTAATCACAACTTCCAGTACCAACAACACACGTCATACATACCCCAACAACCCGTACCGCCACAGTACACCTATACTCACGCAGGAACACATGGTGTACTAGGAAATCCAATGTATGGAAATATAAATGACCCTACCATAGATGAACTCAAAGCAACAGTGTGGGATATGGAGAAGAAAATGCAAAACATGTTTATCATAGGCGGGAAATCTGAAATATCATATGATCTGGATGTATACCCATTCGACACAAACTTACGTATGCCCGTGTTTCTGCCAGGATATGTGTCACCCAACTTCACTAAATACAAGGGCAAGACAAATCCTATTGAACATCTTCGTGAATTCGCAACTAACTGTATGGATATCGCCTATGAACCCACATACTTGATGAGACTTTTTTCCAAAAGTTTGGCAGGTCAAGCCCTCGAATGGTTTTCAACGCAAAAATATATCCAAACATGGGATGAGCTCAAAAGAAGGTTCATAAAAAACTACGCATACAATATTGACATGGACACTTCTATCACTAGCTTGTGCAATCTCACACAAGAAGAGTCGGGTGAGACATTTATCCCGTTCTTCCAAAAATGGAGAAGCCTTGCTAGTCGATATCACATTGACATTCCTGAAAGGGAGAAGGTTGACATGTTTGTCCAAACACTTCTAGGACCCCTCAAATTCGCATTGCAAATACATTGTTGCACCACCTTCACAGAATTAGTGGAAAAGGGGGTCCAAATTGAGAAAGCCCTTATCGCAAAGGGAGAACTGAGGTATGGATCCAAAAACACAAACACCAACCCACCCACTGACAAAAACAAATATTGGGTCAAGAATAAACATGTTACAAATGATGGTGTTGTAGACGCCAAGACTGCAAGTCCCGTATTGGCCCTGAAAGGGGTGCAACAACAAAATAGACCAACAACGACAGTGACACCTCCCCCCAATATTCCTTCAAACAGCCAAAACGGTCAAAACAGTCAAGGACAATATCGTCAACTCAGACAATTCCCTAAGGGTCGCGCATACACCAATTTAGGTGAACCCATTGCAGATGTCCTCAAGAAATGCATCCAACATGGAGTCATCACACTTCCGGAAATAAAACCTTATGACCCAGGACAATTCAAACCAGCATGGTGGGATGACAATGCAATTTGCGAATACCATCGAGTCAAAGGGCATACAACCTCCAATTGTCGACAACTAAAAAATATAATCCAAGACCTTATTGAAAATCGCACCATTGAAGTAGGAGGATCGCAATTCAATTCCAACTCATATCATACTATCCACAAGAATCCACTGCAGGATCATGGTCCCCATAACACTTCCACTTCAGGTCCACATAACCAAGCCAACTTCACCTGAGCCAAGTATGATTACTCTGGTGGACCAACAATAAATAATGTTAGAACGGACGATGAGTACATCAACACCATTACGATCTAGAGAGCACCACAATGCAATGCTACTACGCGAAGTGGCAAGGTCACTATAGCTAGTCCGCCACCCCCTAGACAAGCCAAGATCATTATAGCAGGCCCATCTGCTAAGCAATCACAACCAGCTTCATCTGCTAAACAATCAAAACCTGTCTCAACCCCACAACAGTGGAAACCCAAAAGTCAGTTCAATCTCATTGACCAATTAGGAAAGACTCCTGCGCAAATATCTATCCTTGAGCTGCTTCGTATCTCTCCTGCACACAAAGAAATCCTGGATAAAACCCTCTTAGAGTCATCGGTCCCGAAGGACATTGATGTCAATCAGTTTGAAACTATGGTGGGATACCTCACCACGCCGCACCATGTCACCTTCTCCGATCAGGATTACTCATCATCTAAAACCAACCACAATGATGTGTTACACATAGAAGTTTTTGTCCACAAGCACAAGGTTAGACGGGTCCTAATAGATGGCGGAGCAGGATTGAATATAGGCTCCCTTAAATTTGTCAAGGCTCTTGGATTCTCTGATGCATGCGTAGACCCAACAAAAAGCATAGTGATTAAAGCATATGATGACGAGGAACACTCTTCGCGAGGTGTTATCTCTCTCCCTATCAGAGTGGGACCACTCATTGTCGACACAACTTGCCAGGTCCTGGATTTAGAACTACCATACAACATCTTACTTGGCCAACCATGGATCCACGCCTTAAAAGTCGTTCCGTCGACATACCACCAATGCCTCAAATTTCCTTTTGATGGTACAGAAATAACCATATACGAAGACCCTGACCCTTTCCAATATTGTACCAATTTAAGTGGCATCTCTGAAAACCAAGTACCGATTAACCGAGAAGCACCTGGCTCCTCGTCGTCCAAATACATCGACCCTTCCATGCTCATGTCATCTTCCGTATTCATTCCATCCACGTCTTCCGCCATACCACCACCCTCCACCAATCCTAAGACTGAGGCAACTGTCAAAATCCAGGATCTGGGCTGCGGAGAGTTTAAACTAAATACAGCATACAGCATAACTACAATACCCACTCCTCCAAAGATATATGGTCGACCATGTTTCAGAATGGAACCACAAGAAACATTCAAAGTTCCACCGAATACAGTTTTCATCAAGTGGGGAGACATGAGTGATGAAGACCTTGCTGACATCACAGGATGGATCTATAGGGATACAATCTCATTACCTCCACTACCAGTTCAGAAATATGGCAAGGGTTACAACATTATGAAGGCTAAAGGCTACGATGGTACTAGTGGCCTTGGAAAAAATAAAACCGGTCGAAGGGAACCTATAGAAACTTTCCAAACTCCGAAGTATCTTGGATTAGGGTTTAGATCAATCGACAATGGTGATCGACGTACCTCTGGACTTTCCAGTGAGCGAGTACATGCTTCTGAAAGTGTTCAGACTACTAGGAAGTCCCTAACTGAAATAGACTCTCACGAGTGGGAATTTGGCTCCGAACGATCCCTAAGTGATTGTGGCCTCGATGATTTGTTTGTCAAACCAGGGGAACTGACCTATGAACTACGGTTTTGGAAAACATTCAAAATGGAGCAAACACCAAACAGTCAAAATCCCACTACCACTTCCCATGACACACAACGACCACCATCCAAACCCCCTCAATCTAATCTATCTGAAGTATCAGAAGACATTGATAGCCAAGGCTCTAAAACCTTCACTCCTTATTACGACAACGAATATGACACCAGTGAAGGAGAATACTGGATAGAATCCGATGTTGAGTTGGACGATGATAACCTCATCTATAACATCAACGAATCCATCTGTATGCTATCGGCATCCTCACCCGAGTTCACTAGCCTTGACGATGGCATTTCATTAGTCTACCCTGAACTAGTTGATTGGGACCAACAAGGACCGCCAATTCTAGATACATTCCAAAATGATGAAGCCATTGCAGAATTCATGGGATTGCGAGAAGGCATACCAAGTGGGGACCACAAATCTAGATTTGCTATTGATTTAGACTACATGGCATACTTCGGTGAGACTGTTCAGTCCTCTAGTCGCAAAAGCAAAAATAAAGTAAAAAATGAAATGTCTCTAGGTGAAAACCGAAAGGCACATCTTGACTATAAAATAGTAAAAACAAAGGACGTATCTATGGGTGAAAACCTCTCTGAGGCGCCCAAAGATGGAGGACTGGACTTTCTCCCCGTGCAACAGGAAAAATCGGCCATGCTTGTTGAGGACACCATAGAGGATAACATTTCAACTCCAGAAGACCCCAAGATGGTCCTATTTGTAGCATCATTGACAGATGAAGAGAGACCGAACTTTCATAAATTCTTTGCAGAACGGAAAGTAAACTTTGCATGGTCCTACGCTGACATGCCAGGATTGGACCCCGAACTAGTTCTACATCATCTGCCACTAGTACCCAATGCTAAACCAGTCAAGCAGAAGTTGCGTAAAATGCACCCTCAAGTGGCTCTATTGGTTAAAGCCGAGCTAAAGAAATTATTGGATGCCGGATTCATAAGGTCCATAGATTATGCTTAATGGATTTCTAATCTAGTGCCAGTGACAAAGCCAAATGGGCTAATACGGGTATGTACAGATTTTCGGGACCTAAACAAAGCATGTCCCAAGGATGACTTTCCTTTACCAAACATTGATATCATAGTGGACCTTACAGCAGGACATGAGATGCTATCCCTCATGGATGGTTTCTCTGGTTATAATCAAATCTGCATTGCTCCTGAGGATCAGCACAAAACAGCATTTACTTGCCCATGGGGTACATACTGTTGGAATGTCATGCCCTTCGGTCTCAAAAATGTAGGTGCCACATATCAAAGGGCTATGACCACGATCTTCCATGACATGATGCACAATATAATGGAGGACTATGTAGATGACTTATTGGCCAAATCGCCCACTAGGAAAGATCATTTGAAGGTACTCGACAAAATTTTCAAGAGATTGGAAGAGTACAAAGTTCGACTAAACCCTAAGAAGTGTGTTTTTGGGGTCACATCAGGAAAGCTGTTGGGATACATCATCTCCCAAAGAGGCATAGAGGTTGACCCGGCAAAAGTCAAAGCAATCATTGACATGCCTCTACCTAGAGGAATCAGTGAACTTAGAGCCCTGCAGGGCAGAGTGCAATCTATTTGCCGCTTCATAGCTCAATTGGCAGATAAGTACCACCCATTTCAGTATCTATTATGCAAAGGTGTCCCCTTTGTATGGATGGATAAATGTCAACAGGCCTTCCAACAAATTAAAGATTACCTACTGTCAACACCAGTCCTCATGTCGCCTATTTAGGGAAAGCCATTAATTTTATACATCTCGACCACTAGTTCAGCACTGGGGGCATTACTGGCTCAAAATGATCATGAAGGGAAAGAAAGAGCAATCTACTACATCAGCCGCACACTGATAGGTTATGAGTTGAATTATACATACATTGAATGTGCATACCTCGCAGTTGTCTTTGTAGCCCAAAAACTAAGGCATTATATGCTCAATCATCAGACACAACTAGTTGCCAAAATTGACCCATTAAAATATCTATTGAGTCGAGCAGCGTTAACAGGCCGATTGGAAAAATGGGTCATGATCCTAAGTGAGTACGACATATAGTATGTTGAACGCAAGGCAATAAAAGGGCAAGTAATAGCAGATCAACTGGCAGATGTGCCAATGCAAGCCTCTCATCCGTTGGTAACTTATTTTCCTGATGAATCCATTTTTCATACGGAACCAGCAACACCATGGAAGCTGTATTTTGATGGGTCCCACACTGGTCATGGCTCAGGCGCTGGAATCTTGTTCATCACACCACAAGGAGATTCAATTCCTAAATCTTTTCGAATTGCTTTCCCTTGTACAAATAACATTGTTGAATACGAAGCACTGGTTACAGGTCTCAAGTTGGCAATCAAATGGAAAATTCAGACATTGCTTGTATTCAGGGATTCCCAGCTAGTAATCAATCAAGTGAATGGTGACTATGAAACAAAGGATGAGAAGTTGCTTCTGTACAAGAGGATGGTGGACAGTTTCCTAACATACTTCCAATCAGTGTCTTTTGAACAAATTCCTAGGGTACAGAATAAGGCAGCTACGCAATGGCTACTATTAGTTCTCTCTTGGACATCCTGAAAAATGTGTCACAATTTGAATTCCTAGTAGAACAACTATTGATACCGGCATATGATATCCCAGAGTCAGAAATGGTTTGCAAACTTGTTGGTCCCAACTCTCCTTGGTATTTATGACTATCTAAAGACTCACACCCTTCCATCGAACCTATCCAATAACCAAAGAAAGTCCTTCATTAGGAAATCTGCAAGGTATGCCATTATCAGTGACACCCTATACCGCCGTAGTTTCGACAATACCCTCCTTAGATGTCTTAACACCGATGAAGCATGTACGACCTTACGAGAAGTGCACGATGGTATATGTGGATCTCATTCGAGCGGTCCTACTCTGGCTAAGAAACTAACGAGACTTGGATATTATTGGCCGACAATGGAAAAAGATGCACTAGAATATGTCAGAACCTGTCGCAAATTTCAGATCCATAGTGATTTGGTCCATGCTCCAGCACAAGAACTTCGGCCAATCACTTCTCCGTGGCCCTTCGCTCAATGGGGACTCGACCTCGTGGGTAAGATTCATCCAACCTCCTCCAACGGCCATAAATTCATTATCACCGCCACTGAGTATTTCACAAAGTAGATCAAAGCCATTCCATTGACATACATTATTGGCAAACAAATATTAAAGTTTATCCTCAATTACATCATTTTCCGGTATGGCCTCCCACAATCTATCATCACTGACAACGGACGTCCGTTCAAAAATCAAGACGTACGTGAGTTATGTGAGCGATTCCATATCCAACACCACTTTTCATCCCCATACTACCCCCAAGGAAATGGCCAAGCTAAGGCATCGAATAAGACCATTATCAAGATCCTTAAAAAGACTGTCAATGACGCTGGCCGCGATTGGCACATACAACTTAACCCTACTTTGTGGGCTTACCGAACTAGCATTCGTACGCCTACAGGAGCTACCCCGTTCGCCCTGGTTTTTGGCGCGGAAGCCATCTTACCCATTGAGGTCGAAATTCCTTCGCTACGGGTCTCTTTGAAGGGTCTAACTAATGAAGAGGAATACCGACAATCACGCCTGCACGAGCTGGAAATGCTGGACGAGAGAAGACAAAACTCACTGAATCACCTCCAAGCATACCAAAACCGCCTTTGTCGCAGCTACAATAAAAAGGTTATGGTCAGAAAGTTCAACATTGGCGACCTGGTTCTCATGCAGAACCCTAAGAACCAAGCAGACAGAGAAAAGCCAAAAAAATTTGAACCAAACTGGTCGGTCCATATATTATCATATCTTCTTTCAGTTCCAGAGCATATCAACTGGCAACACCAGACAGGGAACAGTTGACTGAACCCATCAACAGTTTACACCTCCAAAAGTTCTACGCATAGCATCAGAGGACAAAGCTTAGGGCCCTAAAAATACAAAAAAATTGAAAAATGAAAAAAATCATCACCTTCATGAAAACCTAGCAAACAGGCATCTTGGTGACACCAAAAAAATCATAAAAATCATAAAAATAGTAAAAAGAAATAATTTGTCCAAATAGTGAAAACCTGGCAAACAGGCGCTTTGGACAAGTAACATGGTGAAAACCTGGCAAATAGGCGCCATGCGTAATCCATTATTGCCCCACCATCTATTGTCACTTTGTCTAAACTTGGTCTAGGATGAAAGGCATTTCCGCAAATCGCCATCACATCTTACCCTTCCTATCATAGTGGATGACCAATTGACATCATGTTCTGACAACTGTCTGTCTAGCAAGTCAGCGACGTCCCGTCCATGTTCCTTGCAAACGGCTAAGTCTTAGACCTAACTGGGGGAAAAAAATTTACTATGCAACTGCAGTGGAAGTCCTGAAAAAAGACAAAAACATCATAAAAAGTCCTGAAAAAAGACAAAAACATCATAAAAAGTCCTGAAAAAAAAAGACAAAAACATCATAAAAAGTCCTGAAAAAAGACAAAAACATCATAAAAAGTCCTGAAAAAAGACAAAAACATCATAAAAAGTCCTAAACAAAGACAAAAACATCATAAAAAGTCCTGAAAAAAGACGAAAACATTACAAAATGGCCTGAGAAAAGAACTAAACATCGTAAAACGTCCTGAAGAAAACCAACAAAACATTGAACCGCGCAAGGCACACAAGTGCACTGTCATCTCTGGTGTAAGTCAATCAAGTCAATAAGTCCATGTCATTGTCTGAACTACGTTGTCTCTGCGCATTTGCTACGTAGGCAAGACTCATACTTGAGTCCCCGAGACATTAGGTCAGTCCTACTAGGTTTGTCAAAATAAATCATGGCACAATCCTTGGTCATCAAGACAAAGCCATCGGTCGTGTCGAACTACGAGGTTTCTGATTGTATGACGTAGGCAAGGCCATCTATCAATGAGCCCCCGAGGCCGCACTAGGTCAGTCCATTAGGGCTCATGGCACTACACTGGCACACACGTCAGAAGTCTTCAACTATTTCTCCATATGGGGAAAACTCCTAAAAACTAGAGTAAAACAATCATGTTATTTGGCAAGTCAATCTCATACCACTCATGTCATCAAGGCAATGGGGGCATATAATCAAACACAAGTCAACCTCGGTCAAAACAAGTCAAATCATCATCATAACCAGTCAAAAATATCAAATTTTGGTTAGTCTTCAGATGAGTCCTTCTGAAAGATAACATCTATCATTTACGCACTAGGATGTGTCCTTCCTAGGCGTCGTCATCATCATTCGGCCTTTTGAGCAATCCTCTTGGCATCTAAGGATCACTCTTCCTGACTTTAGTATTCTTCAGATGAGTCCTTCTGAAGAACCAACTCTGTCATTTACACGTTAGGATGTGTCCTTCCTAGGCATAGTCATTATTTTGAGGGACCCCTTACGATCATTAGGGATCAAATCCTCCCAACATTCGGCATCATTCAGGATGTGTCCTTCCTGAATTCACCAAGTCTCGATATTTTCAAGGTCATCAAAACTTTAAAGATTCGGACATCTTGACATCATCAAACAAGACATCGTGGCATCAGAACAATGCATATCCAGGTGCACTTGGCAAACACTTGACAATTGTCTTTTCATCTTTTATCATGTTATTAGTTTTTCAGCGAGATCCCACTAAGCAGGATTTAGAGAAGCAGCGACGTAGCATGACAATTGAAACGCATGACTACTAGCTTCTCAGTGAGGTCCTGATGCGGGGATTTAGAAAAGCAACGACATATCATGATAAGAGACTTTATTTTTGTCTTTTGGCAACCATGTCACTAGTTTCTCAAGGAGATCCTAGAAACAGGATTTAGAGAAGCCGCTACATTTCATGGGTTGTCCTTGTCTTTTTCTGTTTGTGGTTGATGATGACAACAAGACTGGGGCAAGCACGCTCCTAGTATGAGTCATCCTCATCCTTGTCTGTGACTGTTTTGTCTGGGGTAATGGTACGACCTTGCACACCTAGATCTATGTCATATCTTGGTGTTTGTTGACCATTACAACAGTTTACCCAATGATGATTAAAGAGCAACGAATATCAAAAGTCCTATAGTAAAGTTTTGAAGGATTTGTGTCTTCTTGTGGGTCCCATGTTTTCTCCTCTTGCGTCTGACCATCTTCTCTCATCAGTCTCGCCATCTTCTCTTGTCCATCCTGCGATGATATCCTGTGTCATTCAAAAACATAAGTGCATACATGATATATCCATTGCATTAGGTCCATACATACATAATCCATGGCATTAAATAAATACAAGGCATTAAAACATATAAATAAACACATTGCATTAGGTCCATACCTACATCATCCATGACATTAAATAATATAATACATGGCATCACATCATATACATAAGCATCATCCATATCATTAGCATAATCATCATGATTGCATCTTTTTCATGCACATCATTAACATAATCATATAAATATTGCATCATCATGGCGTCAAAAATCACAACATAGACATCATAATACATAAATGGCATCATAAATTAAGCATCATACATCATACATAACATAATGCATTGAACATCACATAACACATATAGGCCGCATCAAAACTGCATCATCATATAATACCATCTCAAAAATATACAATGTCACAAGATAAGAGTCAATGGATATCCCAAAAATGGAGCTCACAGGCTCAACAATAAATATAATGTGTCCAAATACAAATGTGTCCCTAGGGTAGGCTCTCATCATCCCCTCGGGGTGAAGAATGTGGTGGCGGCTGAGGCCCTGTCACTGGCTCTGAAAAAATAGATGGACCTGTAGTGGCCTGTGTCTGTGAAGATGAGGAAACTGTGAATGAAGGCATCGTCGTGACACTAGGAAGCACCTGTGAGGTCACCGCTACTGGACTCTGAGAAGTGGTAGGATCTGTCACTGGTGGCTGACCCTGTATTGATCTCTGTGCTGAACCAATGGAACCCTGACTGTGCCCCGAATGATGACTCAGAGTATGCCTACGGGAGTGATGTGACCTGTGGCCTGATGTGTGTCCTATGGAAGTCGACCCTCTGACACTGGTGTGGCTCCTGGTACCACTGCCACTACCCGACCTGTGCCCACTGCCTGTCCTCGTCTATGATCGAGACAGGGTAGGATCTCGCTGCTCTGGCGGCACTGCCTGCTCATAGAGGGTCCTGTACTGTCCCAACCTGGTGCTCACCCTAGCAAGCTCCCGAGCCATGTCTCCTATAGGTCCTGTACATAGGGCCGCAAACTCCGTGCACCATCGCACTGCATCCTGCTGTCGGATCACCGCCTGATCCTGCTCTATACGGGCTACCTCTAATGCCGATAGTAGCAACCTCACCTGTGCCAGGCTAGCATCTAGTCTCTGCTAAAGATTGGACACTCGTTGATCAGCTGTGGCATCCGGTGGAAAATCTGAGGATGGTATCTCCTCCTCACCCTCCACCATTTTCCATCTCAGGAGTCTCTCTGCCTCACCTATGGCCTCATCCTCCTCGTCATCATCATCATCCTCCTCCTATCTCCCCCCCTCCGCCTCCTCCTCTCCTGCCACCTCCGCCTCCTGTCTCTCCCCCTCCGCCTCCTCCTCGGCCACATCCACCTCTGGTGCCTTGACATCCTCCTCCTGTCTCTCCCCCTCTGCCTCCTCCTGTCCCCCCACCTCTGGCTCCCCCTCCTGTCTCCCCTCACCCTCTCCCTCCTATCTGGGCTGCTCCTCCATCTCCCCCTCCTCACCGACCTCAGGGATAGCATCTAATGCTACCCTCGCCACACGCTGTCGCACCCTGTGACCTGGTACCTATCCGTCCCACCGTCGCCTCCTGCCATCTCCACCGTCATCTCCATCTCGACCTCCGTCTCCACCCCGGCCTCCATCTCCACCTCGCCCTCCATCATCACCCCTGCCTTCATCCCTCCCTCCATCACCACCCCTCCCTCCATCTCCATCCCTACCCCTGTCTCTGCCTCTGCCTCTGCCCCCATCTCTGCCTCTGCCCCCTCGTCTGGCCCGCGGCACTCGTGGAATCACTGACCGCCTATCAACTAGTGCTGGCCCGTCAGGATCTGTCAATGGCACGGGTCGGCGTGCCTGCCACCATAGATCATAGGCTGGTGTGGTACCTAGATCTGCTACTCCACCTCTCCAACCCCAGGCCTGGGCTACTAACTCGTCAATATGCTGCGTCGCGAAGGCCACTGGGATGGCCGGCCCCCATGCATGCTCTCTAGACGATCGGGCTTACTCTGATGTCCCCATGGGTACATCCTGCTACTCTCTGAACTGTCTCAGTACACACTGTGGCAGGTACATCTCAATAATCAACGATGTCTGTATTGTCCTGCCAATAAGGTATCGATACTGCCTGCAGAGACTCAGATGCACATCCTCATCATCCCATGCCTCACAATACCTGTAGGGTCTCCAGATGAACGTCACCATGGTGTCAATCCGATGCCGCCACCACCCTGTCTCACCCATGTGGGTCTGCTATAGTGCGCTGGCATAGTAGTAGGAATAGGGCATCCCCTCGACTATCTGTGGTCTGTCGATAGGAGGGCGGAATATGGCAATATGCTCCCATGCCCAGATCATCATCAGTGTGGTCCCGTAGGAGATACTCTCTCCTCCCCTGTATACAATGTCATGCAGCTGATGACAAAGCGTCCCCAACAAGCAAGGACCCCATGCATAAACTGTCCTATCTCTCCTCATGCCGACCATGACATCCCCCCAACCAATCGGAAATCTGTGTCCTCGTTGATCGAGAACCAAAATTCCACCAATGAGAGTCACCAAGAATGCATCAAAGCGACTGTAGTGCTCTGCCAGGAAATCCCAATGGATCTCGTAACCCTCAATGTCGAGTCCGGCACCCTGATCCTGGTAGTATGCCCGAAAGGTCTACTCGCCATGCCGTGGATCGTACACGATCCGCTCCCCTCGAATCAGAATCCGGAGAATACGGTAGATGTCCTCCAAAGTAATGGTAGCCTCACCTATCGGCAGGTGAAAGGAACAGGTCTCGGAATGCCATCTCTCGCACAGCGCCATCAGCAAACCCCTGTTCGCCCAAATGGCGGGCATGAACGCAGCATAGTACAAGCCGAGTCTCATCAATCGTCGCCACTCTCGTGAGCCTAGCTGATCGCCAAACCGAAAGGTCCTCAGTCTGCTCTCCCTCATGTAGATAGGGGCAAGCTGCCTCTGCAACAAGACGAACACTGCGTTAGCACTTTTGGGACAACTGTGACCATCATGGAAAATAACTAAAGGCTTGAAAGCATCAAAACAAGTTAAAGTAAGAACACAGGCAAATGCGTTGCAAATAAGCAATTGCATCGCTAAAACGCAAATGTGTCATTCAAAAAATCAAATGCGTTGCAATAAGTCAAGTGCGTCGCTTGAATACACTTGCGTCACGAATTTAGGCATTTGCGCCTCCACATTGCGAATGCGGCTCAGCCTTTCACTTGCGACATTCAAACAAACAGTTGCGTCGCAAGATTGCTATTGTGGCACTTGAAAAGTCAAATGCGATTCGATTAAGCACTTGCGTCGCACCAAATATCGAATGCGGCGCAAACCGCCGGTGCGGCTTGTTTTGTTTAAGCACTTGCATCGCGACACATCAAATGCAGCGAACGCGAAGGCAATTGCGGCTTACGCGAACGCATATGTGTCGCGGCGCATCCGTTGACTACCCTAGACAGCGTTAAAAAGCATGTAAAACGAGAAAATGACAAAGTAAGTTTAGGGTACGTACCGCCGGTCCTAAGCCCTCTGGCCGTCTGAAGGTCCTCACGATCTCTCTGCGGTGCTCTGTCACTGGAATAACCATCGTCGCTGCTGCGCCTTTCGCTCTGAGTTCTCAAGATTCGCAAGGTGAATAGTGAAAGTGAATTGACTTTTACCCCTTTGACAACCTATTTATAAGGTCAAAATGACATTTTTTAACCACAGTCAATACTGGAGGCTCATTTCCACACCTTTGACCTCCCCGTAAGTTGCTTTAAACATGTCAGAATCTGAAACCGACTGCGCCGCCGCTTTTCTAGCCATCAAATTGATTTATCGGGACCCTTTGCAAATTTTTTTGGCGTCCGCCTAAAAATTCAAAAATTTCCCGAGGGGGCAATGATACTCTGTACCCTCGTTGGGGCATATTCTTGGCTTCTTTTTCTTTGTCACAATGCGACAAGCGACATTATGACAAAGAGGGGCAAAATGTAGACACCTAAAAATGACCTAGGCCTGCAAGCTTCATTTTTACCACTTTCGCCCTAGCATAATTAAGTCATTTAATTATGTCCTTGGTCCACATTCGACTATTGATTAAATAATTCATAATTATTTAATTAATTCATGTCATTTGTTCCTCCTTGATTATTAAATAAATAAATTTTATTTATTTATTAAATACGTCGTTAATTGTCTAAAGTCTCCCTTTAAATTAAATAAATTTCTTAAATTTATTTAATTCTCCTTTGTCATTTATGTCTTCTTGATTAATTAAATAAATTTGTATTTATTTAATTATGTCACTAATTAAGTCCCCTTCTTCTAAAAAATTAAATAAATTCTTATTTATTTAATTTTGTCCACTTTCCACTATAATTAAATAATTATTCTAATTATTTAAATATTCACTAGCTTTTTCTCTCATTAAAATTAAATAAATTGGATTTATTTAATTTAGTCAATTCTCTTGAGTTTTGAATTAAATCATTATTTAATTCAAAACAATTCTTTTGTCACATTCCTCCATAATTAAATAATATCTTTATTATTTAATTATTTACTAGTCACCTGGAGTAAATAAATTTTATTATTTAAATTCTCCAGCAACCTCTTTGTCCATGCCAGTCTTATCTTCTAAATTAATTCTTGACTTTTGACATCTCATTTAATTTCAGCCCTAGATTGAATTATTTTATAATTCAATCTCAACCCTTCATTCTTACCTTTTGCCCTAATTTTGACCTAACCCTAATGCACACAGCAAAATTTAATCTTGATCATTGATTTTAGGGTTTTGGTCATCTTTTCGTCCTGGCCACACATTCGAAATTGCAGTTTTCATAAAAGGGGAATTTTGTTCTCATTTGCTTCTCTCTTGACCTCTTGCACTCTTGGTCTCTCTCATGCTTAGACTTCATCTTATGCTACTATTAGTCTTACAGTCATAGTCATTTTAGTCCATTGTAGGGTCATTTTATTTTCTGCAAATCCTTCAACACTTGCATAGGGCTTAGTCTTTAGTCATAGTTGCTCACACAAATCTGAGGGCATTTTTGTTTACTGCAAGCTAGGAGGTGTAACAAAGGTTAATCATGGAAGGTGGAGACTTAGGGTAACATTATCCCTTTTGTCTTCACTCCACTTCCTTTGTGCTTTTTTATTTCATAGGAATTTTGATTGTTATTGTGCTAACCCATTTAACATTTTAGGATTTTCCCTTGATTACACGCATTAACATCCATGGGCCTAGTAGAGGTAGGCAAGAAAATATTTTGTAAAGATTCCTAAAGCATCTCTTGATAAACTAGATTGGTCTGAAGCAAGATCTTAGTCAGAGTAACATGAAGTTGCTTGATAAGATCGTAATCGCCTGGTGCTTTGATCACAGGCTTAGGTGTTGGACGAAGGCTTGGTTGAGGAGGTGGTAGAGAAGTAGGGACATAAGCTTGTGAAGTAGGAATACAATATTGTTGATTCAGGTTTTTTTTATTACTCCTTGTAGGACATGTGTTCCCAACAGCGTTATAAGACATAGAGAACTTTAAGTACAATTCTGATGATTTGTTATGAAAGGAAATTTCGTAGATGGAAGATTCAGTTGGGGTCACATAGATGAGGGCTTTCTTAGGGCTTGGAGGAGCCACTGAGACCACCACCATGTTTACAGATCCCTCAGCCTATCGAGAGGAGACTCGTTTGGGAGATTTGTGGATAGGGGAAAGTGCTTCTAAGAAATCATCTAGAGCATCCTCCAACATATCAAAATCTTCCTCAAAAAAGCCACTATCATGAATTTGCACCATCACAAAGAAATTTCTAACAGTTCACATCAAGTTCACCAAAATGTGATATCAGAGGGATTCGCTGCACACGAGTCTCTCCTTCTCAAGAGATCACCAAGGAATGAATTTCCCTTATGCACCTCAAAATAATAGATTGAAAAAACAATAAAGAATTAAGACTCAATTATGCTTTGAGAAAATTTATCAAAGATCCTTAGAGAGCCATACCAAAGGATTATTGTCCCAGAAGAGGGAGCTCTTGGCCAGAAGATGTCAGCGTAGTTCTAGGATGCTAGTGTGGCACACTATTGTCTAAAAGACACATTGGTGTCCTGAGCAATAGATAACTCAAGAACTCAATAGACAGAAATAGATCCTACTTGAAAACTTAGGAGTGGTCCATATGGGACTGTTCAACTAATTAGAAAACCAAATTTCAAAGTAAATGCAAAGATGCTTAGAGAAAGCTTGCCTTTTTTCCATATAAGGGCCTGCTCAGTTAGAACCCACTTTGGTGTTCCCACCTCCACGTACAGCCAAGTTGAAAAGGAATGCTCAAGGAGTAAACAAAGCTTGTGGTGAAAGCAATACCTACTCAGGAGTAGAACCCACACCACAATAAGTGTGTGGTGAAAGCAATACCCACTCAGGAGTAGAACCCGCACCACGAGAGAGTAGACAAATGTATGTAAAAGGAAAGTGAGAGAGAGAGCATTACCCATGGGACAATGCCCTCTCTAGAGCACATGAATGCACCATTGAGTGCTTGCTTGAGAGTTTCTATTACTATTGGGGTGACCTTAGTCCAGCATGGCTTCGCTTGTGAGTGCAGTACTATAAAATGAGGAGTCTCGAAGTTGAAGCAAAATAGAGAGAGAGCTAGTGTGATGTCTTCCAACCTTCAAATGAGAGGTAGAAAGAGGTTTTTATGCTTACAAAGGTGGAGAAGAGTCGTTACTTTTGGAGTGTAACCACTAGGACACATGTCTCAAGGGTTAACTTTCTAGATTCCACATTTTGAACTCAAGAAACAGACATGATGCTAGTGTGTCGCATAGACATCTACGCACCGCATGTTCATCCAAAGCCTATATTCTCAAAAAAATGCATCACCAAGATTCTGTTGCTCAGCCACTTGTCCACATGGAGTCAAAATTGTGAAATTCTGACCCATGGTATTTTTCCATTAATATCTCAAGGTGTCATAAATGCTAGGCATAAATGTCAAAATATGGAATTTCCCCTAGGTGCAATTCTATGATATTACAGTTTTGTAAGTGGAATGATAAATTTTCTTTTTCCAAGCTTTTTCTTGGTGGTGAACCCCTCAAAGCCTAAGGAATATTCCTAGGTCTCCCTTGTTGAGAATTGACTCACCTTTGTGTTGATAGTCTTTGGGATCCTAGGTTTCCTTGAATGAGTCATTCCCCAATAAAGGAAAATCCAAGATTAGGGATTCCTTTCTTGTATTGTGAGTCCCTTTTCCCCATCACATCACATATTCCAACAGTTCATAATGTCACTATGTTCAAAATATATGGTATGACCTAAAGTTATGTAAATGTAATGCAAACATTTTTTTTGGGGGGGGGGGAGTTTTTCAATATATGCAAGATGTCAAATACTAGTGCACCAATAGCCAAGATTGAGGTACAAAGTCACAATAGATTGAATTGAAATGAGATAATGTCATTATGACTCCCAAAATATAGGGTATGATCAAGATTAAAATGGTACCAATGTGATGCTATTGTATGACTAAATCTATGGTATGAATTTGAGACTAAACACTTTTGTGAGACTAAGGAAGGTTGCTAACCAATCTATATTTTCTCAATGTAACAAATACAATTGTCAATACCTTAAATATAAAGACCAAAGGACTAATGAAAAGTTAAAAAAGTGAGCACCAAACTAGAAAAATGAGTTAATAGGTCTCACTAAAATGACAAACTAATTTTTGAAAATGACAAGTTCAAGACAATCTTTCTTTGTGACAATGAGCTAACCAAAGATATCGTAATTTTTCCAATTCTAGATTTTGCATAAGTGTATGAAACTAGTGATGACCTAATGTTTTTCTTAGAAATGAAAATATGATAGACTGATATTTTGACTAAGAAATGCAAAGATGGTGGACCTAGAGTTGGGATAAAAGTGAAATATAAACCTATATGTATGCAATGGAATGGAGAAAGTCTCATGATCTGAAAAGATGGTCACTATCAAGGAACTGATTAGAAATGGAAAAATTTTGACTTCTAGAAAATACGGTTTACAAAGTCTCAGTTGTAGTGTTCTAAGAAGCAATTTTGGTTTTAAGTGGTTTGCAATTGCGATGATAGAATGTTTTTGTCCTTATTTTAACTGATTTTGACTTATTTTTGTTCTGGTTTTTGTGTACAAATTTGATAACAAGCACAATAAAAAATCTAAAGATAGTGTCTTGGTTGTTGAATTTGTCCAAATGTGAATTCGTATGTGTATGTTAGGAGATTATTCACCCCAATTTCCATGGGTCTACCACAAATTGAAGACAATTCACACACATAAAACACTTGTCTATCTTATAGTCAATGGCCAATGGTGTGACCCTTGGGCCCACAACTTGGATTCTCCCTTGACGCAAGTGAGGGACACACTTTCAGGTTATGTATCAAATTTTGTATTTGAGAGAGGACAGATAGGGGCCTCCTAGAATGGAAGGATAACCAAATCACCCTTTCCTTGGAAAGCTTACAAGTTAAAACAAGAAGCTTATGCAACACCAAGGATTTTTGTCTCATCTCAAGGGAGCCATATGATGAGTAACTTTTGGGGTGCAGTACTACATCCCCTACACCCAGTGTGACACCAATAAAATTCAATCATAAAGGGTGGGCCTCTAACTAGTTTTTCTTTTAGTTGCAACTCAGGGACTTGCCACTACACAAGTTCCCAATAAGCCACTTAAGGCTTTAACCAATCCTACTAGGGGCACTTATATGCAAAGGTACCTCCCCATTTTGAATGGCACTATACGGTGACAGCTAATGGTAGTTTTCCCTTGGCTTTCGCCTAAGACTTTTATATATCAACCCGAGGAAAAACTAGTTGGGGTCACCAAGGAGTTCTTCATATGGATGTATCTCACTTTGGTAGGCCCACACTAATGGAGTATAACAAAAGCAAGACAAGCACAATCTCTCCAATATCACTCAAGGTGTGAGGAGAGAGCATACATAATGTACTTGACTCACACTAGCATGGTGTTCATTAACCTTAAACAAAATTAAATGTGTGGTGTGATAGTGCAAATGTTAAGAGGTGTTTTTGATTCCCAAGATCACCCAAGGTGCGAGGGAAGAGCATACACGCCTTATGAAAAAAACAAAATCAAAAGATAATAAATATAATCATTATTTTTAAGCCCCAAATCAAAATGTTAGAGTTGCAAAGACACTTTGATTCAATTTGTTTGTTCTTTTTATACCAAATGAATGTAAAAATGCAAGATTATTTTTAACCCCAAATGAGTGTGAAATGCATTCTTTTTGTAAATTTTAAGACCAATGAGTGAAATATGCAAGGTTGTTCATTTTAAGCCCATGAATGTGAATGCAAGTTGTATATTTTAAGACCAATGAGTGTGAATGCAAGTTGCAGTTCATTTTAAGCCCATGAATGTAAATGCAAATTTTTGGTTTATTTTAAGCCTAACGAGTGATAAAATGCAAGTTTTGGTTAATTTTAAGTCTGATGAGTGAGAATGCAAGTTGTGGTTAATTTTAAGTACGATGAGTGAAAATTCAAGTTGTGTTATTTTTAGACCAAATGAGTGTAAGATGCAATTTCTTTGTTCTTTTTAGCCCAAATGAGTGAATGATGCAATTTTTGGTTCTTTTTAATCCAATGAGATGTGTCAAAAAACAAAAATCTCCTAATTTAAACAAAGAAAAACAAAACCCTACAAACAAAGGATTAGTATTTTAAAAATATCTTCTCCCAAAAAGCCACACACTGCAAACAAAAGATTAGTAAGATCAAAAAAAAAAATTAAAAGAGAAGCAAAATTAAAATTGTGATAACTTTTGCAAATCTGAATGAAAGTTTAATCTATAAAAAGCTCCAAAAAGCTAAGAGACATATCTGCAAAACCCATAAACTATTTTATAAAATTCTATGCGCCCATTTTTTATAATCAAAAGAATATGACAGGTTTTTTTGCAAATTCCTAGTTGTAACTTACAAAACAAAAGATTATTCCATGTTAGGTTCACCAACATACATATCTAAAAATTTAATTTTTGAAGCTTAAATCCTTGAAGGAAACCACCAAACCATTAGAAGTAAGCTTATAAAATCAAATCCAAAACAATGAAGCACAAATAAGCATAAAGGAAATTCAATGCAAACAAATAAAGAAAATTATACCTTTATACCTTCATTGGTTGATCTCCATTGTTTTTCTCTCCTTTGCTTTTGAAGATTTAAGATATGTTGCTCTCAATTTTGAACTACACAAAGTAAAAGGCTTAAGACAAAAAATGGGGATAGCGAAAGGTTGAAGGCGGTGGTTAGAGAAATGAAGAGATAAAAAACCTGAATTTATAGATGAGAAGATGGTGAAATGGACGAATGAGATTGAGCAGAGAATGGATGGTTGAGATCAAATGAGAGAATGTGCAAAGGAAAGTTTCCCATTTTCAAAATAGAAGAATGGAAGGGAATGAGGAGTGATAAATAGAAATATTTAAGAGTTCACTTGAGAAATTCAAGGAAATGGAAGAGTCAAGTGAGAAAAATGGAAGGTGTAAGAGTTAATTTTTTGAAAATAAAAACTCATTTATTTTCAAAACCATGGATAATTAATTAAATTTAAATAATTTAATTAATTATTAGATTAGTGAGATTAAATAAATAAAATTATTTATTTAATCAAGGCCAATGTTAATAATTAAATGATTAAGTAATAATTATTTAATCAGATGGATTAATGAAATGGAAGACATTAATATAATTAAATAATAAAAATTATATAATTATGTATGTGTGAAAAGAGAGTGAAATTGGATCAAGGTTAGACGAAGAATTATGGTTAGACGAAGAACTAAGGTTAGATGAAGAATTAGATTTAAATGAAGAATTAGATGAGAAATTAGTCGAAAAATGGCATCATAAGCTCGAGACAATTTTAAGTGTCTACACTCCCCTCTAGTTTCTATGGTTGCATGTTTTGATTAAATTAAATAACCATGTGCCCAATTGGATACATGCAGTGGTTTTTTTTTTTATCCATATTATATTACCCCAACACATCAAAAAAAAAACTAAGCATTACTATTATTTTAATTCTACATTGCTTTAGTGCTTTATAGATTCCATGTGTGAGAGTATATAATAGTAATAAGGGTTGTTATAATCATATACTCAAAAACTTCCAAATTAATCTTTCAACTTGCATAACTAAAGGTGGTTGACCTTGTATATTCAAACTAGCACATAGGTACATTGTAAAAATCAAAATATGTTATATTGTGCAATGGGTATGGTTTGTAGCAAGGAAATTATTCATATCTAATGATTCCATTCAACTACAACACCTTATGGAATCCATCCAAGAGCTAAAAGTGAAGGAGGTCATGCCCACCTCAATAATTGGTCCTCAAATCCCCAAACCAAATCATAAGTGTGTAGGCATTCTCACAAACTTGACACCCTTGGCATTTTAAAATAGATTCATCTTAAGGGATTTGGGATTTATAACTCAGGTCAAAAATAAATTTGAGTCATTACTAGGGAATATTTGAGTAGATTCATATTTTGAAGGCCTTGGTTAATAATTATTTGGTGTAGGCAAGAAGATAGATATCCTTGTGCATTAGTTTAAAAAATATGTGTTGATAGAGAAAGTGTGTTTCTCCTAGTTTGAGTGGAAAATGTGTTAAAATTATTGAAACTCAAATTTTTTGATAAAAATAGACAATTTATGAAAGGTGGAAGAAGAATTAAAGGTTACTGAAGGGATATTCCAACTAAAGCAAAGAAATAGAAAGCCTAGTAAAACCTAAAAGTCTAGTTAAGTCATCTACAATTATTCCCATCATACTGAACATGTTAGCACATCTAGTAGAGATAATGATTTTATTGATTTGAGATATCAATATCAATACATCTCAGATAATTTGGCTAACAACATCATTAGAATGGGTCACTAGAATAAAGTGTAAAAAAATGGTATAGAATCCCTCTAAATAGTAGCATAGACATAATTTTATGAGATTTCTTATTGCAATATGGAGAGAAGGTTTATATTAAGTTTGAAATCCATGATTTGACTATCATAAAGAAAGAGGTAAATCAAGGTGTTTTTGATTTCAATAGAAACTTTGTGATGCCTACAAGAAAGGTGCCTACCCATGTTGGGTACAATGAACCAATGTACTTGGTGTTGTATTGTGGTTCATTCAATGCAAATTTGGCTATTGCTTGTGCAATAATAGCCCTTGAACACTAAGGGAAACTTATAAATTGAAAACTACTATAGAGAGAAACATGAGAGCTTATGATAATATCATCAAGAGAGTCAATGTAAATATTTTAAGATAAAATTAAGCCTCTCACAGTTGAAGATAAGCTTGACAAGTTTATGGGGTTGAAGAAATATATCTCATACAACATTGTTGGAAATGAGAAGAGGTTAAATTTAATGCACCAATTGAATATTTTAATAATAATTTCTAGATATGAGAATCATCTAAATCAAAATTCACCAAAACTACTTTAAATCAACAAAACTAATTAACTAGTCAACACTAAGACTGCACCAAATGAACCCAAAATGCTTGTAACATTAATATAATGTTTCAAATGTGATTTTTATATCAAATAGGATTGTTATTAGATTCATTAAAATATCTACATAAATACTATAAAATCTAGAAACAACAACAACAAAACTATTACCCAAAAAAATTGACAAATACATAGGAAAAATCACCTAAATCATTGGTAAACTACTCCAACTTGGGATGAGAATTACATAGAAAAAATGAATGACCATGAGAACTATAATGAAAAAAAAATGACTCCACACAATAGCAATAATACCTATAGAAAATCTAGAAACCAAAATACAACTATATCCTACACACCAACCCTCACCGAATCACTGCCAAATTACACCCACATGAAGTGTGAATGCCACATATCAAAGGAATGGTATTGACCATTGACATAACAGAAAAATAAAAACCATAAAATAATAAAAAAACCTAAAAAAATATAAATAAAATTGTAAACCCACACATGCACACAAGCAAAATACACAAAAACCAATTGATCTACAATAACCTATGAAGCTCTATTGCACCTCCTAGATAAGAATTCCCTCATAAATAAATAAAAAAATTCATCCTCTAAATCCTCCAACTCATTTTTTTCATCCACAATCCAAAATCCTCTATGGGTTTTCTTCCATAAAAGGATATTGTAGAAAATTGAGTTCAAACAATAAAAAGTTGTGAAGATGAATGAAATGGCAAAAGATGCTAAAATGTGACTTTGCCTACAAATAAATAGAGGAACAAATCCAAACACCTCTCTCTTGGAAAAATAAATAAAATGTTATTATTTTCCTTGTTTTCCCTCCAAATAAGCTCACTACTTCGATTTTTATAAGATTCTTCACCGAAATTAGACAATAACTCCTTGAATGCAAGATATCATGAAAACCGCTAAAAAATATACCAATAATTGACTATGACTTGAACTTGGAGGTTACAAACCTCCTCATAAGAAATCCAACACCCAATTTTTGGTTTCTATCACCATAAAATAATAAAATATATATTTATATTTAATTCAACCCTCATTAATATTCTTTAAAAATATAATTGTCATATGGGCCTGAGAAGTAATTAAATAAATCATTTTACTAAGCCATGCCTTAGTCCATGGAAAATATTGGAATGATCATTTTTCCATGAAATTAAATTAATTAATAACGGAACATGAAATAGTTCTTGTGCAACAAGAACCCTCAAACATTAAGGGAAGCTTATGCCTTGGAAATTAATATAGAGAGAAACATGAGAGCTTCTAATAATATCATCAAGAGAGTTGATGTAAATATTTTAAGATTATATGCAAAAACATAAAATTAAGCCCCTCATAGTTCAATACAAGCTTAAAAAATTTATGGAGGTGATGAAATATTTCCCATACATCATTGCTAGAAATGAGAAGGGGTTACCTTATAACATTTTTGCTACACATTTCATCAAGGGTCAAATACTACAAAACCATCCCTATAATCATGATTGTTCTAGGAAACCTATAAAAAATGATAAGTTGATGGTTCCAAGACATGGGAATCAAGGACATCAAGAAAGAAACACCCATGATCCCTTGAGGAAGGATCACTTGAATCTCTAGAAAGATTTATTTTAGTGTAAATTTTGTTATTTACCTCATGATAAATCCAAATTTTTCAATGCTATAGGACTTGAGGAAGGAAAAGAATTTAATAATGAGGATGGTACACTTGAGTACTATGAGGATGATAGCATGGACCTAATTGATATGTACCAAGAAGATTATTTTTTTTAGTATGATTATGAAAATCCCCACAATCAATATGAGCTATAGAGAAAATATTTTATTTAGCTCAAAGAATTATGAAAGAAAATATAAGAAATAAAAACCATTGGATGAGCATGTCAAAGATATCCCTAAGTATATTTTCATGCAATCTCAAAGTGAATACTAGCTAAGAAATAGGTAATTGGGTGTCAAATGTTGAGATAGAGTTATTGTACAAAAGGTTCCAATTGCACAAATGAGCAAAGGAAAACAAGAAAAATACACTACAGAGAAAGATACAAATAGGTAATATGAAAGATTTCCATCTAAGGAAAAGGTATGATCTAAAACATAAAAGTGCTAAAATTCTAATCAACAACATGGAAGGCTCAAAAAATTTCAAAAGGACCACTAAGAAAAATCAAATGAAGCAAGTAGTAAATGAATCACAAGAGACTATTAAGGAAGCTAAAACTATTCAAAGAGATAAGTAGGTTTTTGTTGGTGATCAAGTAATTTCATTTATCTCTAATATGAATTATTTTACAATTTTATTTTCAACTCCATTACTAGCTTATCATCCAATAGATATGTCTCTAGCTTTGAGCTAGTTGAAAGGTTCAAGTGTTAACTAATCAAAGAGTAATTTAGGATCTTTAAACATAGAGAGAAGGAAATGCATTATATCAATGCTCCAACTATTTTTTATCTTCCCTCTAATCAAACAAGTGATCCTAACGAAGGTGTAAATGAGGAAAGGAATGAAATATGCTAGCATAACATTTAAATATTTTTTTTATGATATTGTGATGATGAGACTTCCAATCATGTGGAACTTGAGGATTTTCCTAAAATTAAAAGTTTGGGAAATGATTGAATTTTTAACATGTATTTAATGTTGTGTGTTTAAAAGAGGAAAATGGTGCTAGTATTTTATTGGTGTCACCAAATGAACAAATCATAATTTCACTTTTAAGTTGAACTTTAAAAGCACCAATAATGTGCCTTAAGTATAAATAATTTATACTTGGCTTTAATGTAGCCTCTAAGTATAGGATTAAATGTTTAATTACTCTTGGTGATTCAAAATTTATAGTGTCTCATGTTAGAGGCACGTATGTTTCTAAGGATAAAATGTTAAGGATGTATAGGAGCTTTTTGTGGAATAGTTCAATGAGTTGTTTGAGCTATTGCATCAATTGGGTGAATAGGGAAGATAATGTGACACTAGATGCACTTTATTTAGTACCAATGCTTGAAAATTATATGTTATATCCCACTATAGTTCTTGCGTAGGGATCCTCACTAGACCAAGTATCCTAGATAGCATCTACAATTAGTAATTCTTCAATGACAACTAAAAGATAGAAGAATTTTTGAATTGTTACAACAATTTTGAAAATCAACTAATTGACCAAAAGGACAAGGTAGAGAAAAATGGATATGGGAAAGAGATCCTCTTTCAGAACAATATTTACAATTGAAAACAAATGTTATCCTCAGGTGTCTTGTTACTCTTGAGAGAATGTTTGATATTTTTTATTGTTACAAGACAAGGAGTAATTATCTCAACAGGATGATGTGGAGGTGATGAACTTAGTAACTAATAGATCCTTAAAGATGATCCAACTTGGTAAGAAACTTAAACTAGCACAAAATAAACTAAGGATTGCACTATTTTAAAATTATATTAAATGTTCTTTTTGTTTTGTAAATTTTTTGGTAGTTGTATTTTTGTTAAGTCATGTGAAATATAGTGGGAATGACATCTTCACTACTTGAACAAGGATATAGGCATGTTTCTCCATGGAAAAAATTGATTCAACATCTCTCAACCCTATCATAAACCCTAACTCAAATGGTAATCTACTAGGTCAAATAAAAAAAATCATGAGACGCATAAAAGGAACTATAGGAAATGTTTGACAATAATATTAGTTAATGAAAGTAAAAACCAGTGTTCTACTTTCTAGCTATAATGTAAGGATACATAATTCACATTCTTAAAAATCATTAAGAATTGGATATACTACTAATTTATGAACAAGAAATTTAAATACCATTTGTAACATTCTTTACCAAATCCAATATTAATATTTTTTTAATAACTACCTATAGTAATGAAAAAAGTAGCCTTTTTCCCTTACTTGGTTTGATAATTGACATTAAAATTGAATTAATGGTGCCTTGGGATGGTGTTGTAATGTTGTGTACACATTCACATCATTCTAGGGTCCTTATTTAATTAAAATATACTTAAATTGTACCTGTTGCAAAAGTGTTGTAAAGTGTTGTAACACATTTTCACACTTTTCTAAGGTTTATTTAATTAATTGAGCCTAATGGGCCCCTTTTAAATAAAATATATTTAACTTGTACCTTATTTAGGTGTTGTAAAGTGTTGTAACACACTTTCCTATTTATCTAGGTTCCCCTTTATTAATGATGGTTAATTGAGTTTAATTGACCCCTTTAATTCAAATTCAAGCCTCCTTTTCAAGGATCTATCCCGACACCCAATAATGATATTGTATGACATTTAATTTGGAAAATATGATGTCCTAAAAAATGTTTCTAGGACCCATTCACCTTTACTGGAAAATGAGTCCTATTCACATAAGACACCCCTTTCTATGAATTTTTGAGGTTGGTTTTTCACATGTACTTTCACCTCCCCGAAGCATGGTCTTGGAAATTGTGGCAAGAACCATTTGTCTTTTTGGGACACCCCCTTTCTATGTATTTTTGAGGTTGGTTTTTAATGTTATTTCATCCCCCCGAAGCATGGTCCTAGAATTTTGTGCTAGGAGCCATTTTCCTTTAGTGGTGAATGGGTCCTCCCTTCATTGGACCCATATTTTTGAATTTAATTGTGACATGATCCTTATCATTTTAATACCCAAATCTAAGGTCGGCTTGAATTCTTTGAATTTCAAAGTTAATCTCTCAATTTAGTATAAACAAGGGGTTAATTCATATTATTTCACCTAGCAAGTTTATGAGACATCCTAGCAACTTTGAGAAAGCATACTTATAGAAAATTTGAGTCTACAAGAGTCTACAAGAGCATTTTCTAAGGCATTTAAAGGCAGATTTTTAAATTTTATTACAACAATTCAAGATCATTTCATCATGTCAAGGGTTTCATGCATTCATGCATGTTGTTGAGCTAAGATTGTTGATGTAGCATTGAAGATCCTTCTTGCAAGCATTGTTTCACATCTATTTGAGATCAAGCTCTACATTATCCATGGCCACTTCATGTTAGTTTGTAGATTTGTACTCCAAGACAACATCCAAGGTATCATCAATTACATATTCCATGTTTAATGCTTCAATTTCATTATTCCATCAATTGGTTTAATTACCTAAAAGGAGCTTGACCAAGGAAAACCCCTATCCCCTAGCAAACAACATTTTTCTCCTCTTACATGTGTGATTGCAGGTTTTAGGTTGAAGAGCAAGATTTGGAGCAAAATTGCAAAAGTTGTCAAATTGCAAAATTGTCATTTATAGTGCAAGAACAAAGAAAGGAGGCTACATAATTTATTTTAGACTATTAGGAGTTGATAACCAAGGATCTAGAAGTGCAGACATCAAGGAACATAACCCAGAAGTTAGTTTTTTGAAGCCCTAAAAGGACCCATTCGCCACTAAAGGTGAATGAGTCCTAAGTAGGGCTTGAAGCAGTGAAAACTTGGGATCTAGGAGTGCCTGAAATCATTGTTTTTAGAAAATCTAATGATTTAAGTCTTGAGAGGCTCCATCTAAAGGATTTCAATTGAAGAGGGATAGATAAGACCCCATTAGATCAAAACCCCTTGGATAGAACCCCTATAGTATTAAATCATACCCACAATGGAGTCTACTTCACAGCTATCAAAATGCTGGCAAAAAATCACTTTTTCTTTAAATTTTGAGGGATGAAATAACATCATTTAAAAATTATATTTTCAAGATTGTAGCCCTTGAAACTAGCTTTCCAACAAGTATAGGTTTGATATATTTTCATTTTATCATGTATTTAATTTTAATTTTTTACTAAACATAGGTTTTTCTCTGAACATCAAGCTCTTTATTGTGCAGAAGTGGAAAAATAGTAAACCATTGTAAAAAAAAATTAAAAAATACTCATTCCCTAGATATTTATTTCCTTGTTTCACCCAAAAAATAAAAATTGGATTTCAATATATACACAAAAATTTAGGTTGCACAACACACACGCATGTCTAAATTATAGCTACAGTGACTTCAAAAATTACTTTTAAAAAAAATATGCAACAAAAAATTATGAAAAAATATCCTTTCCCTAGATATTGATGTTGAGAATCTATATTCCGAAAATTAGAATTTAATCCTTTATAGAAAAAAAAAAGTTATGTTGTACAACACAAACGTTACTTTCTGAAAATGTTGTTTTTTGTCTAAAACTAGTTATTAAAGGAGATGTTGAAATATTCATGATTTATTTCAGAAAATTTGAAAAAATATATATTTAAAATCTACACATAAATTTCCACAAATCACTAGTTCACATCATCTTCAAATTCTTTATGGTTTAGCTGCTATAGGTCTCAGAAGATGAAGATTCAGTTAAAAATATTGATGTAAATGTCCATCTTGGGCAAAAAGTGAGACATAGTATTGTGATTACACCCCAGGCTGAGAGGAATCGAACCCAGAAGTCAGTTTCTAGAACCCTCACAAGGACCCATTCAACACTAAAGGCGAATGAGTCCTTTATGGCCTAAAAACAAGTAGTTTTCTATAAGGTACATAGCTTTTTACTCTCTCAAAACTCCCCCCATAGTTGCTATAATAGTTAGGTATCATTTTTTATTGTTATTTGCATCTTTTGGATCTTATAATTAAATGTTTTAATAAGAGAAAGCATTAGTGGTTTATCACCTTATGGTGGTAAACCTTACTTTTTCTATTAAACATTTTGGTGAACCTAACTCGTTGAATATTGCATTTTTTTATTTTGAAGTCTTTCATTGCATCCTGGGTTAAATCTTGCATTCATTTGCATTTATATTTTCATTGAATCAAGATATCATTTAGGGTTTCTTGCATTACATTCAAAATTGCATTTCATCTAGGGTTTTAGAATTGCATTCTTTAAATCTAAAAAATACAAAAACAAATCAGTCACTTTGCATATCATTTAAATCATATAAATTTGCATTTGAAAATAAAAACAAAATTGCATTTCAAAAAATTTCATAAAGGTCATCATTTACCCTTCATTTCACTTGCATTAGGTCATCAAATTCTAGAAAATTTTGTCACAAGAGTTATAGTTTGAAACTAGGCATGAAAGACACAAAACAACTTAAAAATTGTATTTTTCACCTTTTTAAAACCTTGATTTGGGACCCATTCACCCTTATTGACGAATGAGTCCCTTTGCAAACCTAGATTACATCTTTTGGCATCTAAAAAGGCATTAAAAATCACTCATAAATCATAAAAAACATTTCAAAAATCCTTATCTAGGACCCATTCACCAGTAAATCGAATGAGTCCCTGATCAGGCCTAAAACTACCTTGTACAACACTAAAAACCTTGTTTATGTACTTCCTAAGCTTGCTAGTAACCTATACTATCAATCTGAAAAGTTTCAGTAACTTTTGTTTTATGCATCTAGGTCAAAAACATCAATTTAGGGTAGCCATTTTTGAAATCATTTCAATAGCAAAAATCATCAGAACTGAAAATGTTTACATTTGTGAAATTTTGCATTTTTGCATACACAATGTTTATACTCATGAAACTTTGCATAAGTTGGATAAAAGTACTTTTCATTTTTTCATACACAATTTTGGCATTCATAAAGATTTTCATAAGTTTCATAAAAGTGCTTTTCATTTTAGGCTACACCTTGTTTGCATTTTTTAAGTCTTGCATACATTGGATAAAAGTACTTTTTATCTTTGGATATACATTGTTTATATTTGTGAAGCATTGCATAAGATTGTTAGAAGTAATTTTCATTTTTGGTCAAACAATGTTAGTATCCTTCCTTTCTAAGAATGCTAAGAAAAAGTCCATCCCTCACACCTATGCAACACTTTAGTGAAAGAGAATACAATTGTGGATAATCATGACAATCAAATTTGGTCTTCCCCTAATATCATTCCTATTTATGACAAAGATATTTTGGTGATAGAAGATCAAACCAATGAGAGTGATGAAATTCCTATGTGTCCCTCTTCTCCTAGGGAAAACATTATTGAACAAGACAATGCCATCATTGAAAATCAAGACAATCCAACTATTGATGAGTCCCCTACTTGTGATGAAGTTATTTTAGAAGAACCAAACATTGAATGTAATGAACATCTAGTTTGTACATCTCCTAAAAACTCTCCTAGTAGGGAAGAGATCATGGTGGAAGAAAATGAGAACATTGACAATAGTAATTCCTTAGGTGAAGATGATGAAATGACATAAACTAAAACCACTGAGGTTATGAATGCACAAGTATCCATTAGATCCCCCTTGACTTTCGGACCTCCTACATACCTTTTGGGACATCCTAAGAATCCTCTTATTATTTACCCACCCTCACAATGACCACAAACTCAAAATAACCCTGTGCTCATCCTTGAACCACCCAAAAATAATGTTTCACAGCAACCAATTCACAATATTTTTGCTCATACGTATAACACTAGGAACAATCCACAATCAAGACAAACAACTCAAACATCCCTCCTGTTTTCTAACCCTATCTTACCTGGCCCTCCTTTTTTTCCTTTAAAAAGTGGAAAGGAGTATGATCTTGTTGAACAACTAAAGAATAATTCTGCTAAGATATCCTTATGGGATCTTATTAAAGCTTCCCCTCATTATCATAACATAATTCAAAGTGCTTTACAACAAGTCCCTACCACTCCTAATGTGCAATCAAATGATGTGGCAGCCCAAATTCAAGATATGACTCTGGCTAACTTGGACATTACTTTCCATCAAGATGAGTTACCTCCCTTAGAAATCCAAAAGAAGTATGAAGCTTTCAACATAATAGTCCACATTGGTCAAATTGTGATAAAAAAACTCTTGTTGACAATGGTTCAGCCTTGAATGTGTGTAGTGTGATCCTTTTGAAAATACTCCAAATGAGTAAAAGCGATATAAAAACGGATTCTTTATATATTATTGGATTTAACAACATAGGAAAACAACCACTCGGAGTCATCACATTACCTATCAGAGTTGGGGAAGTAACATTAGAAAACTCTAGTCCACATTATGCCTGATGATATTTCTTACAACCTCCTTTTAGGGAGACTATGGATTCATGAAATGAATGGTATGCCTTATAATTTGCATCATGTCATGAAGTATGTCTATAGCAATAAAGTCTACACACTAAAATCTGATCCCAAACCCGAAATTTGCTTGATGGCCAAAAGAGAAGGGTGGAATCCTTTGGAAGCATTGGAATTCTATACACCACAAGAAGTCACAAAAGAAGAAAAAGAACATGAGAAGCAAATTGAGAAAGTCACTAAGCTATTGGAAGATGATTTGGTTCCTTAGATTTCACACCAACATTCATGGGAGAATACAAGATCATAAACAAAGACTCTAAAAAGGGAAAATAAAAAATGATAATGTCAACACATCCACCTCAACCACCTTAGAAGAAACAAATTACAAAAAAAACTTTGATGAAGCTGATTATGAGAAACCGCCAAATCCTAAATAAATGAAAAAGCTTTATGGAAAAGGATATGAACTCATGAAGCAGCTTGGTTATAGTGGAAAAGGATGTGGTGCTAGAGAACAAGGTATTTGTGTCCCTATAGAACCTAACACACAAGAAACAACTCATGTTCTTGGTTATTATCCTTTGATAGAAATAAATGTGTCAAAAAATCCTTCACTTAATGTCAACAACCTTAAAAAAATCTTCTAAGATAAATTTAACATTAGTGCATCCTGAATTGATAGACATTAATGCTCCTAATTATTATCCTTTGAAAGACTCGCTTAACATTTATGTCATCACACACAACACTAACAATTGGAGTTCGTTAGATTTTACACCCTCCTTTTAGGGAGAGTACAAATCTTGCAATCCAAAGAGTATTGCATAAGTATGATATCTGATACTAAGCAAGAGATATCTTTGTCGCAAAATAACGAAACATCTTCTACTATTGATCTTGGAGGAGTCTCTTCCAAGAACGCGAAAGAAAATTTACTACAAGAGTTCATTTTGTGCATATCATAGAATTCATGGTCATTCTACTAATGCATGTAAGGCTTTGGGTAATAAAAATCTTAAGGATTGTGGTGCTCTTCCTTGTGTTGCAGCACCTAGTTCCTCTAATTGATAATGATTTTCATCAATCATCTCAGCTCATCCTTGTCCTGCACTAAGTGTGGGAAAGGGGTTTGATAGTCTTATCCTGGTATGTCATTTGTCATTGTCTCTTTTGGCTAGTTGACCACCTTTCATGTATATATTTAAGATAAATCTTGGAACGTGACCGACATGCCTTAAGTTGGCTTGCATGTGATGTACTGAGTTATCTTTAGCATTGTATTTTTGGGGGAAACCCTTCCATCCTATTGCATGACGTAGCTTATTTTGGAAACATATGACTTGGCATAGGGTTTTCTAAGGAAATATCTCATGTATTCTTCTACTTTAAAGCAATTGTTCAAAGCAATGGTGTTAGCAACTGCTTTAAAGTGGTCCATATATTGACACTCATGTTTCACAATGTGATTTTCTTTATTCTTGTGATGTGTCCTTTTCTTGGTGATAACATCGAGTTTGATTTCCTCTAAGACTGTGATATTTCTTTGACTTGTCCTCTCTTAGAGATATTAAGAACAATGCTCCCTAAGATGAGACCTTTACATGAATAAAGAAAATTCCCCTTTTACAAAATTTTACATGACAAAACCATTTACATTGTGGTTCATTATTGGATTTATCAGGAGGATAACTTTGGTATGGTTAGTATGATGAGAAGCCGACACATTGCCATGACTTTCTCATTGTACAAGGAGAAGCCAACACATTGGCATGAGTTTCTTACTAAACCACCTCATTTGGATAACTCACCTAGTGGACAGACTAAGGTTCCACTACCCTGAGTGAGCATATACATATTTTGGGACAACTCACCTAGTGGACAAACTAAGGTTCCACTACCCCAGAGTGAGCAGCATATGTTATGGACAAACAACCCCATTCTACATCATGTTGGAATAGCTTGTCTTGATCTTTTGTTCTCGTTAATTTTTCTTGGCCTTTGACAGGGTATGATCATGTATCTTTGTTATTGTTGCATACTTAAGTCTCTTTTATGTCTAATTTAGTGAGTTTGACATGGGGCCATCCTCTCACTAAAGTGTTGTAACACATTTTCACACTTTTCTAAGGTTTATTTAATTAATTGAGCCTAATGGGCCCTTTTTAAATAAAATATATTTAACTTGTACCTTATTTAGGTGTTGTAAAGTGTTGTAACACACTTTCACATTTATCTAGGGTCCTCTTAATTAATGATGGTTAATTGAGTTTAATTGACCTCTTTAATTCAAATTCAAGCCCCTTTTTCAAGGATCTATCCCGACACCCAATAATGATATTGTATGACATTTAATTTGGCAAATATGATGTCCTGAAAAATGTTGCTAGGACCCATTCGCCTTTACTGGTGAATGAGTCCTCTCCACATAGGACACCCTTTTCTATTCATTTTTGAGGTGGGTTTTTGATGTACTTTCACCTCCCTGAAGCGTGGTCTTGGAAATTGTGCAAGGACCCATTCATCTTCTTGGGACACCCCCTTTCTATGCATTTTTTAGGTTGGATTTTGATTTTATTTCATCCCCCCAAAGCACAGTCCTAGAAAGTTGTACTAGGACCCATTCGCCTTTAGTGGAAAATGGGTCCTCCCTTGATAGGACCCCTCTTTTTTAATTTAATTGTGGCAGGATCCTTATAATTTTAATACCCAGATCTAAGGTCAGCTTGAGTTCTTTGAATTTCAGGGTTAATCTCTCAATTTAGTATAAATAACTGGTTAATTCACATTATTTCACATAGCAAGTTTATGAGACATCCTAGAAACTTTTAGAAAGCATTCTTATAGAAAATTTGAGTCTATAAGAGCATTTCTAAAGCATTTCAAGGAAGATTTTCAAAGTTTATTGCAACAATTCAAGATCATTTCATCATGTCAAGGGTTTCATGCATTCATGCATGTTGTTGAGCTAAGATTGTTGATGTAGCATTGAAGATCCTTCTTGCAAGCATTCTTTCACATCTATTTGAGATCAAGATCTACATTCTTTATGGACACTTCATGTTAGTTTGTATATTTGTACTCCAAGACATCCAAGGTATCATCAATTACATATTCCATGTTTCATGCTTCAATTTCATTATTTCATCAATTGGCTTAATTAAATAAAAGAGGTTTGACCAAGGCAAACCCCTATCCCCTAAAAAATAACATTTTTCTCCTCTTGCATGTGTGATTGCAGGTTTTAGGTTGAAGAGCAAGATTTGGAGCAAAATTACAAAAGTTGTCAAGTTGCAAGATTGCCATTTATAGTGCAAGAACAAAAAAAGGAGACTACTGAATTTATTTTAGACTTTCAGGAGCTGATAATCGGGGATCTGGAAGTGCAGACATCAAGGAATAGAACCCAAAAGTTAGTTTTTTGAAACCCTAAAAGGACCCATTTGCCATTAAAGGAGAATAAGTCCCGAGTAGGGCTTGAAGCAATGAAAACCTAGGATTTGGGAGTGCAAGCTGAGAGGAATCAAACCTAGAAGTCAATTTTTGGAACCCTCATAGGGACCCATTTGCCACTAAGGCGAATGAGTCTTTTGTGGCATAAAAACAAGTTTTCTACAAGGTACACAATTTTTTATGCTCTCAAAACTCCCCTCATAGTTGCTATAATAGTTAGGTATCATTTCTTATTGTTATTTGCATCTTTTGGCTCTCATAATTGAATATTTTAATAAGAGAAATCATTAGTGGTTTATCACCTTATGGTGGTAAATCCTACTTTTTCTATTAAACACTACCTTAAGACAATAAATACTCTATAATCTTCATCTATCATAATTATTGATGAAATTGGTGAATTAATAATTAAGTAAAAAAAAATTCTAGAAAACTAAATAATTTAATCACATAATTAAGCATCTCAAATATGATCAAGACATTAAAAAATAAATGATTAATGGTTCTACATTTCAATTTAATCCATAGGAAAATCTCTAGAATCTAATTTCTCAATAACAACTTTTAAACTAAGAATGCTTAGCTACAATTAATCTTTTATCCAAAAAGCATACATCTTGAATCTAAATAAAATATCATCATCATAATACAATAACTCAATAACAAGTCTAAATTCCTCAAACATTTAATTATTAATTTACAAAAGTAAAAAGCATACATCTTGAATCTAAATAAAATATCATCATCATAATACAATAACTCAATAACAAGTCTAAATTCCTCAAACATTTAATTATTAATTTACAAAAGTACTACAAAATGGTTTTCAAAATGACAAAAAATATATATTTTTAATCTAATTATAATACTATTTTCATATATATTATTTTTCACTAATGCAAAAGGAAATTTTTCTAAACAAAATTTGTTAATTTCACTAACAAAAAAACTAATTTTTAACCACTTTCTTTTTCTTTTTAACACCTTATCTCTCTCATTTTTTGAATTCTTTTAGGAATGGAATTTCAACCAAGTTACAAGTAATTATTGTTGAGTTTTATCTAGTATTTTCATAATGGTTTTAGATTATAATTTTTATAACATTTCCTACCATATTTACAGGTACAAAAAATTTATAATCATCAACAATAAAAAATTATGTGGGTTAAATTTATATAAATATATATGTAATGGGTCATTAGATTTTATGGCAACCTAGAACCACCCTAACTTCTAAGAAAGAGGAAACAACAAGGGCTTCTTCTTTCATTTCCTCATTTGTTTGTGTTGTAGGTTTGCAAAGGGGAAGGAGTTGAAATAAACATATTGCAACTCTTTTGGATTAGTACAATTTCATGAAATTCTTACTCGGTTCTACTCCCAATTCTTTGTTAAATCATTTTTTTAATTTTAAAAAAGGACAGTAATATTTTAATTATAAATTCTAATAGGTTTATTAGGTTGGTCAAATTTTTAGATATGTCATACCAAAATATACAATAGAAAAACCCTTTAAATTTTATCTCCTAATTATGTTTTTATCATTCTTTGTGATCAAATATGCAAATACTATTTTATGACAGATTATTATTATGAAACGAGATACCATTATTTTGTTAATAACTTTCAATTGGTGATCTAGGTTAGTATAATTTTTTAATATGTTGTTCTAAGATAAATACTTGAAAAGCTTATTAAATTTTATACTTCAATATCATGTTTATCATTTTTTTATGATCAAATCTATAATACTATTTTATAACAATTTATTGTTTGACATAAGGAAAGCAATGTTCTAACCATAAATATTGATAAATCATGTGGGTTAAATTGATTCAAACACAAAATATATAATGAGAAATAAATTTAAAAGTATTTCCAAAACCTTCACATATAGTTACAACTATATTCAATTTTAAAATCTACAATAATGATAACATAAAGGACAATAATGAATACTCCACAAAATTATTTTCTTTATTTTTATTTTTACAATATAATATAGTGCAAACCATATAAATCTATTATATTGAAACCCTAATTACATGTTTTAAAAAATATTTCAATATTTTACTATTTTCATAATGGTAATAGGTATCTTCACTTGCAAATTCTAGCACGGTTAACTATAATAGTCTCCAAAAGCACATAGACCTAAAAACAAAAAACAAGGAAAAAACACACTTAGGTCAATGGATTCTCCACCGAAGCATAGGGTTGTAAATCCAACCCACCACTGAGCAAAAGGGGTCACAAAGCCAAATCTAGGTTCACTAACAACATAATGCAATCCATATAAAACGCATAGCTTCTTATCAACCAAACATAGCATTCACATTACACATTAATAGGTTTATTTCACATTACAATAGTAAACCATCAAAACTTACAACACAAAGGATGCCTCTTGGAATCCTTAATAGAGGGAGTGGGGACTTAGGCACAATGAGGTGAAAAATATATCATAAATTGATTCACATTTGAAACCCACAAAAAAACTTCTTGATCACATTTGTACACAAACTTCCATCCACCCAAAAATCCCTTATTCCTTCCACAAAATCACATATTGAATACTCTTATCCAAGAATAGCATAATGGGGATACTCTTATCCCAAAAAAAATTACACCCCAAGTAGGAGTCTCACCCACTCAAACCCCAATTACAAGGAGGACCAAACCCTCTCAAGGGTGGTCAACTCCACATAGCACAAAATACATAAAAACTACAAAATATAACAATTTTATTCCTTTACACAAAACACATCACAACTCCAAAAACTTTACAAATTTATCACAACAAAATCACATACAAAAATATGCAAAAACCCTTACAATATTTCACATACATAGAAATGCTAATATATTGAAAAGAGGGCTCAAACCTTACCTTAAAAAATTTGAAGAAAACCTCAAGGAATTTCTTTTCAATTCTTTCTTATTCTTCCCTTCCCAAAATTTCTCTAAAATCCAAAATCTTCAAAGAAACTCCCAAAAGCAAGAAAATTCCAAAAGCCCCCTCTTGTCCCAAAAGAAAGAAAAAAAAAAAAAAAGAGAATATTCCTCACATACCACCCCAAGCAACTCCCATTTTCGTCACTTTTGAAATAGGGTAAATTAAAGGCCCTTAAAAACATAATAAAAGGTGTTTTTAAGGTCTAACCAATCTCTTACCCCTATACCTAGTGCCTAGAGTAAATTTTATCTTATGAAAGCTTAACTTTATTCATAAAACCATATAAACTTCCAAAATAAAGTATCTTAACAATTTATAAAAAAATAATAATAATAACATTTGCTCACATTTAAATAATATCACAAAACATGTTACACCTTACACACATAATCATAATTTTCACAACACCTAAACATAAAATCATAATTCCTCTATATGAATTGAGATTGGTAATCATGGAGAAGATCATAGAAGACTGGCTATGTGACCTTGACATCCACTAGCTATTTACCTACTCACCCAACCAGAAGTGTCAGTATTCTATTAGAGATAATGATAGTCGAAGCATCTATATTTATTCCTCACATATCAACCTTTAACTTTTCAATACAATTATCATTTTCAATAATTAATTATAAAATCACTTAAAAATTATAATCATCACAAATAAACAATTAACTCATTAAATCATACCTCAACAAAAAAAATACTTTCATATTCACATAAGGTAAATCATTTGATAAATATAAGATAACTATAACTAGTATAATTAACTAAGTTCCATCACCTAATCCACATCCAATGACAACCAAAACAATCCATATAATCATAATATCATAAATCATGTATAGGGAAACAAAACTATCACTCATAATATAGCTGAGATAAACTATCATCCACAAAACTCTTAAGTAGTTCAATCATATAAACAGAACATCATGCAAGAGTCAACACAAATGGGGTCTCACAAAAGAACTTTAGATCATATCTAATTGAAGTTGAAATCGCTACCTTTATGATGCATATAGATGTTAGGGGCATTTGTATGTAGCAAGAGGCATTAGGAAAGAGGTGCAGATGGATCAAAAAAAATTGAGAATATGACTTGGAAGTGAAAAAACCAAGTTAGTCAAGGTGGTGGGCCTACCTTGATTGGCTAAAGCATCCTACTGTAGGAAAGAGGTCACAAGGTTTAGTATCCCCACTGTCCCCATGGTATCAGAGGCTATGTCATGCTAGCATCACTGGTCACGTGAAAAAAAATTATCGTGTGCACTACAGTTTATAAAGGGACGGATACTTGACTGATTCCTGCAATCTAAAAAAAGACAAGCTAGTCAAAGGTTAAGGCCTAGTCAAATTAATGGTTGATAAAAATTTGGATGTATCTAAAGTGCATCAAGCGAATTCTAACCCATCCTTTTCTCCTTGTCATTTGAAGGTTTTTCCTTGGTTTAAATATAGTTTATTTTATTTGAAAAACTTTAGTTGTCCCATTAAGATGAATGATAAATAAAAGAGGAGATTAAAGTTGATAGCTCAAAGATATGTGTTGTTCCAAGGTCAATTCTAATGTCAAGAAACTTTGATGGTTTTCTCCTCAAGTTCTTGGACAGTGAGTAGTTTGAAAGGGTTATGCCACCAAGTACCATGTGATAGGAATTTCATGTCACAAACTAATACTCATAAGATTATGAGAGTATTGTATTGGTGGCCAACATTATTTAGAGATTTGGCCATGTTTTTAAAATCTATGATGTTTTCCAAAGGTTATTTTGGTAAGCTTAAACTTTAGGTTTAATCTCTCTCATCATAATTTTAGTAGAGGCTTCATTCCTTTATTGGGGTATAGAATTTGTAGGGAAAACAACTATGAAAATCCATAAATGGATATAAATGGATATTTCTGGCCACTTATTACTTCACCAAATGGGAGGAAGAAATACCTACAAGAAATTCTACATCAAAAGTAGTGATTTATTTTCTACTAACATCATTATAAGATTTGGTGTGTCATCAAGGATAGTTGTTGATAATGCAATATGATTTAGATACTAAGATTCTATTAATATATTTTATCAATATGTGATATCTTTGGCACATACATCCCCTTAAATATAAGATAATTCTAGTAACAAATGCATCCACAAGGGCAGACAATTGAGAGGAGGGTGAATCAGTTGTCACCAAATCTCAAACTTATTCAACTTATTTGCCTTATTCTCAAATCTAAACATTAATCATGAAAGCATAAATGAACAAAACATCAGAATCACACATAACACCAAGATTTTTTACATGGAAACCCTGTTAGGGGAAAAACCACAGTGGAGGTCAGTCCACAAGATTATACCCTATTAAAAGTATAAGAAAATATAAATGGGGAATGCACATGCATTCAGGCACACTGCCTAAAGCTCATTGCTCAAATACAAAATAGGCTTATTTCCCAAAGAAGACACATTGTCTAACAGAAAGGTTCTGATTAAATCCATTAGACTTTGAACTGAGAAAAGTAGCATCTGCTAATGCCTGGTTATAGTTTTGGTTAAGCACATGAACACTTCTTCACTCTTCTTCTCTCTCTGCTCTGCCTTCAAATTATTTCAACTTTATTCACACACAAGACTCTTACACTTAGCGCACACACACATTCATGCCTTCAAATGATAAAACAATCACTCTTATATATTTGCAACAAGAAATTACATTGTTATAAGTCGGCTTCAAAGAAATAATAAAATGAATATAAACAATCGGCCCAAATCAATAAATATTATTCATGCGAATCAACTAAGGTTGGCCACAACATAGTGAAGACCAAAAATAACATCCTCAAACATGAACCACTCCAATTAATTACTCCTCAAAGATCAACAACACGCTTCAACACCTTGTTGGCCAAGAACATGAAAAACATGAACACGCGAGAGAAAATCTCAAATCATGAGCACAATGATCGATGCAGACATGAAACATCGATAGAGCATGAGCTAGAAACATCCACAAGCATCATGAAACACAAGAGAAGCATCTGTAGCAACTGAATTTACTGGAATCACATGATCTTCATTCAGGAACACAAACTAAAGTAACAAAAAAACTGTCATAATACAAATCTTCATAACTCGATCAAATCTTCGCGTGGATCTCTAAAACTTGACATGGATAAACTAGATATACTCAACAAGAAACCCTTTAGTCCACAACCTCAGAACAGCAATGTACTAATCACACCAACAAAAAGAACTTCACTTCACCTCTAACAACCTGTAGCACTTCTTATTACATTTTTTTCAATATCCTCGACATATACAGCTTCTAATGCAACAATACTAATAGTGTTGACATCAATGACAACCACATATCAGCAACACACCACAACATCCAACATCATGAATATATTAGGAAAATTCTAGATGCAAATAAGAAAATATGGGATGACAAGTTAAAGTTTTTGTTTGGGTTTCCCAATATTGATAAATGATATGAGGCAACTCATGTTGGGTCTCCATTTATCAATTATACCTATTTTCCCCCTCTTCATCCCCATGTCCTTAAGATGTATTGTATACAAGGTATCAAAAGGGTCTAAGTGTGGGGGGCTTATGTTGTTCAATTTCCTAAGTATATGCATGTTACTAGAGTTTTATACTTTCATATTTACCCTTACCTACATAAATTTATTCAAATTTTGATTCCCCAACCCCCTGCATTTAAATCCATTTCACGGTAGAGTTTCAAGAATTCCCTTACCTAAGTATTGGTCACTTCATACCCTCGAATTTCAACCCCCAATTCTTTTCACTAAGTAATTTATTGGGATCACAATTTCATTATTGTCATTATTTGGGTACCATGTAAGAAGCATTATCAACTCTCAATTCCTAACTTCATTTTATTTCATACTAAGTTACCAATTATATTTTTGTTTGTTCATCCCTTTCCTCTTGTACCCATTCCTTGATATCCCCAAACCCTAAAACTCTAAAACTCTCATAATGCCCAAATTTTATGCAAAAAAAATCATGAGTCCTTTCCTTGTCCCCTTCATTTGTTTCACAAGAAAAATATCCTAAGGAGAAGATAAAATTTGTTGATTTCAATTTGTTAGAGTTTCAGACGTTACCTTCTCAAAATGATTTCCCCTAATCCTTGAAACCTCAACAAGGAAAACAAGCCAAGTGCCAAATTTCATGATGTCACATTTTTTGTGAGTTTATGAACTTTGTGAAAGTGTGAAATAGGAAGGGTAAGTTAAGTATGTCACAAAGATAGAAGTTTCAAAAACTAGATAAAAGATGAGAAAAATAAATAAGGAAAAGACATGTAAAGTTGCAAAGTTTTGTATGTCACAAAATTTATGAGTTCACAAACTTTGTGAAATTGTGACATGGTTCACCTAGTCATGATGGGATAAAGAATAACAATGATAAAAAAAAAAGTGATAAAGTTTCAAATGTTGCAAGGTTCACAAATCTTGCAAAAGTGTAACAAAGGTCTTCAAGTTCACAAAAAGTGTTATGAGGCAACACAATTTTTGAAAGAGTGAAAGTGTAACAGGGATGAAATAGAATGTGAAGAAATGATGTATGTAATGAGAAAAGATAAGTAGTTTTTCCAATTATGCAAGCTTTTGGTTTAAACTATGTATGTTTTTTTCTCAACATTTTTTATCACACTCGGTGATCCATCATCAGGAGGAGGAATAAATTTGAAAGAGGATTACAGATCACGCCTAATAAAGGTTGGGGAAGAAGATATGAGAGAGAGGAATTAAAAATAATATAATATAATATAATATCAATAAAATAATAATATAAAAATATAGAATATAACTTACAAAGAGAAACAAATAAAAGGAAAACTCAATATAGACATAATATAACAATTATATGTTAATAACCATACATGCTAATATATATATACAAAACTATAATGAGTTAATGATAATATATAAATATACTTTACAAATCATCAAACATGTAAAATAAAGAGCAAGAGTATTGTAAGAAAATTACAATGTAGAATAATAAATAAAAACAATAAGCACAAATTTAACACAGTATTTACGTGGAAAACTTGGTAAAATTATACCAAGAAAAAAACCACAAGAAAATATCTTTCATATTTTATTTCTTAGGAAATTCGCAATTACAACAACCTTCAAAATTTACAGAAAACATGACTTCAACAAAGTATAAGAAACCCAAGTTGCAGATTCTGTGTCGAACAAAACTTTCCAAAAATAGAAAGTGTGACTCATACAACTACATGTCGAACATTTGTCAAAAATACCAAAAATAGAGAGTCCCAACAAAATTATGGCTTCACCGAAAATTCCATTGGCATCCCCTTTAATTGGAACACCTTCAACATCTAGGGGTGGCTATGAAAACCTCCCTGGGACCCCCCTATCATTTCAACCTTCGGTTGTATAGTAGTCCTTCGACCACATTGGGTGTGTACCTGAAGCACTAGCTAGATATCAATGTTGACTATCTGTCACTACTAGAATAACAATGAAATTGACTTCATATTCCAATAATCTCCCAATTGAAGTCAAATTCCTCTCTTGTGAATAAATACTCATATTTAAAGACCAATGCTTCCAATCATCAAGTAACATGAAATCCTAGAGAAGTTATACATAGATGAACTCTCTACCAATGGGCTTCATCAAAATATTTGTTGTGTTTATATCAGTGTGTATCTTGGCCAAAGATATGTGTCCTTCTTCCACCACCTCACATATAAAGCGATATTGAATATCAATATGCTTTGTTTTAGCATGATATGATGAGTTCCATGCTAAGTGTAAAGCAATTTGGATGTCACAATGAAACACCATGTTATCCTGCTTTACCTATAATTCACCCAAAATTATATGAAGCTAGATGTGTCCTTGCTAGCCTATGTTGTTTCCATATATGCAGGTTCAGTAGTAGATAATGCCACCATTGTCTGCAACTTTGATACCCAACTAACTGCACCTCCAACTAAGGATAAGGTGTAACCTGTAGTAGAATTTCTCTTATCTTTGTCTCCACCAAAATATGCATCCACATACCCTTTAATGTGAAGACTACTCCCACTAGAATAGATAGAAACATTAGAAGTTCCTCTCAAATACTTGAGAATCCACTTCAGAGTTGTCCAATGCTTAGGAACTATATTTTCCATGTAACGACTTACTACTCCCACTACTTGTACAATGTATAATCTGGTGCACACCATGGAAAACATAAGACTACCAATTGTTGAGGAGTATGATACATGAGACATCTGTGTCTTCTCCGCTTCTATGCTAGGGCACTATGCTGAAGACAATTTAATATGAATAGGAAATGGAGTACTAACTAGTTGTGCATTTTGCATATTGAAGCATTGCAAAACCTTCTCCACATAAGTTTTCTATGACAACCATATTTTCCTATTGTTTCTATCTCTGTGTATCCTCATACCAAGAATTTTATTTGCAATGCCTAAGTCCTCCATCTCAAACTCCCTAGAAAGCTAAGCTTTCAAATGGATAATTTTATTCATGTTAGGACCTATTACCAACATATCATCAACATACAAAAGAAAAATAATAAAATTGCCATCATTATACCTTTGAAAGTAGGCACAATGATCATCCTCACATCTACTAAAACCAAAACTCATCATGAAGGAATCAAATCGCTTGTACCAACACCTTGGTGCCTATTTCAAATCATACACTAATTTTCTCAACCTACAAACAAGATTCTCCTTGTCTCTTTCCTTAAAACCTTCAAATTGTTGCAAATAAATCTTCTCTTAGAGATCACCATGCAAGAAGGTTATTTTTACATCTAACTATTCTAGCAACAAGAGCTAAAACAACTCTAATAGTATTTAGATTATCATCATAACTTTCCACCTCAACTGGAATAACTTATGTACTTTATTGTTCTTTAAACATCTCAGCTAACTATAACCTTGTGGGCAGCAATATCCCACAATTTGTACCCCCTTGTACCTTCTACATAGCCAAGAAAAATATATTTTGTGGACTTCACATCTAGCTTATTTTTATTCTCTTTATGAATATAAGTATAAGCATCATAACCAAATACATGAAGAAAGGAATAATCAACAGGTTTTCCTGTCCATTCTTCTTCAAGTATTTTAATATCAAGGTTTGTAGTGGGTGATCTATTGATCAAGAAACGGGTTGTAGAAACAACCTCAACCCAAAATTTATGCTCTAGACCAGCAATACTTAGCATAAATCTAGCTTGCTCCATAATTGTATGGTTCATTCATTCAGCATCACCATTTTGTTGTGATGTCCTAGCAACCGTCAATTTTCTTGTAATACCATACTCACTACAAAACTGGTTAAACTCACCTAAAAAAAATTCTCCTTCGTATCTTTTCTCAAACATTTTATAGTCTTACCCTTTTATTTCTCTACTAGATTTTTAAACTTCTTAAAATAAGAAAATACTTCAGACCTCTTTGAGAAGATAAATCCACACCTTACAAGAATAATCATCTATAAATAAAGCAAAATATGATGAACCCCCAATAGATGTTATAGGAGCTTCCCAAGTATCTAAATGAATTAATTCTAAAACATCTTTACTTTTGGTAGTACTTCTAGAAAAACTCAATCTATTTTTTTTCCAAACAAAAAATATTCACAAAAATTTAAATCTTTGCATTTGGCACCTAGGTGAAGATTTCTATCTAGTAATACCTTGAGACCAAATTCACTTATATGGCCTAGTCATTGATGCCAGGTTGATACTGAGTTTGTTTCTACACTATATGCCACTATAGCTTCTCCACTGCTAGTTTCCCCAACCATCCTGTAGATATTTCCAAAATTTTCTCTCTTTAGTGCAACCAACACACCCTTTGTTACCTTGAGACGCCTATTTTCACCACTAAATCAATAACCTTGTTCATCAAAAACTGCAAGTGACAATAGATTTTTCTTTAATCTTGGTACATGTCTGGCATGCTAAATAGTCCTTACCATTCCATCAGACATCTTGATTCTTATGTCGCCACCAATAGCTTCACAAGGGTTGTCATTTCCCATGTAAACCATACCTCCATCACATGACCAATAAGTAGTAAACTAGTCTCTGTGTGGAGTCATGTGAAAGGAGGCACCAGAATCAAGAATCCAAATATGAAGTAAAGAGCCTCTCGGATTAGCATTTAATACCTCTATGTCTTCCAATGGTGTTTGAACTTCTATTGTGTTTACCTCAAATTCCTGTGAACTAGAACCTTTTTTTCTGTCTTTCAAAAGCCTACAATCCCTTTTCACATGTCCATTCTTTCCATAATTCCAACATTTTACTCTCTTTTGCCTCTTGGGTTTGGACTTGGCTTGTCCACACTCATTATTTCCTATTTCCTAAGTTGTGCTAAGTTACTAAGAGCCATAACCAGTTAATCCCAAGTTTCAGGCAATAAGCACGATAAAATTGTTGCCTTATCCTCTTCAATTTTCACTCCCATTGAAGCCAACTTGATTGTTAGTGTGTTGAAATTTCTCAAATGATCTATGACAGATGAATTGTCATGCATTCTCAAATTATACAATTGTCTTTGTAACAGAATTTTATTTGCCAATGACTTCATCTCATATAGCTTTTCAAGCTTAGTCCACAAGTCATGTGCAGTTTTCTCCTCTACAACATTGAATAGTATTGAATCTACTAGATATAATTAGATTATTGCTTTGGCCATGCTATCCTTTTCATTTTAATCTACCTCAGTCATGGCTATAGGTTTTGATGCTAACCACATCCATCACCAATAAAGCTTGAATCTTTAGCTTCCATAAAGAAAAATTAGAACCATCAAACTTTTGCACCTCAAATCTAGTAATTGTGCTTCATGTCATTGCTTACTTCTCAAAAACACAACTTTTGCACAAACAACCTTTCTTTGATACCAACTATAAGAAAATTACAATGCAAATTAATAGATAAAAAAAAGCACAACTTTAACACAGTATTTATGTGGAAAACTTGGTAAAATTATACTAGGAAAAAACCACGGGAAAATATCTTTCATATTTTATTTCTCAGGAAATTTGCAATTACAACAACCTTCAAAAGTTACAGAAAACATGACTTCAACAAAGTGTAAGAAACCTGAGTTTCAGTCCTTGTCAAATAAAAAATTTCAAAAATAGAAAGTGTGACTCATACAATGACATGTCGAACATTTGTCAAAACTACCAAAAATAGAGTCTAAAAAAAAAAATTGGTTTCATCAAAAATACCTTCATTCTCCAAGGGGCTACAACAGCCCCCTTGGGACCCCTTCTCATTTCAACCTTTAGTTGTATAGTAGACCTTCAGTTGCGCCAAGCACATACGCTAGATATCAATGTCAATTATCTGTCACTACTGGAATAACAATAAAATTGACTTCATGTTCTAACAAGTGTATATGTATGTATGTATGTATGTATGTATGTATGTATTAATAGTATAATTATATTTGTATATTAATATTATAACAAAATATTTTATCAAAAAATATGGAGTTTTGATTTATGAATAAAAGTTGCATAACTGAAATATCTTATTGTTATATGTTTATAAGTGTATGTTTGCATAACTATCAACATAAATATATAAAAATCATAATGAACTATTACAAAAATAAACAAGAAAAACAAAAACAAATATATATGTTAATAAACATATTAACATATTATACATTATTTTAGAAAAAATATTAAGATATAAAGACATTAAATTATAATAACATATAAATGCATATACTAATATAAAAAACTACATATACATATTAATATTAAAATAAAAGAGTTTTATTATGAACTATACAAAATGGTAGCATAGATTGCACAAAGGAAAAACCTTTGATAAGATCAAAATATTCTAAGGGCTATGACTTGGTTCATGATGGTTCCCACTCGCCAATCCTTTCCATCATTCCTTTGGTCCCAATTGCAATTCCATCCCTGGACCTACACCCACAACACCCCTATCCCTAGTCCATGATCCTTCTACAAACCCAATCCCCACATGCTCTTTTTTCCTATTCCCTCTTGTCTTGGACCCTATTTTTGTTTCTAACCCTAACTCCCAACCTTATTTTCTAGTTCTCGGGTCTCACTCAAACCCAAAACTTTGTGAGGAACTTCTTTGACTAGGAATCCCTCACCACATTATTTCACCTTCTACATTCATTTCTAGGTCATCTCATCTACCAGGATTAATAGTGCATGCCCTTTCCAAGGCCAATTATGTGGATTTTATGAGAATTTTATATTCATAACATTAGGTACTTGAACTCCAATCACCATTATTGCTAAGGAAATTAGTAAATCCCAAAGAAATATTATCCCATATCTTTCAAGTACATTCAAGAATTTTTAGGCATGTTTTATGAAGAGGACATGCCCATAATGTATTGGGTCCTCTACAATGTACCCATTAGAGGACTTGTGATTTAATTTTGACTTAAATGCCCCTTTCTAGTTGGTGACAATCTATTGAGGGGGTACTTAAGATGAAACCTTTTATTTACAAAATTATTGAAAAATAAAGATTGAACATCTACAAAGTAAAAGATAAAAGTATTCACAAGAAGCCCTAGGGCTTCAATTTCCAATTATGGGTATAAAAAATTTGATATTATATTGATGTGGGTTTACTCAAATTTTGTAATAAATTCCTTGTAACCTCTAAAGAACAAATATAAAGCATATATTTAACCTTGATTGAGTGTCTCCAAGTGTAGTGTGTTCATTTCTTTTATGTATTGTGATTAGTTAATCACCTAAAATATTGTAAAATATTCACAATGCTTTTGTGAAGTATCTTTTAAAAATAATAAAGGAAATGTTCATGCTATTTTGGGATTACTAAGTATTGCTCATTTAATAGTCTACAATTCTAGATATTTTATGAACTTACGTGTAGAACCTATTTCGTTTGTGTGTCCAAATGAAATAGTCTTTTTGTGAGACTATTAATTTCTTGCCTCTAGTTTTTATGGTTGCATATTTTGATTGAAATTTTGATAAATTTGTGCCCAATTGAATATAGGCATAGATTTGTTGTTTATTCCATATTCCATCACCCCAACACATCAAAACAAACTATCCATTTCTTTTATTTTCAGTCTATGTTGATTTAGTGTTTTATAGCTTCTATGTGTGAATATATAATGGTAATAGGGGTTGTTATAATCATATTCTCAAACACTTTCATGGTAAGGCTTCAATATATTTAACTAAATGTGCTTGACCCTGTATATTCAAACCAACAAATAAGTATGTTGTGACAACCAAAATAGGGGTATACTATGTAGTGGTATGGTTTGTGACAAGGAAATTGTTAATATCTTGTGATTTTGTTTATTTATAGCACCTTAGGGAAGCCCCCTTGCCTAGCAGAGATGTAAATGAAGGAGGTTCTACCCACCTCAATAATTAAACCTCAATTTCTCAAACTTGATCATAAGTGTGTAGTCCTCCTAAACATGATATCACAAGTATTTGGGAAGGGATTCATATTTAGGGATTTGGGGTTGACAAACTAAATCATTAATAGAGCAGTTTATACCACCTCTTGCAAGGCAAACCACATAAAGAAAGCTCTCTTGATGATCATTTTTATCAAGTATGAAAAAAATTATCTTTTATTTTAGCATACTTAATTTGTACCTCACAAGTACACTAAAGTGGGGGTAAAATGTAGAGAGGGAAAGAGCATACTTAGCAATTTTATTACTCATTTTATGCTCACTTTAATTCCCTCATTATTAAACACAAATTCAACTATTTTTTACCACTTTAATATCCAATCACCCTTGAACTTGTACCCCATATCAAATGAACATCAGTTTCCTTTGGTTTCTACAGCTGATGTTTAGGAAGGTTATCCTTTCAAAGATGACATCCTAAATATATTCAAATCCACTTTTAAAAATAATCTCTAAAGAAGAAAATATTGGCATTATCAAAGAAAAATAACTTTAAAGCTTTATCTCCTATTATGAAAGAAAGTGATGTGATAGGCAATAGACAGTTGGATGGAGTGCAGCCAAAGGTCCTGAGGATTGAGGCCCCCTCACCCCCTTTAATGGAAGAGAAAGAATAAGGGACATTTTATAGTGAATACCATAGTTTTCAGATCTCAAAGATGACTTCCCCTTGTTCTGAAGCATTGAATAGTGTAATAGTATTGAAAATAAATTCACCCAACACCTCTATGCAAGATACCCCTTCACTCTCTCTCAGTGAAGATTCAAATAAACCAACTTCTAGTCAATGTTCCTTTGAATAGGAAGGATGGTCAACCACCAAAAAGAAAGGAAAAAATAAAAAATCATATGTTGGTGTTGAGCAGGGAAAAATTTAGTGGTGAATCTTCGCCAATTGGAAAATTCTAGGGATCGGCCAAGGCGAAATTGGAAAATTTCTCGCACCCAACAGAGTGTCCAAATCACCCAAATTTTACGAACTATAGATCCAATGCATGTCCATTAGCCAATGAGTTTTTTTTATGAGGCATATTTAAGCAACAAATTCGCCATTGTCAAACTACATGTTTCAATTGGACTGACTAATATTTTTGCCTGGAATCCTAAAAGCATTTAATAAAACACCTACATATTCTCCAATACTACTAAAACAACATTGTATCAGGACCCATTTCCCCAATTAAAATTTACAAATAGTTGCTTGTGAAGACCCATTTCGCTAATTAAAATTTATAAATAGTTGCTCATGAGGACCTGTTTTGCCAATAACATTAAAAAATAATTACATTGGAGGACACATTTTGCCTCAAAAATTACAACGTATCATTGTATAAACCAACAGGATTCACCAAATATTTAATATACCATTTAAAAATCTCATGAAATTTTCCAAATATGGAATCATGGATTGATATAAATACAATCGAAAGTGTCATTTATTCTTACACATTTTGTTATGTTCTGAGGTTCTACTTCTCCATTCAGAAGCTGAAAAAAGCCAAAAACGTAGACTTAAGATGTGAGTGATCATTTATTCATAGTGTTATTAGTTATAATAATAAGTTTTTAGCATCTCTTTTCCATTCTTGCTTCAACAAAGTGAACCTTAGAAGTTAGAAACAAACTCTGAAGTTTTGAAGTTTTCAAAACCTCTGACCCACCAAGTAGAAAGATGACTAGGAAAGACTTGAAACTCAACAAAGTGAACCATAAACCAAGTCGAGGAATCGGGAAGTTATGAAAATTTAGGACTCTGTGACAAGGTTATAAAACTCTGAGGACTAGCGCCTAAGGTTAGGAAAAGCCAAAAAAATTATATTGTATTCCATGGTATTGAATTTCATATGTGATTCTGCATCATTTTTAAAGAACAACACTTATCACAATACTTATAAATTCCTATTGCATTGAAATTCACACAATATTTGATAAATAACTGAAAGGAATATTATTAATCCATTCCTTGAATAGTAGCTATCATTTCAACATCCATAACTTATAAGTTATAAGCTAACAAAAGCTAACAGTTCAACATAAATAACTTATAAAGGAATCCACCCAACTTAAACAATAAAAGCTTAAACTACCAAACCACCTAAATTATACTAAGAAATCCTTACGCATCCATCACCATAAAAAATTTATTCATAGATAAACATTCCACAGCAATGAAACTATCCAAAAATCTATCATTCCAATACTAAACAATTCATTGGAAAATATAGAGTTTTTTTTGTCTTGATAATGGTTTCTTGAAGACAACCATTTTAGAAATTAAAATAAAAAGTCTTTGAAGTATTAAGAGAGCCAAATTAAAGAAAATAACATAAAAACTAAAAACTAAATAGTGGTCCCACTCCCAACACCGACTCCTTCGCTTTCAATTATTTCCACCTTCTACTCCTTCAATAATGCCTCCTATGCCTTTACTCTTTGCCTGTATTCCCGGTACTTGGTGACAATTGCGGTGACTTTTTTCTTCCTAGAGTTGTAGTAATCTGTAACCTAGTTCTCCATGTGGCCAAAGCCTTTTCAGACTCAACCAAAATCTGAGATTTTTTCTCTTCTCCACATTTATAAGTCCTCAGGTGGATATCCATTCTACTAAGTTTCGAGAAGGACTCCCATATCACTATAGCAGGATCAACTATTTCTTTCTTGAATATCTCTCTAAACTTCAAAGAGATCTCTTTTATATCTAGAATGTTTTGATCAAACTCATCAGTAATTTCCACTCCCAGAATATGACAATCTTCTTTAAATTCTGCCAACATTTCATAATATTGTTCAAGTGTATTATTAATTTCCTTCACCAATTAATGATATCTATTCAATTTCCATTCCAGTGAAATGGAATAAGAAGGGTCTAGCTCCTTAGGATTATTCACAATTTTCTCACCAATTAATATCTTTGGATCCATAGAGTTCAATTTTTTCATTTCTTGAGCAAGCACATAGAGACTAGTTTGATATTTTCTAAGTTGTTGAAGTTTTGTTACTAACTCCTTCATCTCATGAACAACTTGAGTGTAAAATAGCATAGATTTATTTAGAAAGAAGATAGCCTCTTGAGATATTTTATCGATCCCATCACAAGCAGCTCTGGAATAGCTCAATTTTTTTTAATTTGTTCTATGGTGAGCACATCAATGCTCTCTACCTAAGAACTTGAGGCTTCATCAAATGTAGGAGGAGTGACCATGGAAGAAATAAAGTTACTCAATCCGAGGACTTGAGATTCCAGTTTTATATTTTCTTTCCTCTGTTCTTTCACTCTTTTAATCAAGATATTGACTGAATAATTGGCATGGTACACATTACCTTCCAGTGTTGGATGCCCCATATCAACATGTTTGAATTTGTAGTCTGCCTCTGTTATTTCATCTTCATTTAAATCCTTCATAGGATCAAAAATTTCTAACATTTGATTTCCAAAAGTAGCATTAGTCACCATCCTTGACATCCTCCTGGATTTCTTAGGTTTTGAAGAGATTTGAAGTAACTTTGAAATTGTATCCACTCCAACTGTCATTGTAGGAATATGCTTTCTCTTCTTCTGCACTACTTTTCTTAGGCATCCTGGGGAGGCTACTACCAGACCAGAATCTTCATTTCCACTAATAGTTTCTTTAGCAACGTTAGGAGTGATAGGTGGATTATCAACCGAAGGCAGAGAAGAGGGAAATTTAGAGTCAGACAAATGAGGAAAGATATCATCTTCAATGATCTATTTAAAGATAGCTTCAAAATCTGTAGCCACAAGTTTTCCTTGATTGGTCTTCTTCTTAGGGGTAGGAGAAAGCACATTGTCTTGTTCACAGATGCTCTTCAACTTGATTGTTTCTTTTGGCCTATCACCATCACCTCCTGACTGAGTAGTTTCACTAGAGGACCTCATAGAGGGTTTCCTTGATGATACACTTGCACCAAATGCTTGTGTAGATCCCTGTTCATTCTTTTGTGATGACTTAGGCTCCTAAATAGGACCAAAAACTTGCTGCCATTTCCCATCCAACCAATCCTGGGTTCTTTTAAGCACTGGGGTAGCATGCACCCTCATATCTAAAATTTCACTTTGGCTCCAATCAACCCTAGGGTGGGATTTATTAGGAAATTTTTCATATTTAGGATCTATGATTGTTGAATCCTCAGCTACATTTTTAGGAATGTGAAATGATAGACCGAAAGACTGTATCTATTTTAGTGTTAGCCTCATTAAATCTCTTCTCAAAACTTCCTTCTCATTGACACAATATTCCCAGAAATCTTTGATAGATGGCTAATGCCAATATAAGCTCCCTCCATAGAGATTATGCTTCACAAAACCCTTATTGTCAAAATTAACTCTCATAGACAGATTCTGGAGGTTATATTCCTTGAGAATTCCTTTAGCTCTCCTAGCCATCTGGTTTGTTTTTCACACAAAAGAATGAGTCTCCAATGGGAAGACATACCCTTGTTTACCCATGTCTATATCCTTAATATTAACCATGGCCATTTCTCGAAAAACTTCCAGAAATATCAATATATCTTTAGGATACCGAAGTAATTTAAATGGGGCTTTCTCAAAACATCCTATTCTCAGATAGGAAAACTTATCAAATTGGATATAAAAACTCCCAAATTTTGATACAAGAGAAATTGATTCAGGGGAAAGGTGCATTTCTGGATTTCCATCTAGCTTCCTCACGACCTACATTAAAAATGCATCATTAACACAACAAAAATCATCCATTCTAAATTGTTTAGTGAACTAAGGAAAGCGTTTATACATAGGCATATCAGAAGCTAGGGTTCCTTGCGGCTCCAACCTAGGCCAAAAGGACCTTTGACTACCTATGATGTACGTCAGGCAAGAACACATATAGAAAGTAGCAGTCTTATGGAAATTAATTAATTGCTCATTCAAATGGAAGCAAAAAACTTCACCCAAATCAATGAAAATTTTCTCATCACAGACTATCAAGATAAACCAAAACATCCAATCCTCAAATAACTCAACCTATGGATTCCCAACAATGTGGTGCAATAAAGCAATAGCATCTGCAATTTCTCCCTTAAAATGCAATCTTTTGAGATTACTTAGTAGTTGCGACTTACCTTTCTTTTCAGAATTCAACCAAGTTTTGGCCATGGAATTCTTACACCAATCATTATTCGCTTTGAAAAATTCACCTGCCACTGTGGCAAACATGTTTTCTATAGGTTCACTTTCTGGAATCCCCAACATGCAGGAAACAGCTTCAGGAGAAATTTCTACAATTACAGTTTCGTCCACAGCTTTAATTTCCTGTGTCTGTGGAATGTACCTTCTCGCACATGCACTTATCAAATCCACACTCAACACAGCTTCTAGAAACCCTCCAACGTGAGCTAGCTCACTTTCTAAGAGTTTTATATCCAGCTCAAACTTGTCGTCCCTCTTCAAGCCCTCCCAAAATTTGTCTAACTTAAAAGGTTTGAGCGTCATATCCCTTACACTGACCCAACATTCACTCTACATGAGCACAAATTCATGAAGAATGAATGTTTGCACATGAGATTATAAGAAGTACTGGCCTTGGCCAAGAAAAAAAATGTTTGCACTTGAGAAGTACTGGCCTTGGAAAAGAACAAGAATGTAGGCTAAATGTCTGAGTACAACTTCGCCACCCACTTATGCCGTTATTTTTTATAGGATGTGCTTTAAATGTGGCATTCAATTTCATACTTTGAAAAGATAGCCTTTAAACATGCATGATTTTGGAAATTCTTGAAAATACAACTCAAGTTTATTCTGTACATAGCATTCAATGAGATGTTAGACAACGGCGCCTTTGAAAGGAAAGATAATTCCATCATGTCACATGGTTGCTAAAACTTGGAACCTCAAAACCAAATTATGAAGTTTCAATGTTTTTGAAACCTCCAACCCACCGACTAAATCCACACACCATAACTCAAAGGTTACGTATGCATGAACTTAAGTTACTCCACAAAGTGAACCAAGTTGGGGAATCAAGTAGTTATATTGATTTTCCTTTACATCCTTTTGGTTAAACGTTCTTAAGTTTTTAAGCCTTGGTCCTACATTCTTCCTAGTCGGTCCCTCTTTTAAAACCAACTTTCTGCACATGCATATTTCTACCACTTAAGTTCTTCTATCGCTCATCACCAAAATCCAATCCATTGGGTTCATTACCATGATGATGAGCCTTGATCTCCCCACATGTTCGCATCAAAGAGTTTTAGTGTAATTCTAGAGGTTTTAATTCATAAATCTACTACTTGAGAGATATACTTTCAGAATGCAACTATAGTCGTCCATCGACAATTCATCAAACGATAGTGGTCCATAATGTCACGTGGTCACTAAAACTTGGAACCTTAGAACCAAACTCTAAATTTTTGAAGTTGTCAAAACTTTCGACCCACCAACTACATAGATGACCAAGAAATACTTGCAACTAAGGTTAGGAAGAGCACCAAAACCTCAACTTTGGTGAATTAAGATAGGAAATGTGGCAAGGATGGTGTATTTATGAAGTGAAGATCGTGGGAAAATTTTAGCAAGTGGACATGACTGGAGGATCGATGGGTAATTAAGATCAATACGTGTGGAGTTTGGAAAATTATTACCTCTCAGCCAAGCCTGGAATTTGCCTGTCACTTTACATTTTATGAAAAAAAATAACTATCAAAAAAATATTTAATTTATATTTTTTAGAAAGCTTAGTTTTTGGATTCAACTGTGTATTTTATATTTTTTATATAAAATATTTTATATTAAAATATTATTAATTTTATTAATCATACATATTAAATAAATGCTATAAAATAAATGTTCTTGAATTTTTTTATAGTTTAATCCTTAAATTCATCTATCTAAAAACATAAATTATTTGTAAAAGGCAAATAAAATTTCAACATGCTCACCAATAAAACCAAATGTTGTATTATCTTGAAAAAAATCAAAGCTGAGAATCACTGTAAGCAAAATGCTATAAAATAAATGATGTTAAATAAATCATATATATTAATATGAACAGATGAAAATACGTGTTAGAAAATGAGAAACTAAACAAAAGAGTGCAAACAACAAATATAAACACCCTACACCTCAAGATTGGGTAATCGTTTAACTTAACAAAAAAAATGGAACATTTTACCTTGTTGAGTTGTCCTTTGGTTGGCCCTTCAATCTTTGATGTTGTATGCTCCTTTGATGGCAGATAATGAGGATGCAAGATGGTTGAAGTTGGATAACAATGGATGTAAATGCTATGGTGAGTGCAAGAAAATGAGAAATTTGACTAAGTGTGGCTCCAATGAAAATTTTGCAAGAATTTGGCTAGCACAATGATCTCCTCCCTAAAATGAGAGAAAAAAGGGGGTATTTATAGAGAATTTTGAATTTTCTAGAGAAATAGACGATTGAGATTAAACCAACAAGGCCAAGATGTAGGGCTATGGTGAGTTGAGAACTCACAAGCCCTCACATCTTGACATGTGGCATGTGAAGTGGCTTGAGAAATATGATGTGTGAGTTGGAAGGAGAGTACATGACATAGAGGTACTACATAGTACCTTGGGATTTGGATAAGATCTCTTCATAAAGGAGGTCCTTGTCCCCATGTGGGTGAGAGGACATGTGAGGAATTAAAAATTCCTCAAATATCCACATGGGAATGAGAGAAAGAATTTAAAATTTTTTGAAATGCATTGGGGGATTAAATGTGAATTAAAAATTCACATGGGGAAAGGGGTGCCTTCTCCAAAAGGAGAAAGTCTTTAATAAGGTTGACTTAGGACACATTCCATAAATGACATGGAGATTAGGTTGATCTAATTAAATGATTAAGGTTGTGCAAGTACCTGATTAGACAAATTAATGACATATTAGATGCAAGTGGGAGAAGGGGAAGAGTTCGCATGTGACTTGATGTGACAAGTCAAAGATCACATGGGGAAGAGAAAAAGGAATTTAATATTCCTTGGAAGGATAAAAGGAATTAAAAATTCCTTGAGAGGTTGATTAGGCTAGTTAATAAAGGATTAGAGGAGGGTTAGGTGGCTAAGAGAGATTAGAAGTCAACTTGCAAAAGTTGGAGGATGTGACACATCTTAATCAAGGATTAGGCATGTGCACATCCCTAGTGATGAGATGAGGAGAATAATTAGGACTAAAAAAGGGATGTGACATGTGAGGAATTAAATAAATGTCACATTTATTTAATTTATTTGATGAAAAGGAGGATTAAAGAGATAAGGTATTTATTTATTAATTAAATACCTTAGGGATTTGGAAAAATTAAGGATATTAATTAAATAATAGCGATATTACTTAATTAATGCAAATAAGGGGATGCTTAGACAAAAGGGGATAAATTTGGATAAATTAAGTGTCCAAATTTAGGTGTCTACAATTAATATAAAGTGAAATTATAAATAATTATTCCAATTCTAAACTAATTTATATTTTTATCATAAACATTATTATATACTTTAGATTTATCTTCATCCATCAGCTACCAAAAATTATTCCAATTTTAAACTAATGCTATAAAATATACTTTAGAAAGAATTATTCCAATTCTAAACTAATACTATTAAATATACTTTAGATTTATGTTCATCCATCAACTATTAAAAATTTTGATTAGCCAACACAGTTTCCATTTCCAACATATCAAATTATCCATAATCATACTCGCCTGAAATCTACCCTTCCAACCATTATTCGTGCCCCAAGGTGTTTTACAATTACAATGCAAATCCAGGCATAACCCCAAAAAAAAAATCACAAACAAGATTTAGTACAGTAATCTTAAAAAAAATAAAACTTGTACTACTTAGACACCTTTGATGAATTACCCTTCTCCAACTACTCTATCTCCCTTAACAACTTCATCTTCTTCCTCGGACGCAAACCCTTCTTTTCATGCATCTCTGCTCTGGTGATGCCTTTGAGATTCTCTATGACCTCCATTAGCTCGATGCATATTTTGAGTGCTTGCCACCTACGCTCTGTACCTTCTCGCCACAGAGCTTTGGTGCGTCGTTCTGGCCACCTAATAAAGAGATTATTTCAATCCATGAGCTTTGGGCCTCCAACATCCATGCCTTCAACCTTAACAAGCCCAACTCCTAGTATCACCCACTCTAGAATGCCTTCCATATCCTCTAAAAAATCTTTGTGAACCAAATTTTTCATGACTTTCCTCACTACATCCACCAGCTCTCCTAAGTCTAGACCCCAAGCCATGACCAAAGAATAAATATCCATATTGGTCATGTATCTTTGCTTTAATTTTTCAAAGCCATTACCCAAAATAAATTGAACTGCTTGCACCACCTGCACATCCTTGAAGAGAAATAAACCCCACACCCACTTCACAGACACTTTGCCAATGAAAGGGTCTAGCTTCCTCTGCAATTTCAAGGTGAAACTAGCCTCCATTGTTTCTGTAGTTCACTAGCTTCTTGACAACCACCCACCATTGACTGGCTACATGAGATGTGTGTCTTTAGTACATCTCAATTTTCTAGCGATCTCCATTAATGCTGATTTCAAAACGTACATCCAGCATCGGCAAAAAACCTTCATAAATGCTTCATTTTTTATGGAAACTTTTGCACCTCCTTCACTTACTAAACAATGTTTAATTCGCCAATGTTTTTTTCTTAATCATTTGAAAATAAGTTTAATTCGCCGATGTATTTTAGTTTTTAGTTTGAAAAAAAGTTTTAATCGCCAACAAAATTATTTTTTCTAGTTTGAAAATAGGTTTAATTCGCCAATCAAAATATTTATTAGTTTGAAAATAGATTTTAATCGCCAATGGAAAAAATTTATTGGTTTTAAAAAATTTGCATTTCGCCAGGGTTTCCCACAAACTTCTAACGATTAGAAAAGATTTTCCAATGGACTTTTTTTTTCATGAAAAATGAAAAAAATTTGCCACTAAAATTAATATTTTTATCGGGAAGTATACAAGATTCCCAAGGATTTGACACCTTTTCCAAGGGGGGGGGTTTCTTAAATTTTTCCTTGGTGTTGAGGCTTAAGGCTAGCAGGTCTTCCCAACGACAGACAAGACAAAGAGAAGTAAAAAATGAAATTGCCAATGGCAGGAAAAGAAGGGAGACATCCTCCAAAAAAAATTATAAACGAAGACTCTCTCATGGAATTTGAGAGGGCTTAATAGCCCTTAGAATAAATTCTTCCTAAAAATTTTCCTTCTGGAGAATAAGATAGGCATCCTTTTACTTCAAGTTATAATGAATAAGATTAATTTTTTAGGTCATTGCTAAATATTTATGGCCCACTATTGAATACTTTATATGTGAGCCTACTGAGGCCTTGGGAAGTCTGGTCACTATGTGGAGCCCGAAAAATTTTTGGGTACTTTAATCACTCTATAAATATTCTAGGAGTTAAATTATCTTCCACTGGTTTTTATCTTGGAATGTAATAAATATTTGTGTCCCTAATGTGAGAAATGCCAAGAAATATCTCGAGATGGATGTAGTTGCTCAAGTCCTGGATAATAGAGAAGTTCAGTGGATGTTAGTTGGGGATTTCAATTCCCCCCTTTTTCCTTTTAAAAAACTCGAAGGCTTAATTGATTACATAGACAACATAGTTGATTTAGCCGATTTGTTGAGTTTGATCAGGCTCATGGACATAGATCATCAAGATCGTCTATTCACATGGACTAATAGGAGAACTAGATAACACCTTATCCAAGTGAAATTGGACCATTCCTTGGTCTCTCCTAACTGGGACTTTATTAGCAACTTGAACCTCTTTGCTTTACTAGAATTGTTTTAACCATAGCCCACTATTGTTGGACTAGAAAGATAGTACCCATATTGGCTCGTTCCCATTCAGGTATGAGATCGTGTGTGCTTTTTATCCTAACTTTAGGGATTGTATCTTTAAGTGGTGGAGAATCCATATTCAAGGTTTTGTTATGTATGGGGTGAATCAGAAAATTAAGAATATTAAAAATAAAGTTAAAGGATAGAATAGGCTAATCTTTGGTGATGTTTTAGATCACAAGAAAATTATATCTATAAAAATTAAAGATATTCAAACAAAAATGGATAGTGGAGATTCGGCAGAGAAAACATGCCAGGCTGAGAATGCTTTACACCTTGACTAGGCTAATACTTTAAAAAAAGAGGAAATCTTCTAGAAATAGAAATTGAAAATCTAGTGGCTAAAAGAGGGAGATAGGAACTCTATTTTTTTCCATTTATATACTTTAAAGCACAGGAAGAGGAACTCTATCTCTAGACTTGTTGATGAAAATAGTTTTGTGGGTACTTTTGATGAACAAGTTGGAAAGATAGCTTCTAAGTACTTTCAATCTACTCTGATGGAACCAAATACTAACCATTCTACTAATTTAGAAGATCAGTTGTTGGAAAGCACCCCTGCAACTTTATTCAAGGAAGAAAACGCTCTTCTTTGAAGGTATATTTCTATGAAGTTAAGACTGCTACTTTCTTGATGGGGGCCTTTAAGGAAGTTGTCCCTAATGTGTTCCCCCTTACATTGTTCCAATAGTTTTTGGATATTGTTGGGGTGGATGTTTTCTTGGCAGCTAAAGACTTCTTTAGATCAAGGAAACTACTGAAAAAACTAAATAATACTTTCATTGATCTTGTCCCTAAAAATCTTGGCCCTGTAGAAATGGTTAACTTTATCCCTATCAACCTTTGTAATACTATTTATAAGATCTCACAAATTCTTGTGAATAGGTTAAAATCTCTTTTGCAAAAAATGATCAATGGTTGCTATAAAGGTTTCATGTTCGGTCACAAAATCCTTGATGGTGTTGTTTCCACTCATGAAATAATGCATTCAATGGATAGAAGTAACACCTTTGGTATGGTTTATAAAGTGTGTACCTCTAAATCTTATGATCAATTGTCCTGGAATTTCTTGTTTCAATTGCTAAAAAAAATTGGCTTCAATAAAAATATCATCAACCTTATAAAGAATGTGTATCAACGGTTAAGTATTTGGTACTTTTTAATGGATTTCCTAGAGGATTATCCAATGCTAAAAGGGGGACTATGTAGGGAGACCCTCTATCCCCATATCTCTTTATAATGGTAGCTAAAGTCATGGGAAGGAATATTCTAAAATTGCTTGATAATGGAGTTCTCATGGGAAACAAACATGCCACCTCCCTTAACCCTTCATCTATCCAACAATTTATGGACAACACTATCATGTTTGGAAAAGCCTCTATAGTGGAAGCTAGGAAGTGGAAGTTATGTTTAAACAATTATGTTGTTTCTATCCAATGCATCAACTATGAAAAAAGTAAGATTTACTTTTTTAATACAAGCTTGGAGCTATAGAGAAAATTTACAACTATTATGGGTTGTGCTAGTGCCACTCTTCCTATTTTCTATCATGGGCTCCCTCTTACTATTAAAAAAGTCACTCCCTCTTTTTAGAACACAATGTTGGAAAGGATTCAAAAAAAACTAGTTGGTTAGAAGGGTAAGCTTGAGTCATGTTGATAAAATTCAACTTCTCACTACTGCTTTGCAAGCTATTCTTGTCTAATTCCTCTCCTTGTTTAAGATCTCTAAGTATATTGTTGATAAATTTCAAAAAAAAATAAAGAAATATTTGACTCATAAGTTGGGATATTATATGTATTCCTAAGGCTTTTGGGTGTCTAGGAATTAGAAATATTTGACTCACCAACTAAGCCCTAATGACTAAGATTGGTTGGAGTCTCCTTTTGAATAATAAGGATTGGTGTGCAATAATGAAATCCAAGTACTTAACCAACACTCAGTTAGTCATAAATATTTCTAATTTTGAGTATCCTCAGGGTTCTCTAATATGGAATAATATTCTCAAACCAAAGAAACTTATCCAATTGGACTTAAGGTGGAAATTGGGAAATGGTTTTAGAATTATTTTTTGGGAGGACTCTTGGTTGTTGGACCAACTTTTGAATCATCTTGAGTTCAAAGACCTGCAGGGCTTAGCTATTTTTCTTTTTGGAAGGTGGGTTGCTAACTATTTCTTTGAATTAGGAAATAATGCATTCAACCACATTCTTAATCCATTTCGTACATAACCCCATGAGAGATAAACATGCATACAAGTAACCATAATGCATAGATCAAATAGACAAGCCATAAGATAACACAAGATATGCCCTAGGAAAACCCTCAAGAGGGAAAAACTTAGCCTCCAAAAGCATCCATACTCCATCATATTATTTAGCAATAAACCAATACAAGAGTTACAATGAATACCTTTGAAGCATCAAGCCTCTCAAATGCATCCCCATGTGTCCAAGCATGAATTCACACATCTCATGCCATGCATCACATATGCACTCCTCATAAAGACTCAATAATGATAGCCTACACAACCAACCAACCTTAACCACTAAACATATGCTTGCTTTTATAAAATCAAGCTCACACAAATACAACCAAGTGGTAAGATAAAACCATGTACCACAAAACCATGTGAATACAAAACCACCAATCCCTTATTTAATATTGGGTACTAAGTTTTCACTTTTTAAATATTCCCCAATATTAATTATTATCCCATGTCTCTCACACATTAAATAATAATATTGTTACAATACAACATAAAGTGGTCTCCAAATAATTACCTAGTGTGATTAACCACACCACCTAGGTGCATCACAACTAAATAATTATTTAAATACAACATTATGATATATCAAATTATACAATGGTGTACAACACCATATCCCAACATTCTCCCACTTGTTGTATACATTGCATAAGGGATCATTCAATGAAATGCATCATCATAGTCATACATGTAATCACATGAATCTTTAGCATGCTATAAGAACAAAGTGAACACCATCTCAAACAAGAACTCCTCTCATCCCTCCAACATGCCACCTATGGAAGAAAAGAAACATGCCAAGTTGAAGATGAACCAATCCAAAAACACAAGTATCAACTCCGAGTGATAACAAAGGCTCCAAACAAGCTATTGTCAAAGATGAAAAAATCCACATGATCGGAAATAGCATCCACAACACATACTAATACATCCAACCATCCATGCCTCATAGGTATCAATAACATCAATAAACTCATGCCAACAACATCTGCAACCCATAAACCACAATCACAAGCTCCCTATATCAAACATGTCAATGAAGAACATACATATCCAAGAACTCCCACTGAATGGGTAATGTCAAAGAATATCAAGTCTACCAATCAACACTATATCAAGGTGTGATAAATAATCACCAATGAAGTACCAAGAACAATAACAATGATCCACACATGCAACCCAAACAGTTGCATAATCTCTCACAACATGTTGCCACCATCCTCCCAAATCATATAAACATGTGTAGTGTAGGAATGTACTCCTTTACATTTTCACACTTTGTTTGGATCCCCTCAATTAAATTGGACCTGACTATGCCTTAATAAGCCCTATTTTACATCTATAATCCTAATAAATTATATTTTTTGAAGGGTTAACCCAACAACAATTAATTCCAACACATAATACTTTACCTTGAGCAATGTATGTTCCAAGAATAGGGACCTGGGACCCACTCGCCAATGGGTCCTCCCTAGGCCTTTCAAACCAAATTTAAAATATGTTTTTAGTAGTATTTTAATGTCCCCGAATTAAAATTTCAATGTTGGCTTGTAATGTTTAATTTTTGAGAAACTAAGGATAGATACTTATAAATACAAGGTTATTTTATCAATTCAAATCTAACAATTAAGAAGAAGCAAGCTAGAATTTTTATGAGACTTCACAAGAAAAAATATTATGATCAAGAGAATTCAAGAGCAGATTTATCATTGATTTATTGTTGCTATCAAGATCTCAAACATCATGTCAAAGTCTTTTGTAATCATGCATTTTTGGAATGCATTGTGAAGTGTGGTTTCAAACAATCAGAGTCGAATCCACATCCACATTGGAAGCCATTTCATGCAAGATCAAGATGAATTTAAATCCTCGAAGGTTTTATTCCAGGGCTTGGTGAGTTACAGCATAACACTTGTTCAATTTCATCCTTCTTCCATGTTTCATTATTTCCAATGGTTTAAATTACCAAATAGGACGTGGAAAACCCCATCCTATTGTTACTTCTCCTCTGGCCAGATGTGGTTTATAGGTTGAGAAAATTATTGAAGATCTATCGAGTCTACAGAAATTGGAAGCCAGTTGTAAAAAGTTATCAACATTATTTTCAATTCATGAATCTTTAGATTCTTTTGACTATCTATTTTAACAAAACCAAATCAAACAAAGCCTGGCCCGGCCTACAAAGGTCCCGAAGGCGGAACAAAACCTGCATGGACCCATTTCCTAGGCAGAATGGAGTCTAGGTAGCCTCTGCAATCACCACATTTTGGTATTTTTCACCAATAGTGTTGCTCAAGCTAATACTCTGACATTATAATCATAGAAGTCCTTAGTTCCCTCAGTGGGTGTTGAACCTAAGAGGTTGTAAGTCAGATTCTTTGTAAGTTATGTTTTCTAATGAAAGGAAAATAGGTCCATCCATACTCAAACACCATATCCCATCATTTTTTCCTATAGCTGTTTAATGTACCACCAACATTTCAACACTTGTGAAAGGATCCTTGAAGAGAGAAAACACGTAAACCATGATTTCCTTCTACAACCTCAAGGTGCTACATTGTAAACATGATCTCCCTATAGCCCCAAGTGAAGCCTCATGCTTGCCCAAATAGCGTTCCATCTGTAGATCAAACAAAACATATGAATAGCCAACATGGATGCTTGACCTCTCAAACAAGAAGATTCAGCTCAAAGTAACCATTCCCAAAATCTAGAATCAATACATAAACCATCTCCCAAATCCTCATTCAATAGACCGATAACATTTTTTTTTTTTTTTCAAAAGCGAAACATTGCATATGATGAATATGTACATACATTACATGAAAGCAATTATGCAATTACAAATTCATTCACGTCCTCTGGGGTACACAGAACAGTCATTACGAATCATAAACTTTTATCAAACGAAAGTGAATAAACAACCAAGATTACAAAATGATGACTTACAACTATTAATGATCAAAAGAGTGGAAAACAATACATCATTTTATTGCAATTCAATTTACATTTCAATAGCACAATTGTGGAGCATATTTCCATAGATACAACACATCATGGGCACAATAATACATTACATAATGCTTCCCTTATATCAACGGGAAGAGTACTTCAAGTACAAGGATGATACATCAATGAAGAATAAGGTACAAAATGAGGAATGACAGCCAACAACCAAGTGAAACTATGGAACTCTACATATGTTATACATCACAAACACATCTGCGGGCTTAATGAGTGCGTAATACGTTCCACACGACCATGTGGACCAAAAGCTACCACCCTCCGTTATACCAGGAGTTGTGAGGAAAGACCCGACCAAGACAAACCAGCCGAGAGCGATGCATGAATGACTCCAGTTCCAAGCCAAAACACATCATACATACTCTCAATATTTTTTCAAGGTGGCCCTTCCAAATACTTCCAAAGGAAAAACCAGGGATTTTACGACTCCATTATTCATTTACTCTCAACTAGAGGGTACATAAATATTTGGTTTCCCAACCATCTCAAAATATGACTTCAAAAAAGTCTTGCAAAAAGTCTCCTCGATCAAAAATTAACACAAAGGAAGACTCACATCATGGAACCACAAAAAGACTATAAATTGACTAGTGAGGAGTGAAAGAGGCATTATCATAATGAGACCTTTAACTGAATCAAGATAGCATAAACGAGTTAATACAATATCAACTACACATACCAACAGTAAACTAGCCAACAGGGCACCCACGTGAGACCTCAATATTCTCTACACACGATCCCCTAACAGGCTAATATTATGACTAATAAATATCTTAAATGAAATTGAATACACAACATGGTTTCAACAAAATCCTAACATATGGAAATATCCTCTCATAGAATAACTAAAACGGGGAACAAAATGATAAGGAACTTTAAAATCATCCGTTAATCCAACACATATCTGATAAATCAAAGTCTCCACCAAAACCAAGCAGCTCAAAGGGCACTACAATGGAATGGAATCATAAAGGAAAATCGACCTTAATAATAAATCATTCAATACATGATTATAAACATATCCATCATAAACTCTATCTATATCGCTTATTTCCTTTATGGAGTATATCACCATTGGAAGGGTAGAATATTTTATTATCATTTTTTTTTAAATTTCTAACAATTCCACTAATTAATACAACTATCAGGTAAGATTATAAAACACTAGATTTTCTTTTCTCTATTACCTATACATATTAAGGCAAGCTAACTCACATTCAAGTACAAATACATATGTAACAAATAATTATGTAATTGAGTGAGAGAATTCTATACATATTTGATTAACTATTCCAAAACGTGAAATATGTAAATATATTGATGCAACGAAGGTAAATAAATTTTCACTCTCAATTTAATTCTTTGATTTCAAAACACATTTGAGTGACAAATCATACGAAGCATCAACATAGTTAATTTACATTTTTTCTTTAAACAAAGACATTCTTTTATCTAGGGTCAATCAAATACATAGTTTAACATTTAAATTCCAATTAAATTTTCTTATAAACTCTTTTATTCCTCCTTAATAGAAGCACCATTCTTAGCCATCATTAAAATATACTATAATACCTCTATATATATACATTTTAAATTTATATTATTATTCACTACAAACATCTTATTACTAGGTCAAGAATCGGTGCCAATGTCATTATTGGTACTCACCAAAACCCATTTATGATACTCACCAAATCCTTAGCCTAAGCATTTACATAAAAGAATTGTACCAATATTGCTTGTAATATGAATAATATTCGTATAACACTTATAACATTATCATTGCAAATATAGTGGTTAAATGTACAACTAATCATATCCCGATCAAATTTTAGTACAATACTAGTTTTACTATTAAATTTATTATCCATTGTTAACACTATTGCTATGATTAAAATATCTATATTAAGATTAAGGCATTTTATGTTGCTATTAACTAATAACTTTAGCCCATACTATATATATAATATTTAAACACAAAATGTTCTTTTTATTTATTATAAAAAGAATAACTCACTTTCTTTTATAATTAACAAATTATTTCATATATATATATATATATATATATATACTTTAAGAGGACCTAAAGAAAAGAAGATAATACCTTTTTCTTTATCCAATTAATACTTGTCTTTATGAAGGAAGACTAAAAAAACAAAAGAAATGGAAATATCTTTTTAATAAAGAATAGGTATTACTAAATCTTAAGCTTTATACTTTCCATGGGAGAAGGAAAATATTCTCACGTGAGAAAGAAAGTAAGAGCCTTATAAAACTTAAAGGTAGTGAGATCACGTGGAGCCCAAAATGGGTATTTTCTTTTTTTACCGTGATTTTTATTTTAATAATCTCACTTTAAAATTCTCGCCGAACCATAACTTCCAGCTGCTGCTCATTAAACTGGAGAAGTGATAGGATGTTGCCAGCAAGGGCCCGACTTAAACGTCACACACTAAGTGTTTGACCTGCTTAGGTGGCTGTTGTGGGGCCCGCTTCACCTGTCCCGCTTCCGTTCGCCGTTCCCATTCACCGTTAGTCCCGCGCAGTTAAGTGGATGCCAGTAAATTCAATATTTTTAGACTATTCTCCCGCCCACCTGCGCGAAGAAGTTTTTGCTGATGTCAGTTAAAATCTCTGCGCTGCGCTAGCACCATTTCACCAATTTCCAACCCGATCTGTTTTCATTAGCCAAATACCACAGTTGGATGTGCTCTGGTAGACATGCATGCAAAATCAGAAAGCACATCAACTATTTGATAGGATGCCTCAAATAAATGTGGTCTCATGGAATGATTTGATTGCAGGATACGCACAAAATGCGTTTGTTGAAAAGGGTTCAGAAACTTTCTATTAAATGTAACTTGCAGGTATAAAGCCGAACTCTGCAATCTTTGCCAGCATCCTCCCTGCATGTGCTAAAATGGGAGCTCTAGAACAAGGTATGGAAATCCATCACAGGATAAAGGAATTTTGTTAGATGTCACTGCAACTACATGGTAGACATGTATGCAAAATGTGGAAGCATAGACAAGGCACGCGAACTATTTGACAAAATGCCTCCAAGAAATTTGTTCCCACGGAATGCCCTAATAGCAGAATATTCACAAAATGGATTTGTTGAAAAGGATTTAGAAACTTTCAAGCAAATTTAATTTGTAGGTGTAATGCCAGTCTCTACAACCTTTGTCAGCGTCCTCGCAGCTTGTGTCGAATGGGAGATTTGGAATGGGGTATGGACATCCATCAAAGCATAAGTTATATAAACTTTTGTAAGATTAATGAATGTTTTTTTTAATGTAGTATGAAGATTAGTATTATATAAAGCTATTGATTTTATTATAAATAAGATTTAAATCCTGTCTATGCAATATGATAAGATATTTTTGTGTATAGAACAATGTAATTATATTACAGTAAATTGTTAGATGAATGACTAGAAAGCTATTGATTTTATTATAAATAAGATTTTAATATTGTTTATGTAATATGAATAAAAATTTGTGTTTATATAATTAACAATAAGTAATTTGCAAGAATATAATAAAGAACCTTACTACCTAAGATTAAATTTGTGTATATATAACATAAAATGTAATAGTTTAACTTATGAAAATGTAATAAGTGAAATAAATATTACGATAAATTCTTAGATGAAACTGTACAAAGGTATTGATTTTATTATAAATTAGATTTGAATGTTGTTAATGAATTACGAATGAATTTTTTTTGTGTATATATTTTAAACAAAAAAATAATTTGAAAAGATATAAAGAATTTTATTAGGTAAGATAAAATGTAGGTACAGTAAAATAATCAACATGTTTGTAGCACTTTGCATCTAAACATTAAATTATTATAATAATCTATAGTAAAATATTCTTATAATGTTTGTAACAATGCTTGAAGCATTAAGTATACATGGAGGCATGTAGACATTCAGCGACGTGCACAGAATGCACAGGAGAGTGAAAAGCATTGTTGGCACCTGAGCAAGCCTGAAAGCGTGATGAGACTGAAATTGCATTTGCAGTATTAAATGAAAGAAAACAAGATAAATAAACTAGTTAGTATGAATGCATATATGAAAGGAAAGCATTAAAATATCGATCCATGTAAAGACATATGCATGCACGGATGTGTACATGTGTCCATTTAACTTGGTATGTTAAGAAGAATCTATATATGCATGCGTCCATAAAGTTAGAAATGTTAGAAACAAGTTGCAACATAAACAGGAACTAGAAAAACATTACTGATTGAAACAAAGCAGCAATACATTAGTGTTTGTGGAACAAGTTTATAAAGTATATCTAATAATGCATTTGGATGCATGGATACATGTAAATATTTGTGAAATCTGAATATACATTATAGCCTTGGAGGAATTGTCATATGTGCTTTTAGGAATCTGTAAGAAACAGGATTTAGAAAAGACGTTTTGAAAAGAACTCTTGAATACAACTGTATTTTAACAATGAGACTCAATTTGCATTTGCAGTATTAAATGAAAGAAGACAGGGAAAATTAACTATTTATTAGCAATGCATATATCGAAGGAATGCATAAATGTATGGATGAAGGTAAACATAAATGCATCCATCTATGTGTACATGTGTCCATGCAAGTTGGTAAGTAAACAAGAATGTATATATGCCTATGTGCACAAAGCTAGAAAATGTAGAAACAATTTGCATTTGACAGATATAAAAAGAACATTTATGATCGAAACAAAAGAATCATACATTATTGTTTTTTGACCAAGTGTATTAAGGATATCCAACAATGCATTTGAATGCATGGATATATGCAAATATTTATGAAAACTGACTATACATTTTAGCCTCCAAGAAACTGTGATATGTGCTCTTAGTTATCTGCAATAAACAGGATATAGTATAAAACGTTTTCAAAGGAAGTCCTGAATACAACTCTATGTTGTCATAGTTATTTTCAAAGCCCTCAGTGTTTAATTGCATAACCTTGATATTTTTTTCAATTTTTCCTTTGGTATGGTGTGAATTTTGTTCTAATGGATGAAGGTATATTTGAGCTATAGATAGATAAAGATATGTAAGGGTGGTAAAGAAGTATGAGTGATGTAAGTGCAACAAAGAGAAGGAATTGAGAGAATGATGTAATGCAAGTAAGGTATATGAATGCCTTATGGAAAGTATTAGATATGGGAAGGAACGATATGTGAAATTGGATGTGAGAATGAATGGAATGTAAATTATATGAATTTATCATCTTCGAGTTATACGCTTAAAATTAAATGCAAGATATAAAAATTTGAATGAGTGAGCTAGGATTGAGAAAAAAAAGGAATGCAAGACATTGGTGTGATGCAAGAGAAGCATATAAATGTATTTTGAAATGTATTTGATTTGAGAAGAAATGATGTGCACGGGTGGAAATGGAAATGAGTGGATTCGATAGGGTATGAAGTGAACTTTTGTTCCAAGAAAGGGTGGAAGAATGTCTATTTTGTTATTGGTTATGCTTTTTAAAATCATCATAGGGCTGAGTGTCTCAATACAAATACAAAAGAAAGACTGGTGTCTCATTTCTCACTCTCCTTTGGACTAAACAAAGTTCCAAGATCCTTGAGCTTCCTTGAAATGTGACAAGAGATGAATAGATATAAAAATATAATGATATTTAAGGATGCAAGAGTGAAAAGAGAAACACCAATGAACATTAGTACCTTTACATGGGTGCATGTCTACATTTGCAATAACAAATTTCCTTTTTGACCTTATCGAGGAAGCAAAAATGTATTATTATTTTGTTTGAAGTATTGAATGCAAATAATCTTAAACATTTGTAACAATGCTTGAGGTATGCATGTATACATGTATCCATGTGCACACAATGCAAAGAGTGAAAAGCATACATGACATGTGAACGAGAAATTTGAATGGAAAATAGTAAAATCAAGTAGAAATACAAATCTGTGAAAGCATAGTGATGCTCAAGTAGCATTTGCAGTAGCAAGCGAAAGGAAAACAGGGAAAACAAATTATATACCAGCAAAGCATATATCGAAGGAATGCATAAATATATGGATCCATGTAAACATTTGTGCATGGATGGATGTATAGATGTGTCCATGTAATTTGGTACACAAAGAACAATCTATAAATGCATGTGTGCATTGTGGAGCATCAAATTTGGACACTTGAATTTATCCAAATTTATCATTTTTCTGTACAAGCATACTCTTATGCGGGTTAATTAAGAGGTGATATTACTATTGACATTAATATCTTTAATTTTGCCCAAATCCCTAGGTATTTAATTAATATTAAATACCTTACCCTCATAATCCTCTTTTCATCAAATAAATTAAATAAATATTACATTTATTTAATTCCTCACATGTCATTTTCATCTAATCCTAATCCATTTCCTAATCTCTTCATTAAGGATGTGCACATACCCACAATCTTGATTAGGATGTGTCCATCCTCAACTTTGCAAGTTTGGCTTTTAATCTATTAACCTAATTATCCTCTAATTGCGATTAGTCAAAACCTAATTATTTTTAACCCAGTCCTTTCTCCCCATCCCCGAGGAATTTTTAATTCCTTTTATTCACCCTAGGCTCCTCTCTTCCCCATATGAATTTTTAATTCACTTTTATTCCTCCTAGAATCCCCTTTTTCCCAGCCATCTTCACGAACCTTTGACTTGTCACATCAAGTGCATGATAAATTCCACCTTTTAAGGAACCGTCGCCCCATCCACCGATTCATCCAATCATTGTGAATTTTTTAATTTTTTATTCACCAAGATTCTTCCCATCTCCCAATGTACTTTTAAGTTACTTGTGCCACTCCCATCGTATTTACCTCTCTTCCACATCACCTACACATCATCCTACCTTTATCCACTTCACAATCCACATGTCAAGATGTGAGGGCTTGTGAGTTCTCAACTCACCTTAGCCCTTCATCTTGACCTTGTTGGATCAATCTCAACCATTGAATTCTCTAGAGAATTCAAGTTCTCCTATAAATACCCCCTCCTCAAGGGCATTTTCAACACTTAGCCATTTTACAACTACATGCTGCCAATTTGTATTCTCAAGCATCTACCATCATCTAGCCATCAATTGTAATTATTTTGCATAAGTTGATCTTGCATTTTAGTCACTCAAGAAGTCATCTAAGGAGCACACAAAATCATCCCAAGCAAGGGCCAATCAAGGAGTCTTCGACAGCAAGGAAGGTGAAATCATTTGCATCTCGTTTTATCCATTTTCCTTCTTGTTTTATCACTCTTTTGGTTAATCTTGAGGTGTCCTTAATCTTTTATCATTCACATTTTTAGTTATTTTGCACACTAGAGTAGGGTAAAACATTAAGGTACACATGCATAAAGCGAGAAATTCCAGGGACAATTTGCATTTGAAACATATACAATATTGTTTTTGAACAACTGTATAAAGGATACCTAATGATGAATATGAATGTATGGAAACATGTAAATATTTGTTAAATCTGATTACACATTATAGGCTTGAAGAGAATTGTTATCGCTTTTAGGGATGCGTAATAAACAAGGTTTAGAAAGACATTATGAAAATATCTTAGATACAACTATATGTTATAAGTGTCATTTTTGACCCTCGGTGTTTATTTACATAACCTTGATATTTTCTTCATCTTTTTCTTTGTTTGGTATGGTGTGGTGCATTGTGATGGATGAAGGTATATTTGAGGATGTAAAATAGATAAATATATGAATGTTAAAATAATAAGAGTTATCACGAGGTGGAACAAAAGAGTAGGTGAGAAAAAGATACAAAATAAAGGTGTATGAATAAGTTATGAAAAGTATTATTTGACAGGAGGCAGGAACATGGGATGGTGGATATGAGAATAGTCACGAATGTAAATGGTATTAATTTGCTCGTTTACAAGTTATATGCCTAATTAATGCAAAAATGAAAATTTCAATGAAATTTTAGTTGAGTGAAAAAAGGCATAACTAACACATTGGTATGGGGCAACAAAAGCAAATAATTGGATTTTGGAATATATTTGATTTGAGAAGAAAGGACGTGCAAGGGTGGAAATGGAAATAAATGGAATCAATAGGGTATGAAGTGATTATTTCTTGCAACAAGGGGTGGAAGAATGTCTAGTTTGGTATTGGTTATGCTTTTAAAAATCATCATAGGGTTGAGTCCATCAATATAAACACAGAAAAAAGGCCCATGTTGCATTTCTCACTCTCCTTCATACTGAACAAGGTACTGAGATCCTTGAGCTTCCTCGAAATGCAATAATAGAAAAGTGGATATAAAAATATAATGATATTTATGGATAGAAGAGTCAAAACAAAAGACAAAGTGGAAGTTCTTATGCATATACTATGGAAAAAATAAATATGGAAGAACATAAAATAGAGAACATGTAAATGTTGATGGAGTGGAGAACATTAAATACATGGAGAGAGAAATACGTAGAGCTAATCACAGATATATGCATGGATGCATCAACAGACACATGTATACACAGAAAACAAAACTACATGGAGAGATAGAGATATGAACACATGTATACATGGATGTATGCATATTTGGATATAGGTACAAATGTGTATGTTACATGGAAGGATGTATTCATATACATATGCAAATATGGATGAAGGCATATATGCATATATGCATGTATGGACAATATGCATAAATGTATGTCAACATATAACTTTTAATTTTGTTATATTGGAAAACTAGCACTATTCTGATAAATCAATATTGGAAAATTAGCATTTAGTTGTTTCTATTTATCTAAATAGCTTTATAAATTATTGTTGTTATTGAAAATTAGTGAAAAGCGATCGCATAGATTGATTAAATAAATTTAAGCAAAGGCATAGTTTATAAAACTGGCGAGTAGAGATACATAATCCTTGAATGAAATTAAATGCATTGAAATATCAAGAAAATGTGAACACATGGAGAGGTCAAAATAATTGAAGCAAATGCATTAAATGGCATGTGGCTGGTGGGGAAGGCACTGGAATTGCTTGACGGTCATGGGTGGCTAGGATACTTTGGCCATTAGGGGCCATTTGGCCAAAGACAAATGCATGGATGCATGAGTCCACACATGCATGTATACATGTATCCATTGAAAATATCGATAGATACATATATAGATGGATGTGTGTATGCAATTCATAGGTGCATATATGCATAAATCAATGTATACATGCACCCATAGATACAGTCATACATATATAGACAGATGCATGTAGAGATGGCAAGATATGCATAAATCGTTATATGCATGGTTGTATCTATGGATACATAGATACATAATGAAATGGAGAAAAAGACACATTTATATATGCATTTACTTTGGGAGTTTGATTGTGAATCCATATGCATATTTTGATTAAAACTAGTGGCTGAAGGTGCATAGTTCATTCAGACAAAATTAATGCATTGAATGGCATCTGACCAAAGGGGAGACTGTTTGTATTGCTAAGCAGTCTTTGAATATATAACAATTAAAAGAGATAAGTAAGTATAAGTATCCTTGGGGACATTCCACATTTTGACCTTTCAATCAAAGTTAATTAACAAAGTAGCAGTGAGACCTACAAAAACTTCAAGGACTATGCTGATAGAAAACCATATTTTGAACAATGGCTAAACAATCTGTTGAAATTGCTCTAGAAACTTTGAAGCAAATGCATTTTTGCTTCTGTTTATTTTCATTGTACATTTTAAATGAAAGTCGGGTTTTGCATTGTTACAATGTATTTGTATACTTTGATTATAAAATCATAGTTTAGATCATTTTAAGTGTTATCCATTCGAATCTTTTCTTGAAATACGAAGGATTCATCTGAGTCTTGGAGGCAATGCACAGCTGTCCTATAAAGAGAGCTTTGGAACCAATGAGTTGTCATATATACATAGGTGCATGAGTCCATAGATGCATATATACATGTATCCATGCAAGTTATTGATAGATGCATATATACATGGATGTGTGTATGCAATTCATAGGTGCATATATACATAAATCAAGGTATACATGTACCCATAGATACAGCCATACATATATAGACAGATGCATAAAGAGATAACAAGATATATGCACAAATCGATATATGCATGATTGCACCTATGGATACATAGATACATTATGAAATGAAGAAAAAGACACATTTATATATGCATTTATTTTGAGAGTTTGATTCTGGATCCATATGCATACTTCGATTAAAACTAGTGGCTGAAAGTACACAATTCATTGATACAAAATTAATGCATTGAATTGCATCTGACTAAAGGGGAGGCTGTTTGGATTGCTAATTAGTCTTTGAATATATAACAATTAAAAGAGATAAATAAGTATAATTATCCTTGGGAACATTTCACATTTTGACTTTTCAATGAGAATGAATTAACAAAGTAGCATTCAGACCTAAAGAAGGTTCAAGGACTATGCTGATAGAAAACTATATTTTGGACAATGGCTAGACAATCTGTTGAAATTGCTTTAAAAACTTTGAAGCAATGCATTTTTTGTTCTGTTTATTTTCATTGTACATGTTAAATGGAAGTTGGGTTTCGGATTGCTGCAATGCATTTAGATACTTTGATTATAAAATCATAGTTTAGATCATTTTTAGTGTTATCCAATTGAATCTTCTCTTGAAATACCAAGGATTCATCTAAGTCTTGGAGGCAATGCACAACTGTGCTATAAAGAGAGCTTTGGAAGGAATGAGCAAGTGAGCCACAATTTTTTTTTGCTCACATTGCTAATCTCACTATGTGCTTTAAACCTCTAAAGTAAAAGAAAACTGAGGAAAGAAAGTATTTATTGCCTCAAGTAACTGGTTTCTGGTTCTGGATACTGTAATTATTGTACTCATAGGCACACAGGCAAAGTATGGAACCATATAGAAAGCAAGTGAACTCTTTAATAATCCCATGAAACATAGTCTCTGTATGCATCCATGTATAGAGGTTTGCATGTGTATATGTGTACATGTAATTATGTATATATGTTAGATAGTATGTATTTGTGCATAGGTGCGTAAGGATGGTATGTATCTCTAGAATTTAGATTGCATAGGTAACATGTAGTTCATAGTCATCTAGTTAGAGTAATATGATGACTTTGTGCATATTGGTATTTAATTCTGGAAGTTGATGTTTCCAAAGTTGTTTTTTTTTAATTTGGAAAGTAGTATTTAGCTGTTTTCTTGATTGTGTTTCAAAGTGAATGCATTAAACAAAATGTGGATCTATCATGTAATATAGATCTATGTGACTAGGCATGCATTGTGACTACTTTGAGTGTTTGATTTTTTGTTATCCTGGAGATCTGTGTAGTCACAGGAGATGATGTTGTTGTAGAGTCAAGACTTGGAATCAAGGTACTTGATACATGTATCCATAGATACATGGATGTGGACATCTATCATGGTATCCTTAGATGCATAGATACATGTATCTATGGATAGATGTATTCATAGGTACATTGACACATATATGGATAGATGCCTATATACATTTGCACATAGAAAGAGATACATATATGTGTGGATGCATCAACAGGTAGAAGAATACATAGAAACATAGTTGCATGGATAGATAGATAGATAGATGCATAGCTAGATACATAAATGCTTAAATATACATGTATGGAAATATCCATGGATTGCATATGAAGTTGCATAGATACATATATCCATGGCTACATGTGCACATAGATACATGTATTGCAGTACACATGGATGCATATTGAAGTGTATCTACGAGCAAGATGCATGGTTGCATGTGAGGCTTGTAAAGTTTGTATTTTTTTTATTACTGCAAAGCGGTCTCATAAAGAGAGGTTTGGAATGAAAATTATGTCAACATGTGTGGTAATGAGAGTTTTTTCCTTGAACCTTGTTATATATTCAAAGAGTAACTAGCAATGCAAATAGCGTTTCCTTTAGCCAGATGCCATTCAATGCATTGAGCTTGCATCAGTGGATTATGCACCTTCAGCCACTAGTTTGAATCAAAGTATGCATATGGATTCAGAATCAAAAGCTCCTTCCTATGAACGTATTTTTAATTTGCTTACGCATTTGCTCAGAATGCTTTTAACTGGCAACATTGGCCAATCACATTTTCCCATTGAGCATATTACTTTTTTTTTTTTGTACAGTTTGCATTTGGAGAGCTATTTTATATATTGGAAAATTAGCATCTATCTATTTTTCTATTCGTCCAAGTAGCTTTATAAATCATTTTCATTTTAAAAATTCAAGAAAATGCGAATGCATAAATTGATTAAATAAATTTAAGCAAAGGCATAGTTTAAAAGTTGGTGGCTAGAGGTACGTAATCCATGAATGCAGATTAAATGCATTAAAATATCAGGAAAATGTAAGCGCAATGCATGAATGCAAATTAAATGCATTAAATGACATCTGGCTGGAGGTGAACGCGCTGGAGTGGCTTGGTGAACATGCATGGACAGGGTACTTTGGTCATTTAATATAGAGTTAAGCCACTTGCTATGCATCTTTATTACTTTGTGTGTGTTGTTTTTGTGTTCTATAAGCCTGTGTTGTAAAAACCTAGATTCTACAATTGCTTTGAGCTTTTTTGCTATGATGAAAGCATATAGGATAAAGGAATTTTGTGACCTGTTATAGTTAATGTGCTGATAGGAACATATGCAAAATATGGAAACATATAGAAGGGAAGCGAATTGTTCAAAAAAACTTGTCAAAGAAATGTGGTCCCATGGAATGCAACAAGTGTTCACAATGGACACTTTGGTTTTTGCGTGTTAAGTTTGTCGGATAATGCAATTTGGCATGAACAATGTTGTAGCCATCACATGAACAATAGAACTATTCAACACTGAACTCTATGCTTGTAACAATTATTGGAAAAGCTGTAAATGCCATAGATGAAATAATATGAATAAAATTCTAGTTTCTGGTATTCTTGAAATGCAATGAAAAAGTTGCTATAACGACATAAGACAAGGTTGTGTAACATACTGCCATTCCTGTATCTAATTTCTTTGAACACAAATGCTTTACACACTTGATTGCAATAGTAACATGTCTACGAAAATGGGACAATAGGGATCATAAAACAGTAGTTTTTAGTGTGAGTATATATGTATCCTGATACACATAAGCTTATCTGGCATGCATGAAAAACAACTGCTATGTACAGTGAAACAATTAATTAGTGTTACTATATGCATTATCCATATAACATTATAAACTGGTACAAGGCTAGAGTGACAGATCCATAAATACATGGATGCATGTATACGCATAGATGAATACATGGACACATGAATATGTGCATATGTGCATATGGACATAGAAGCATATATACATGTCAATACGCATATATGCAGCGAAAGCAACATACGGATTTGTGTATACAGGAGTGTACTCTATACATTAGGATGCATGATGGAAAAGTGACTATAAAGTACAATGCATAAAAGCAGGGGCGAGACTTGGTTGCAGTAAGAGCATAAAAAAATGAAAAAAGCCAAAGGAAAATAACCATTTATTGTCTCAAGTAACTTGTTAATGGGTCTAGAGTGTACAACCATAACAACTTCTAATTGGTGACCATAAATTCTTGAAAGCGTAAGAATCAGAAAGCAAATATTGGAAAAGCTAGGAAGGACATAATGCAAAAGGGAACATTTAAACTATATAGTTTGAATGACATTATGCATAGAAGGATAATAATTATTGAACATATATGTCAGATGTACATAGAGAACCATTGTCTTCATAGGTGCAAAAACAAAATTAGAGTTTTAGATGTCCATATTGTAGAAGACTTTAACATAGTAACCTATAGAAGTGTCTAAATGTATAATATCAATAGAGTATTTTAAAACCAAAGATGTCTTTAACATGTGAGAAGCAGTGAAATGTCTTGGAGCATGGAAAGGTGAAAAAGTAAAAGTCTGAACAATATAAATCCATGGTCCTCTATTCCTAGTTTCCTATAAAGCCAACAAAATGCTATGTATTAGAAACATAGTTTGTATGGATAGTGATTTGAGGTACTGGTTCAAAAGAAAAAAAGTTTACATATGAATGACTTTATTACCTTTTGGCGGTGTTTCCTGTCTATTTGTCAATGCAAATGGCGTCGACAATGGCATTGTTTTGGTCAAGGCTAAAATGTCCTTCAGCACTGAAGTCCCGTAGGATGAATATCACTGCTGACTTGTCCTTAATATAGTCTTCATAGCTGAGCCTTTGTAGTGTGGGAAATAGACGGTGCATGGTGGCCTGGTCAATTGAAGACTAAATTGTTTGATTGTCATAAGTTGTTATGGTGGTTTTAAGTTGTAAACAGAATGTATAATTGACTTGCTAGTTGCACTATTTGTAGTGAGCAGTTTTTTCTTGGAGTGTGCCATAAGCAGCAAATTTGAATTTGCATTTTGGGCAACATGCATGAAATGGATTGGAAAATGCATTTGTTGCTTTTACAGTACCAGAAACCTATAGAATATGGTTCAAAATTGTTAGAGGAGACAAAAATACAAGTTTGGATGCACTAGATTTAAAAAAAAAGAATGTTGTTACCTTGAAAGTTGAATGTAGTAGGCTATTGAGTTTTTCCAAGCTTCTTTTGTCATTCAAGGTACAGATGAATGTTGATCAACATGTGTGAAATGTGTTCTTTTGATCTGTTTTTCTTACAACATTCTTGAAAAGCATTGTAGGTGTTTTATTTGTATGCAACTGGTCTTTGAGTGCAAAGTATTGTTGCTCATATGTTGACCGTAATAGCAACTGCAATTCAATGAGAGGATTAGATTTTGTTCCAGAAATTGTTATAGAGACGACTGTAGAACATTTAAAGCTTGAAACTAAAATAAAAGGTAAAAGTTCTGTAGACCGAAGTACCTGTGCCCTGTCTATGTCAGTGTGGCCATCTTTGATGTCAATTGCAAATTGGGCACCCATTTTTCTGGCACCAACTACCAGCGCAGCTATTGTGCCAGCTGGGTACTCATTTACAGTTGCTAGCAATTGGCTGATAGTTGTACTTGGGATGAATTTGTACTCTTGACAGAGGCAGGGGATGTTTTCAGTGCTGCTTATGTCGGTTAAAATAAAAATGCAATCACAGTCACCTCTGTCATAATCTGTCCTAGGTGCAACTTGGAAATCTGAGATTGAAATAGCTGATCCCGGGACTATTTTAGGCTCATGTTGATACACAAGGTTTCCACTAACATTTAACATGATTGTCATTTCTACTTTGTGATCTGTCAAATCAACACGTAGCATTTCCCATGTTTTGTTGGCCTTATCCAATGTTTCTTTGTAGACAACAAGGACATCACCCTGGAAGGTGTCTCCAACTCTTCTTGCATTTAGCTATTCGATTGAAACAATTCTAGGTTTCTTGACTCTTGTCCTACAAGGAACAAGGATAATGTCAATAAAATGCTAATTTTATATTAGCAACTTGGGAAAATGATGGTTCATTGTAGAACGAAGTACTTTACCATTGTGCTGACTCTTCTTGTGCAATTTGCACCTGTTTGGCTTGTCTTTTTGATACATCTTTTGGTGTCCTGCAAAGAATTGGAACAATGTTATTTGAATATTTGTGATTTGGGCGAATGAGAATGAAGGAATAATACTATGAGCACTTTACTGTTGTATGGATTCTTCTTGTGTGGTTTGTAATTGCTTTGACTGTCTTTTAGTTTCATCCATAGATCTCCTACAAATAATGGATATAGCATTGGAAAAGACATTGCAATGCATAAAGGTGATATAAGGCTATAAGTTCTATAAAGTTGAATTTGTCTATTGTGCAACATGCAATTTTAGGAAAATTGGATTGTGATCAGTTCAATATGCTTCTGATATATAGGTAGAGCATATATTTGTAGCCATGTTGGACCAAACGTGATCAATGACTGAGTTGCCTATGCTGTGTTGTTGATTCAACATAAATTGTATGTTAATCTGGTGCATATAACTGTGAAGCATTTTTTTGCTTCTGCTTTCTGAAGACATGTCGACATTAAAATCGCCTAAAATGTACAACATGTTTTCTGAATTTGTGGACCCAATAATTATTTGCAAGATTGCAATTACTTCATCTATGGCAGTTGCAGGTCTTGCATAAATATTACAAACATTGAGTTCATTGTTAGATAGCATTACTGTCAATGTGTTAGCTTCAATATTTGAAGTTTCATGTTGTGTTGTTTTTGACAAGAGCAAATGTTTCCTGGTTAAAGTTGCTATGCCATGTATGTTATGCACGGAGAAGCTATCAAAATTCTGCAGCAAGGTATTTAGCTCAAAGGGATGCATATGTGTTTCTTGGAGACACAAGATATCAGATTGCATTATGCCATAGTCATTGACAATGTCTTCTGCATGTGCTTTTAAGCTACGAGTGTTCAATGTACATAGGAGCAAATGTGATTTTTTTTTTGAACATGTGTTTAGATTATCAAGTTGCCATTGTGCACATGTCTAAAGACGAGACATTTCTATTTGTATTTTGTCTTTAACTTTGAAGTTTTTTGTGGTTAAAGGTTGTAACAGGAATAATGATTCTACTGATTTTGTTCATGACAGAGCTATATAGGTTAGTCCATGTTGTCTAACGCCTGTGGGATCAAAAGCCAAGGCCTCCATTGTTAATCCTTGGGATCGATGAATGGTTCGTGCACATGCTACTTGTACTGGGAATTGTTTTCTAGTTGTAATTTTCTTGTTTATTGTTATTTTCTGAATTGGCCTAGCAATGCGTTGTATAGGCACCCAGTCTTTGTCAATGATAGTAGAATAGCAATGTGCTAGTTTTGTGCGCTGGTGATGTCCAATTGATGGGTCATTAAATTTAATCCAAACAATATCAATATTGTTTTTGTGATGTATATGCTTTAAAATTCCATTTGAACCATTGACGAGGCCATCTTGAACATTGTAATTGCCTGCATAAAGCTCAACAAGAATGTTTGGTTTCAAGCATATTTGTGATGGGAGTGTCGTTGTGTGACTGTACACTCGTATTGCATTAAGGTCCTTGTGAACTTCATCTATTGCATCTAGTACAATTATTTGGGTTGGAATGATTGATAGCATTTTGTTGTTATGTGCTTGAACGTCTATTCTCCTATAGAAAAGGTGTGGAAGCAATGGATCTAATGGTACAAGACGAAAGCAAATTTTGTTGATATAGTCTATGTCATGAGTTGTCTGAATGCCTACTCGTAGTCTATTAAGGATTGAAATAAATATTTCATCTTTTTGTCTCATGGTAGTCACCAATGAATAGCATTTTATGTGGTCTTTCCAGAAACTATAAGGCATTAATTCAATTGGAGTAGGCCTATTTTCAAAAACCACAGAGTCAAGGACAGGTTGTGCCTGGTAAAGGTCACCACAAAATATGGTATCAAGGTTTCCAAAGTATGTTGTAGGCATTTGCATTATGTCTCATAGTCTTCTATCAATATACTGTAGAAATGTTGAGCCAACTAATGATATCTCGTCTATAAGAAGTATGCGCAATTGATCATAGTGCTTTGACATAGTGTCAAGTACTTTAGTGTTCAGTGGCAGGAATTTTGATGTATTAAAAGGTATGTGAAATGTCGAATGTAATGTGAATCCCCCTATGTTATATGCTGCTTTACCTGTATATGCAATTAATAAGCCCTTGGGTTTGTCTGGATTATTGTCAACAAAATTGCTATACATGCGAATGAGAGCTTGGTAGATGGATTTTGCTGTAAAAGTCTTTCCTGTTCCAGCTCCCCCAATCAAAAACAAGTGCAATGGCTTTTGTGGATTTTTCATCTTTTTTATGAGAACATCCTTAACAGTTGCTTGTTGTTCTTTATTTAACATTCGTCTTAACTTGTAGTATTCATTGTTATCTATAATCTGTGGGTGCTTTGTAATTTCAAATCCATTGGAGTATGTGGTATTTGGGTTAGAATGACCTATGTTTGGAACGTCTATTTGAATGTCATATAGTTCTTTCTGGGAAAGCTTTGCTTGCATTGGCAAGTCAATGAGCTTTTCATCTTCAAGAGACTGAAGATCATTTATAGCTTTGTCAATGTCACCCCATGCGGAGTTTGTGCTGTGGATGAACTTTGCACTATTTGTTTGAATGGTTTGTTCATGGTACATGTATGCATGTTCCCAAGAGTCAAAGTTTTGTTTGAGTGTATGCTCATTAATGGTAAATGGAACATAGAGAACCAATTGCTCTCTACAATGATTCTCTATATCAAAGTGTTTGTTGAAATTGATAAACCGTACCACATTTGGTTTGGCCTTTGGCTCAATTGTAGCATCGTATTTGTTGTATCTTGAAACAAATTCTGCAAGACATATGTCCACCATTGTTTCAGGGCATTTTAAATAGTAGTCTATAATAGATTTTGCAAGAACGTTTTCTGATTCATCTGGCTCATTGCTCAATTATTTAACAGATTTGAGTATAAATGTGCGATCATTGTCAGATCGCGTATCAATGAATATACATTTTCTTGAATTGTAATTTAATGGCAATGATAGAACAATATGTGCAGCTTGTTGTGATGACATTTGTTGCAAGTTAAGCATGGCATTTCCAAGTTTACTTACCATTCGTATTGCATCAATATTATCTTGCTTGTGGTCTATACGTATTCTTTTGAATGCATATGTCATTGACTTGTCTACTTTTGCAATATATGAGCTATAGTACATAGCAGCATCATATGCATTTAGGACAAATTGTGCATCTGTATTAGCCTTCCAATGATCTGGAATTTTCCTTGAAAAACTATTGTTCCATATTTGTGATGGTTTTCTTTGTAAGAAAAGTGTAGCCTTGTTTAATGTTGAGCTCAAAGCTTCAATGTATTCATTGTCACTTAAGTTTAATTCTTTTAAGAACATTTGAAAAGTGAATGTTTCGTCATAGTTTGCTTTTTGGAGTTTTGAAAAGATATAAGTGGCATTTGCAGTCATTGCTTCAGTCTTTTGGAGTATTGGTAAAAGTATAGTTGACTTTTGCATTGGTGGGAAAGGGAAATTGTACCTACAAAGTTGTTTTCTTGATCTCTTGCATTTCTTTGTATGATGGTGTTTGTGTAGCATTGCCAAAGGAGGTTCCAAATTTTCAGTGCTACAGGTAATATACTTATCAACAAAAGCTATGACGTCTGTGTTGTTATTTTCTGTGTAGATTGGTGCATTTTTAACCCATATGAAGAAATGATCATGTTCATTTCCTCGATTTTGGAACTCAGTGACTGAGAAGTAATCAATGACATTTCCAAAGAAAGAGTCATCTGTAAGTATCAATTTTTTTATTGCATTGATTCTATGTTTATAGTAACGTGCACAAGTGATAGGATCTTTCTTGATTAGTTAAAATTTGTCAATGTGTGTTGGGTGATTAGATTCTTGGTAGTTTTGTGCTGATTGGTGTAGATTGTGCAGCTCTTGTAATGTTTGAATTAGTGGATCCCAATTTTGCTCAGCACTAGTGAAAGTGATGAAAAATGTCGGTGGTCCTAGTTGTCTAATCATAGCAAATACATTTTTCTTAAGTTGTTGTGAATAGTCTGGAGAGATTCTTATTCTTTTGAAATCAACGTATCCAATATCTGATTTTAGAATTTTTTCTAGGTTTGGTTTGTGTTTAACGTCTTTCACAAATAGCTTTCACCCTTTTAACTAGCCCTTGCAGATTCTTATTGTCATTATAGATAGTACTTGTTGTATTAGTACCTTTATAGCTTTGAAAAAAATGTTTGTTGTATGATATGCAAATTGTCTTTGTGACTATAAGAGCTCCTAGCGTACTATTTTCTGATACGTAAAGTTTTCTACAATGTCATTATCACATGGTTTGCCAAAGAATAAAGTTGGGAAATTCATTTCTTCAGCATAGATGTCCTTAAATATTCCAATTGGATACTTGTGCTCTACAGGTGCAATTTCAATAATCTTGTCTTCCATGTTATGGATACTTCTAGACTCAGTGAATCCATGTATCAATGTTTCTGATGGGTTTTCATTTCCATTTCACTGTTTGATTCTGTTTCACTTGTATTTTGTGGACTATTGTCTTCGTTTTCTTCAGTGCATTGGAGAACTTCTTGCCAATCTTGGTTTATGTGGACTTTGTGCATTTTGTATAATGGTGTCCTTGTTAATTGAGTCAAAGCTTGCATGATGACATTTGGGCGCACCATGCCTTTTTGAAATGCATTTTTGTATTTTAAGCATCTTTTCAATGAAACAACAATTGTTTGTGTGTTGTTAATTGATTGTGGTAATGCTCTCTGTACAATGTTAATGTCAACAGGGACATTTATAATAGAACCTGTTAGGCCTATTTGAGACCTTTTGAACCCTAGTTCCCAAATCTGTGCAAATGAAATTCTAAGTGAAACAAGTCGTTCTTCTAGATGAGTTAAATTTTGCACATAGCACAATGGTCTGTTAGTTCTTATTTTCTGTGGCGTAGCATACTTTGGAATAGTGGACTGTTTCAATGCAAAGTAGCATACATTGCATATGAGATCTGTGAATGGTAAGGAATCTGATTGTAGTAGCTTATAGTATAGCTGTTTTTGTTTTTCTTTGAAAATCCTTCAATGTCCTTGTTGAAACAGAGCACTTGGCAAATTGCACATGGGTGTTTTGGTGTATCCTGTATTGTTGTTTTATAAATTTCTATTGGTGTCAATGTTTTTTTTTTCTTTGGGCTGCTAGGTACACTTTCTTTTTGTTTTTATTTTCTAATCAAGTTCTTCAGGTGATTAAGTCTTATTGTTGATTTATGTTTTAAATTGTCTGCTTTGACAAATGGTATCAAATTTTCCTTGTTTTTAGGCAAAGCATGTGGCTTAGTCAAGTAAGTATTTTTGTATTGTGGCCGATTTCTGATCAACTTTTTGAGTCGGAGTAAGCTTGTAGAGCATGGGCGAGTTAGATTTTGGGCGTTCATTCTTAGAAGTAGCTCAAAATGTCCAGCCAAAGGGTTTGTATCATGGAACAGTATAGAGACTGATTTTGTATATCCAGAATCATTGAAATCTAAGTACTTCCTTGATGTTGTCAATGACCAAAGGCTTATCTGTATTTTTAACCATTTGGATATCCAGTGAATGCAAAACAAGTCACCCCACAATCCACATTTTCTATGGTCTATGCATGGGCTTACAGACAATCGCATCTTGCGGAAGTATGTTTCTTGATCATGTACTTTGTGCAATGTATATAGAGTACCAGGATTTAGTTCATTGTTGTATGATTTAATTGCTTCTTTGTCCTTTTTTTCAAAGCAAGCTAGGAAATAATCTATAGCTCCATTGCGTAATTGAGTTGAGGTGTACTGGTTGTTAAGTAGCACTTGAAGTGAATCAAACAAACAATCGCCAACATTGTATGCAAATGTGCTTAATCTACAAAGGCCTTCAGATCTAAGGACATCGTCAATGTTTGATATTTGAGGATACTTTGGGCACAATTTTTTTATTTCATGTGAACTTATGGGCTGTTTTGAAGTTATGTTTTGTGTTTCAATTTCTAACAATGGTTCAAAGTGTCCACTTAAAGAATTCATGTCATGAAATAGTATAGAGACTGATTCTTTGTAATCAGAACTATTAAACTGTAAGTACCTTCTTGCTGTTGTTCTTGACCAAAGGGATATTTGTATATTCAACCATTTGGATATCCAGTGAATGCAAAATAGGTCACCCCACAATCCACTTTCTATGCAATCCGCTTGTGGCTTTGCAGATAATCGCATTCTGCGGAAATATGTTTGTGGATCATGTACTTTGTGCAATGTATATAGAGTATCAGGGTCTAGTTCATAGTTGTATGATTTTATTGCTTCTTTGTCCTTGTTTTGAAGGAAATTCAAGAAATAATCTATAGCTCCATTTCGTAATTGAATTGATGTGTAACGATTGTTAAGCAATAGCTATAATGAGTCAAACAAACAATCACCAACATTGTATGCAAAAGAACTCAATCTACAAAGTCCCTCGCTCTTAAGCACGTAGTCAATGTTTGATATTTGGGGATGCTTTGTTAATTCATAGGTGTCAACGTCTATCATTTTCTTTTTTTTTTCGTGTAACCTAATGTATTTTGGAATAGCAAATGTTGGATATGAATAGCATCAAACACTAGTATCTAGATTACAAAATCTATAATTGTTAACATCGTCGCCTATGTGCTTTTACTCAATAGCATTTGATAGTATGAATCATGTTGTTGAGGATCTTGGAAGTTAATAATCTCTATATATGTTGGAAAATGGATCTTGAGTAGTAGCAGAAGCTTACATAACATACCACACAGTAAACAATTTAATAGAAGCACAAGGGGAAAATAGTATTAATTCTTCAACCTGACCTTGTTATCCATTGTCCCCCAGCAGGATTGTATGTACTTATTCCTGTTACATTGCCAAAGTGGATAAATGAGTACAATGCATGATGTATACTTTTAGTGCCACAAACACAAAACAATATTTTCAGGTAGCTTTGTTTACATGCAACAATTGGTCGACAAGAATCTTTTTTGCTCACATTGTCAATCTCAGTCTATGGTATTTAAATGTTTTGTGTTATTGGATTCCTTTGTTGCTATGTACTTCTAAGCGACTGATTTTTTTCAAAGAACAAATGATTTTAAAAGCTATTCAGATAAACATGAATTAAGTGGCATGTAGAGAATAGTTTGACAAATCTTTTCTGTTTATAGAAAATCAGGGAAATGCAAAAGCATTGTTTGATCAAAGAAGATCTATGGCTTTTCTTATTTGTGGGAATAGCTTTTAAAATCATGTGTGTTTAAAAAATTTGAGGGAAATGCAAAGGAATAGGTCCATTGAGCAAAAGTGAAGGCATAGATTGATTAAATAATTAAAAAAAGAGATTGAAACTCAGAGGTGCAGGCACACAGTGCATAGATGCAAAGCAAATGCATTAAATAGCATGTGGATCGATGAGAAAGTGATGGAATGGCTTGGTGCACATGTATAGCCAAGTTGCTTTGTCCATTTGTTATAGACTCAAGTTAGCTGTTAACCATGACTATTACTCTGTGCATATTGTTTTTCTATTCTAGAAGTCTTTGTTCTGGGAGAGTTTATAGCGATTGAGAAGACTTTGTTATAGTTACAGTATCCAGAACCAGAAATGAGTTACTTGAGGCAATAAATAGCTTCTTTCCTCAGTTTTCTTTTACTTTAGAGGTCTAGAGCACATAGTGAAATTGGCAATGTGAGCAAAAAAAAAACTGTGGTTAATGTCATTTTTGCATGCAAGCAAGACCATGGAAAAATATTGCATCATGTCTATAAGTGACGCAGTACATCATTCATTGTACTCATGTGCCATGTTAGCTTTTGAAATTAACTTTGTAGGCTTTTATTT